>CM061469.1:19375000-20000000 GCA_030770085.1 Oryza coarctata | reverse complement strand
CATCCAGATTTCTAATCACACAGCACATCCACGGGACAAAAATTTAGAGCAATTTAATAGTATACCCCTAATAATTCTACCAGCATACACTTAGTTAGAGCATTGCTCAAATCAATAGTTCAACACTAGTGGACTGCCATAGTCACACAGGTGCCCCAGCATACATTAACAACTTTCAATTCAATGGCATCAACACATTCCAATCTCCGAACGGCAAGCGACATAACTAGACATATCAACACACAGAACAACCTAATAGGCATGCATGCACCATATGTCCGATTGATTAAAATCGTTTGAAACTCTGCGCACATCCCCTTACATCCAATCTATATACATAGATGATCATACAGCAAAAACTTAGAAAAAATTGACAACAACGATGATAGTGTGAGAAACTAAATCTACTGATCGAACTGGCGTTTCATGCAAAGCTCGATTTCCCGTATCCCCGCCCCCACACGAGACGCCGCGCCAAAATCAACCTAGGAGAAAACAGAAAATCAGACGAGATGCGGCGTAGATCTATAAACCTGTATAGCTCCTCGAAGGAGAGGCCGCTGGCGTTGTGGCTGTAAATCTCGCGGATGGCGTCCTCGAGCTTCTTCCACGATTTGTCGAAGGACTTGGGGTCCACATCCACGCGGTGCTTGAAGGGCTCGATCTTGAGGGCGCGCTTCTTCTGCGAGTTCATCTCCGCCGCCGCCGCCCGTAAGCCAGCGCCGTGTTCCGGCGATCTCCCTAGGGTTCCGGCGAGGCGGAGGCAGGGGACGCGACGGTGGCGAACGCGAATCGGGGAGGCGAGAGGGGAGGGAAGCGATGGGCCTCGCCGACGATATATCTTGCGCGTTTTAATTCGCCTCTTTTTTACCTTCATTTTATACGGGCCTGCTTTATATTTGGCTCTTCGTTTTCCGTCCGGGTGGCTTTCTTTCTTCTTTTTTTTTGTTTGAGTTTTGGTTTTGTGAGATGTTTTTCATTAGGAGTTCGTTTCGATCTTTGATCTATTAAAACTGGACTCATATGTTAAACAGAGGCAGAGCGTGAGATGATCTAGAACTCTTTATAAATCTTCACATGATAAGTATTAGAGTGGTTTTGATCTCTAATAGATTAAAATTGGAATCTTGTGTTAAACAAAGGTGGAGCTTGACAATAACTCTACGTTAATCTTCATGTGACAAGTATGTTCATCGTAAAATTATCCACAGTTTGGTTATGATATCCAAACAGAATTTTAGGTTGTCGGACTCTAAATCTGTTTGACCGTTGGGAATGTTAACTTTTTTTTCCTTATATAAACTAAATTACTCTATGTGAGTAGTCACGTAGAGTGAGCCTGCTTTGAAGAAGTATAAAACAGAACAAATCATTATCTTTAACAGAACAAATCACTATCTTTTCTGAAGGAAAATTCTAGTTCACTATAGACAGGATGGTAGCTGGAGTATAACTTGTGTGTGGTTCATCTATCGCGTAAAAGAATCATTAACTCAAAGCCGTCGCTCTTGCTATTCGGTCGATCCACGCTTATTTATCTGCTTCAAGAGAATCTTGAGTTCATTTAATAATGTGAATGAGTAGGATGAAAGCAAGAAGCTTGTACCATGTTATGATTTTAAAGTGAAACACATGTCAAAAACAAAAGAGCCATTCCTCCTTCCCCTATCTTAATTATAACTAGAGTGAGCTAGCTACTTTTATAGCAAGTAAATTTTTTAATTGTATTTATTATTTTTATAAAACAAGATCTTTTAGATGATTAGACATCGCTAGTGAGCACTAACATATTCGGTCATTATGACCTAGGATCAATAGATCCGAAAGTTAGGAAAAACATGTCTCCTCTCTCTGGTTTGCCCCTTTTTGTCCCATTCATAAGCTTTGGCGTGATGGTGTGGTCTGCTCCGGCGATGTCCTGTCGAGGCAGTGTGGCGTGAGGGGCGGCCGCCAAGCCTGGAGAGCTGATGGCCGGTGTGGCCGAGATATTGACGAAGCTTGGTGACAAAGTGTTAAGCCAAGTCATGGACGCGTCGTCTGTCCACGAGTAGTAGCGCCACTTCCGAGATGTAACAATAACTCATACTCTATATTTTTAAACGCTTTGAAATAAATAAAATTGCATGAGTTTTCTATATATATATATATATATATATCAGAGTATCTGTATAGGGCACTTTAGTCTTTGGTTTCGTCACGTCAGATTAGTCTGTTTTTGATTAGGTGCGATTTTGTGTTGGTTAAATACTTCAGTTGAATCTTTTTTTTTGTTATAGGAACTTCAGTTTAATCACGTCAGTAGAAAAAAAACCCATCATTTTCTCTCTTCTAGCACCATTGTTTTTAAGTCTTGCGCTTCTCTGTTATGAAATTCACCTCCTGCATGCTTGTCTCCTCCTTTATTGAAAAATACACCTCCTGCCCATGTGAAATTGCTAAGGCTGCTCATCATGGCTGCCATATCCTGTACCGATTAACTAAATACAATCTTTAGTTCAGTCTCTTACACTCTTACCCTGGATAAGATCCTGTTTTTTATGTTTTGCTTAGCATATCAGTCTGCATAAAAGACACTTCTATAAAATATATGGATACGAATAATGCAACACCAAAGATGAACTGAGGTGATTTGTACAGGAGTTACTCAGAGTGTTTTGTTTGCAGGTGTTTTGTTAGTTATCGCCGGTTTTAGCCAACTCTGCAACATGACACCTAACCTTTTCGTGGACATTGTTCTTGGATATATCTTCTACAAGCTAAACATCTTAGCAGCAGAGTTGCAAAAGAACGGCAGGGTGAATAACATATGTGCACGGATACAACTAGGTGAGTTAAAAAGGCTTAGTCTTACCATGACTTTTGCTTACCATGGGTTACCATCGGTCTGCAGAGATATGTGGTGTAGAAAGAAATATCAGAAATATGTGATTATGCATTCTACTCACTTATGTTTCTATAATTTAAACTTTATAAAATACTTTTTAACGTTCGACTATATATTCTTTTTGTACGTAATTTCTATGGTATTTTTGCACCTATGATGATAGCGCATGATCCTTTTCTTTTCACTGCAGTTCAGTCATTTGTTTTTCTTCTCAGGTACAATCCCCCCTCTCCTCAGCAAACAGGCACATGCAAACCCATTCAAATACACTTCAAGCCTCACTAGTTAACTTTTTTGCCTTTTCGTTCTTATGACGGGGCATGTACCACGTCATTGCAGGATTGATCTGGTCAGTGTTATAGTATATTAACATTGATTATCTACTATAAGCATGCTTCGTATATAAGTAATCGAGCTTTTTATTCTGTTACCATACAATTCATCACCAGAATATTTTCCTGTTCTGTATATATCATTGAAAAAGGGACCATTGAATTGTAAAGTTTGATACTCTTGATGTAATTGTGAGTGAGAGTAATATTGCAAATTGTGACGATTCAGGATTATACAGATCCATTCTAAATTTTAAATAAATAGAATTGGGTTTGGGATGGGTAAAGGGTTGCTGATCCCTATCCATTGAACCAATTTCTGATTACAGTTCCTTGTTTACTGTGGTTGATGTTCCCTAGAGCAAAATGTCTTCATCTCTTTATATTGGTATCATAGGCAGCCTGTTGTGAATATTGTCTTTTGCTTCTGACCTATATCTGCATGCTTCATGTATTAACAATTATCTGTTTATCTCAGGTTCCTTAATGTCTAACTATATTTCTCAACCGTCTACTATGAAATGGCTGGCATGAACTACATCATACTCTTCTGGCTTGGGGTTTACAGAGTACTGCAAACCAAAGGTGGTATTATAAAGGTGGCAAAGGGTCTCATTATTTATGGATGCAAATGCAAAAAAGAAAACTAAAACAAAATGAAGTTATCGGCCGTTTGGTTTGGTTTGGTAGTAATTAGTAGTTTTTTTATTTTTTAGATGGTAACTACTAACTAATATTCTGGTAGACATATGACCCAAATGTGAGGTTGGATATCTGAATATCTAATGTGACTATTTAATGAAGACAGCATTGCTATATATATATATTTTTTGATATATACAATGAAATGAAAGAAGAGGGCAAGTCAAAAATTGTTCACCCTTTACTGGGAAGTCAATCCAAAATTCAGACCTGCCAGTCTAAAAAAAATTGCCACTATACTAACTTACTACGCCGCGCGAGGGCAAATTCAGGGCACGCTGCCTCGCGAATAACCAACAGGAGCAATTTAGAAATCAGGGGCTCAAAATGATGGGAATCCAATATAATGAGCAGCAAGTTGACACTTGGATCTGCTTAATTACCCTTTTTTTCTTCCTAAACCACGAGCTTCTTGGAGGATACGTAATCCAATTTGTTACGGTTATCAGGTTGTTAATTACATGCCACACGCTCGGGCCGACGTGGCCGTGTTGGACCTATAAAATCCTATAGTCTCGCACGTGAGCGGAACAAACCGGCACTTGGGCTGGGTGTCGTCGTCTGCCTGCCGACCTTTTCATTTCGCCGCCTCCGCGCCGGAGAGGAGGGACACCCAACCCCAAGCCCTAATTTCGCAGCTTCCCGCGGGCCGACAGCAATGGCGTCGTCTACGCTCCGCTTCCCCGCGGGCCCGGCCTCGGTGGCGGTGGCTCTGCCCCACCGCCTCCCCGCGGCGACCGCACCCTCTCGCCTCCCCGCGACGGTGGCCATGGTGTTGATATCGCTCCGCTATCCGGGCCTGGTATGTTCTGTAAACTCTCTATCCTCTTCCGCCACAACGATCTCATTTCCGCCCAGTTCGTCACGTGATTTCGTTTTGCGCAGCAGATTTCGAGTTCTTCCTCGGCCATCCATTTTACCCCGGTCAGCTCGGCCACCCGCTTCGACGTGTTGCGCGCGCGCAGGACTGACGGAGAAGACGATGTCTCAGCCCTTCCGGAGATCGACGGCGCCGGGTCTGCGTTTCCCCTTCAGGAGATCGACGCAGCCGATGGTGCCACGTCCGCGCTTCCCCACAGCGACTTCACCGCCTCCGCCGTTTCCGAGGTCGACAGCACCGCCTCCACGCTTACCCACAGTGATTCCACCTCCCCCGCCGTTCCAGAGATCTACGACACCGTCTCCAAAGCGCCAGCGCCGCCTCCGCGCTTCTCTGCACCGCATCCTCCGCCAGTCCTAATAGCTGCGTCGCCGGCTTTCCCAACACCCAGAGCGCCGTCGCCGCCGCCGCCGCCGCCGCCACTCTCCCTCTTGGGCTGGATTCTCAAAGTAGCCAAGGAGAGATTCTCCGGAGATTCCATTTTACTCCCGAGCTTATTGGCTCTTCTGATCGGTGGTTACCAGACTACCTACTTCAAGGAAGCTGAAGCAAGGAGGATCGAGGGATCCATGCGCGTACCTCCCTGCGTCCTCACCATTTTCACGTTCTGCGCCGCTGTAGCAACGTTGCTGTACAAGGCGGCCAAAGCTAGCAAAGAGCTACATGGGATCGTCTCACTTCTCGTCGAGAAATTTGAGAAGCTTCTAGAGTCCCACGGTGTGAAGACGCAGTCTGAAAAGCTTCCGGAGCCTCGAGAGGCGAAGTCACAGGCAAGTAGGTGAAGACGCAGGCCAAGGTACTAGCCTTAATTTATACCTATTTTAGGTTTGTTAGAGAATTCTTGTTAACTCCTGGTTACTAATAAATATTTCCTTTCTGTTTTCTAGACCTAGGCACCAGCAAGGCAGCAACTAACCTGCACTACAGGAGCAATTAATCTTGGCAGCAAATGTAGAGCAAGTGAGCGACAACAGTATGCTCGCTCTTCCTGACACTCATATTTCTTCCTCGTATAGCTGTCACAAATACTCACCTTTGTTGATCGCTCTTCCTGTTACAGATACTCATTTCTCACCATTGTTGTTCGCTCATCCTGTATAGCTATTACAGACGCTCATTTCTTCCTCGAATAGCTGTTACTAGTACTCACTTTTGTTGTTTCATAGTTACATGGATTTGTAAATTTGCAACTGTTAATAGACCATAGATAGTGTGTCCAAATTTTAGAGAAAATAAAATCAAACGTGGAACATCAAGATAAATAATCCAAGGAAACTCAAACGTGGAACACCATCGAGGATAAAGTAAGTTACGAGCTGTCGAATGCCATAAAATATCTCCAAGGAGAGCAGAAACGAGAGAAGAGCATTCCTAATGCATCTTCAGTTCACCACTAGTTCTTGGAAGTTGACATTGAAGTCAGAACCGAAGACAGCTTCGATGGACTGGCCACAAACAGCTAATGTCAAGCGTTATTTACTCATTTACAACGATTCGACGAAATAGGATAACCACAAAATTATCCAATATAGCTTGAGTGTATTGATGCCATTTCTCACTAGGCTTCATCTGGGAACATGCCTGGTGACCGGGTGATTATTTCATTAGCCTCAGGCAATGGTGAATCTCTTGCATCAGCGGCATAAAGAATCTTCTTTATAGCCTTAGTCATCTGTCAAGAAAATATTCAAGTTAGTTCTAAACCAAAAAGAAATGAAAATATTTGGTCAACGGCTAGGAGTATAGGACCTCGGAAACTATTGCCCTTAATCTAAGCCCGCAAACAGGTGCAGTACTGGAAGATCCCTAGCTAATTACTTACCGGGAGATGCTCCAACTCTGGTCTTTGACACAGTATCTCAATGTCACGCAGCTTAGAGAAGTAGAAGTCTCTTTCTTTCTCCGCGCTATCCACAGAAATCTTTAGGTCTGCAATCTGCAACTCAATAGAGATATTTGCATCAACAGCTCTTTCAATGCATTATCAAAACTCTCTTTGCAATTTACTCACCATTGAAGATGCAAAACATGACCCTAACACGCTACATTGCGAGGATGATTACAATGTGGATTAAAGGCACAGCAATATCAATGTAAACAACTACAGTCTACAGAATACTGTGTACTTCAAATAGAAGTGGATAGCCAGAACAGTCAAAAAAAATAGCGATGGGGCTTTCAACATTAAAGAAACTTTAAAAGATGCAGACCACATTATTAAGATGAATCAACTACTTGGATTAGATGGTCCATACCTTCTCAGATAATTGCTGAATCTGTTCTATGTAATGCTCTTCAGCGATGGCATTACAGACTTTACCAACACATGGACCTGTTTAATTGGGCGAAAATAGATCTATTACTAAATGAGGTCACATATAAGCGAAGCATGCTTCTATGCTACCAAATAAAAATGAACATTATTAATTTTAAAACACTCCTAAGTAGACGAGAGACAGGTGGCACCATCCAGCTTCTCTTAAGGCCTTGAATTGATTTAATCATAACAGTATAACAGCATGAGAGCAAAGTACTCCTATGAACCATAAAGGTGCATACTTGGATTTTCATTTATTAGTACTTTAGTCATGCACAAGTAATAAAAGTGCCAAACGCATAGTATCAAATAAATTCAGGGTACCTCCATCTGCTGAATTCGCACTAGACAATCTGTTGGCTTGCAGTGATTTGGATGACTTGTTGGAACCCTTATGACTGCGTTCTTTGCAACCCTTAGACCTCCTCTCTACAGGATTGTAGTTTCTGAAACATGAACAGAGCCTTCTCAACTCCATAATTAGCAACAAAACGCAGTTATCTTATATATTCAGCACAACCAAGGCACATACTCATTCATGATTCCACCATTTACAGAATCACAATATCTTTTCAACCATTGCAGAAACTCCAGGTTATCCAATGGACGTCCCTTGACAAGCTTGTTGACCTCAATATTCTGCAAGGAGCATCCACTGTTGATTAGAACAACAAACAGCTTGTATGGGGCATATGACCTAGAAATAGTTGCAGAGGGACACAAATGAAGAATCCTTAACTCAGTTTTTTTTCAGAACAAAGGCCTCACAATGAGATGCCATCCTGTGGCACAAGTCTAATCTAATGACCTTGTTACATAAAGTGAAAATAGAACATAAACACCTAATCTAATGGCCTTGTTACATAGAGTGAAAATAGAACATAAACAGAACAATACATCTTCAAAGTGCACTAATTTTGAGATAAGAAACCATGAAAGCAGCCACCAGTCCACCATCATTCTACATAATAGCACAAATTACATTGTCATATACTAATAATAGTACAGTTAAGAACACATTGCTGCCTTTTGCTGCACAATACTCAAAGATATAACCAGTATCACGAATCATGAGACATTTTGCATCCCTGCCTCACAAAATCAATCTTTCCAGTATACACACTACAGCTCTACACAAAAAAAGAACTTATCCCAGTTTCAGTTCCACTTGTCGTTAAGCACGACATTAATCTGATTTCAGTACCACAGAATATGCAATATTGCATAGCAAATTTAGTCCATGATGATTTTTTTTGTTATCTCATTACGCTGACGTCACTAACAGGCATGCTTCAATGGAAAATCTCCCGATACCATAAATATAGAATCTCAAGAAACCATCAAAGCCGCAAGGGCGTGGTCATGAACAACTACATGTATCAAAGACAACAAGCCCTCATTTGTGAGGCCAGAGCCAATACCTTGCTTAACCGCAGCTTGTTGAAAACGTCTTGAAGAATCTTGTAGTTCTGGATCATGTCATACTCGGTCTTCGCATCAAAATTCACCTGCAAACCCCATGACAATAACCATCAGAACAGCCTACGCCACCTACACAGAGACATAAACTAGATCGATCAAGTCCAAACGAACAGGAACGAAGAAGCCTTGACCTTGTGCATTGGCACCACCCCAGGGTGAACCATATCGATCAATTGGCACTGCACCGCCCCTGACGCCGCCTGCAGCGGAACACGAGCAAAATCCCAAATTCAACACACAATAGTCCCAGTCCCAGCCCAGCATCCACACACCCACTCCTAAAGCGCAAAGGATCAAACCCCTAGACCTACATCCGAAGAACCGAATCAAATGCGGGGAAAGGAAAGAAATGCGGATGAGACCGGGGGCCTTACGGCCTTACCTCCTCGACCTTGGCGAGGGAGAGCTGGAGGGTGGCATTGATCCAGCTGAGGATCTCCCCCCTCCCGACGAAGTACGCGCTGTCCATCATCCCGATGGTCGCCGCCGCCGCCATCTCCTCCGCCGCGCCGCGCTGCGCCGCCCTCGCCTCTCGATTGATCGGGGAGCCGAACAAACTTTTCGAAACGCCGCGCACACGTTGCGTTCGTTCGCTTTGGATTTTACCCCGAATCCGGTCACCCCCGAGTCTCACCGCGGATCTGCCAGCCAAAGCCCACTCCGCGTCGGAAGCTCGCAAATTCGAAACGTTTTGGAGCGTAACGGCGGAGCAATACCCGGTGGGAAGGGACCCGACTCGCAAATTCGAAATGGCGCCGTGGGACCCAGCCGCCTTTACTTTGACTGCCTCCCGTCCGCACCGGCGCCCGTTTCGACGAGTCGTTTCACGCCGACGTGTGGGCCCACGTAGGTGGGTCCACCCACAGTGATTCACTGCAGGCTGACCGGTGGGGCCATTGACTGTAACGCGGGCTGACCAGCTGCGTGTGCGCATTAATTGGGACCAGTGGACGTGCCGCTGGGCTTGCATTTAGTATGCTGGTGGGCCGGGCTGGGAGAGAATCAGGATTTGGGGTCCACTTGAACTGCGGTGGTGGACCGTATCTGGGCCTTGTACGGTCGAGTGGTTACATCGGTTGACATCTGCTACAGACTGAAACAGGAAGCTGTTGCATTAATAGGTTCGTTTGGAGAAACTGTCCTGTAGCTATTGTTTCTTCTTCTTTGATTTCTGAAACTCGATATGTTTGGCTGCTCCTTAGCATTCAATGAGTATGGATGCAAAGAGAGATTATATGCGTTGATTATGTTTGGGTAAATTGGCAGAGATGAACAAACAAATTTAGAAATGGGTGTGTCTGTTCTTCTCTTTGGTGTAGCTGTCTCTGAAAGACTGAAACCATGCACTCATTTTTAGTGGAGTATACCTGCTTACGATGAGTGATCATGGATCATGCCGATAGTTGTTTCAGTTACTAGTATTCTGCATCCTAGCATACTTATCAGTTATCAGTCTCGTTCTTCTTCTCTACAGTACCCTTTTTTTTCAGGGATTTCAGAAATTCAGAGACGCAAAGTTGAATAAATTCACATGCGCATTCAGTATGAACTTTTCCAGAAGGATAATATTATCTCCTATTGAATCACAGATACATGCATGCATCGTAGTATATCAAACAGTTGATTTGGCATCACCTTTAGTAACTAATACTGCAGCAAGATCGATCTAAAAGCCACATGAAGATAAAGACATAAAAAACAATTGCTACTATCCGCTATTACATCTGCTGCACATTTGCCCCGTTTCACCGACATGAGTAGTGTGACTAACAGTGAGCTACTGGCAGGCTACTCGATCAGTACCATTTGCAGCTACCTCATCTCACGTCCTGATGATCATTGTATAGAACAGCATCGCTCGCTACCTCTCACTGTCTCACACAGGTCACTCAGAGGCTCCAAAGATCCAAGTGGCAGTACACTTCTGTCTGAGCAGCAGGAGCCAAACAGGAACTGATCATGAATCCGAGGACGGTGAGTCTCGACAAACAAGGTGACATATTGCGTCGAACAAAGCCATCAATCATGCAGGGCACTGATCCTTCTCCTTTCCTCTCAATCTTCTCATCTGCACCATCGGAAAGGAGAAGTACAGTCCTATGGAGGCAGGCAGAGGCACGCTAGCTCCTCGCGAGCACGAAACGGCGCCTTGCCTCGTCTGCACAGTATCGAGCACAGTGAAAAAAACTTACTAATGATCTTTTGATATCCTACAGAGCTATGCTAAGAGTATGATGGTACTGTTAATTGTCAGACAGTACAGTTGTAGCCAGGGAGTAGGGTAAATTACAGAGATATTATGTTACTAATTGTCACGACATTTCTGAACTTTTGCCCCCTGATCCAGGGTTCTTGTTCTGGACTCTTCACTGCATGTGTGACTAACTAAGATAGCGCAGTTGAACAGTTGATTAGTTAAATGGAAATGCTACTGTTATTAGCTAGTGGTAGGGAAAGGCGCGCTTAGTAGCGGTGTCACAGCTCGGAGCTTTGTTTGCTTTTCCCTAATGCTTTCTGCTTGTTAAGCACATGCGAGGTAGTAGTTGGAGTGTTGCATGCAAGCTAGCTAGCCAGGATACGTACGTTATACTAGATGCATGGGATTCAATTTCTTAATCAGTTCGTTCTTTTCTCATTAAAATACAGATTTTATCTTAACTTTTATTAGTATTTTTTAAACAGTTACCCTATAGTAATACTTTAGCTATCAAATAAATCTATTTTTTAAATTTATAATAATTAAAACTTAATTAATTATATGTTAATAGCTTTCTGGTTCTACCGCACACTTAATATTCATCATAGAACACCACCTCAGTCTAGTACAACCCCTTTCTTACCTAAGCTTAATCCTCTACATGAATCTGCAGGGACCAGCTATGAATATATTCTAAGCATGCATGCATTTGAGGTCCTGTGATGGATCATGCCTCCCACAAACCCTAATCATGGACCTGATTAGCTTAAAGGCAGACTGTCCTCTTGCATTATACGAAAGAATACATAACTGTATACATCACTGATCAGTCCTAACATTCTTCAACTTGCGCAGAAATTACCAAGCTTTCGTGCGTGTGCCCAACATCTCGTCGCATTTCGCTGCAGGTTACGAAATGCATCTACTTTCCGCAGCTATCCAAACAAACAGATCATCAAGGAATTGTAACTTGTTCATCTGCACCTGGTGATGCCGTTCTGGAGCATGAACAGAAACCGTCGAATATTGTTGGTTCAGGATATGTCTGAAACTCTGAATTACCGAAATGCAGCACACAAGAACGACGACAACCATCGCATCACGTAATTTCAGAATTCGGACATTAGCAGCAGACAGGGTGGCGTGTGTCGTCCAGGACGCACACGAACTGCCACAGCCTTTTCTTTTTACTCCATCTCCATCCTTTGATGGGCTGAAAGAAAGAAATGAAAAGAAAAGGAAAGAGATCAAAATCACACCAGCTTTAGCAGGCACCTGATTCGCCCTGTAAGCGTGCCGACGATGAGGCCTATTATTTGATTTACATGCAGAATTTATATTGGTTTTTATTAATAATTTTTTTAAAACTATTAGCTTACATTAAAATATTAAATAAATGTATTTTAAGTATATAATAATTAAAACTCAATTAATTATAAGCTAATTTTTTTACGTGCACACTCAGAAATGAACACCAAACACAGTAATAACGAGATCCGTACGAGTATAATACTCCTTTTGTGATCTGGAGTTTTTGTGAAAACACCGGTTGATGGATGCGGCTGCTCCAATCATTTCTGCAATCTGGTCATGCTGCCAAAGCAATCCTCAACGTACCAACACAGCACTGAAGGCCTGACCTGTTGTTTATTTGATTCACTTCACTGCCTTTCTTGCCGTTTTGCCTCCGATTTGACAGTAGTGGTGCTGCAAACCAGAAACACTACTCTACTGGTAGTTTGATACCCTCATGTTACAAATCAGGAAGGCAGGAACAGTGCATTGTTCAAGTTTTCTGAATCTTTTTTTTTTCTGAAGGTGGATGTTCTGAATCTTTCTCAGAATCTTAATCAAGTTTCTGAAAGAAACAGCGCATTGTTTAAGTTTTCTTGTCAGCACTATAACTCTGAATCTTTTTTCCTCGAGGGTGCATATTCTGAATATTAGTAGTAACATAGTTCTAAATCTAGTTTAAGAGTAAGAGGCTAGCGAGTGTCAGTCCTTGTGTAGCCCTTATTTTTAATTGAAGGTGGAGGAATTTTAACCGTAAAAATAGGAAAAAACAAGAAATAAAAAATACATACACACATTAGTTTTTAGAATTTTTTTCAAAAGATTAAGCGGATGTAAAATTTTCTATATTTTCTCTTGAAAACTTGTAGGAAAGTAATTTTTTTACTATATTTTATTTCTATAAAATAAATGATACTTATAATAAGTCATTTGGAAAGCAACATGTTGAACAACAATTGAAAGCAACAGAACGAATAGCTATCTAGTACTACTAGTACAACACTGAACACTTCAACATCTTCATCGACAAAGCAAATCTGATGAGCAACTCCATGGACGTCGATCGATCAGATATACGTGGGCGGTCAAAAAGCTCGTCAATCAGTAGGCCTAATGTTGTGTCAGTTGTCAAAAATTTGCTTTCGTCAGTTTCGAAGATGCCCATTGTTACGAAAACGGCCGCTTAATTATTCTGTTCAGCTTGCTGTAGGATTTGTATAGTCAATAAGACTAGTAATTAGCGCAGTAATTAATCCAAGCTAGCTTATACTCTTATATTACTAGCATACATGTGGAGAATTTCTGTACTGAAAAAGCTTTGCTAACTATTATACGAGTACCTTTCCGTGTTGTCATTCTGTCAAAGGTTATGTTCACATTTGTTTTTGGAATTGTGTGGATTAGTCTAGTCTAAAGAACACTTAAGCCCACGTGATGCCACCATTATTCTAGCTCGCATGCATACTAGTGGAGCACAGCTTTTCTCAGCCTCCATGATTATCTCTAGTTCACCAGGAGGGTAAAATCTTCACGTCCTCGCTCTGTGTTGCTAATGACATTATTAGTCTCCTTCAACAAAGTTACTACTACCTGTCTACCTGACTACCTCGCATCGCTCCAACAAAAAGATAAAATCGGTTATTTGATACAACTACAAATTTATGCGGAAACTACTGGCTCGTAATATTGCAATTTTTTTACGGTTGGCTCGTAGGCGGTACTGTTGCCGGCATAGCTCCATACATGTTGGTCTTGTGGATACTGGATAACGGCATGTGCGAGCTGCAAGTTTTTTTGCCCAGTACCGGTACGTACGTGTGGTGAAATCTCAGGGGGTCGTGTGCCGTCAAGTACTGTATGTCTGTATCATCATCGTGTGGTCCAGCGCACCATCGGCATCGGGTCGCGTATGGTACGTAGCCGGAAGCAAAGCAAGCCCGTCCCGCAAACACACGCCGAGATAGGGAAAACTGAAACATGCAAGGACGGCGTGTGTCATAGGCAGATCGCCGATGGATGCCGTCACGCTCCATCCCTTGCATCGAAACGGCGATCGGCTTTCCGCCGGTCGACCGCCCAGGCGGTCAAAGGCGAGCCGCTGAGATGATCAGTCGCCGAGTTGCCCATAGGCGAAGGGGAAAGGCGAGGCGAGACCACACCACATGGAGCGCAGCAGCGGCAGCGCCGTGAGGAGGCGGAGGAGGAATCGGGAGGGGCGCGCACACGCATGACGCGGCACAGTGCGCAGCGGCGCTGCCAACTGTGTGCGACATCTGCCTGCTTCGCGCTGCTTGCACTGCTCCACCCCTCACGACCTCGCCCCCGACCTCTCTTCTGGTCTCTGCTTTAATTTTTACAGTAGTTGGCTTCTCCCCCTGAACTGCCGTTGCCAACGCTCAGGCCTCAACACACTTGCCGTCACCGTCACCGGCAACGCGCCTCACACTCGCCAGTGGCCAGAGAGTTACTGTGTGCGACCCTGGTCAGGTCAACTCCGCGAGCAGATGCGGGCTTGTCTGATTGTTCCCTCGCACTGTTTCCCGTGGAAACTACTAGTATTTTACGAGTCTAGCATCTCGTTTGCCCAAGGTCGACTTTTTTTTTGGTTAATACAGAGGGGTCACTGCTACTCGTACTAGTGGCTGCTAAGGTCACATGGATTAAAAGAGCTTAGCTGATCTGCAGCATTTGCTGGTTGAGTGGTTGCTGCTGCTACTTGGGCTGTAAAAATTGCCGTGAGGAGGAGGTAAAGCTCACCGCAAGTGAGGGCACTTGGTCCGAGCTTCCCTGCTGACACCGCGCCGCGCACTGCCAGCCTCTCTCCTCTTTATCTCTCGACCCGACGCCGCGCCCTACCTCTGACCTGACCACCGCAGCGCGGAACACAAAAGCACCACCTCCACCACCACCCGCACCACCACAGCTCCTCTTCCTGCACGTCACGAAGCCCGAGGAGAACCGAAGCTCCCTACTCCTGCTCTCTGTAACCCCACCAAGAAAGCGAAGCGGAGCCCGGAGGCTGGGGAGAGTGCGTGTGATTCTCCAATGCCGCAGGGCGGCGCGGCGGCAGCCTGAGAAGCTGAGGCGGGTGTGAGCTGCGCGCGGTTGTTGGCTCTTCAAGAAGGGTCCGGAAGGGGGGGGGGGGGCGCATTGCTGCAATGGCTGAGTCGGCGGCGACGGGTGACGGGAAGGTGGAGAAGGCGGCGAACGGCTGTGGGGGCGGGTGCGATGCGGCGGGGGAAGGGAAGAAGAGGGCGGACGAGGCGGTGGCGTTCCACGAGCTGTTCACGTTCGCGGACAGGTGGGACCTGGTGCTCATGGCGGCGGGGAGCCTGGGCGCGCTCGCCCACGGCGCCGCCATGCCGCTCTTCTTCCTGTTGTTCGGGGACCTCATCAACGGCTTCGGCAAGAACCAGACCGACCTCCGCACCATGACCGACGAGGTCTCCAAGGTCCGTGGTTTCCACCCCCCACTCCACTCAAACTTGCGGCTTTCAGTAGGCTCATCTCCGCGATCTCTTGAATCATTTTCGCGTGTTGCTCCGATGAGGTTTCTTTCGCCAAGATCGCTAGTGCTCACCACTGGTTTCTTCGCTCTTTCTCGCAGTATGCCCTCTACTTCGTCTACCTCGGTCTCGTGGTGTGCACCTCCTCATACGCAGGTGAGCTTCCGTTTCTCCTCATACCCCTATATTTCCGTAAATTTGTTCAAGCCCCCCTCTGCTCCCGTTTTCTCCTACGCACCAAGGCTCTTTTGGGGCGTTGATAACAAATACAGGGGCTTTATTGAAAAATATGATCCGATCATGTCCAGTGGGCCATCTCCAAGACCATCCCACTCACAAACGCAAGTCCCATCGCCATCACGCCAAACGGGGACGAGAGATTTAACAATAATTATGTTTTTCCTTTTCTCGGGTCGTCGAATCCGGCGGCGACGTCGCTCGCCGGAGTTCACGACGGCGCCGTGGCCGCACCAGTGCACACTAAAGTTGCGATCTTACTCACAGCACACGGAATGTCTGAAATTGTGATCTACTAATCTGCAATTATCTTTTCGTTGTTCAGAGATCGCGTGCTGGATGTACACCGGGGAGCGGCAGGTGATCGCGCTCCGGAAGGCGTACCTGGACGCCGTGCTGCGGCAGGACGTCGGGTTCTTCGACACGGACGCGCGCACGGGGGAAATCGTGTTCGGGGTCTCCACTGACACGCTGCTGGTGCAGGACGCCATCGGCGAGAAGGTCGGCAACTTCATCCACTACATCGCCACCTTCCTCGCCGGGCTGGCCGTCGGGTTCGTCGCGGCGTGGCGGCTCGCGCTGCTCAGCGTGGCCGTCATCCCGGCCATCGCCTTCGCCGGCGGCCTGTACGCCTACACGCTCACCGGGCTCACCTCCAAGAGCCGGGAGTCCTATGCCAATGCCGGCGTGGTCGCAGAGCAGGTAATAATAATGGCTACGGCTATTCCTCGTGAGCAACTTTACTGCTGCTGTATTACACAATACTGTACACCGTACTAGTTTACTGTCCACTGCAGCTTAGTGCGAAGTGGATTCGGGTTAGGATTTGTATTGCATTAATCTATGCATTCCGTGGTGGGCGCTTGGACTTGCACTTGAATTGGGGTGGTGGGTAGGTAGTAATATTTGGTGTTGTCTGCTGATTAGGAGCCAAAATCTTGTATTCTTATGGCGAATGGCGACTAGCCAACATGCGGTTTGGTGCTTTTCTACCTTTTTATTCCATGGGAATCCTATGAGCTATTCCAAACTAGGCGGGGCAGAACATTCTGCATCAATTGTTATGGCGTTTCTGCTTTGAAGCTGACTTGTGTGCTCAACTTTTCGTGTAGTGGCGCGTTGATCCCACATGTGGATTTGGATCAGGAGTGACCAATTTTTACTGGAGATATTTCTCATTGAATAAAATTAATTAAGGCTCTTCTGAACTTTTCTCTTGAGCATCCAGGTTGGCATAGTCTACCTAACAGAGCAGTACTACTAAATTGACATGCGCAAAACACCCTATAATTTTGCTGAAACTATATAGAGTTTTACGGTATCAAAATTATGCGTAGTGGGTGTTTAGCCATGACCATTTTTAGGCGTAGGATTTGGACAGTCAACTGTCGACAACAAAAATATCAGTGAGCGCTTTTGCACATTTCCAAATAAATCCACAGATATTCTACTGGGAATGTTTATTAAATTGAATTGTCATATGGAAATAAAACATTCAGCTGCTTTCAAAGATGTGCAATTTTCATATTTCCCTACTGTGCTCTATTTACTTCTTCCAGTAAATGAGTTAAGAATATTTATTTACATAATTGCCTGCTACCTTGTACTTGCATGCTGACTGTAATTGGGTTTAAACATTCAGGCAATTGCTCAAGTTAGAACAGTCTACTCATTTGTTGGAGAGAGCAAAGCACTCAATTCCTACTCTGAAGCAATTCAGAATACCCTGAAGCTTGGCTACAAAGCTGGGATGGCGAAAGGTCTGGGTATTGGGTGTACATATGGTATAGCATGCATGTCATGGGCTTTGGTATTCTGGTACGCTGGTGTCTTCATCAGGAATGGGCAGACTGATGGTGGCAAAGCTTTTACAGCTATCTTTTCTGCTATTGTTGGTGGCATGTAAGTAAAAAAAGGTCAAAGTTATTTTCTGTTTTGCCAATTTTCTCATGTTCATTATAGTTACACTGGTTTTCCCTTGAGTGTAATAACTGTTTGAATTTTGTTGCTGCAGGAGTCTTGGCCAGGCATTCTCAAATCTTGGAGCCTTCAGCAAAGGCAAGATTGCTGGTTACAAACTGTTGGAGGTCATTCGCCAGAAGCCCTCCATGGTTCATGATCATAAGGATGGGAAGTTGTTGGCAGAGGTCCATGGAAACATAGAATTCAAAGAAGTTACTTTTAGTTATCCGTCAAGGCCTGATGTTATGATCTTTCGGGAATTCTCTCTTTTCTTCCCTGCTGCGAAAACTGTTGCAGTTGTTGGAGGAAGTGGGTCTGGCAAGAGCACTGTTGTGGCTTTGATAGAAAGGTTTTATGATCCTAATGAAGGTAAGAATTGCTTTGTCACAGAGGGCTCTTGGTTTGCCTTTTTCCTTTATAATATATGACCCTATTCACTTACACACCCTTTCACCACAGGTCAGGTTTTGCTTGACAATGTTGACATTAAGACACTCCAGTTGAGGTGGTTGAGAGATCAGATTGGTCTTGTAAACCAAGAACCTGCTCTTTTTGCAACAACTATACGTGAGAATATACTGTATGGAAAGCCTGATGCTACAATTGCCGAAGTCGAGGCTGCAGCAACTTCATCCAATGCTCATAGTTTTATATCTCTTCTTCCGAATGGTTACAACACGATGGTGCGTCCACATTTTTTTGGATGTATGTGTAGTCAAGTCTAATCTATCCAACACTGATTATTTCTATCTTTCACAGGTAGGGGAACGAGGAATTCAGCTGTCTGGTGGTCAGAAACAGCGTATTGCAATAGCTCGTGCTATGCTGAAGAACCCAAAGATACTGCTTCTTGATGAAGCTACAAGTGCTCTAGATGCAGACTCAGAAAGCATTGTCCAAGAAGCTCTAGACCGGCTCATGACTGGAAGGACAACAGTAGTTGTTGCCCACCGTCTATCAACTATAAGAAATGTTAACATGATCGCAGTCATCCAGCAAGGCCAAGTTGTTGAGACTGGGACACATGATGAACTTCTATCGAAAGGAAGCTCTGGAGCATATGCCTCCCTGATTCGTTTCCAAGAAATGGCACAAAACAGAGACCTTGGTGGTGCATCTACCCGCAGGTCACGCTCGATGCACCTGACCAGTTCACTTTCCACAAAATCTCTCAGCCTCAGGTCTGGAAGTTTAAGGAACCTGAGCTATCAGTACAGTACTGGGGCAGATGGCCGCATTGAGATGATTTCAAATGCAGATAATGACCGTAAATACCCAGCACCGCGAGGTTACTTCTTCAAGCTCCTGAAACTGAATGCTCCTGAATGGCCTTATGCAGTGTTGGGTGCCATTGGTTCTGTGCTCTCTGGATTCATTGGTCCAACGTTTGCCATTGTCATGGGAGAGATGCTTGATGTGTTCTACTACAGGGACCCCAATGAAATGGAAAAGAAAACTAAGTTGTATGTGTTCATCTATATTGGCACTGGCCTATATGCTGTTGTTGCCTATCTTGTGCAGCATTATTTCTTCAGCATCATGGGAGAAAATCTTACAACCAGGGTTAGGAGGATGATGCTTTCCAGTATGCATTTCTGGCTATGATAGAATCTAATGCTCTTGTTGTTGTGTAACCTTGAATTTGTTGTAAAATTCTGTCATTTTCTGCAGCAATACTTAGGAATGAAGTTGGTTGGTTTGATGAAGAAGAGAACAACTCAAGTCTTGTGGCTGCTCGTCTAGCAGTTGATGCAGCTGATGTGAAGTCTGCAATAGCTGAGAGGATGTCAGTGATTCTGCAGAACATGACCTCCCTTATGACATCCTTCATCGTTGGTTTTATCATCGAGTGGAGAGTAGCACTGCTTATTCTGGCCACCTTCCCTCTTCTTGTGCTTGCTAACTTTGCCCAGGTAATTTCTTGGCCTTCCTTTTTCAGTGATCTATTCTGGATCATACCTTAATATTACGTTCATCCCTAAGGAAATTTGTAAATGTAAATGATATTTAGTAATTTGGTGTTACTCATAAACAGCAGAGCAATACTTACCTTTTCTTTGTGTTGTGGGCTCTGTAGAATGTATACTGACTAGTTTATTTTGATTCTTCAAGCAACTTTCGATGAAGACTTACTTTTTCTTTGTGTTGTGGGCTCTGTAGAATGTATACTGACTAGTTTATTTTGATTCTTCAAGCAACTTTCGATGAAGGGCTTCGCTGGTGACACAGCAAAGGCGCATGCCAAGAGCAGCATGGTTGCCGGTGAAGGAGTGAGCAACATCCGCACCGTGGCAGCATTCAATGCTCAGAACAAGATCCTTTCTCTGTTCAGTTATGAACTGCGCATACCCGAACAGCAGATCCTCCGCCGCAGCCAGACCTCAGGCCTTCTGTTTGGCCTCTCACAGCTCTGCCTGTACTCATCAGAAGCACTCATTCTGTGGTATGGTTCTCATCTGGTCCGGTCGCATGGATCCACCTTCTCCAAGGTCATCAAGGTCTTTGTTGTCCTTGTTGTGACTGCTAACTCCGTTGCCGAGACAGTCAGCCTTGCCCCAGAGATTGTCCGTGGTGGTGAATCCATCCGCTCCATCTTTAGCATCCTCAACAGGGCGACGAAAATCGAGCCTGATGATCCAGAGTCAGAGCGTGTCACCAATGTCCGTGGGGACATTGAGCTTCGGCATGTTGAGTTCGCCTACCCCGCTCGCCCTGACATCCAAATCTTCAATGACTTCAACCTAAAAATACAAGCTGGGCGCAGTCAAGCTCTGGTCGGAGCCAGTGGGTCTGGTAAGAGCACTGTCATTGCTCTCGTTGAGCGGTTCTATGATCCAACTGGAGGCAAGGTCACCATTGACGGCAAGGACATCAGGAGGCTGAACTTGAAGGCCTTGCGCCTGAAGATAGGCCTAGTGCAGCAGGAGCCTGTCCTTTTTGCAGCCAGCATTCTTGAGAACATTGCCTATGGCAAGGATGGTGCAACGGAGGAGGAGGTGATTGAGGCAGCGAAGACAGCAAACGTGCACGGCTTCGTCAGCCAGCTACCCAACGGCTACAAGACGGCGGTCGGCGAGCGGGGCGTGCAGCTGTCCGGCGGCCAGAAGCAGCGCATTGCCATTGCCAGGGCGGTGCTCAAGGACCCAGCAATCCTACTGCTGGACGAGGCGACGAGCGCGCTGGACGCCGAGTCGGAGTGCGTCCTGCAGGAGGCGCTGGAGCGGCTGATGAAGGGGCGGACCACTGTGCTGGTCGCGCACCGCCTGTCGACGATCCGAGGCGTGGACCGCATCGCCGTCGTGCAGGACGGCCGTATAGTCGAGCACGGCAGCCACTCCGATCTCGTGTCCAGGCCGGAGGGGGCGTACTCGCGGCTGCTGCAGCTGCAACACCACCACACCTGATGATGATTAGTATGACATAAGTCTTTGCTCTTGTGATTGGAATGGTTACTTTTTTTCGCTTCTTCTTGTGGCTTGGTGGTCAAGTGGATGTAGATAAGTAGGGCAAACTTCTATGGTCATCGTGTTTTCTACCTAAGTTTAAACTGGAATCAAGGTGTATCTTTCTCCTGAAACGTGTGATGCAATATTGCCTCTTTACACGATCTAATTCGGATGTGCGCTACGTTCTGCAATCGATCGATCGATCATCGTGGGATGCGACTAAGGGCGCCTGATCCTACTGTCAACATATCGGGCGATGTTTCATCACTTCCTCAAAAAATACTAACTGAAAAAGAAAGTCAACATAAAAAAACATTATAACTAATATGTGTAACATCAAAAGAAACCGATTGCTCGAAACATCTTAGATGACACAAGCCTCCAATATATTTACACTCCTCATTAATCTACCACTAACCTTATCTTTATTGCCATCATGGGTTTCTTCATGGCGGTGAAGGGTATGGTAGGGAAGCCTCCAGCATGAATCATCTCTTTGCCTGTCTCCCTTTTTCTTGGGTGGCCCTTACCTAGATTTGGCATTCTAAGATCGAAGTGGTCAGATCTAGCTAAAAGAGTGTAGGAAAGGAGGAAAATATGGAGAAGGATAGGGGAGGGTGTCACCCTGGCCTCGTTGTTTTGGGGTGGAGAAAAGATGGTAAGACAAGTAGAAGATGTGATCGTCCTCTTCGTGCCAATTGCAAGAGAGAGAAATGGAATGTAAGGTAGAGGGTTTGTTTTTTTTCTTAGACTTATAGCGACTAAGGGGAGCATTTTTCATGATGATGCACTATATTTTTTGGATAGAATTTGTGGTGCACTATGTGTACAATTTGAAGTAGTTTATATATGGGCCAGTTTGCCACTCCAATGTTGGAAAAAAAAATCTATTTTTACTCTCTTGGACAAATTTGATTTGTGTTCTTTAAATGCAAAATCGGATATATTGACTTTCTCAACTGTTAAAATCAGGTTATTTGATCTCCCTCTACAGTTTGTAAGGTGGTTTTGGTGTTCATATGTATATATATTTTTTATCTTTTTATGATGGGGCTGTCACATTAATCAAAACCACTTTCCAAACCAACCTCCAATGACCTAGTTTTAACAATGGAACTATCTAAAAAATGTCCGCAAGTTTTTTAAGTGAAAAATTTTCAAATATAATTATAATATAACTTTAATGTACTTATGTATATAAGTATTTAAAAAATATTTGTAAGTTATATAAGAGTTAAATTTAGTTACACTATAATTATATTATAGTTAAATTATAGTATAGTTACATGTAAAAGATTTTTAGCCAAAAAACTTGTGACAGTTTTTTTTAGCAATTTTCCTAACAATCGAGGGATTCAATATACATGGTTTTAAAACCATTTGAAGAATACGAATTACATTTAACTAATGGTTGAGGGAATGAAAATGAACTTTCTCCTCCAATGTTCTGGGAGGCTGGTCCGTCATCTGTAAGGGAAGGCCTTGCTAAGGTGAAAACAAAAGGAAATAGCCTTAAATCTCGGCCCAAATGATCAAGGCCCGACGTATCAACATCCCAAACGATTCCTCAAGAAATACTGCCTGATAATATTTGGGTATACCGTTTACGGTAAAATTCCAAACTTCTGCAGTTCTGCTCGTTTTAAGTTTTAACGCAATATTATTACTGTGCATCGCTCGCCTGCGCTGACAGAAGTACAGTGCAACGTAGATCAGCCAAAGCGCGCAATTAATAGAAGCGTAGAAACCGACCGTGTAGTGCGGCACGCGAGACTTAGCCCGGCCAGTCGCTGGCACGTCAGGCTCCTCCGGTCGCACGACGCGCATTCTATAATCAGCGCCATGCTCGTGGCAGCCCCCGCCGCCCGGTACACGTGGTGGGTGCGGGGTGCCGCGTACGCAAGCCCGGCACACTGTACGCATGGGTCATTGCCCCCCGTGTACCGGTCGATTCCCCCAACCGCGCGGCGGCATCGCGGCTTTTTTTTTGTTTGTTTTCTCCGTGGCCTCCCCCGCGACGCGTACGTGCCGCGAAGAGACGGGGAGAGGCCGAGTGGGTGGTCAAGAGAGACAGGGTGGGCCGTACAGCGTGGGCGACTGTTGCGTCCGATTTGCCCCGTATCCGCCGCACTGTTTCGCGCCCAGGTCGGCGACGCGGCCGCCGCGCCTACTCGCGATTGGCAAGTGGCCTCGCTCGGGTTGCGTCTCGCCACAGCCGCGTGCCTTCTCCTTTAGCTACGTACGTACGTGCTCTCCAATTCCATGCTGCATTTCCCATCTCACGTTCGTAAATGAGGCATGCGCGACTGTTTCTTACCTTGATTTACAGTGTATTTCTTTTCACTATAACTCGCTGCAGTGTAAAGTATAGAGCGAGATTATCAATACCGTTCAGTACTAGCCAGAATAGCCGGTACGTAGAATTGCACCACTCAAAACAGTAAATGTCAAGTGGCGTACCGTTCCGGCCATGATACGGGTCAATACTGGTCATTCAGATCAATACCACTCATACAAATCAAGCAAGCCACGAGAAGCATTGACCGCATCCTGCTTTATTGTTCTGAAGTGTTGCAGGTTTAGTGGCTGTTCTTGGATGTAGTAAGCCTCCTCAGCTGCTTCCAAATTCAGCATTCTAGACGGTTGGTCGCTAGCCACTAGACAAACTCTGATGGAATAAGTCAGTGTAACATATATACCGACTTATAAATATGTATCTGAGTATTACATAGCAACGAAAAGAGAGCATACAAATATAGATAAATTCTTACATAAAAAAAATAAATACAGAATTCTACTTAGGCCTACTAAAACTTAAAACTATTCAAATATTATTCTTACCTGTCTCCCTAGTTATATATAGATAAGAAGACATCCAAGATTACAAATATTATTAGAGAAGGGATAAGCTATGTTAAGAAAATACGAATCCAATCAAATTATCATTAGAGAGGCTCAACAATAACTAGTGTTTTTCTCATCGCATGTTATGCTTATAAGAGAATAATATAATGGTAACATTGACTTCTAATCAAACAAAAGTAGGACTATTACCCTTCTTGAGGGCTTAAACCTGTATGAAAATTCTTGTGACTCCTTATCGCTACAAATTCATTTACAATTTCATATCAACCGATTCCTACATCTTTAAATACACCATAATACTATAGCCAAATTATTATTTATTGATATCTGTCGTGCCATATAGAGGAAGCTAATATTCAGAGGATTCACAAAAATATGGTGTCTAAAGGCAGATTTTCCAACGAGAGATGTCACGGCAACTTTTAATCAGGAGATACGACCTGGACAAAGCTCACCTCTAAATTAGAATAATAACCATTGGGATTTACATCAACTCTATTATAAACAGCTTCATCAATACTAGCTTAATCATTCTAATATTTTATTTTTATCGATTATACCTCTACTACTAATTATATATTATGTTGTGGGTTTTATTTGTTTTATATGCATATTATTCGTCCATGTTCGGGTGTCACTTAGTTTTACCTCTTACCAGCTGTCTGTTGGCCTCACTCCTACTAGAATATATCAGGTCAAAAATAGCAGCGTAAGTTGATAATCCCTAATAGACACCCATGGCCAACAAAATTATATGTATCAGACCAAAAGAGCTCCTTGCACACATTCATACAAGCATGTGGACAAATCGATCTTTCACCCAAGAGAGTGTGTCCGAGAAGAATTTCTATGTGCACATGTATGGCTACTAGAAAGATGACTATATTCATTCATCTAATAACTCGACATCATGTACATAAGGACGTGGCATCTAGGGGTGAAGTTTTCGACTAGAGATGCTACGACTACTTTATATCTAGAGATACGACTCAACCAAAGTATGTTCTTTGCCTCGAGATCAGAACTAACACCATCTCAATCTTTGACAATTCGATATACTAGGATTAATATGGCTTTAAGACATTATTGCTGTGGAAAACAATAGTTTAAAGTTATCAATCTTGGAGTCTCAAATCAAGAAACCAAGCCGATAACTCCCAAAATGATATTCACCAATAGGTCAATAATGAGGTTGTGCATCGACAAAAACATTAATCTTCAATAACATACCAGGTTTGTCATCCTAATTTATTAATTATTTAAACAATTTATATATTATTCATGTATGGTGTTTTTGTTTGTCATTTTTTGTTTGGTGCAAGATACAAGAACATTGAAGCACCATAGCCTCCTATAACTCCAATTCATTTAAAAGAACAAGACACTCATTAAGCCTACTAGTCTCGGGCCAAAGAAACCTTGTAGTTTTGTGCCATACACGGTTAGCATCGACTAAACACATATAAACCCAAGGCAATCAATCAGGATACATGAGCCAACCACCAATACTTTGCGTGCATCTATATAGGGTTGGTAAACCAACCAATTTAGATGTATGCATATGCATTATGATATACGCACATAACGTACTCAGAGACATGATAATTATTATCCCTCTTGAGTATGTAATAAGGTATTTAGTAGATTAATTTTTTAAAAATTAATCCACTAATTCCGTAGATACATCTAGCAATAATATTTTATTCAATTTATCATATCTTTTATTAGATAAAAAAGTATTATATTTATCTAGAGCGTATTTTATATACTATCTATTTTATAAGCTCTTACGCCTAGGACTTGTACTTTTTTAATACATGTATAAATCTTGCTTGATTATGGTAAATATGGTAACAAATGTATAATCTTTATATCTTGAAATGGCATAGAAGATTTATGTAGATTTTTTAGTTTCTCAATATTTTCTATTATATTATTTCTAGAAATTACTTTTTAGAAACAATAGCAACATATATCACAACAGTTGTCGATATCACCTAGGATAGTTGTACAAAAGTTGCCACACCAGGACGATTTCTAATAAAAAAACCGGTACTATCCAGCATATTTTGTGAAGATTCTGTCCACGTTGTCTATCCCAAGTACTCATGATATCAACAATAGAGGTGCTTCGCTCATAAATAGAGGGCCTGAGACTTTGATCATGCCATCTTCCATGATAATTAAGTCAAATACCTTAAACGGTGAGGAAACCTTGTGTCATCACCATACTATCAGACAATACCTCGCAAAAGTAACTAGCCTGATCATCCAGCATAGTTGCTGAGGTAGTGTTTACGCCATCTATCTTGACTAGTTGGAATAAGGATTAGTCGAAACAAAGATGAAGGAAATGCTCCGTTACTAAGCGAAGGGCTTGAGATGTTGTCTATGACATTAAGATGATGAAAACACATAGCGTGTTGTTTAAATACAGAAGACATATGTGGAAAACAATCAATACAATTAGAAAGACATTTTTGACAAGAAGCTTGAAGAAAACCATAATCTTTCGGTATGCTCGTGAGTTGAAAAAATAACTGTGAATCCATGATGGCCACATGAAATGCGCATATGATTACTAACCCAAGCACCAGTATACGTGGTCAAGATTTGACTACACCGCTAGTCTTTGTGAGACCAGGTAAGGTAAAAAGATTTTTGCACCTAGATAGTAGTCGAAGATCCAACTACACTATTGGTTTCACGAGACCAGATTAGGCAGAACGGTTCTCCCACCTAGTGTCACCGGTCTTCATGGAACTAATAAGGTTGCAACATTCCTACCTTTAAAAAAATGGTCAAAGTCTTGATTACACCATTGGTTTTCATGAAACTAATTAGGTTGTAGCGGTTTTACCACTATTATATGTTGTCAGGATCTGACTACATCACTGGTCTTGGTATGACTAGGGGAGTAATAGTGGTACTATCACACATACACACAGACCAGATTAACTATTTATTCGTCATAAGAAACAACTCATCCTGAGCAATAGCTAATGCCGCTGAGATTACAGTTGAAGAGATTAAATCATCAAATAGATTGGTACTTTTTACATCACTTTTCTACTTAAAGTGTCTTGTCTACTCATTAACTACGTTTATGAGAAGATAGTTGAGGAATGGAAAAAATATATTATTTACTTATAGACTAAAAAATATTTTAAATTTTAGTTTATATTTTTCTCCTTAGCGTTCTCTTGGGAGCTTGTTATTTAACGATTTGTTCTGGCTAGTCAATTTTAGGAAAGATCAAATAATAAAACAACTGGTCTGATATTAAGTAAGATAAAGACTAGTCAAAAGTTTTATATTGGTCGGCATTGAATACTGACAAAGTGAAGTTAAGACCAGCAACTCCACAGCTCAACTTTAAGACATATGCTGGTCCAAAGTCGTTTACTAGTTAAAAATCTATTTCGGTTGGGCATGTGCCGGATCAGCAAGTCTAATTATCAATACATACAAGAAAAAGATAAAAAAGATAGATGGTCTGAAGATCTATATATGATGGTTACATGTGTTGTTTCGTAGTATATGATACCACCAAACTCTGTCTCTATCAAAAAAGCAAATTTGGGCTCGTGAACTCACCAAAGGTAGCAATATTCTCGAGAGGGTGTCTAGGTGTATACATGAGTTATTAGAAACAAATTTCTCACCTGATTATTAGGATTTCGATACGATGTTTTGAGTAATCCAAGCATATAAGATAGCAAACAAAGAATGGTAACATACTGGTAAGTTTTTACACACACATATATATTTAAATTGTATAGCTTGCTATTTCCTAGAGTGGCAGATGTCTTATTTCTATACTTGTGCCTTTTGACTTCTCGCATAGTAGATATCGCTCTAAATCATCAAGTAGTCGAGGTAGATAAATGTGCTTTCATATTGTCAAATTATAGGATATATATATATATATCATTCGAGTTCTATAAAAACTTAAAATTTCTTGTTATTGGACGGGCAAAGGTCATGGTCTAGAATATGTTGTTATGATAAAATGCAACCTTGTGAAAAACCTAGTACTATTCGGGATGCTCGAAGTGTTTATAGTTGGAATGAGATATATAAGAAAGATAATCTAACTTTGGTCGGAATAAGAGAAAGTGAGAGTTTATAAGTATAGACAAATTACATCTAGTACACAAAGTTTATTAGTTGTTTTACAAACGCATGTATTTGCTTATATTTAAATATCTATATTAAGCTACCCGACACTATTTGTGAGCTTTAATGTTTGTTGACAAGTTTATTCGAGTATTTCAAATGAAAGAAAGAATAAACATAATAAGTGGGTACTCTATCGAGATTTATTCACACACTTAGATAGATAAAGTTCCCAACTCTAATCAAATATTATAATTGGCTATAATGAAAATATGATCGGATGAAAGAATTGGCGATATCGATGTAAGCTAATCAGATGAGTGCGGACTGCGTTAGCCTATTCTATTAAGTTAACTTATCGAGATAGTTGTACTAGACGATATCTCTATTTGAGTAGAATTTAGGGGCTACTGTTAATATAACATATATGGGATACCCATAAACATATACCAACTTTGGTTGGAATACCACGTACCAAGTCATATGAAAAGAAGTCCAAGTAGATAAGAAATGAGCCCTAAATAAAAAACCAAATACAAAGTTATACTCGACTCCTATCAAAACTTTTCGAATAGTATCCATATTTATACCTGTAGTTCTACGTGTGTATACAAAGGTATAAATATAAAACCTCGCATGAGGGGAGAGACATACCAACATAGCCAAGATAATACAAATCTTATCGAGTCAAGGTCCGATAATGCCTAGCTATTAATAATCATGTCTAAGCTTTATGCTAATATAGTTATAGTCTATTTTAGAATGTTTCTTTTTACATGTTATACTAATGAGAAATTAATAGTAATAACGATCTCTGGTCGAACTATTATCCTTTTCAAGAGTTTAAATCTCTATAAAATTTATGTCCGTATCAATTCGTTTATATCTTATATCATTCTATCTCTATTTCATTTAAATATTATATATAGATAGATAGATACTAAACATGAATTATTATTCACCACAGAATACAGGAGGCGAGGTTTACTCGGTGGTAACCATTGCACGGATGATCTAGAAAGAACGGAACAACAGCGTCTTCGATCACATAAGCAGATCCTGGCCATAGTTGTTTGCCGCTATGCAGAAGAAGCGAGGCGATGCATTTTGCCGGCACTAGCCTGAGCCCCCTCTTTGATCGTAGCCTCGTAGGTCGCAGTTTATGCTGTCAGAGATCTTCTCTGTTTGCTTTTTTCCCCCTTTTGGTCGATCTATTTGCCATGGGAAGTGGAGCTATGAAATTTTCCTCCGATCAATCTTAATACAAATGGTGCGTAAAGCTTATGCACAGTCCCTTAAAAAAACTGAGTAGTCACTTCTTTGAATTGGCTCTACGTACACAACCGAATAACCACGTCACTTTAACATGTTTTTAAATTATGAAAGCAATACAAAATCTTGAACATAGGTTCATCACAATATTATATATACATAATGCAACATATATTAATACACTTTATATTGTTTTATTGAACCCGAAAATTACACACCAGTATCGATTGGTACCGAAATGTTCCAGTCCAATAGGCAAACCGCAATGACGTTCGGGATGGAATGTGCAGGCGTGCAATGCACAAACACCTGCTAATTAATCACTACCTGCTGGCTCAACCTACGACTGCGCTTTCGTTAACCTGCGACTGTGTTGTTGGGTTTTGCTGCATGCGCCCAGCTAGGCGCCCGCACGTACCACACCGCCCAAATGGGTCGAGCAGGTCGAGTTATTGCCACGAGGCCGATGATGGCTCACAAAGCGACAAGCACGCACGCACGAATTCAGCTGGACTCCTGGAGCTGTCCAGCTTCAGTTGTGTACAGACGTGTATATATCCGTCAGGATCGAGTCCCCATCGTGCACGAACCTGCAGGTCTGATGGATGCGGATCGAGAATGATGGCTCACGCACGCGGTTTATATAGCGGCAAGTACGGTACGAGCCGGAGCACGTACATGTAGATTGACAGTGGCGAGAGATTGATGGCAGGAGGGAGCCATGCCTGCCGTTGTTGTCTCAATGGCCTGGAAGCCGGCCGGCCAATTCTCGACCTGCTCTCTCTCCTAGCTATTATCCCGATCATTCGCCTGTTTCCCTTCTCGTCAGAGGGCGAACTCCACATGCATGACTTCATCACCGCCTACAGTGATACTGGTATAACATGTTTTCATAGACGGGTGGCCGGCCCGTCTAGAAAAAGAGATTGGTGAAAATACTACTTTTCTTAATGCGAAAATTGATTATATATCATATCCAATTGTATTTTAAAAATCTATTATATGCAAAATATAATCATATTGATGGCATCAGAAGTTAAGGGCTGCTTTAAAACGTAGGAATGCAAAACCATATGAATAGAAAAAAAACCTGGCAGAAATATCATAAATAAAATAGAGAAAAAAAAGAGATATGGTGTTTGGAATGTAGGAATAAAGTAAAACATAGGATTGCATAGTATATATTATTTTTCTCTTATGTTGTATCAAAGTATTTATGTGGTCCTTTTGCAAGAAAGTATAATCCTAACATAAGATAACCTTGGGAAAGGGTATTGAGGGGTGCTAAGCAATGTTGTTTTTTAATGTGCAAGAGACCATTCACCACTTTTTCTTTGAATGTCACATAGCACGATTTGCTTTGCAATGTGTCTTCTTTACTTTCGATATTCCCCCTCCCTGTAACGCCAACAATATATTTGGAAATTGACTTATGGATGCCTAGGTAAAAAAAAAGGTTATATTTAAGCCTTGGTTAATTTTGCGTTGCCGAAATGATAAATTTTTTTAATTAAAAATTGGTGAATCCTATACAAATTACTCCCAGCACCCTAATTTTTGTTTGTTTAAAACCTTCTTGAATATAAAATTTTAAGTTTAATTTGGATCTTATTTGAATTTGTGTATCTTGTGCCAAATTACATCTCAAATTCCTTATCCTAGAGTTCCATCAAATTCCTATGAAACCCTCAAGTTTAAATTTGAATTCAAATCTATTCAAACTGTCTCAAATACCCAACTTTGGAAATCCCTATAAATTCATAAATTTTATTGTTCATTGACCGCTCCTTTTCTTTTCCTCTCCATCAGTCCAGCAACCCTCCACTTCTCTTCCTCTCCTCCTCGAAGTAGGTCAGCCTGCTTTCATTTGCCTCACCTAGCCCACCTCCCTATCCTTTCCCATGTGCGCCCACTACAATTGCTCCCGCATGAGTGTTTGCTGCCTAGCGCCGCCTGTAGGCTTCACCTATCAGCTGCATGCTAACTCATGGCCGTCCGCTTCACTGCCCTCTATGCGCCTGTCCCCAATCTTGAGCCAAATTGGCACACCCACAACCCATTCAATGAAATGCCAACCTAGAGCTACCTCGTTGTCACAACCAGCTATTGCCCCATCCGTGTACCACGCGTCCCACCAAGCCACCTCCCCACTATGAATACCAGCCATTTTACTCATCTCCTGTCAAGAAATCCCATGCCATGAGCCTATCCCATCGTGCCATGACTTTGTCATGTTCCGAGAAACCGGTGCCGTGACCTCGTCCCATCTCAACAAGGCATCGTACCGAGACCTTGTCCCCTCATCACAAACTTATCCTCAATGCTACTAGTTGGCTTGGCCCCACGTTCCTATCCTTAGCCGCACTAGCTTGCCTCCTCCTCATAGCTTATAAAAAGGCAACAATCTCACCCCTTCCTCGCCACCCTACTCTCTCACCTCCCTTACTCTCTCTCTCTTTCTCTCCTTTTTTTTCGGTTCTGCCACCTTGAGCCACCACATCTCGGCTCTCAGTACTGTCACCTTGAGCCATCACATCTTGGCTCTAGGAGCTGTCACCGATAGAGCATTGCAGGAGTCCGCTGTCACTCTTCCTAGCTGACACCCATCATGCTAGGTTGTTGCCACACCTTTGTGTTGGTGCCGGTTTGGGAGGGACCAAGGAAGAAGATGGCATCCTCCCTAATCGAGCCACTAATAGCCTAGGCCCATGCCTTCCTCTCACCACCAGTCGTCGATAGGTGGGCCCCACTTTTTTAGTACATCTATTCCCCTTCCATGTTTTAATTAATCCTTTTCTAATCTCCAAAAATTCATTTATTTTTTTAAAACTCATAGAAATTCAACCATAGCTTTGTTTGACCTCATTCAAATCTCAATTTTTTTCTAAAAAATGATATCTACATAATGGCACTGTTGTAATTTTGTTTTGTGTTTGTCTTGTTGCCTTTTGTTGATAGAGCCCAAGGACGAGGAAGGTCTGGATGCCACCTTTAAAGGAGAAGACCTACATCTTGAGCAAGGTAAGACATCCTTGATCATATTGCCCCCTATAAATGCAAGTTATATTGTTTGAAAAATGTATTGCTTAGTGTATACTCTAATCTTGCTTCACCTTAGCTTGCATTCGCAATTGATAGACCAATCTAAGTAGTCGCACTTACTTTTATATAGTAGGCTGATATATCCCTATCCTTGTTAGCTCTAATAATGTTACGCCTATATCATTAACCACAGTATACGACTACCAAGGTAGTTGCTTAGCCATTCTCGTGATTGTGATGTCATGTGGGAAACTTGGGAATTTACAAACACATGTTTGAAAACCCAATACACTATATCAATGTGTTGTGAAATAAAAATGATTTGTGAAACATGATAATGCAAAGTCATAACTTTGTGGTTTGGCCACATATTATCATTAAAGACCGTTTCCTTTTTAGAAAATTTGTCTAAACATGTTACAGTATGACCACATGTGTATTTATGGGATGTCTCTAGCTAAGTAATTAGTTATTACGTGGAAATCTTATATGCTAATGATTATGGAGCGTCGGGAATAAGGTGACGGAGTTGTGGATTATTATTATCCCTTGTGGATGACTTTTCTGCCTCTATTGTGGCATATGGTAGTAAGTAGGAGTATAAGACATTATCAGTATTTCTGAGTAGACGATGGCATGTCCTTTGCTAGATGATTGGTCATGGACTTGGCTCATCTATGTGGTATGGAATTTTTGTGAGTTAGCTTTGAAAATGTCTTGTAGTGAGTCCTCCTTTATGAACCATGTTTGATCGTCACGTGTTGTGTATAGGGGATCACTCATGATATATAGGTAAAGGTACAACTTATGTAGATATTATATAAACAACTATGCTTCTAGTTATGGGTGAATGTGAGGTGTTTCTCATAGTGTAGTTTTAGTTGAAAAATGTTTATGAGAGATGGTTCATGGGAAGGGAGTTGTTTCCATTGTTTGCCTTTGTGGCATTCAGCTAACCTTTGTGGTTAGGAATAGTCAGTGTGACTTAGGGTGTCTTTTGTCACAAGATGTTGTTATGGCCAAGAAGGTGTTTTGTTGTACTGAGAAAGCTAGATAACTAGGGGAATTAGTGTTGTTGTGATAATGTGGTAATGCCCATGTTATTGTGAAAGTAAAAATAAACTAATAGTGGAAATGATAAGAAAATGATAGAAATATTGCTATCGTTCACTAATCAGTGAGACAAGTTATTGTAAAGCAACATGTGAAATGGGTTGAGACGTAAGTCTCTTCTTGATAACTAAAATTTGACTCATTAGTGTTTTGTAAAATAAGCCCCCTTTGCCAAAAAGGCTTCTTTTACAAATAAACTCTAGCCTACTTGTTTAAGTCAAATGTGTCATCTTTTTTCTTGGCTTGGTTAGTACGTAATATACTCACCCTTCCTCACATTTATATATAAAGAGTTCAATGATGAGGACGTTGACCCAACTATCGAAAAGTTTCTCCTGGAGCAACCTAACTATAAAGTCTTTTAGAAATTTCGTGCCTAATCCCAAGCGAGTATGTGGAGTAAGTTAGTTATGCCTAGTTGCTTAGTCACTTAGTCTTTTTTGCTGCTAACTTTCGCGTTGTCTCTTTTGTAGATTTTCTGTGCAACCATGTTGCTTATCCATAGGCCTATCCATGAGGACGACTAATGCAAAGACTATTACCAAGTGATGTAATAAAGATAATTTATCTTTATTTTACATATTCTGTGTATACCGATTTATATATTTTGAAATTGTTACTATCTCACATCTCACATGTAATACATAATAGCTAGTATAAGTTAGATCGTGCTTCTGGCTAACAAATTTCAAGACGTTACACACTTGATCTTTGATGCTATTACAGAAGCAAGGTACTATGATGCACAGTGGTGCTACACTCTTTAATTGGTAGCCAAGGGGTCTTTTGCTCTACTTGAGGTGATGTAGTACCTAGAAAAATATATTTTAAAATCTATATGATTCGTCTTAGCTTTTAATTTGTATGGTGAGGCATTTAGAGGAGTTAGGGACTTGTCCCGTTACTCGATATCATTTTTTTTTGTTTCTCAACACTCAACTTAGGGACTACCTTTTATTTATGGCGCATTATCTAAAAGATGTTGTGTCAAAACAATGTTCATTTGAAGGTGCATACATTTGTGTTAGCTTCAAAAGGAAAATTAAAAAAAAGGTCCTGATGCATGTCAAAATAATTCCTGTGGATTTTCTATAGAAACCATGACAAATTAAGATTTCCTCTATTTTTCCTATACCCGATTCTCTAATTTCAAATGGATAAATCCTATATGAACTGAAATCATCCAATTTTCCTACGTGAACCCTCCAATCCAAAGGAGCCCTACAAGTTGCATACCAAAACCTAAAAATCTAAATTACACAGAAAAATCTGCTAGCATCAATAATGACCCTAACTTCAATTTTGTACATAGAGTGTGAATTGTTTGTGTGTTTTTCATTATCTAAAACATAGCGTGTGAGATTTGCATGCGTACTAACCGCTTGATACCAATGACCATCGGCCTCCGCAGGTAGTTGGGTCCGATTTGTGTGTTCAATTTATGTGTCGTGGGCAGAGAGGGCCATGCCTGCACGTCCTGTCCGGTCTAGCGGTCGGGAAGCCAGGGACCCAAACTTACGGGTTATTAGTCATCTCATGGATAATCAATGCACGCCCAGGCCGTGCTCGCGTCGTTGCAACAACCGACGGGGCCGACGCCGCCCGAGTACATACGTACGGCGTTGTGGCTGCACGCTCGTGAAAGTTAATATTGCCGAGTTACTGATAAAACTTTAGGCGAGGAATAGTGAAACACTCGTGAATCGTTTGTATTTTGTGTGTCTTATGAAATATATAAAAAAACTTTGGAATTGAGGAGACAAATATAAGGAAGCTACAATAGTCCTTTCCAAGCGGTTTGGGTTCCTCTCTCCAGTCCTGTAGGTGCACGACGACAGTGTCAGCAGAGTCATAAACGCAACAGTAAATAGTACAGGAGTACAGGACCAACTCAAGCAGAGATGAGATTAGTCAGCTGGTTATATTGCTGGCTGGAAGTTAGGCACAGGCTCGGTTTCAAACAAAAAGGAAAAACAAAGAAGCAAGACACAGGCACCCAAACTAAAACTCACCCGGCAGAGCCCCACCCAGGGGCCAATCTTTCCGCTCCGTGCAAACGTATAGCACGGCCACGGCATGGTCTCATCGCACGTAGGTACGCCACGACACACGAACCTAGGAGCACTCGCGTTACTGCATATGTGCGTACGCGTAGCAGGACCCGATTAAATAACGACGGCCTCAGCTCGCCGGTGCATGCGTACGACGGTACGACGCCATCGGTGGTCGGCGCGTCGTACGCCGTGGCCGGCACGCCCCCTCGCGCGGCACGGCGCCGACCGAAATATCTCCCGCCGTAACTTTTGTGGCGTCGTACGTGGCGTGCGAGATGCCGAGATCGACGGAGCAGTGTGTGATCGATCATGTGCGGCAGTGGCACCCATGCGTTTAGACGCCGTGGAAATTCTGCCGCGGGGGCGGGACGGGATGAGAGCGCCAGGTGCTACCGGATCGAGGAGGAGACGAACGTGGTCCAGGCAGTGCACTGGCCGGCGCTCTCCCTCGCACCGTTCTTCTCTTCTCCCACCTTTTGGACAGAGAGTGATATATTCCGCCTCGTCTGCCTCGGCCTTCCTTCGTCTTGACCAATCGATCAGAGCACAAAGCTGGGGACAAAATGTCTTGCGGCATGTTCGTTTCAGGACGTGTGAACCGAACTCTCGCAAGCATATGCATGCACGGACAAGCGGCATGATTGGTGATGATCATGTATTCATGTGTCTCCTAACACGTATAGTTCCAAAACCAAATCATCTTAACCAACATGATTGGCAGGGTCAAGCCCAAACGTATCTCGATAATCATAATCTGCGCAACGAAATGCCTATCTGCGCGCGTTGCTCTCATCCTGCTCTGCACAACAGTTAACATCGGTCGTCAGGGGGTGGGCTCTGCCGTACCTGCTGGCAGCATGAGCTAAGTGGCAATGTGGATTGGGACATCGATCACTGATCACCTTGCAGCATCTTCCCCGTGATGTGAAAATGTCATGCTGGGTACAGTGCACGCCTCCACTCCAAAATTTTAACAAATTGACCCTTTTATAAAACTTATTTTAAGGAAGAACTGTGTCAAAAATTAATTTTAAAAATAAACCGCGACATCAACGCAAACTTCGACGGCGCTGAAATATAATGTCTTAGTGTCAATGATATTGGCACCAGGAAAAAAAATGTAAGGAAGCATCACATTCAGTGAGGCTTTTCCTCAAAAGGCGCATATGATTTTCACCTAATTGTCTAAGGTTTGAATGCCCGCTCATCCATCTTTTTTATTGTTTTTTCCACTTACCCTTAATTCTCAACTTGCTCTTTTAATTTTCTTTTGAAAGTTTAAGTATTTTTAAAATTCATTTTATTTTTAAATTAATACTGAAAACATATGAATTTATAATTATTAAGCTAAATATTTTATTATAATTAATATTATAATTTAAGTTCTTAGATTGTTTATTCAAAATTTACAAATAAAATATATTTAAACAAAACATGTGATATTTTTAAAGAAATATAATAGAATAAGTAGAGTTAAAAGGGTAAATAAAAATAACATGAAACAATCTTACACCAGATTTAAACATTAAACCTTACCGTGCCGCTTTGAACTTGCGCACTTCTTTTATTCAAAATAGAGGTCAGCGCCACTGTTGTTGTCACTCATGACGTGGCAGTTTCATGCCACTTCAAATAAAATCTTAACGTCAATACCTTTAAAATTGAGAAGCTCGTAGTTTATTTTTGAAATTAGTTTTTGACCTAGTTCATTCTTAAAATAAGTTTTATAAAAGAGTCAATTTATCAAACTTTTGGGCCACGATAGCTGAAGGGAGAAAAGGAAATAGAGCGGTTGCTTCTAGTTATTAACTAGCAAGACAACTTCGCTACATTGATAGGAATTGAGATACAGTCCAGTTGCTATTGTGACTGCACAATAACAACTGCACACAACCTGAGCCGTCTATTTTTTTATCCAACGGTTCAAAACGGAAGCTACAGTAAAAAACGGAGTGTTCGGGTGCATCTCTTGCGTCCATTCTGAATCCTGAGATGCTAGTGTGACTGCTTAACTTGCAGTCGCACTAGCCACCGCACATGAACCGGATTGCACTGATCGATAGTGACAGATCACCTAGCAGCTGGCTTCGCCTTGACCTTGATTCACGTGCCTTTTGTCACTATTGTGTTGTTGTATGATTTTGGGTTACCATAAATCCATGAAAAATTCGAGAGCACCCATAAGGTGCTGTTGGGTGCACTAGCTTCTGATCCATACTTTAAGATCACGAAGATAAATTATTGGCTCCAATAAATTCGAGACTGTGTCATTTGTTCTAAGAAAATTTTGTTTCGTGGTTTTGCGAAAACTTAGTTTTATAGGGTTTTTTAAAGACATTTTCATTATTATTTTAATATATGTTTCTTTGATATAGAGATAAAACTTTGTAAAATATAATTTTACCCTTAGCCACCTTGCAAGATTTGGATTTGAATAAAATTTAGTTGATTTTATATATATTTTGTAAAATTCAAAACTCATCCCAATTTGTTGAAATCAGAATTGCCAAAACAATTAAAAATTTGAAGGAAAAAGAACAAATATTGGCTAAATTGAAACAACTTTTTATAAAATGTTTTTGATTTTCTCAATTTGGGATAGGTTTTAAATTTTGCAACATATGTTTAAATTTAGCTAATATTTTATCAAATTTAAATCTTACAAGAGGTTGCCCAAAGGTAAATCGTCTTTTGTTAAGTTATATATCTCCATTAAAAGAGGATATGTAAATTTAAAGGATCCTGTAGCAAATTTACCTGAAAAAGTATGTTAAATTAGATATCGACACATTCTTCTAAATATAAATTTGGTTGCTGATTTTTATTGACAGCTATTTGAAAATTTTGATAAAATTATAATGTTACTAAAAACACAACTCTATACATATAGTAGTAATTTTTAATCTAAATATTTAAAATTTTACTGACACAACTCTATACATATAGTAGTAATTTTTAATCTAAATATTTAAAATTTTACTGTATTAAAAGTTTTGATCTGAAACATGTGCAAAACGGTTGGCATGCATATTTTCATGACTGGAGGGAGTATATAAGACAAAAGTTCTTTCTGTACGTATATAAATACAATGTCACATAATGGATTTTTATGCTGCATGTACATGCATACGTATGCTCTAGTAAAGAAACATGCATACATATATACATGTCAAGAACCGGTCAAACCTATATAATTGGACATATCATGAGCCAGAGGACGGATCCAATGATGTTAGTTGGTAGATTTCTATAATGTGAACTGTTGCCCTGTACTGTTTTTGGACATCCTAAATGATTATACGATATAGTTTTCTCGTTTGGAGATTTTCTTGCGATCGATCCTCAAACGGCTAGCTAAGCTAGTGACTGTACTATCGCCGATTAGACGTCTCATTGCCACGTTAACATGCTAAAAAAGTGTAGAAAACACTCTGCCACACTCTCCTCCCCTCATCTCTCCCTGTCTCATTCTCTTTTTCCTCCTCTTCCCAACAGTGACGTCAGGATTGTTGAATGACGATAACTCTAATAATGACAGATCTAGCAGTGGAGAGTTATAGGGATCTCAATCTAGCTGTGACGACGCTCGAGGCCACGTCACCCCTCGGCCACATCTCCTCCATGTGTGGGGACAATCAATAGGGGTGTGACAACAGTGAATCCAACATTAGTAGCTTGGTGGGATGGTAGATCCAATGTCATCGAGGAGAGAAATAATGGACCCTGCGGCAGTGGCACGCGGGAGCAATGGATCCACCAAATCACCACCCTATATTCGATGCACACCATGCGCCAAATCTACTGGCCCTACACTCTGCCTTCACCATCACCATTGATTCAAGGTCAACGAAGCGAGCCGCCCGTCAATCGCTTACCTGTAGTGTTTGCCGCCAAAGAGGAATAGAGGCACCTCCACATGTTGCCATCGGAAGGAGAAAGGAGAAGGTCCGTCGGTGAGAAAGGGTCCATGCACGTGCTACCAACTGGTCACATACCTTTGCCGATTGTTGTTAGAGCAGAGGGGAAATGTCTCTGTCAATCGTCGTTGGAGAAGAGAGGAGATGGCTGGCAGGGAGAGAAGATGTGAGTGAGGAGAGAGAAAGAGAGATGATGAGACGATAGTGCCGGAGTGTTTTCTATAATTTTTTACCATATCGATGTGGCATAATCTAAGACATACATTTTGTATCCAATGATAATTTATTAGTTTCTAGTTTCTATTGAATATGGGATTTACACCACATATTTTCCCAAGCTAGCTAACCGATTGCCATGGCATGAACACTACCCGTGAGCAGTACTACTGCCCCTATGGAAAGTTTGTTTAATTAAACAGCACCAACAACATAGGTTGCAAGTCGACAACATGGCCTACGTGGAGTCAGTTCGTGACACTGCATGACCAATCTGCATCCCAGGGCTCAAGCATTTGGCATTTCTGAACTCAACATGTACACAGGACTCTAGTTAGCAATCATGGTTTTATATTCTCCTCCCCCACACAGCATGAGACAACCCTAGAGTCAAATAAATTATGAAGTGGGATATGTTTAAAACTAGATAATATGTGTGAACAATAGTGAAACAGGTACGTGCTGAACCAATTATTAAGGGGAACTGTTAGGAAGACACCTGGATTTTTCTTTGGGTGCACTCGGCCAGTCGCAAGAGTCTACCCCCATATGCATCCTGAAAAAAACCCTCAAACACCTTTGCATTTTAAATAATTAGGGATAGATGCACACCACTTGGTGGTACTTGATTTATTCTAGTTTAATAAAATTAACTATATATATATGTCTCATATTTATTGAATTTGGTTTAACGAGAATGAATTAACGGATACACACGAAGTGACCTGCGCTACCCCTTACTGAAAACAACTATATCAGATTTTGGTAAAAAAAAAACTTCACGACGCTATAGCACTAGCTATTTGGAAGCATTCTTCTTTTGTCGTTCTCAATTACTTGCCCCATACCATCCCTCCATTTCTTATCAGTCGCTACTGCTAAACTTCAGAATCCAGAAGCTATGTAAATATGGAATACCTAGCCTCGTCAAAAATTAAAATTGTCAAAATATTACTAGCTAAGTAATGCCTGTGAAATTGCAACACTGTTTTATTGAGGCTCTGAAATTAAAACAGTTTTTTTACTCACTAATACGACAATATGCTTTATTCCTTGAGAAATACTATAATTAAGATGCTACTGATCGATGATTAATCTATTTAATGATGCCTAGCTGCATGAACGCATCGATCTGCAGATCCATGGAGAGTGCGGATTCAGACAACAGCACAGGGCCGGACAACCCTACACATATACTACAGAGTACAGACAAATCAAGCGTCCAAAATGAAAGTACGAAGCAAATAAAAAGAAGCGCATCCACACATGTTAGTAGCTCTCCTCAGTTCTCTTACCGCAACACATGCCCCGATATAGGCATTGATAGCTAAATATAAAAACACTCGATAAAAGATCTAAATTTGATAATAACACCAAGACATAATATTTATTAATAAGGTTTAGCTATAGTCTAATCCTCAGGGCATTCATTACGGATGCTTATCTTTGATCCAATATAATTACAGCGTATTAAGGTTATACGATTATCGACCAGCTAAACCACCAGTCAATCGATTCCTAATGGATGCTAATTCATCATGCGGTTGCAATAGGTCCGTCTCTCTATTTAAAAGAAAGGCTATGAGAGATTTTGACTCTAACTTCACTGTGAACATATTATAACTTTGAGTTCTAAAATATAACCAACTATATACACATATTCTACATAAACTTTAATAAACTTCACTTTGATAAATATGTCACGCCAATCTAAATCTATTACTTGCATAAACCTTTGTGTTTTTGGACTTGAGTTGTTTCTACCTTCACAGCTCACACCGAGCCATCGATCAAACTAAGAGATCGAATTAATGCAACATTAGACAGAACTAGATATGTCAAGATTATTAACAAATGTATAAACGTAGTTAAGATATCAGACCGATCTGAGAAAGTGTTAGCCAAGCTAATACGTTTACTATATGACAGGATTTAACTATAGCTGGAGATCAAACTTAATCATGCAGCCTAACCTGAAGTAAGATCTTATCGAAAATTATGTTACTTCTACTCTTAAAGGTGGCGATGTATCAAATTTATTATATTTATCTAATTTATTTTTATAAGTTACTTGGTATATATATTTATACCTTAGGTTATGAAGAGTCCGATGTGGTTACAAATAATCGTATTGGATGAAACTTCCTAAAAGAAAAAGAAAAGTAATTACTCATGTCTATTTATAAAAGATATTTACAAATAAGACTACATCGCTCACGAACACAGATCGATATAGACTTATATCCTTATCGGTCTTTAGTATGCATTTAAACTAGACATGAAGTCGTGTCTTCATTAGACTCGTGCTCAAATCAGACACCTGTTCTTACTATCCAAATCCACCAATTAATTGGTGGTGATTTTATGTTGTCAATAGACATATACTGGGTTGTTACTTTGCCTTAAATTTTTTTCAATAAATCTTCCTCTATGACATGATACATGACTAAATCTGAGACAGATAAATTTTTACAGCTACTTACGCCTTCATCTTCTCCTATTTGTCATCCTCCGCCTTTATCAATTTCATCTCATTAAGAACTATGGATATCACTTATTGAGTCAACAGATCCTTCATTCTCGATTTCCAGAGAATGAAATTTTCGATGACATTGAACTTCAGCACCTCAGAGTTGAAAGACATTAGTGTCACCATCAATGATATCAACTCAATTAGTTGTCACTCTGATTAAATTGATCTACCCGATTAATTGACCCATTGACTAATTTCAACTGAACCAAACTATTTTTTTCCTCTCTCTGAAAAACCTGATTGACTTCTTTTCCTAGTCAACAAAATAGTCAACATGGTCAAGTGAGTCTTCGACTTGCTTTCTTTTCACTGACCGAGCCACCCCTCCCCTTTTCTTCCTCCTGCTCACACTTCTCCTAGAGCCATCAGTGGCCCAACTTCCTAGGAGCTTCATCGCCCACCTGGAGTCGCTGGCACATGGTATGGGAGTTCCAACGCTCACTCACCACCAGCCTCAAGCCCTCCACCGATGCTGCCTCCATACCTAGAAGAGGAGCTACTGAGCTTCATCTATCCACACCGAGCCCCTATAAATCACCACCTCTATGGGCCTCGTTGGAGACCTGCTCTCCACCGAGTACTACCCTAGCCCGAGAGCTTCGCCACAAGTGGTCATTGTTCTCAAGAAGACGCAGCCAGTGAGGATTTTGTGAACTCTGACCAGCCCCTACCTTCCACGAGCACTGCCATCACCCGTCAGGCCTCTTGCACAAGGACGTGCCTATGCTGTGATGTACTCGCCATCTCAAACCACCTCCGTCACTACCCTACATCTATTATAATTCTAAATAATAAATTATAACCGTGTGTGTATATATATATAAAAGAGACATGAACTCTAACACACTCTCTATTGCACAATTACAACTCTCGCTTTCTACCTCAGTCTTGTCGCCTCCCTCTTGCGATGGCCTAGCTAGCTCACTGCTCTCGCTAGCGCCTCCCGGCCTTTATATACATAGCTCGCCTGCACCCGCTAATCTCAGGCATCAAATCGAGCTAGCATCAGCTACGCACACCTAGCTCTTCTAGCTGAACTAAGCTACTAGTACTATATAAGATAGCTACGCTGCAAGTTTGTTGCAACCATGTCGAGCAGCCGGAGGTCGCGCTCACGGCGAGCCGGGAGCTCACTGCCGTCGTCGTCGTCGAGGTCGTCGATCTCGGAGGACAAGATCACCGAGCTGCTGTCCAAGCTTCAGGCCCTGCTCCCGGAGTCTCAGGCTCGCAATGGCGCCCATAGGGTAAGCACCTACTTTTCATGTCGAACAAGAAAAACCATGAGAGTGAAGTAGTGAGTTCACAGCCGCATGTGCATGAATGCAGGGCTCGGCGGCGAGGGTTTTGCAGGAGACGTGCAGCTACATCAGGAGCCTGCACCAGGAGGTGGACAACCTCAGCGAGAGGCTCGCCCAGCTGCTCGCCTCTTCCGACGTCACCAGCGACCAGGCCGCCGTCATCAGGAGCCTCCTCATGTGATCGATCGCCACCGACCATCTACCGAGCTCGGCGCATGCGTGGCTGTTAGATCGAGCATGCCTGCAGCTCAATTACTAGCCTCCTGCTGAACAGAACTACCATATATTTTCAGAGAACATGTAATATGTAACTAGCTAGCAAGTAGCAACTAGTACTACTAGTAAGCAATAGATTTGTGCCTTCTTGTAAGTTGATATAATTTGCTTTGTGACGACTTGTTTGGATAGTAGTAAATCCAGTTGAGTTTGGATGGCGAGAGGTTTGCGAATTTCCAGATCGATTCATGCATGTCTGGAGACATGATCGATCAGTGCTTTTAATTATAGAGGACAGTAGAGTGTACTGCTAGCTAGTCTAGTCAGAGCTTCCTGTTTCTGTACTTTGAAAGGCTAATGCGTGTTGTTTAATGCATGGATGCTTTATTAATTTGCTACTTGACATTAAGCAGCAGATCGATCGTCGATCGGTTCTTTTCTTGATGGGCCACGCATGCATTATAATTGCATCTCTTGGACGTTCTGTTGTATCCTGTGTTTTATCTGAGCTGAATTTGGAATTTTTCTGAATTAGATGAATTTGGAGTTCAGATAAGAGGATTTAATTTGAGCCCCACACCATATTTCCATCGATTTGGGCATATACCCCGCATGATGTTAAGAGTTCTAAATAATCCAATACATATGTCAACAAGTTTAATTTCCATTTCAGCGCAAATTAAAGTGGATACATATACATATGCATGCGCATTCGAATTCGAGTTTAATATATCGAGTACGTACTTTGCTATCATTTACGGTTAATTCAAAGGAGAAATATTTGAAGGCGAGTACGTACTGCGAATGATGCACAGATGTGTGTGGATGCATGGACCAAGTAATGATATATCTAGGTGGGCCGACAGTAGGGCAGGAAATCAAAAGATACACCGTACGATCATGACTACAACCCTACAACTAATTATCTCTCACCAGTACCTGGCCCCCTGCTAAATTAGGCCCTAGTTTTGCGTGTGATTAGGACCATGCAGACTTTGTAAACAAAATTAAATCCACTGTGCTGACGATCCTCTCGATCTCTGGCCAGTATATATATATATATATATATTGCACTAGCTGGATGGACAATATATAGTACGTGTACTATACCCTGATAGTAAAGGAATAATATTAATTGGAGAAGAAAAACTCAGTTCTAAAAAAAGATAAAAACTCGAAAAATTTGTCATTGGTTTTTATTTAATACATGATTTATAGCATGCATTTGGATCTTCATCACATTCTTAGCTGCCTATCTCTTGAGTAAAACCACAATGTCTCAAATTAATGAGCCAACCAACTGGTAATATGGCAGCTAGTGGTTGATCTAGAAAAAATAGCGATCCTATGCAAATCTACCTCTACTAAGTGTTTGCTATGAAAATATCATTTTCAATCCCTAAATCAATATGATGAATTCATTGTGTGTTAGTCAATGAGCATGGGTGGCTGACTGGGGTTGGCGATCACACGATGGATCCACCAGTGATGGCAGTTGTAGTATCTATAGTTTATTATTGACCTTCAGTTGTTAATATTAAGGGTGACTATGATACCTAATTACTTAAGTGACATACATATAGGGATGAGGAGGGAGGAGAGGAAGAGAAGTAGATTAGCTTTTTTTTACTTTTACCGTACAGCCTCGTTGTCTGACAAGGGATGAGCAGAGAGAGTGAAAGAGGGAGAGAGAGATCAGCCTTTTGCTTTTGCTGTTGAGTCCTTTTGTCAAGCAACACACATTGTAAAGGATTCATGTCTAATAGAATTTAAATATGGGTCATGGTGGGGTTTATAGAGTTCCACGAGCTAAGTGATCATCCACTCTTGTCGAGTGGCCAAAATAAAAGAACAAAATGCTTTATACAGAGGGATAAATATAAAATAATTTCTTTGCTATTAAAATAGCTATAAAAATTTTATCTGACTAAGTTATTAAATTTTTAGCTATTGAAAAGTTACCTAAAATTTATAATTATAAGAATGCTACATCTTTAATAGGACTTCTACAAATAATGAGCATGTCTTGGTTGAGATTTTTAAAACCTTATCATGAGTCATATATACCTCAAGATCCAAAACATCTATAAGATTCAAATAAATAACAAATGATACTAAATAGCTTGTTTTTTTAAGATTCAACCTCTCAGTTTTTCTCTAAAGCAATATATATGTTGATATTATTTTCATCATAAGATAAATCAAGATCCAAAGGAGTTAGAGGAAAAATAGAAACTCACACCACAAGCATATAGAAGGAGAGGAGCAATATTTGAAATTTAAATTATGACATGGAAATTTAAATTATGAAATTTAAATATAAAATTTAAATTGTAGAATTTAAATTGTAGAATTTAAATTATAGAATTTAAATTGGAATGACAAAAAATAATAAAATAAACACTATTTAATTGATTGAAATATGCTTATAAATCTTTCACAAAACTTATAAAATTCTCTCAAGAATTCTAAAAAATCTCTTCAAAACTCTACTCGCATCGTCTCATCTTCCACACACAACTATCCTCAACCCTCTCAAAGTCTCTTTAAATTTGTAAAGTCTCCTCTTGCCTATACCTCTTCTTTTATAAACTAAGTATTGTGGAAAAATCACTAACACAAAGGCCAAAATACCCCTAGAGCAAAACCATAGCCGTTGGATTTCAAATTGAGGCTCCAGATTGTGCCACGCAGAGATAGACCTCTAGTCACAAAAGATCTCGCTGTCAGGTAATCAAACACATGTGAAGCCATAGAGATGGACCAAGGAGTGGCGTGTGCCTATAAGAAGGTATCCCGTTTGGCTGCACTCCTCACTCGCACGTGCGCACCCCCTAGTTAGGCCGGCCCACTATCGCTTCACTTGCCCAAACACCCTTGAGTTGGGCGGCCACTTCTGCTGGTCCGATGCTCGTGCTCCACCCATAGCTGTTATTGGGTCGTTGGCCACCATGCTCTACTGGCCCATGTGCGTGTGCACTCATGCGCACCCCTCACGTGCCTGGCCTACTGCTGTTGCTATACGTGCGTGGGCTACCTCGTGTGCTTGCCCATTGTGCCAATGCTAATGCTATGGGCAGTTGTCACCAGCGAGAAGGGAGAGAAAGATGCCTGTTGAGACGAAATCGTTATGGGCCATCTCTTTTTCTTTGTGTTGCTTGCACATTTGATCTTATAAACATCTTTCTATATGGTGTTTGTCTATCATATGCTATCTTGTATTAAATCTTATCACCTAACATACTTAATCACTTTGGACCTCAACTTCTCAGTGGGTTTAGTCTTGATTTGTTGTTAATTAAGATTTACACATATAGTTCAAACAAACTGTAGATAATAGATACCACAAATTAACTCATATTAGTTGAGGATCATACTTGAAAATTTACCAACGTGTGATTTTTTTAAAAAAGGTTTTTTTACAAAGTCACTCTTGTGACCTACAGGGACATAAATAGGGTACTGCTAGTCGGGAACATGACACCCCAATGTTCCATGTATACACTAGCAATAAAGACGTGTGAATGTTGGTAGAATTAGCGGATACATAAGGTTTATTTAGCTCCCTCTAATCTAGACATGCTATTATTTGATCCTTATTATTATGAAGCTTATAGTCCCAGCTCACAAGGTTATAACAAGTCCAATTAAAGAGCATTTTGTTGGTTCTTGGAAACTAATTAATCTAGACGAATGAATTGTGCACATGCAAGTAGGCAGTTAACCACGCATGTGCGCACCATGCATCTTGGGCCACAGGATCCACTTGGGCTTAATGATCAGGTCAATCTCGTTGTGTGTTGGAGTTCTCTTTCAGCTCGATCGGTCCACACGCTTGCAACATAATGAGTTCGCCGTGGGGTTGGAACCTGATTACTGACACCTAAAAATTAATACATAATTAATTAAGTGTTATCTAAAATAATTTTAAAATAAATTAATATAATTTTTAGTGTAATTTTTTTTAATATATACCGTTTATCAATTAAAAAAGTTACGCGCGAAGAATAAAAGACTTTGCGAAGGGGAGAAGCCAAACACCGCCTACAGCTGCCAGCAAGTACTAGCAGCCACAAATCAGGCCATATGAACCCGGAGCCTAAACTAATTAAACTCGATCGGCGCTAGCTAACATGTATAACACGCAGACGGCAGACGTAGTACTACTGTACTAGTTTTCCCCAAACCGCGCACGTACCTAAACAAAACGACCGTGCATGTGTGAGAGTTAAGGGCCCAATTAACCCAGCCCATGCAGGTTTTCGACGCCGATCGACGTCGTGAAAAGAAAGGAGTGCGTACGTCGTTTTCGGGAGTGTCCCGCCGGTGGTATATTTAACTTTTTATCATATTTAGATAAATATAGCATTTAACTTTTTATCATTTTACGTATTATAGATATATATGCGATAAAAAGTTAAACACCATCTGCTTTTAAAAACGACAAAAAAAAACGACAAAAAGTTAAATGCCTCGTCGGCCCAAGACGAGACGGCGTGTGGCCAGTACACTGCTACACCACTGCGCGCGTCCCAGCGTCGTGTTTGCGCGCGTGGCGTGCGTCAAGCCAAACCGCCAAAGGTCGGCAGGCGGTGCTCGCTTTTTGGAACAACATGCGTGCAGTGCAGGTGAACGATCGTTCGTGCATCTGGTACGTACGTACTAGTACTACTGTATATGCGTGCATCTCGTGATCGTTACTTCGACCAACGATGACCGAATCCGTGCAGCCGCTAGCGGTTGTTGCGTCCGGCCGATGGACCCGTCATGTTCAGTTGACGTGCCACCAAACTTAACTGAAATGCATATAAACGCGCACACAGTCGCGTATACATGTATTTACGTGATCGGAAGTACTGCTGCTGCTGCATGTTCTAGTTGCACCAGAAAAGATAAGAAATGCGCTTATATTTATACTTATCTGTAATAATTATTAACAAGCAAAAGGTAATTTATCGATAAAATTTATATATACACGTGTTTTTTACTATTTAAAAACAAATACTAAATACTATAAAATAAAATACAATGAAAAAAATAAAAATTAACTTTAAAACTAAGTTTTAAATTTTAATTTTTTCTTATAAATAAAACATAAGCGAAATAACGAGACTGATAATGTATAATGTAATGAACCATGGTTGACTGACAACTCGCCATGCATGCATATGCCTGTCTAGCTAACGAACACACTGGAATCCTTAGTTTCGGCCATAAATGTTTTCCCGGGAATTTGGTGATCCATCTCGATCTCTTTTCTCTTGCCTTTGTTTTGTTTTATTTCACTCCCAACACTTATTGATATTGTTCTGTTTAATTACTTAACAATATATCAATCCTTGACCGACCATTGTCTTAGTAGTATCTCTTAATTTCTAGGATTTGTCTATAGATCGAGGACGTAATTATTGCATTTTTTAGTTTTTAATCCTACTTAAATGCTTTGAAAGAGGCCGGTGATGATGATTTACAGTAATTCTCCTCTCTCTCTTTTTTTTTTTGCTTTCTCTGGTGTGTTATTGAACAAGAGAAGATATTGTAGGACTAAACCTTAATTAGAAGTGATGCTGATCGAAGTTTGAGTGCTTGAAATTAATTAAGAATGAAAGGTCGAGCGCGTTAGGTACATTATGTTAAACTGACGGCGTGGTTGGCTGGCTGCCGGTTCAATTGGGACACTGCAAGGGCAGGCTGCCAAAAAATCGTGGCTATAATACGTAGTCCATGCATGGGTCGGCTTAATTAGGAGTTAATTCGATTGATAAGAAACCAATGCTTAATTGACTGATGTTTGAGATGGAGATCAGCTAGCTCGCCCAGAACTTTCGCTAGCAGCTGGTTGCCAAAATATGATCACTGAGTATGGTGTTCGTTAATCGTTATGCAGTGGAGAATTTAATTGGAGTTTTGAATGGTCTCGCAGTTTCGTAATCGTACGTACACACTGGCATGTTGCAAACAAGGATGAGATTTAAATGGCCTTTTTCAGGACAGCCAGCTGACGAGGAAAGCGAACGTTACGTATGCAGCTCAGTCGTCATTTCGTCAAGAAATTAACATGCGTGTCGATCCATTCATGCTCCCAGAAGGCGAAAGTGGCCTACCTAGATGTGCAGATCGAGGTCTTTTGTAGTCCTTCTGAGTTAAAAAGGAGAGCCGTAGAGCGGCCAGAACACGCAAAGCCAATGCCAAGTTAATCACAGTTCAAGCAATAGCTCGCTACTTCAACTTGCAGTATTTATATTGTTCAATCTCATCTCGATTACGTCCACTACCACAGCACACTAGCTCCAGACTAGCTTATCAGTTTATCACACAGGACATGTACGTTGGCCACCATTCTCTCCATTCACTAATCGAGATCATATCATCGGCATGCAGAAAGCCTGCAGGCGATTGGTGGCGATCGAGTTACGTGGCATGGGCATGATTACGCAAAGCGCGCGCAATTAAGCAGCCACATGCAGAGAATGCAATGTCGTCCGTCGATCGATCCAGGCAGCGGTGCGATGGCCGGCGGCCGTCGCCTTCTCCGGTCGGTCGTTCTTCCCCTCGTCGTGAGTCATGGGGGAATGTACTGACGTACGTACATCACGTCATCATATCGCCGGCCGCGGTGACCCAATGATTAGCTCTGAACATGGGAGAGGGGATAGTTCATGGTCATGATTAGCTCTGAACGCGGCAAATTAAGCTTACGTCCTTGTTTTTTCTAGATGATTTGTCAGAGTCTGGTTAGAGTTTGCATGTGCTAATCGACCAATAACAGAGCATGCCCATCTCAAAAAAAAAAGGAAAATAGCAGAAATATAACGCAAGTGGCCCGTTTAACCAGCACGAACCAGGCCGAAGCCATCACAAACCGGGCCCATTTAAAATTATTTTCTAAAGCCTACTAGGAGTTTGGAAGGTTAGGCACGTGCTCCGTATCCACTGGTTTACCGACATCTGGCCCAAACTGTGGAGTCCGAGCCATGGCGCATGTGAACGAACCACCAGTCCACCACCCCTCCCCGTCTCCCAAGGATTGGTCGAGTCGAGAGGAGGAAGACGACCTTGGAGCAACCGGAGAGAGAAGCGAAGCGACTGTGAGGGGAAGAGAAAGAAGGTAAAGGGAAAGAATTGCGGGTTGTTGTTAGGTAGGAGATCGGAGTCTTGCCCCCACAGACTAAATTCCACCTCTACGTCCTCGGGCGGCTTGGACTGGCGCGGCTTCGGATACACACTCTCTTTCTCCCACTGTGCGCCCGTCCGGTGGGTGGCCTTCAAACCTTTCCTCTGTGTGGTTGCAGCGGAGCAGGAAGGGGGAGTCGGGGGGAAGCGAGAAGGATTGAAGGAAGGGGGTGATGTTTCCTCAGCTTTTTTTTCTCTTTGATTCGATTCACGCCCAATTCTTGTTGCTTGTGGTGAGATGGTTTGTATTCTCCTATGATTTCTCGCCAGGAAACAGGGTTTTCTCTTGCTTTGCTTAGTTAGTTCGTTTGCCATTAGTGAATTATTGGGTTTCCTATGGTTATTGCTCTGGTCTGGGGTCTAGGTCTGTTTTACCTGTGTGTTCAGAATCAGTAGCATTACACTTCAGTTAGCATCTACCATGTGATGATTCAGAGTTGTCGGACTTAGTTCCAGATTTTTTTTTTCTTTTTCTTTTTTGCGGGGAGGACTTAGTTCCAGTTTTTTTTTCCATATAATACTTTCTATGTCATCATGAATCAGTTTTGTACTAGCAGCATGAACGGCTAAGCACTCGGGCAAATGATTATGGTAGTTCATTCCTCGTATTACTTAGAATGGATTAGTTTTAGTTGCTGTTGTTCTGGAAGATGCTGGATGAGCATTTAACTGACAAATTGTTGCTCATACTAGATACCAGCAATTTCTCTGGTCCTAACTTTATTCAGTGTTACTACGTACTTTATTTGATCAGTCAACCAACAAATTTACTGCGTTTCGGTTTCCCCTGTTTTGAGATGAGTTTTACTTCGATTGCTGGGAGTTAGTGTTCATCTTTGGTACATCTCAATATCTCAACTTGGTGGCTGTACACTTATGGCTAACACTGAGACATAGTTTGACCTCTAAATACCTTCAAAGGATTGTAAAGCAAATTCCTCAAGAATACTAGCCTACAGTATACATTGCTGATTGCCAGTGTTTGCTGCACATCAGTATGTCAACTTCTGCTGGTAGTATATTCCTCTGCAGGTCACCTTGTGTTGGAAGCATATTGTTTGCAATGTTCTTTATTAGTCTAGTTGTCATTGTACTACTGAACTGCTGATGCAATCTCCCTACACTTTTTTTAGTTATAAGTATATTAGGGAAAAAGAATTTTTAGCTGAGCTTCTGGCTGATGGATCTATCATTTTTCCATTGCCACTGATCGACACATTAACAATGTTCAGGCTCTAATCAGAATCAGCATAAATGATGTAATCATATTTTGTTTTGATTGTGACCTTATACCTAAACCATCTTTGTAGGACAAGCAGATAGAATATCAATGTTAAAAAAACAAAATGTCCAATTTTCTCTAAAAACAACTACTTACATATAAATAATGAGTTAGAAACACTTCTGGTATCCTGCTTTTGTTATATAACCTCAGTACCTAATGATTTAAATTGAAGGTTGTATGTTCCATCCTTGATACCAGTATGATATGTTTATACAATTTCCAAATGGACGTGTAACCCACCCATCTGAATGAAATACTTATATATATTTTTTAATTCTTGATGACTTCCAGAATCATGAGTGGAACGGGATACACAGTTGAAGTTACTAACCTGTCAAGCAGGGCATCTGAAAGTGATCTTCATGAGTTCTTCTCATTCTCTGGAGCTATTGAGCATATAGAGCTTATCAGGTTATGTTGTTTACTTGTCCATTAGGAAGTTATGGTTTTGTTTAGATAGTGGAAATGGTTTACGTTCCTGGCCTCTGTGTTCAGAAGTTGTAATTAGTCAACCCTTTACAATATCCATGCCAAGATTACCATTAAATAAGTAGTCACTGAGTTGTACCATGCTTGTTGTGTTATACCTTCTAGATTTCACTTTTATCCTGTTTGAAAGTTTGAACATTCTTTGTCTTTAACTGTAACCTGATTTAGCAATTTAAGAATTCGGTTTATTTGGATGCATGAATCTTCTCATCATCCATTTTATCATTTTATGACGAATTTAACAATTTTCAACAGATCAGGAGAATATGGTTCTACTGCTTATGTGACATTCAAGGAACCCTATTCCTTGGAAACTGCAGTATTGCTTAGTGTAAGTTTTTAAATAGCAGTATCTTTCAAAGCAGATGCCCGGATCATTTTTTTCCTAATTGTGTCTCTGATTCCTATCACTAATTCATAGTGGTTTCTGAGAGATTAAGTTTCCTACCTAACTAGAAATTCTTTAATTCTTCCTTTGAGTTCTACACTTGTACATCTTAAATCTATTTACACAAATGATGATCGTTCGTGGTCCTGGCCTACCATATTCTGCTCTTGACTTCATGGTTCAACTCTGGATTCACAATGGTGAAATCCTGGAAATTTGTAACTGTTATCACTAAACAAATAGTGAAAACAGTACTTTTATTTTAAGTATTCCGTATATAATGTTTCCTCTGTCCACTATTTTAGTTATCAGTTTTAAAAAACGATTTTAGGTATCAGAGCCTGCTCTTTCAATTTGATACATTCCAAATTCAGTCACTCTGGAAGCTACCATATGCCCACATACTCTCTTGGAACTACTTAGATTACTAATTTGTCATCATATCTCTTTGACATTGCAAACTCAAACTTTCTCAATTGTTCATTTGATGCCACGGCGCATCTTTACAGGGGGCTACTATTGTGGATCAGCCGGTTTGTATAGCATGTTGGGGACAGACTAATGAACCTTACAATTTCTGGGACACACCAAATTGGTATACAGAGGAGGAAATTGAATACAGGGTATGTTAATCCGAATATTGCCTTGTTTGAGATTTGAACACCAGCATAGTTTCCCACCCTCCCTAATCCCATTAGCTGACATTTGACTTGATTTCTGAAACTTAAACAGAACTATCAAACATGCCAGTTCAATTCCACTCCACAAGAAGCTTTGACGATTGCTCAGGATGTTGTAAAGACAATGCTAGCAAGAGGATACATACTCAGCAAGGATGCACTGGCCAGGGCTAGGGCCTTTGATGAGTCCCATCAGGTAACGGCGACTGCAACAGCCAAGGCTGCAGAGCTGAGCAAGAGGATTGGCCTAACCGACAGGGTCAGCGCCGGTGTTGGTGCAATCAGATCGGTGGACGAGACATACCACGTATCTGAGACGACTAAGACCGTCGCAACTGCCACAGGAAGAACAGCAGCTAAGGTTGTGAACGGCATCATGACCAGCAGCTACTTCTCTGCAGGAGCTATGATGCTGTCTGATGCTCTCCATAGGGCATCACAGGCAGCAGCTGATTTGGCTGCCCATGGTAGGCACCATTAAGTGAAAATAAACACCCAGTACATATATTGTGAGCTATTCAGACATCAGGATGAACACCCAAATATGATACTTGACATGATGCTGTTCAAGGTATGATAATAATGGTGAAACCGGTATCAACTGTACCTAGAAGCACTACAGGAGATATGTGTGCAGAACAGTGTAAAGTATTTCAAACTGAGTCAAGTGATCGTGCAGTCAGATTAAAACATTCTCTTCTCATTTTATATTCATGCTGATAACATCCTGCATTCTTATTCTTTTAGGCCTTATCCTGCAGAACTTTCGATCTTCCCACGTCGAATGTTGGAACATAAAAATAAATACTGTCTTTGAATATCAAAGATAAAATATTGAGCTGAAATGCATAACCAATGTTTCAGGCCCCACTTGGAACATGAGAAAAATCCCTGATTTATGTGGGAAAATCTGGTAAAGTTCGTTTGAAATTCCTGCATTCCAGATGAGGCTTTACAGGCCGAGCAATCTCTCTTCAATCTATATAAGGAGCAAATAGAAAAAAAAAAGAAATAATAGGATCTAAGCAAAATCCTCTTGAATCTGTATAAATTTCCTCTGTAATGCTCTTCACATTGTACAAAGTACAATCGACTAAAAACATAGGAGATTTTAATCTACGGTACACGGTACAAAAGCATCAGCAGCAGCAGACGGGGCATCTGATGAGGCCATTCTCGTTGCAATCGGTGCATCGCCTGAACTCGCCGGCGCCGCCGTCGCCGTCGACGAACACCTTGCAGCTGCCGTAGCACGTCTCGCACGGGACGAACCGTACGTCGCCGCAGGCGGCGCACGCCTCCATGTACCCGAGCTTGCGCACGGGCGCGGCCTCGCACCCTTCCAGCGCGCGACCGAGCTCTCCCGCCTCGTGCAGCGCGTGGACGTCCTCGGCGCCGCCGAGGTAGCGCCCGTCGACGAACACCCGCGGGAGCGCTGCGCACGCGAAGCCGCCGGGGCCGAGGAGCTCCGCGAGCTCGGCCCTGAAGACGGCGTGCATGGACACGTCGCGCTCGTCCACGCGCACGCCGTAGCTGCGCAGGATGCTGCGCACGGCGCAGCAGTCAACGAAAGTCTTGCGCACGCCGCGGAGGCTGGTGAAGTAGACGACCGCCTTCTTCTCTCCTCCCGGCGGCCGCAGATGCGCCACCTTCGTGCCGCGGGCGCCACCCTTGCTCGACCTTCGCTCTATCTTTTCTTGGAACGCGTTGATGCGGGCTCGGACAATGCCTGAGAGCTCCGGCATGTCGCCGGTGGCCGGCGATATGGGCGTGTCGCAGGCATCGGCGCGCTTCTCCGGCTGCGCTGGTTGTTCTTCCTCCTCCGTGACCGAGCATGACGTCGGCTCCGACGGCGAAGTGTCCGCAAGAGCCTCCCGGAAGCCGGACAGTATCTCCGGATCGAAGTCCAAGGCGATGGACATGTCCGCATCAGCCTGCATCCACGGCGGCGGCGCCCTAGGTTCATGCGACGCGCACGGCGTCGGCGGATCGTCCTCGAGCCCGGCCATGAGCTCCCACGCGTTGATCACCTCCGGTTCGTTGGGCGGAGTCAGCGTCGGCGTGCGGGGCTTCACAACCCGCTTCGCCGCCGCCACCTCCTTGACATGGAGCACCCCCTCGCCGCCGTGGTCATTCTCGCCCTTCATCATCTCCTCCACCGACGTAGCCGTGTACTTGAACGCGTCGGAGTGCCGGTTCTGGGAGAGTCCAAGCGTGCTCAGCACCGACGCGGCCTTCCACCGTAGCCGCTGCCGATCGACGGTGGGCAGCGAGAAGCTCCGTGTCGCGCGCTGGCCGGCTTTGGCCCAGACCATGTCCCGCCGCGCCTCCGTGGACGTGGTGCACCCCATTGCCGGCACAGAACGGCACCGGCACCGGCACCGGCACGACGCCGACGAACACCTAGCTCGCCGTGTTCTTGCCTACATGCGCTTGCATGCGCGCACGACTCGATCAATGGCGGCAATTGCGACCAGCGATCCTGAGCTCTCGGTGCTCGGCAATGGCAAGCGAATGGCCGTGTGTTCTTGGTCGTGGCGACCTCGAGGTGGTGCGGTTTTGTAGGAAGAAACGGATCCAACAGTTCACAGTTGGGCTTAATTAGTCCATGAAACGGGCGGAAGAGAAGTAGGGGAGGTGGCAAAAATAGGAGGTGAAGCCAGGAAGACCAGCCGCCGGCCGGTACTTCCATTAAACACCCATTTCCCGAAGAACAGTTCAGCCATTTAATTAATTGATTAATATGCATATCTATGTGCCAGATTGCTTCTATAAATTTCTTTTGATTTTTTAAGCACTAAAATGTCCTTCTTGGATGATGGATAACGGTTTAAGCTAGGAAAATGGTGGGCACGAATGAATGGTTTTAATTAGCTCAGAAATGTCAGGAGAAATGAATGGAGGTGGCCATGCTTTGATTGACATTTTAAGAGAGCCTGCGTTTTTCGATCTTGTATCTATTAATTTTATGCATGTAACTGAAAGTTAGGAGTAATATACAGAATGAAAACTTCTAGCACAAAAAAATATTGTGGCAATCCTAAAGATCAGCTCCCAGCTAACGCTGTTGCCACAATATTTTTTTTTGGTTAAACTCTGAAAATTTTTATCATATAAATAGGTTTTTCATACATTGGTTTGCTTCCAATAGTTCCCAAGCGATAAAAAAATAATATTCACTTGATATGGACAGACATGCATATTTTTAGTATTTGACCAAGATAGGAAAGTAAAACCCAGGAGCTAAATACAGAGTTGCTAGAATTCTGTGAAGCCCAACGTGAAAATAACTCACAACATTGTCTATACATTTTGGGCATTGACCTTCAAATAAAATCCATTGAAGGTATTCCATGTAATCTGTTCGTAGCTCGGGTAATATTAAATTTCCTCAAAAAGGGGGGCATTTTTCCACATTTCAAACAGGGCCACGTACGGGACATTTTTTCCTGAAAAAACATTATGAAATTACTTAATGGTCCGATCTGTTGTTAGTTAATTTATTTATACTAGTTCAATAATTTGTCATCGGCTTTCTCATTTCCTATAATATATCACTACAATATGCCATTGGATTGTACAGTTTTTCAAAAATACTCTTATATACGTATAAGGTATATGATTGGCTAGAAGTTTTTAAAAAATATAGAATTTTTTTGTGTAGTCTCCTTAAATGACATATAAGCATATGATTTACATTAAAAACTTCAACACAAAAAATATTCTATGTAGCATATAACACACACACACACACATATATATATATATATATTATTTTATAAAAAATAGTAATGCAAAAATCTTGAAATTTATACACAAACTTCCATGTCGCGACACAAATATTTTTGTATTTTTTGAAACTTCTAATGTGATAAATCAATTGTCAACCATATATGTTTGTAAGGGTATTTTAGGTATTTTTGAAAAAAATATAATGGCCTGAATTTGTGGACAGTTAAATTTTTTTTAATAAAAACGTATTCTCAAAAATCTTAGTTGAGATTAAGGATATAAGTGTCAAGATCTCAAAATACCTTCCCTCGAATCCCAACAATCTCGTTCCAAATTTTCATTCCAATTCTGATATTCGAATTTTGAAATTTGAATATCGCTTAAACCATATCTTCCAAAGTCATTTGGCCCAAATTTCAAACTTTGAACTCTCCTTGGAATCCTCCCTCTCTTTTCCCCTCCCTTAAAATCTTCCAAACATTCTCCTTTTTTCCATGAGTTGAAATATTAAATTTAAATTCAAATCCATATCTAAATACCCAAAATTACTTCAAATCCCCCTCCGTGGAAATTCACAAAGGCCACAGCCGCAATGGGTTGTAGCATCCTCTTTCTTCCTTGCGGCCCACTCAACACCTTCTCTCCTAAGCCAGCTTAGCATGGCCCATCTTCCCTCAACCTCCTTTCCTCTCCATCCACACATGCCCCTCAACCTCCGCCGGCCTAGCGCAGCATGCTAGTCCAACTTTCCCACAAAACATGACCTAGTCTACCTCCCTTCTCTTGGGCCACTTATCCTACCCTTTATCGTGGCACAAGCACCATGTGCTCAGTCAAATGGCTGGAAGAAGAAAAAAATCTTCCTATCAAAACTGTGTGCGACCATGCCTTCTTTCTAGCACCGGCAAACCAGCTACAAAGCCACCATTCACACATGCATGTATTCTCCCCTACTACATCACCTTTCATCACTCCTCGCACGCATCACCGTCAGACCTTGAGAAGGCTACCACGCCACCCGTCATCTCCTCCCGTCCTTGCCTCTTCGTCATCCCGCCGTATTGCCACCCCCATCTCCTTCCCCTTCTCTTGCCAATAGACCGTTGCTTCATGGTCACCCTGCTGAACAGCTCCACCGCTTCGGCTAGCAAAATCATTCCACCGTATTGCACTACCACCACTACCTTAGCCAGCACAGTCGCTCCCTCATTCATCACGTCACCACCTTCATCGCTTGTCCTCTTACACCGTTGCGCATCTATAAAAGCCTGGTCCCTCTCCTTCCTCCACCACAGCCACCCGCTCGATTGAGCTCTAGCTCCACCGACACCGCTGAAGCAATACTCCCTCTAGGTGAGCTCCCCTCCCAATTCCATCCTCACACCTCCTCTCGTCTCACCACACCTAACCAATCCTCTCACCAAGCCACCCATCGCCTGAATGGTCACTGCCGTCGACCTAATGTCACACGGCGTCGGGTTGCCTCCATCGCTTACTATTGGTAGTGTCCGACAACCCATCGCCCAATCTGAGCAGTTCAACCTCTTCGCCACCTCTCATTCATCCCAATCCTATACCCCATTTTTCTTGTGCCCTCTTCATTAGCTGACTCGCTAACATGCACCATACATCATCGATCTCCCCAAGTCAAACCCCTGCTGATCCAAGATAGCGTGGCTAGTCACATGGCTTTCAGGGCAACCCCGTGACCACACAAGCTAGCCTCCCTCGGGCTAGGCCACATCCCTCTCATCCTTCTCTCTCATGGCCAAAGCTTATGGGCTGGCCTAGCAGACCACAAAGCTTATGGGTTGGCCTAGCAGACCACAAAGCTTAGAAGGCCTCAACCCATCAGCCTTTCTCCCTCCTTTTTAAAGAAAGGTCTATTTTACCTCCTTACTGACCTTGGCCTTGTCAGAGTAATATTAAACATTCTTGAGAATATTCCTCTTCTAATTCAAATAAATTCATATCTCCTTAACCCCATTAAAGTTTATAATTTTTTTTAAAATTGAGATATACTTAATGGCACTATTAGATATTAATAATATCATTTTGTTTTTAAGGTTTTGTGTTGATTTATCTGTTTTGCGAGTAGTTAATGACAACAAAAATTATTTTAGATGTCAAAATTTGAAGACTTTAAAGATGAAAACAGATGCAAGTCTCCCTATGGTCATATTGCTACTAGTTACTAAAATTGCATTGCTAGCGTGCATGATAAATTTGGTTAGTCTTGGTTTGCACAACAAATTGATGGACTAACCCAGTGTGGTACCTTGGAAAACATGCCCTAAGCACAAGTACTAACAGTCCTATTCACATCATACTTATTTGTCGATATGAAAAAATGGGTTTTTATCTTTTTAAAAAACCCAACATGTGTTGTCAGTGAGTTTGCAAAAATAATACTTGTTTGTGAAAATCAATGATGTAAAGTGGTCACCTTAGTGGTGGTCCTTTGTATTTACATATAAGGATTGATTCCTAGGAAATTCTATCCAAACATTCTACAGTAGAACCATATAGGTGGTATGGAACATTCTTGACTAAATAATTAATTGAAAAAAGATGCATTATATGTCAATAGCTAGGAAATACCGGGACGAAGAGATTTGAGTGGATATAATGCAATGGGCACAAATTAAAGTTTAACATTTTGGGCACGAATGAATAGATATATTCTGGATTCCTAGGTAGACAAAGGCCGATGTTTACCTGATACTCGGGATACTCGGTTTAGAGATAACCTTTCTATATGACATGATATATTCTTATTGGCTTTGGAAAGGTCTTATTTTGAACCTCCCCACTTGGCTAGTGTGGGAGTAAGATCATGTCATATGGGGTAAAGTGTGAACCTTCTGCAGAGAATATCAAAATGTTCGAATAGCCGTGTCCATGAATGTGAGATGATTCCTCTAGCATAGTTTTATTTGTAAAGTAATGTAAAAATGGTTTGTAGTTTAGAATCATTAACATAATCAATCATGATGACTAATGGACGGCCATTATGTGGTGTGGAACGATCCTGTGTGGATTGGGATGTCGAATAGCATCATAGTTTAGGCTTCCAAGGTAGAAACAATGTATGGTGGATATTATGAACTGCTTTGGAAGCAAAAGAGATGAGATGATGAGATGGGCTGATACGCAATAGTTTAAAACTGAAAAGAAACTAATAGATGAGAAATGAGTTAAAAACTAGCTAAGAGTGTCGGTGTCATAGTAGTGCAACTGGCAAAATAATTTTAATCAACTAAAATTTATTTTGTCCGCTTGAATTATTGCAAAGCAATTCGTAGAAAAGATCGAGATGAAAGCCTCTTTCCAGTTACATGTTAAACAACCTCACACTTAGTGTTTGAAAAATATTTTTAAAAAGTTTACAAAACAAAACTAGCCCTCCTTTACACTTTGTGTGCTCACATTTCTCATGGCTTGATGAGTATGTATATACTCCACTGTTGTTGTTTTTTTCCTCTTCCGAGAAATGAAATTGAAGGTTAGGGTTTTTTTCCTAATTCTAAGTTGTTGCTTGTGGATTAAGTCTAGTTGTGCTAAGTTCCATTGCTATTTCTCTACGTGTTGATTAAATTCTTAGAGTTTTCCAAAGGTGTGACCTTCTATAAAGGTATACTTTATCTATGTTATATTTAATTACAATAATACATCTCAATCGGTTATGGGTATCAGTATTATATTTTAGGACTAGTAATAGTATCGTGGTTTCATATGAGTCGGTTCTCACCGATTTTCTAGGCAGGGTGTGACAAAAATACCCGAGCTAATGCATATAGTAGAATCATCTATAAGATATATTATGATATATTATAAAAAGTGACAATGTTAATTATAAATTATTGAACCAATTATAGATTTTCTCTTAATTTATCGGACATAATACTAATAGTATTTAAAAAAATGCACCAACAAATTAGTTGGTGAAACAAACTCAAGTACAGGTGTAAAAGTGTAAAACAAACTCAAGTGGCTATAGTTCTTTTAAAAATGGAGTGGTAATCCGCCACCCTACATATTTGTATTAAAAAATTTATAAATTATCTTTAAACCTTTTAATATTAAAAAACAGATAACAGATTAATTCCCTAGATAAGGGATAATAGTCATTATGGCTGAAAGATGGGTAACACATTAATTTCGTAGGCGGGGGAATAACCAATATGACTGAAAGATGATTTCTTAGGTGAGGGAAAACAGTCACTATGCCTGAAAGATGGGTAATTAGAATAGGACACGTCATAAGAGCCAAAATATGAATGACTCCATTTGATTGATTTAGCCAGATGTACTCATCTAGTATATTGGAGGAATATTTTCCTGATGGCCAACTCATCCCTTGCTCACCAATAAACGAAACACATAAAAAAAGGACGCCCATCTCCTATCCAGCCCCATCCATTCAACCAAACACTCTAATGGGTAATACACGTTCCTCTCCTTCGCACTGAGTAAACGACCACTGCCTGAAAAGGACTATGCTACGTAACACATGAAAAATAAATGAATATTCTCTAGAGCAAAAGGTTGAGTAACCCATTCATGAAAAATATATTTTTGTTTATATTACGCAAAAAGGTGGGCAACATGTATCTAAAATATAATTTTCTTTTATCTATAGCAAAGAACGGCATTTAGCTAGTAGGTTAAAAACGAAAACAAACTAGCACTTGCAAGAAAACATTAATTCCAGTTGAATAATCAGATGCACCTTTCTGAATAGTCTTTTGCAAAACTTTTGTGATTTTATTTGGAAATTTTGTAGGACTTTTTGAACTTTTCGGTTGTGTATTCATCCAGAGTAAGTTAGCAACACAGGAAGTAGAAACAAAGAGATAATTTTTTACAATGTTGCATTACTATTTCTCCACCGTTTTTATCTATTTTATTAGATGAAAAAAAGAGTTTCATCATGTTTGCTCTCAAGGCCTATAGAATTGCCACATTAATAGAAGAAAATGAGAAATATATATCCTTTTAGATTACAATAGATCCAGATTGTAATGGTATAAAGTAATCTTTGTAGTTGCATATAATATGGCATAGCCTAGAATTAAAAGGCAGAAAAGTGCTCATGTAATTTTGCTAGGACACTAATTTCTAATAGTGGGGTGTTATGTGTATGTACTTTTTAATTTGTTTTGAAAGATTTAATATCTAACTAGAAATGCATGCTTTAACCATAATGTATCCGAAGATATGTTTTGCTGACATCAATAGTAAACATTAATTTGTCCCAAATTACAAATGAAGTTATAAGGCTATAAATATAATATTATATAGGACATGACTACACAGTGCGCATGCACTCGGTAGTCCTAAGTGGTGCCCACGCCTTACCAAAAATAGCTCCGTGTCCTTTTCCCCATGCGCATCGTTCAAAAAAAGACAATATGTAGTTCACATGCTATAAATACTAATATCATTGCACTAGTATATTTTATAGAACCTTGATTACTTATATCTTTTAAACCGTATATTATTTTTGATATCCGTTTAAACCATTGTACTCTACTTAAATTATGCGACAAAACAAGTCCAATATTAAATATATTCAAATTATTTAAATTTTAATCTTACTCTTAACTCCTCTAACAATATATTTACTTTAAATATCATAAAGAGCTTTATAGTAATATAGTTACGTCTGAAATTATAATATTATAGTTAGTTACTCCTAATTCTGTAAAAAGTTGCTTTAATTTTTTCAGAGTTACTTCTATTTTTTTCAAAATTAATTCTCCCTACTAATATAGTTACTTTTAATCTTGGGAAGAGTAACTTCTATATTTTTCCTAGAGTTACCTCCATCTAGTTCTACCGTAGAGAACTACTTCTATAATTTCTTAAAGTTACTTCTCTCGAGCAGTGTACTTTTCTTTTTAAAAAATAATATATTTATTAATTAAAGTAAAGAAAGTATTTACTTATGAATCTTCTATACATTGTACTTGTAAATTTACTCCACATAATTAATTATTTTAACTCTTCCACGGTGTAGTTACTTCTGATGCTATGAAATCTTACTTCCATTTATATCTTGAGATACTTCTACATTGTATAAGTTATTTTTAAATATATTTAATATCAGACTTCTAATTTGACATGATTACTTCTAATTTGTAAAGAGTTAATTCTATTTTCTTAAGAGTTACTTCCTATATGACATTGTCGGAGAGTGAACTTCGATTGCGGCGATCCAGCATGACCCCTATAATAAGTTCGGTCGACGACTAGTCTGATTAGGAAGATCGAGTTCTCGACAGCAAGTATATAGGTTTAGACCACCTAGATGTTACCCTACTCCTATTGTGACGGTGATTTTTTTGTTTAGTGAAGGATCAGTAACTCTTCAAGACTTCCTTTTAAAGTAGTTCCTCTTCCTTTTTATCTTCTAGGTTTTCTTGGAGTTTTTAGTGAGTAAGCAAGTTTGTTTTCTCTCCAAGTTCCAACCCTCCTCTCTCAGTCTCGATTCTCCCCTTACACTCTTTTTGGGCACTGCATGACCCAAATTCAAGGGAGGATTTCATTCATATTAGCATTAGGTGTGCAAGTCTTATCAATAGTTTCTCTTCTCGCTTGCTCCGTCAACCTCGTGGCAGGCCTTGACAAGGTCCACCATGAGCGGGGCATGGCAAGAGACCACCACACTACCCCGTTTGGTCCACTGCGGCCTCGAGGCAACTTGGAGTAGAGATCTGCTACAAGTGGGCTGCCACGCACCCCCGTTGAATCCACGTAGGTGCTCTAGGAATAAAAGACAACACACCCCCTTAGGCCTAGGGCCCAACTATCGATGTCCTAAGATGGGCGATAAATGAGTGACTCTTGGTAGGGACGTGGTAGTCAACCATGCTTCTACGATCATATTAGAGCAGACATAGGCATAAGGTGACTGACAATAACTATAGTAGTTTTGCCATGTCTTCTATGTTTTTGACCTTGGGTAGATAATCATCTTGTTAAGTGCTAGGGCCGAGGCATGCTTGATTAGGCCATCCATCCTTTGATTGAAAGTGGCCTTGGGCTGCCCCGAGGACTCCGTTCTTCTTGATTCGCTAAGGTACATGAGGTCGCCCTCACGCAGCTCCTTGACATAACTAACATGTCAATCGAGAGAGGACACGTGTTCTTGACTTTGGCACGTGTTATCTGGACACACTGTAAAATAAATTACTTCTCTTAAAAACAATAGTACCTCAAATAAAAAAATTATGTATTTACTTTTGAATCTTCTCTATACTTTACCTATTAAGATCTTTACTTTTTTAACATGTATATGTAATTAGTTCTAATGATATGAAGCTTAGTTACTTCTACTATTTAAAAAGTTACTTCTAGTCATATAAATTACTTTTAAATGTTTTGATTGTATTATTTGTTTTGTCGTATATTTTGAGTGGAGTTTAATGTCAAAACGGATTATGGTTTAAAATATATAAGTCGTCAAAGATTAAAAATAGACTTGCAAGCGATTCTGTCGAATACATAGGGAGTAAGAACCGCTCCGGGAGGTGTCTCGTGGTAAAGACTAATTATATATGTGCTTATCACTTGGTGTACATCGGTACACGTAAATAGTAAGTTGATAAAAGTGCATAGTACATTTTTTCTTAATAATGTCTGCCACATATATCTTTCCCCTTAAATACTTGTCTAAGTGTGCTTCAATGCCTTGACGAGGCGAAAAATGTACCATACACAACGAGTTAAACGTAACTCGTCGTACCTATTTAAGGACCTTAAATTACCCCCACAAACTAAACAAATAGTAAATAAATTAATTAAAGAGTGGAGACGCTATATATGTGATCGATCATTTGATGAAGCCCATGACGTTGGGCGTGCCGGCGTTCTTGAGCCACGTCAAGCCGTCGATGAAGACGCCGGCGGTGAACTGCGTGGCCTCGGCCTGGCCGATGACGCGGTAGCCCGGCCAGGCCACCCTCTTGCTGGTGCCGGCGCCGGGCCCGGTGTTGGCGTACTCGGCGTAGTAGAGCGTCTTGAGCCCCTGGTCGCCCATCCACTCCGACCACCCCTCCGGCTTGATGAGGTCGCCGATGACGCTCTCCATCACCACCGTTCTCGCGTACTCCTTCCATGGCCGGCCGAGGTAGCTGGCGATCTGGAGGCGGACGGGGAACAGCGCCTGCTCAGGCACGATGCGGCATCCCTGGAGCACGATGCCGGTGGGCATGTTCGGGTCAGTGCGCCCGTGCGCCGTCACCATGTTCGCCTGGTTGTCCATCGGCTTCCGCACCGTCATGAGGCAGTTCTGGAACAGCGCCGCCGAGTTGCCGAAGATGTAGTCGATGGTTCCCGTCACCTCGCAGTTGCGGAAGAACTGCCTGTTCGCGTGCACGTACAGCGTGTCCTGGTACCCCTCGAACTTGCAATTGAAGAACACCGACATGTCCCCCTGCACGTGCAGCGCCACCGCCTGGTGCCCCTCCGGCCCCGCTGTGTTCACGAACCCCATCGACTTGCACACGAACCCGTTCCCCTCCGCCGCTGCACATACAACGCATCGTCGCCGTCGCCGTCGTCTCATGTCAATGCTATAGATCCTCAAATCGATCAGTAACCAAAGGAGGATTGATGCTTACAGAAGGTGCGGGTGGCCATGGTGGCGACGCCGTCCTTGTTGCTCTTGTTGCCAAGGACGCGCGTCCGCGTCGGGCCGTCGCCGTACATGAAGATGTTGGGCAACGAGTTGGGGATGGTGACGTACTCGTTGTACTCTCCGGCCTTCACGTAGATGACGAAGCGGGTCGGGGAGTTCTTGGGCGCGGCGTTGATGGCCTCGGTGATCGTCTTGAAGTCGCCGCTCCCGTCCTTGGCGACCACCGTGTTGGGCTTCTGCATGCCGGTCAGCTGCAGGAGCCGCCGCTGGTGGGCCGGCACCCAGGTCGGGAACTCGCCGGACTTCGGATGGTGGTGGCGCTCGTGTTCGATGTCGTCGATCGTGCCGACGACGTTCGTGGTGAGCAGCCTGTGGTGGGGAGTAGCCTTGTACTCCTCGAACTCCTCCTCGAGAGCCCGCTCCGGGATGGCGTTGGAGTGCAGAGTGCCGTTCTCGATCGAGTCAAGCTGGCCCTTCGCCTCCATGGTGACTTCGTTGAGCTCCCTGAGCGTCGAGGACAAGAGTTGGCGCTTGCCGGTGAGCTCGTCGGGGAGCTCCGCCGCGAGGAGCTGGCGGTTCATATCGGCCGACATGTTGGCGATGCTCTCGAGCTGCATGGACAGAAGCGCGCGCCCGCCGCCGTCATTCCACGGTATGCTCAGCAGCCGGCGCTTGACGGTGTCGGCCTTCCTCGTCATGTTGGTGATAGTATTGAAAATCATGCCCAGCTGCCGATGCTCGCCGGCGGCGGCGGGCTCCTCGGCGAAGACTTCCGTGGAGTCATCAAGGACAGAGTAAGACATTTTCAGCAGTCGATGCTCGCCGCCGGGCGTCTCGGAGGTGGCGTCCGTGGAGGAGTCAGCGTCACTGGAAGACATACTCAGCTGCCGATGCTCGCCGCCGGGCTGTTCGGGGCTGGCGTCGTTGAAAAACATATTCAGCTGCCGATGCTCGCCGCCGGGCTGCTCGGGATTGGCATCGTTGAAAGACATACTCAGGTGCCGATGCTCGCCGCCGGGCTGTTCGGGGCTGGCGTCGTTGAAAGACATACTCAGGTGCCGATGCTCGCCGCCGTGCACCTCGGGGTTGGCGTCGTTGAAAGACATACTCAGCAGCCGGCGCCCGGGGAGGTCACTGTCGTCGCTGTCGTCGGTGGCTTCGCTGAACTTGACGCCAAGAAGACGGCGGCTTGCGTCGTGGGACATCTCGGTGATCGCGTCCAGCGTCTCCGACAAGAGATGGCGGCTGACGTCTTTCACGTCTGCAAGCTCCTGGACCTTGTCGTGGACAGCAAGAAGATGGCGCAAGCTTGCCCCCTCGACCGCCTCACTGCCCTGCAACCCGAGAAGCCGCCGGTGCGCACCGGTGGATCCGTTCAATTTCGCCGGCATGAGTTCGCCGAGGCGGGTGATGATGGCGAGCGCGTTGCTGCTCAGCTCGGTGGAGTTCTGCAGGACCTTGTCCATGGCCTCCTTCAGCTCCGGCTTGTCGAAGCCGTCAGCGCAGGTGTAGATGTAGGTCATGACGCCGGACAGCCACGACCGGAGGTCATTGATGTGCTCCGTGACCTGCTCGGGGTTGAGGCTCGCCATGCCCCTGAGATCCTCGGTGGCATCGTCGAGGAGCTTCTTGCACATCTCCATGGCGCTCTTGGTGATCTTGCCGTCGTCGTCCTTGCCGACGTGCGCGGAGCGGTTGAACGCCCCGGCGACCTCATCGAGCGCCACCTGCAACGCGGCCCGGAGGACGCTCTCTGGGTCGGCGGTGTCGTTCACGACGGGGCCGAGGCTCTGCTCGCACCTGCCCGGGTACCGCGTCACGGAGCACACGGTGGAGAGCCTGACGTTGGCGGAGAGCGAGGCATGGTCGCCGCCCTTCTTGGAGCTGGTGACCGCGGCGATCGCGCAGACCACGGCGACGACGCCGACGGCGGCGACGATGCTTCCGACGGCGGCCTTGTTGGGCATTGCTAACGTTCGCAGGGGGGGACGGGATGCCACGCGGAGGGCTAAGCCGGCATCGGCGTACGTGCGGTTTATATATAAGGCGTCATGCGGGTTGGCGCGAACCGCGGCATTGTGTGGACAAGAGGACTTGTTGCTTGGTTAATTTGGGTTCAGGTTTGATAACTTTAGGCAATTGGTTCTCTGCCATATGATGCATGCTACCTCTTTTTATTGCCCAATTCGTCAGACTTTGCGAATTCACCACCGCATCTACTGACAATTCTTAGAGCAGCAGAAATGCAGGTATTGCGTTATAACATAGACAACAAATTCTGAACGCATCAGCTAGAAATGTTCTCTTGCGTTGCAATTTGGCAATTAGAAGTACAACCACTTCTGAACTCCTCGCAATTAGGAGTACAACCACACCTCGATAACTTCCCTACAACCCTTGCAACTTCTGATCAGGAGCCTTCAAATTTTTGTTTCAACTGAAGCTATAGTATTAAGCTAAAACTTTCGTTACCTTGTAAAACCTCCTTCTGCAAGCATATTGTAATAGGAGAAATTGTTGGGCAATTGTTTTCATCCCTTAAAGGTATTGTCTTGTTTTTTCATATCACATAAATAGTTATAAAAAATAACAAAATATAGAAATTGTTGGGCAATTGTTTTCATCCCTTAAAGGTATTGTCTTGTTTTTTCATATCACATAAATAGTTATAAAAAATAACAAAATATATTAATATGGGATATATCACTTTATAAATTTTAAATTCAACTATAATAAATTGTAACAAATATAGTTATGAATAGCTTGTAGTTTTATGATAGTTTGGTTAAGATTAAAGTATGTACAGTTCTATTAAATTTACTCAAATTTCACGCTTCCTGCTTCAATCCAGTTGATCGGACGGCTATCGATAACCTCCACACAGTGGATGGCAGGATCTTTTCAGCATATTAAATTTTTGCAAATTAGCGCCATTATGGATCGCCATTATTCATAGCTATCAGAAATTTTTCCCATATTAGCCCCGCTACTAACCGCTACCATTCTTAGCTGTCAGGACTTTTCACAATAGACTACGGCTGCGTATGGCTTCTTTTGTTTGAGTGGAACAGATCCGTTACTCTTTAAGTGATTAGCATATAATTAATTAATTATTATATATTAAAAAATTTAAAAATAGATTAATATAATTTTTAAAACAATTTTAAAAAAATTATTAAAAAATATATCGTATAGTCGTTTGAAAAATATTTTCACCGAAAACAAATGGGGAAGGATTAAAAAAGATATTCAAACCCACCCCTAGAAGTTTGCATATCATGTTACTAGCCGCTAACATTGATATCAGTCCAGAAATATTCATAATAGCCCACATGCTTAGTCGTTGAATTGAAAGTTTCAAAAGTTGAATTTTGAGATTTTAGTTGAAAGTTTTAAAATTCAAACTGAAAGTGCAAAATTTCAGTTGAATGTTTCAAAATTTTGGTATATTTTTTTTAAAAAAAAATCAGTATAAAGTTTTAAATTTTAAGTTGAAAGTTTCATATTTTGGTTGAATTTTTCTAAATTTTCAGTAGAAAGTTTTAACATTTGAGTTGAAAGTTTCAAATTTTTGGTAGAAAGTTCAAAATTGGAACTAAATGTTTCTATTCTAAACCAGTTAATAGAAAAGACGCTGAATAAAATCACCAGGCCCTAAAAAAAATAAGCTCATAATTCCGATAATGGCAGTTCCATCTCGGTGCATGCGTACATGGGCAGCGTTGACAATCCGACTCGGCATCGGCGCCCCGTCCGCGCGCGCGAATTAGAAAAGCCGCGTTTGCCTTTGGAGTTTGGATAGGCATCGCTCTTAGCTTTCCGCTTCTACCTCCTCGCTAAAATGGCAAAATCCCGACAGGTGGCTTCTCCTCTCCGTCTGCGGCGCCCGCGGGCGCCGCCGGCCACATTCTCGTGACGGACACAGCCGCCGTCGCCCCCGTAAAATCCTAACACCATCTCTCTGTTCTCCGATTGCCATCAGCCGCGCGCTCTCGATTCAGTCGAACTGGGTAGCGCGCGGCGGCAGGCGGCTCCGGTGGTGATCTACTCGCGGTCGTCCAAGCAGTGGCGCCGCCATTGGAGTCGAACAGCTAGCACGAAGTCGGCTCCTCGGCGGTCCTACAAGCAAGCAGCCGGCCGTCCAGTACACGCATATATTGGTATATACCGCGCCGCCGTGACGTAACGGCCGGCCGGTCTGCAAGCTCGCCTTGCGTGCGGACGTCGTCTAGCCTGGAGTGGACATCCGCTCGTGGGCTCTTGATCGCTGCCGCCGGGTCAAGGGATAATGCGTGAGATGGCAACTTAATTGCAAGGCTTCAAATTTAAGCAGGTTCAAAATCTTAATTTGGGGATTTAGCATCAGCACACAATGCAAACAATTTCTTTCAATTTTAAACCTAGAATTTATTGTCAAATGATTTGTAGAGATTCTCATCAGATACTAGAAGACAGTCAATTAATACAAGATACAATAAGAGGTAAATACACATACGCTGTCTCTCTTGTACATTTAGCCTAAAAAAATTTAAAAAAAAATTGACAAGATATATAAATACATGTTACTTTACAAATATATAATTTTAAAAATAATAATTTTGACTATTCACAGTTAAATTTGTTATTTTGTCAAATTTAAAATTATATATTTATGGACTAACATATCATATATTCTTGTCAATTTTTTAGATTTTTTATGTCTTTTTGATGACACATAAAAAGAGGGGACGTCTCCTCCAGGGCTGAATAGAATTTCCCAGTGCTCCTCTACAGTAGTCAGAAAATAATAGAGGTAATATATCACTTTTAAGTGAAATGTTCCTCGTTGATACCTCTGGTATTTCCAAGTAACAGAAAAGGTAAAGCATCCCACATCTCAAAATGCAATCCCTTTTTTTTTAACTTTTGTAGTCGCTAACTAAATATAACTTCTGTACCAGAATATTCTAGCAGCAGCAACAGCAACATCAATAAAACATTTACTTATTAAGAATGCATTTAGTAAGACAAAATTCAGCATTATTTGACGAAGTGATCAACTTATATACTTCAGCACCTATATATAGTTAAACTAGAAGAATAAATTAATGTTTTTACTTGCTATAATAAAAACAGATAATGTACTGGCAAATTTTACATACTAGTAAACATATAGTCTGAGTTTAGCCTACCTGTTTTATGAATTTGACTAATATGCATTGCATGTCAAACCGGTGGATGTAGCATTGGCAACGACAACGAGAGCATTTTTAGTGAGCAGTCAGTCATTGAGTTTCGAAACAAACAAACCCTAAATGCAGCACCAACAGCTAGCCCCAGTAAATGTACACAGGCAACCATCAGGCATAGCAATATTCCCTTTAAATTGTAACACTCATGTAAAAGAGTAATTTTAATAGTGTCATATTAAGTGCTTAAAGGAAGCTTACAATGGTACCAAACGTCTTCCATTGATCCTTCTCATGCTCATTCGATCTGCATTATTCATGGATCATCATCTAGTAAATGCTTGGTGACACCAAGATCTTCCCCAACACTTCGCAATATTGCTGGAATCAGTGTTGTATAAAGAGCTTGAAGTAAACTCACAAATATGACTTATAATTTGAAACGTTGCATATTAAATGTTAACACCTCACAGAGTAAGCATTAAAATAATGCCACATGAAGCGTTTGAAGGAACTCACGGTGATACCAAACTAGACTTCACCTCTTATAGTCTAAAATGTCACTTACTGAATACTTGGTAATATTGAGAGTTCTCCAAACACTTCATGCTGTAGGCCTTAAAATAATGTCACGTGAAGTGCTTAAAGGAAACTCTCAATACCAAACGCGGCTCTCATCTTGATCTTATGGTTTAAACACTATCCGTTGAATGTTTGGTGATATCGAGAGTTCCCCCAAACACTTCACATAGGAGGCCTTAAAATAGTGCCACGTGAAGTGTTTGAAGGGAACTCACGATAATATCAAATGCCGTTCTTGTGGTTTAAACACTATCTATTAAATGTTTGGTGATACCGAGAGTTCCCCCAAACACTTCACAGTAGGCCTTAAAATAGTGCCACGTGAAGTGCTTGAAGGGAACTCACGATAATACCAAACGTGGCTCTCATCTCAATTATGTGGTTTAGAAAATATCGGTGACAGTTTCTCGTACACTTTACAACTCTCAAATTAGTGTGTCGTGAAGTGCTCAAAAGAACTCCCGACTCCAAACCTAATCATTATCCATCACTTAGAAATTCAATTATAATTCCTGAAGTACAAGCACTTACAGACCTAACTTGAAAATGCTGATGGCCAACCGGAGTTTCCCCCCAAACACTTCACTATACACAGCTTTGGCCCATGCTCACAGTTATGTAACAGTGCGATGCAATGAGTCCTAGCTAGTTATCTACTGAAGTGGTTTGAGGAGAACTCCAATGGACAACCAACAAAATTATGACTCCCTAGACCTAATTTCCTCATTTTGATGTGGACCACTTCACTTGTTTAATCTGCCTTGCTGATGAACACAGAGCCGCCGGCTATTTATAAGTGTATGTATGACTAAAGAGTAAGGTAGCTAGCTATCTGCCTCCTGTAGACTGCGGTGTGTGCGCATATGGTCCTTGCAATGGAGTTGTCATATATTGGATGAACTTGGCAAAGGATGCACCTAGCCGTGATGCAGCCTAGGTTAGAAGATGGAGTGTAGTGAAGAGAATCCAATGTGACCTTTGGGCTGCACTGAGCTCCGAATCGTAGAAAGCATGCGCATGTGGAGCAAAAAAATGCCCAGCCATGCAAATTCCTTATCACCAGCAGAGCCCTGTGTCGTCGCCCGGTTTCTGTCCACGCACATTTCTATCATCTCAACAAGATGTAGAGAGATCGTTCAGACCACTGATTTGCTGCAAATGTTGTGCAAATTGCATGCTTGAGAATAAACATATATATGTAAGACGGTTTAGTTTGAAGTACTATATTCAGATGGGCATTTCATCCCACGGTGACCAGTCAAAAAAAACATATATATGTAAGCTTGGATTACAAGTAATCTTGCTTAGCTTGTAGGCTTTGTAGCACGTCATTGCGCTCGTTGCCCCGCGCTGTTCCCGGTCTTTTCTGATGTGATCAGCTTGCAATATTCCCATTTACCAGTAGTGCTGACTGCTGCAGTGAAGTGCCAGGTGAAACGTAGGGGCACAAGAAGAATTTGGGCATCACGTTGTGACATGGTACACAACCGATGTACAATTGAATATTTCCTAGTTTATATGCAGTGTACAGAACCGATTCAGTAACTAGATGACATGTTACATACTGAATTCTATCACTCAGTTGAACTAGTTTATGAGTTCAGAATCTAGTGATGATGAAATTACCCTATGAACGTCAGATCATCATGTATGAGCGAACATAAACTATATATATTCAGTTGTTTTTTGCACGTCGGTGCCCGGTGGGTGTCAGCCTCACAGGCTCGCCAGTGATAATAGAAGGCAGCAATCATACAGAAAAACAATGCAAAAACACACTACCTAATCTGGCATCTTTTATTGTTAAATTTGTCCAAATCGGATGTGCTACCTGTGTCATTATGCATATATGACTGTATGGGCTGGCGGCATAAAGAGAAGAAAAGTTGGGACACACAAACAGAAGGATGGCTGCATTTTCTCTGCCACCAGATAATCGATGAGTCATATTCCCAAATCCCAAAACCATTTGCTCAAAAAGGAGAAAGAAGAAGGCGTCCAGGTTCGATGTATGCGATCCTTGTCATTGCTAGGACATCTTTCAGAACCCCCCCCCCCCCCTCCCCAGCGGACCACTTTCAAAACATGTCCAAATAGCAGATTAGGTTCCAGCTTTTGGAGGAGAGGAGAGATATTTGCAGTATAAGTAGCTTTTGGAGAAGAGGAGAGGTATTTGCAGTATAAGTAGCTTTGGAGAAGGAACATTCGTAAAGCCAAGATGCACCAAGAACTATTCTTCCTCAAGCTGTAGCCTGTAGGAGGAGAGGTTGCGTCAGATGGAGTTCCCCTATTCACTTCTGGTTCTTGTTTGCTTCTTCAGGTTGCGCGGATTTGGCTTTGATGATTTTCGTGTTCATGTTCATGTGGAGATGGATTTGTTTCAGTATCCTCATGTATGCTGTAGCTGGATTATATCAAAGCAAATAAATCGATGATGAGTAAAGAGATTATCTGTGTTTCTCGATCTTTTTAGTTACTTGTCTCTTTGTGTGTTCGGATGTGATGACCTCAAGAAATGCAAATGAGTTTCATGCGGCCGTGTAGAGATCGATAGGTCACAGATCCAACAGGCAAGCAACCCATCAATCAGTGTGGGAAATTTAGGCCGTGTACCTAGACCTCTGGACCACTTGGCATCTCGATTCAGAACATTCCAAATTTCCAATGCAACGCAAAATCGCACGAGAGGTTTCTAACGAACCGAGAGCCGATATTATGCCGTAGTAACGTACTCAAGTCTTTGCAGCCAGGCAGCCAGCCTAAGTCATGAACCTTGATGCGTAAATCGCGAACCATCTAGCTGATATGACTGGGTCACGCCACACGCGAACCATACAGCAAACACCATTGGGTCAGGTCGAAGCCGCAGCACAAAAACACTTCCTCACAACACACAACACAGAATCCGGTCAAAACACGAAAGCAATCATGCCATAAGCTTCATCACAGAACAGCAAAGGCAGGAGATGGGAATTGAGATTTCATCCAAATAGCATAGTTCAGTGCTAGGGTGAAACATCGAACGATACCAAAAATGTCTCAGCCGACTTCTGATTCACCCCCATCCTAGCTATGCCATCGTCCAACCGGAAGAGAAGTCATGTGGCTACATCACTACATGTCCATAATAGAATCTCCAAGGGGTAAAGAGGATATATATATACATGGTGAGTCGATAGTAGATTTGGAGTTCTAGCAGACTTCTGTCTCAAATCTAAGGCAGATCCCCATGCTGAATAGCTCCTGATATAGCAGCTTTGCACCGTAGGGCACATTGATCCTTGCTATGTTTTCTGAAGAGTGGCAGAACCCACAGTATGGCCCCCGGATCTTCTTTCCTCCTGGGACAGGCCTCATGATAACATTCGCCACAAGTTCGCATGTCTGGCAGATATGCATCTGCGAGAAGTCACTAAGCATGAAGAGCCGCTCATGGAGGTTCGCTGCTGCCCCATGGGCGAGGAGGCAGTCACGCTCCATTTCTCCAAATTTCACTCCCCCAAACCTCTTCCTGTCAGCAACCGGTTGACGTGTTAGAGGGTGCACTGGTCCCGTGTTCCTGAATTTTACCTTATCTTCGGCCATGTGTATCAGCCTCTGGTAAAAAGTAGGACCCATGAAAAAAAATTAGTGCATCCTTTCACCAGTTCGGCCATTGAGAACACTTTCAGCTCCCCATCTCGAAAATCCAGCCCTGAAATGGAACAAGACATCAGTTTGGGGCAATAATATGTATGACGGTACAGAACAACTACGTATCCAGACTAACGTTTGACTACAAGACATTTTCTGAATCAATTGTTTATGCCACCAAAGAACTTAAGGTGGCATGCACACATTGACCTGATTGATCAATATATCAAGAATAAGTGATGCTGAATTGCGCACTTGTAAACTGCACTGCTTTTTCTCTTTTTTGCCCAATGTGCACTTGTGCAGTAATAACGAACAAGATTCACAAGAAAGCTCAAGCAATATCAGTTTGTGTGTAACCACAAAGTTCAACAAACACAGTTGAGCTATAATGCTCGACCCTCTGAAATCATTTCATCTATTGTATCAATGTGCATGAAGAGGTTGGTTAGTGAATTCAGGAAAGAACCAATTCATCCATTAGAGAATAAACACTTACTTGTGTAATTGGTCTGTGATCACATCAAACGATGCTGTTGTGAATGGTGTAGCATATCTCATTGTACCACCGAGGGCAATTCCCTTCCCCAAAGCAGCTTCAAGAAGCTGCCCTGGAGTTTGACGGGTAGGAAAGGCATGCGGATTTATCACAATATCTGGTACTATTCCTTGGTAAGTAAATGGAAAATTCTCCTGAGATTCTAGAAAACCAATGACACCTTTCTGGCCATGCATGCTGGAAAATTTATCTCCAAGGCAAGGTGATCGAACCTGAAAATAAGATCATTAACAAAACTTAATTTGGCCACCAGAACTCAGTGAATGTAAATATCATATTACAGCCTAAGATGTTAGAAAAACATGTGATACATTAAGAATGCCAAGTTGCTAGTCTTGGGCGACTCATGTGACAACGGCTAGGTGACACCTAGTTGACAATGTAATTACTACATCGTGTTTAGCAGCAAAATTAAATAATGAAGAAAAAGGCAGGATGATGGGATCTGGACTGCCAGATCAAGGTCACGCGTAAGTCATGCAAGCATCCTGTATGGCAATGATTCCAATGCTCCAACATTCGATAACTTAATCTCCCCATTCACAAATATGCCAGTTTGGACATTGCACAATTGCACTCTGACAACCAATTTCTGTGAAAATGTTGGTAGCTATTAGAAATTACTAAATGTTAGTGGCATGGAAAGTGTTACCCATGATAGATCTAGTAATGGCTTTTCCATATACACAATCTATCTTTTATGTCATCACTCAGAAAGTTCAAAAGTTGATTGCACATTTTCAAAAGGGACATCATTCTATTGTTATGAGGACTATAATATGAATATAGTGGCAACCAATGTCAAGATCATGAGTGTGCTGGATAGAAGATATGTGTTTAATAAAAACAATACCATTACCTATCTTAGAGTAACAACTGCAAAGTTCTTCCCCTCATCATTAGCTGAAAGTAATACCCTCTGCACCATACCCTTTTCAGTATGCTTCAGCTTAATACTATGATCTTCACTAGATTCTGAGACCTTTCCAATGACAATGTCACCGCTCTGAAGACTTGCACCTACATATGGTAATCCATCATCATCAAGATTGTCAACCCGTCCTCTCTTGCTTTGCATTTTACCGAAGTCGATCTTATCCTTCATTTTTAGTCGTTTGTTGCCGCCTGGCCCACCTTTGTTCTCTACTTCAGCCTTATAATTCCTGAAGTGCTCAGTCCTAAACATACCCCGTTCAAGAGAAGCCCTATTCATAACCAGGGAATCTTCTTGATTAAACCCCTGATGAACATTCACTGCCACTATTGCATTTTGGCCATTGAAATATTCTGGTCTAGCAAAGTCATCCTTTCTCCCAAAAGTATATTCTGATCTACCAATGCAGTCAGCTATCACTGTTTTGAAAGGGGGTCTCTGAGGATAGTAAAGTTGATGGGAAAGGGTATCAACTCTGATGTGTGGATTTGTTGTAGAGTATCCAATAGCTTGCTGTGAATGTTTTTCAGATTGGTAAAGAACCCTACGAGCAAAATTGTGGTTTGCAAAAGGGATAATACCACAACTTAATCCTAGCAGAAAAGAAAGATCCAGTTCACAGTGCGTATAACCTGAAACCTCCTCTCCTATCTTCCTCTTAACATTGAAGACATCCTCTGCTTTATTTGATTTTACTATGGGGGCATCTTCTCCTTCATTCTCAAATAGGTGCCTGATTCCCCATGCACTTCGTATATCTTCCTCTTCTTCAACGCCAATAAACTCAATTATTTCTTGTTGCATTAACCACTGAAAAGAATATGAACTGCCTTTTGGTCTCCTAATTTTATTGAGATTTTCAACCACAAGAAGGGGTCTGAGGATTCGACCTGCATCAGAAAACACCCGAACCTCCCTTTGGTGCTTGTCCTGTTTTATTTCAACCTAATCAAATGGAGCATTAAAAAAAGAAACACTATTAGTGGCAACACGTAAAGTATCCCTTGACATGCCTCTGTTCCAGAATATAAGCTTACTTGGGATCTAGAGGTCATTAATATATTAAAAGCATAAAACTGTATAAAGTCGCATCATATCTTCATGCTAAATGTTTCCATATATTCCTTTTTTTGTTATTTTTGCTAGTACATCAGGCTATAAAATTACAGTCAAGTTGTAATGTTGGAGACCTAATATACACTTTATTTATTCAATGGAGTGGGTAGCGCATATTACACAGAAGGGGAAAACATATGTGGAAACCAATATCCCAATGTTTATGCATCCAGATAGAATACATAACTTAAATAGCGTTCAAATCAAGATTACCTAAATATAACGTTCAAAACAACATTATTCAAGCCGATTGGAAGTAAGCTAATACAGATCCATGATTTACTAAGCATTCAGATTTGAGTTCGACCTTTCCAAAAAGGTTATGAAACAAAATTAGGGACTCTTCCTAAACTAGACATGATGAAGATTATGGGACCTGCACACCAATCATTGACATAATGCTCTAAAAAAGTTCAATAGAAAACTTCTTGCCATGGGAAAAGAGAGCAAACCTGTGGATCAATCTGACCACTGCGTCTCATGCACCTTAAACGCAAGACAAATGAAACCGGGTCGGTACAGGACCCCACCCAATCCCCATTCAGGAAGATTTTGTCCATTCTAGGAACCTCCTCTGTAGGAATCTCATGCAGCTTATTCATTCCACAAGAAATGAACATGTCAATCAATGGTTGTGTCACTCTGGAGCTAACAATAGCTGTGACAGCAAGATTTTTCACAAGTCCACAGTTTTCACCATCAGGAGTGGACATAAAACACAATTTTCCCCAGTAGGATGGATTTCTGTTAAAAAAAATCTTCAAGTCAGTTTACATCATGACATATCCAAGTGCAAGATAGGCATGCAACACATAAGAATATACTTACGGATATCTTGCATCACCAGTTTTCCCAGCTTAAGCAACCCGCTGGCGGGTTTTCCTCAAGTCTGAGATCATCTGAAGCGGATTTGTTCTCCTTAGTGTCGCAACAATTCCTGAGCATCTTTCATTTCTTTTGTAGGGATGGCACCAAGAACCAGTAGAGAAGGCACGGTTTAGACCATTAGTAATAATTGAAGCATCCAGATAACGATCAAATTCTTGCAACTCACGATGACTATTTAAATCTCTCTGAAAGGCCTTAACCATGAGTCTCTCTGCATGCCTAATATGTGCACGAAGTTCTCTTCCAAGCAATTCACCAGCTAGGTCCAACCTCTTATTCCGGAAATCATCCTTGTTGTCACATTTGCGCTTCCCAGTGAAAGCCATTAAAAGGCATTTGACCATGTAACCTAAGAAAAGTGCTTTGTTCCTGTTCCCACTTATGCCAGGGAAGAGATATTTAGCAATATAATCATCAAATGGCTCTGCAGGAGGAAATTTTGAATTCTTGATCAATTCATCAACATACTGCCGAGCTTTATCTGATTTACGGAAGCCTTCACACAATTCATCTGATTCTTTAATAGTTGCAGAAATTGTGTTGATAACACAAACATCACAGTCTTGCATATTTATAACATCAAAGATATCCTTATCTGATGATATGCCTAGCGCAAAAAACATCAACCAGATTGGCATATTTGCATACAAAAAGGAGATGGAAATGATTTTTCCCCTACTGTCATCTTCGTTCTTTGTAGAATCAATTAGTTTTATATATATGCGCCTTCTTCTGATTGCATACAAGAAAGAGACCATCCAGCAAGGACGGTCCTCAACCCAAATCCTGGTCAGACATTTTTGCTCTTGCGCAATGAACACCTGCAGCATTTAGAAGTTATAGTACGAAACATAGTGATATTAAATAAAAACGCCGTATGTGGTATAAAAACTTTCTTTCTAGCAGAGGGTTGCAACATTGAAAATTACTCTCCAACAGATTACTACGAATATTTAGGGCTATGGTCAGCTGCCCAGCACACTACACTAAAATGCCAAACAAAAAAGCAAAATGATTCTAAAGAACTAATTTGGAGGAAAATGTGTAGTGAAAACCACTGCTTTGGAGGACTTGGTGATTTCCTCTAAAGTAGTGGTTTCCTCCAAACTTTGGAGGAAACCACAAAGTTCTCCAAAAGTTTCAAAAAGGGAGAAACTCACATAAAGGGTCATATTAGGCAACATACAAAATCTCAAGATCAAATTTTGACTGTCAATGAGATATGGAATTGACAAATAGCGAAGAAAAGGAAAAAATCAGGACAAGTACTTTTCCTTCATTATTTGCCAATTTCATATCTCACAAACTAAGTCTAGTTTGATGTTGATATTTTGCATGGTTGTCTGAGATCACCATCTCTACATGTGAATTTTTCTTTTTTTGAACTTTGTGAGAACTTTTGTGTAGGGGCTTCCAACTTTCCACCTAGGTAGTGGCTCCTACTACATATTTTCCCCCCACAACCTTGCAGTCCATCCTAGCATACAAAAAGAAATGCTTGAACACGTGATGATGAAAGAATGGAGACCTGGGCCACCTGGCACAGTACATAATCACAGAATGGATAAGGCAAGGAGAGACACGAATATAGAGTATTACCTTCTCCATTCCCTTGATCAAAAAAGTATCCACCAGAATCAAATTGGCAATCACTTTCCTTGAGTTTGTGGAGCCAACATAAATTTGGCATAACCATAACTGGAAGGCGGCCAATATTTATATAATATGTTTCATTAATAATGTTTCTCTTGTAACCGAATTTATCATTCCCTGTTTTAGCCTTGTCACTCTTCTCCATAGAGTAAACCTGACATAGTTAAGAACATTTCAGTAAACCAGATTATAGTAACACCAAAGAAAACAACACGTCATAGCTTCGTTTTGCACCAGGGAGACAAATCATCACACAGTAATACTAGGAATAGGTAAATATATTGGCATAATAGTTTAATTAAGATAATACGATCAAGCATGACTGAAGCAGTAGCGTACATTATACAATATGCTGCTGATTGTGGAGCAGCTCAAGAAACACTAATCACCCGTCTGTTCCTGGACTGCTCCATTTCATGTTATACGCCTATAAGTGGACTTTTTTTTCTATATTCTTTACGTTACCAGGGATAATAGGACTAACAAATTAAATGCAGAGGCATCAACTTCGCCAGTTCAGCTGTAGTAAAATAGAAGGTAGATGGAAAAATTGTCATGTGATGTTCACACTTTTACAAGCTAAGCGTAGGAGAACAGAATTGATTGTGTGTTGTACACAGCGCTCAAAAAGCAGAAAAAGGAATTATGCTGAGCACATATAAGCATTTACAGCTATGGGTTTTTTTTTTGCATTGATTATATTGTTCGTGCACATGACATTCAACAAATCATGGCATAAAAGTAAATATTTAGTGTAGAAAATAACAATAAGAACCCTGACCTGGAAATGAACTTCCACTTTCATTTTGGAAGAATATGTCATATTCTGTAGGCGAGCATGCCTTGGCTTCAGTTTGAGCGATTCTTCATCAATATCATATCCATTAGACCAAAATACTGGTTCTTCTAGTTGCACTCTTCCAAACTTGATGATAGCATGTCTCCAGCCACCTGGTCCTCTTTTTGAAGGATCATAACTAGGCTCCACAGTCACTTCCCCCAGAGAATCAAAAAGTTCCTGGAGCCCATGTGAGACAAACTCGTTATAAGAATTTATCTGATGACTGATCAGACCAATCTCATCAAAGAAGGACCTTGATGCTTCTTTGCAAAACTTTTCTAGTCTTGGAATGCTCATGTCGATTGGAATTTGTGCATATGAGTCGTGCTTTCCTTTACCATCATCACCCAGGGATGATCTCATGATGTCCATAGAATGGCATCCTCTGTCAACATCCATAGAAGAATGCCCATTTACATCATCCATCATATGGGATACTCCCTCTCTACCATCATCCAGCATCATAGGTTCCAGCTCAGGATCAGCACCACAGGATGATTGCCCATTGTCCTTTGGTAGCTCTTCCATGCACTTCAAGGGAATAGCCTAGCAAACAGTGCAGGACCATCATAAAAATCATCTAATTAGATAGCAAGCATTCAAGCAGTGGCAGAAGCAGAATGTGTAGTTTGGGTATTCAAGGTTTAATAAAAACATAAAAAGAGTGTCACTACATTAATGGAAAAATGAAATTAAATATTTTTCATAGTGGAGGTACCATATTGAGACTTAACAGTAATATGAGGATGAAATAAGCTATTGAAATCCTAACAAAAAACAAGAAGAAAAAATTGCCCCCCCCCCCCCCTCCAGCACAACCCCCACCCAAAAAATGAATAGGAGTGACTGGAAGCCAATAATCGAACCCAGAACCTGCAGTACAGATGTCTACGCCTGGTAACCAACAGAGCAGAGGCTCGTGGAGTGACGCACGCTGTTCCTAAATATGTGAGTATTTACCCAAACACCCATGAACATTGGCACGTTCACCCCTGAAGCACTAGAAATAAAAATCCTTGATCTTTGGGGCCATCCCTTATTTTCACTGAAAATTCTACATGGTCCCTTAATTGCCATCGATGTCTCATGTCTCACTGAAATGTGGGCCATAGACCCACGTGACATTGAGAGAATGAATGGCAAATAAGGGAATGGATTAACTTTCAGTCGTATAGAAGGAATTTATCCTTGAACTTACGATGCATGGGGTGCACGTAAACTCGCGCACAACGGGTGCAAGTACACTCAGCCCGCATGCAGTGTTTTCTTAAAAGGATAGGTACTTCAAACTCAGAACATCAGTAAAAGAAGCATTCAGCCTAAGATTCAATAGGTGACACAAAACTAGCAAAAGGCACAAATCAGAGTAGCCGTACCCTAAATTTGTTCAACAGCACTATATAAGCAAAAAAAAAATCTCAAGCTGTACTACTCCACTAAATAAGCAGAAGTAAAGGCTATCGATCATCCTGACACAAAATATGTCACACTATTTACACCATAGCTCTCAATCATCACATGACAGGAACTAAAGGTACTGGCAGCATCAAAAGTTCGCATAAACATATCACTATAAATCCACAACAAACTGGACGATTTGGAGCACCCATCCATCCCAGAAAGACATATTTGGATTAGATTGCTGATAGACGCCATTGCAATAGAGCGGCCTCAGCAATCCAACAAAGTTAGGTTTGCCAGCAAAATACCAACATAACAGACGCCAGTCTAATAGAGCGGCGAGGGAGACGACCATCAGGGAACAAAATCGTGAGGATCTCTGCCTCCGACCCCTGCCCGCAGCGTCAACTTCCTATCTCGGAATCCCGATGTAGGAGAGGTGCCCCGGCTTCTCCCCTGCTCCTCCCCGACACTCCCCCACTCTGCGCCGACCGCGCGGCCCTAGGCAATCCACCCACCCAGATGAAAATGTGCATGCTCCCTACTCTACTCCTCCTCCCATCAAAACCCAGCAAAAAACCACTTGTGACAGGGCAAAAGGACCCTCATCGAAGAGTCACCTCGCCGGAACCCGGAGCTCTCAACCGCGAGAAATAAATGGGGAAGGAGGGGATTGGGAGCAGATGTTGGACGAGGCTCCTCACCAGAGCTCATCACAAGGGGGGATGTATCTTATGGAGAGGGCTTCGCCGGAGAGCGAAACCCTAGTCGCCGGAGGCGGGGATTCCGGCGTTCGAGGTTCGATGCGAGCGATGTTTCAGGGGAGAGTAGAGGAGGAAGGGTTCTGGCGGAGAAGAAGAAGGTTTTTGAGGGGTTTTATGTGGTGGCCTGACAGGGCCGCGGGTTTTTCTGAAAACCAGGCCAACCGGTTCACTGGTGGCTTGCGCTGTTGTGCAACTGCGGTGGCACCGGATAGGGAGGATGAAAACGGTCGGAAAAGTAGCATACGTTCCGGAACGATTCTCAGTTGATTGGAAATTAATTATATTTTTTAATTTAACTACCTAGTGTCGGCAGCAATAGACGCTGAAAATTTATAATTTAATTACTGTTGGATGATAAAATACGACAGATGCAACAGCAATATTGTAAGGTTACGAGGTTAGTTTATATCGTGTAACCTCATAGAAATTATGTTGATATATAATTTAGTATATAAATTTGTAAAACACTTATTTTAATACATGAGTTGGATGCTGGCTGATTAAAATATTATATAGTCATATGCATGAAAAAGATGACATGTAGATATATATATATAATAAAATATGATGTGTAGAAATATATGAAGAAGATGGGGATAATAATAGATGAAGATGAAAAATATAGGGATAGTAAGAGATGAAGGAAAAAAAACAAAATATAGTATGCTGGTTGATATAACATGTAGCATAGGCTCCTTAGGTGTGTACACAGCATCTAATCAACATCCACTTCATCAACGAGCATCAATTTTGACCTTGATTCGCATGCAATACACAGATTGATACACTACAATGAGTTTTCTACAAGTGTGTGCTCTTAAACATCATTTGTCAATCGGGATCATTTGTCAATTGGTATCATCAGTAGCAACACACACACTCAGTGATGCATGATGCATTCGATCAGCTAGCTCTTTAGTCATACACCAGACGATATGGGTCGTACTGGTCAGCAGCCCAGCACCAGAAAACCCTGTATCTGGCAAAAGTTTCAGGAAACGGAAGAACAAGACAAGCAAGTTGACAAGAGTACAGAGGGATGCAAGTTCAAAACACAGCTCTTCAGGTCTGCTCTTTGTGCAAGCGAGTGTCATATGAATGACAAAATACTTTATACAAAGGCCCTAGCCACATAATTCAGAATTCAGTTTCAATCGCGCAGTCACGCTTGACAGCATAGTACCATGGTGATCTGAAATCTTATAGATTCTAGATGCAGAAATCATAAATGACAGGCACAAAAATAGCTGCAACATTAAGACTTTCAGCAAAGTTCAGGTCTTCGGATCGTCAAGATTGCCTGCCTCCAGCTCCAAGCATGGACATGAGGCCCCCACCATGCACCCTCCCCTCCGGCACGATGAACCCGAAGCACTGCCGCTTCTGGCTACCACTGTCCTCTTGACCTTTGCCATGCGAAGAAGATGGCCTCATTGAACCAGGAACCAGCACCTGATGCGGTATCAGGAGCTTGCCATTCCGCATGTCTTCCAGCGACTCACCGCAATCCGACGAGGCGCCAGGGACAGAAGAAGAGATGGCATGATCCATGCTAATGCCAGCTGTCGTCGAGGAAGTAGAGACCATCCTGCTGAAGAGGTTGTTTCTGATCGTGCCCCTGGTGTGCTCAGATTCGGGCACTTGCTTTGAAGCCATCAGGGTCCCATGCGCAGCACACAGCCCACTCCTTCCCCTTGCAAACCTCTCACAGCCGGTGCTCCAAGCGCATCGTTTGCCACCTCCATGCGCCTTGCAGAAGTCCGTGCTACCCTGAGCACTCTTGTCGCAACCGTCAACCTTGCAACGCTTGCCACCACCATGCCTCACGCAGCAATCGGTGCGACCGCGAGCACTCTTGGTACATCCTGGTACAGAGCAGCGTTTGCCACCTCCATGCGCGACGCAGAAGCTAGTCCCGCCATGAACACTCTTAGGACAGACTCCACCTCCCTCAAAGAGGCACCTCTTACCACCACCGTGCCCTTTACATAGTGGTGTGTTGCCCTCGGCACCTTTAGTACAGCCTTCAAATACACACCGTTTGCCTCCACCATGGGACTTGCAAAACATGGTGCCTCCTTGTGCTCCCTTACCGCAGTTCGGGTACTGACACCGGCGACCACCTCCATGTGAGATGCACAACCCAAACTGTCCTTCGGCACTCCTGGTGCATCCCTCTACCCTGCATCTCTTCCCTCCACCATGCTTTATGCAAAATCCTGACCTTCCCCGTGCCGCCTTCCTACACCCTGGAGTTCCGCACCGACGCCCACCACCATGAGCAATGCAGAACTCTGTCTTCCCTTCAGCACTTTTGGTGCAGCCTAGCTCTTGGCACCGTTTCCCTCCACCATGAGATTTGCAGTAAGCTGTTCGGCTCTCAGCACCTTTGTTGCAGCCAGGCTTTTGGCACCGCTGACCACCACCATGGGAAATGCAGAGCCCTGTTGCACCTCTCGCGCCTTTTGAACACCCATTGAACCTACACTTCTTAGGATGTCGTTGGTGACTTCTCTGCTCCGTGCCAGTACAGGAGACTATCATATCTGAAGTTGCAGCAAAAGAACAATCCGTTGTTGCTGAAGGCTCAGGACTAATCTGAACCTTAAGCTGATTAAAAGATGTAGTGTGATCATCATCGTCGTCATCTACAGTTTCAACATGTTGAATATCGGTCACTGGTGGTGTTACATTGGGACAGGTATCATCTGATCTTGGAGCAAACAGAAGTGGCAGCATATAACCACCTGGTTTCCTTTTAGCTGAAGTTGATCCTTCATCAATAAGTGGGAAGACGATATTGTTTCTATTTTGATGTGAATACTTCTCAATCATTGTTGTGGCTTGAAATTTTCTTGCGACACCTCTCGAAATGCCCAACTTCAGACCATGATCGACTATGGCAAAATGTTGGCTGAACAAATTTGCAGATTCTTTATCCCTCCTGCCACCAGATGACTCATTATCAGCATAATGCAGATTGGGTATTGGTCCAAGTCCAAGGACAAGCCTGCATTCATCATCAGGAATAGACAAACTTTGATTGCTCTGCTGAAACATCTTTTTAGAAGCCTCAACTGTTTTTGAGCTGCCAAGGCAAGTGAAGTTCATTGATGTTGCAACTTGTGGGACTGGCGAAGCAGCTATATGTTCCTTCCCATGAAACCAAAGATTTTTCATATTAAGGTCCATCCTTCTTAATATAAATACGGTAAAATATGACAAAAAAGGAGTTAAGTGTTGTTTGGGGACCAAGAGTTTGCTTCAAACCATCGGAATCCCAGTTTTATAACTTCACCATAAAGGAAGCATATAGTATAAACAAAATGGAATACACATGGATGTTCATGTAAAATACGCCTCCACTGACAAAACCTGATGTATCAGCTCTGTCCATGAGCATTAAGTTTGCTGTTTCCAAATGTCAAATGGTGATATTGCTGAACTAAGCAAATCAAGTGCCAAGCATCTTAAGCTCACAAGAACCACCATCCTCTGAGACCTGCAAGCAAGCCAGGTCACAAGTGAAAATTTACCACAAATGACTAAAATATAATGACCGTTCAAAGCTCACAACAAATGACCATAGAATGAATGTATAACAAGCAAATGTTCATCTGAAGATTTTACAAATACAGATAATGAAGGACCAATGCTAGTATGTACTAACAAGCAAAACATCCAAATCAAAACAGACAAGGGATTTATATTCCATCAGAAACGGATGATCATAAGCCATCGCAGTTTAAAGTCGAAAATGTGAATATGCTGACAAGACTTTGAAGAATATGCTGTTTTTCTCTTTTATATTTTTCAATTGAGGAAGTGTTTTGTATACAAGGTAGAAGCAGGACCACCTAAAAGTCAATTTGCCATTACCTTGCTAAATAGAGGGAAAAAGTATGATGAAAAAAAAAACCCTCAAGTATCAAGTCTGCGCAACATTAACATGCTACCGACCATCGCTGGAACCTAGAGCCACAAGCAACCTTGCTCATACAAGTACAAATTTGACCCAGCTACGCTAAATCAAACGCGTGCCTAACTATAGTAAAACATCTCTCTATAAAAGAGCAATTCTATTGGATTTTATTTACATTAATTAGAACATAAAAAATAAAATAGCACTGGTTTAAAAACCTCGGGATAGCACCCAATTCAGTAACCGCTAAAAGAAGACAGACAAAGCAGGTTGCAGCATGCAACATGGGCTATGGAGATGATAAATAAACAACCTACTACAAAGACACCAGTTTTCCAAACTTTTCACCAAGTACATAAGCCTCACTGCTAAAGGCTTCAGTTTGCCAGCTTCTCCACTAACAAGTCCAGAGCATGAAAATCTAGAGGAAGTCAATCCGGCAATCTCAAGCACGAAGCTATATTGTTATCTAACAAGAACAGCGCAAACAAGAACCAAAAGACTATCAAACGGACTCCATCAGGCTGGCATGCGTGTAAACTGTTAGTGTAAAACCTGGATGAAGAAAACCGAAACTTGGGCATGGTAACCAAGAACTAGTGAGACGTGAGATGCGGCAGATCCATACCACCATGGAGAGGCAGCAGCAGGGCAGGAAGCGGCGAAGCGAAAGGGTGGAGAGGAGACCAGTGGGGCGAGGAGGAGACGGAGATGGGTGCAGGGAAAAATAAAGAGGCGTGGAGAGGAAAAGTTAGGAGCTTAATGACATGGGGAGGTGACGGGAATAGCATTTGGCTTTTGGGGGCTCGGAAGGAGCATCGAATAAAAATAAACTCCACATTATGCAGCCAACGTGGCGCTCGGCTCCGGATCCCCAGCCTCCGCGCGCGAGCCGGGGATGCGAGCTAGTACGAGCCGACTCTCCTGCTGCTGCTGCTGGCGCCCGTGCGGCGTAATCGCGTTCAGGTCGTGGACTCGTGGTGCGTGATCGCGTGAGGTGAACATTAGACGCCACGAACAGGTGGCCAGTATTGCACATAACGATTTTTTCAAACAGAAAACGGTTGGTCTGTCAGTAACTTCTGCATGAATAGGGGTCAGTTCACTCCACTGGTAGCACAGTTGGTGAATTAGCTAACCCGATATTTAAGTCATTGTGTTTTTTCCTTAAATGCGGTGGCGTTGCGAGAGCAAGTCTCCTCCCCCTGCACCGTCGTTTACTCTCGCACGGAACCTAGCTACCACCTATGCTACTACTACTGCACATGCACGCATCTACGGTTACTCGGCGACATATGGAGCAAGAACACCGAAAGGCGATCTCATAGTACACCATCCACGTTCCATTCCATTCCACCACCATCCAACCACCGGTTCCACCACTACACCGACGTGGAAAGAGCGGCCAAAACGCGCAAGCTGCAAACACGAAAAGCGACGGAAAAGCTTGATCGTCCAGCTCGGCCTCAGCTCCCTCCCCTCCTCCCCGGCTCGTCCAATGCCGAGGCGGGACATCTTGCCCAGGATGCACGGCCGGACGACACGAGATGCCCTCCTCCTCCAGACGAGTAGACGACGTACCGTCTTGGGCTCTATTGGAAGTTGCTACATCCACCGCTCGTCGGTTCTCGCTTCTCGGCATATGCTCTGCGGACATATTCCCAGTCCAAACGTGCATACCATCAGACGAGCTTTTTGTTTCTGAAAACACGACTACACGAGTATGTTTGGAACATACGCATACGAATTCAGAAACGACATCTTATGAATTCAGAAACGCAGTTTTTTCTATGGAGCCCAATTGCCTAGATGAACCAAAAATTGCTAATACCATATTCTGCATTAGAACATTGCTGAGCAAAATCTGGCGTTCTCGTGTATTATTTCACCCTACGCTTTGCAAATTGAGATGCATTTAGCAAAGTACAAAGATGGGTGGGTCATGAGCTGTATTATATATGTATATAGCATTTCGTACAAAGATTCTTCAAATGGGGAAAACATGGCTGGAAACTGCTGCATCAGCACAAACGAATAAATCATTTATGGGCAGCCTGGCGAGATTTAAAAACAAATTGCAAGTGCAGAATCCGCATCGATGCAGTTGTAAAGTTGGCAAAAGAATAACACAACGGGCAAATTATGTAGCTTGTCATGTATTATGCATAGGCATCAGTACTTTTTATCGCTTTTAATAGGTATATTAATCAAAGTATCAACCCAGTAGTACTATGATTATTAAGCTCTACCAAACAAATCTGAGAAGGTTCCAGACCAAGACAGGAAATATCTGGCTGGGATTGACAAGGCAAAACTGTGCTACAAAGTACAAAGGATCAGGGCTTAACACGCTCCTTATTGGAGTTGACAATGCAGACAAACAACAGGAATACAGGATTAAAAGAATCTGAAACAGGGAATGTTAACAAGGAAACGTATAGTGGATTGCCTCCTATGAACTACAGATAGCTTTACGACCTCAACGATGGGAAAAGAACATTTGAAAACGTACATCACGCACTCAAACCAGGAATTGTTTGGTTTCTCAGCATTGTAGGCACTAGAGGACTTTAATCCTCCTGGATCATTATCTCCTCCTCTGCTACTCCCCAGCAGCAGCTGCCAGACTTTCCAACACAGGAGGATGGGCAGCAGCTCTGCAGAAGATTGATGTTAGGGAATATTCCAAATTGTAAGAATGAAAACAAATTAAGACAGCGAAAGACTGAAAGTATATCCAATTCTCAGTACTGGTAAACACTGAACAATGACAGTTGATTACACATAACTTGCCAATGCACCACTAGAGTTTCATTTGCTTCTGTATTGAATGCTAAGGATCTTAGATACCATACAGTGGATAATCCTAGGATGGATTATGCACTGATGTGCAATCAGAAACACTAAGTTTAGACTATAATTTCTGGCTAAAAGTTCCACAGATTTTTTTTTTTTGTGGGAAGATCATTTGACAGGATAAATGATAGATAGGTATTGGAGTCCAAATGTAACGTTGTTCATGCTATGGTGCCTATTCATCAATTATGCAATACAAAAATATTTAAGGACTCCATCATTCATTTGGCATCAGTGAAGAGAACATACCTTTGAGCAGGTGTATATGATAAGAGTCAGCCAGGTCCAGCCATCAGGTGCATAATCCGAGGAACCATGACCAGCTTCATGGAGGAAATATGACAATGGAGACATCAATTGCAGCTCATATTGACGTGGTGAACCACAAAGCTGGCATGTGCCAGAATCTTTAAGGTTTGTTGCAGCCAACAGTGGCTTATCACCATAAGAATACCTGCATAACATCACAAAATTCAGGTTCCGAAAGTCAAGAAGGTAACAGACAGTTGATGCATAATAGATAACCAGTAAATCACATAATTGAAACATGAGTTTGTAAGGACATATGAATTTAACTACCTAAAGCATTGCTGTGGATATGCATCCAACCGTTTCTTGAATTTTAAGAATGTTCTGTCAGCACCAATAGCTCTGTCATATTCATAGTTTTCTCCTTCCCATTTATCTTCTTCATCATTTGCTACATCTGTAATTTCTTTCACTAAAACTGACTCGCTGCTATTTGAACCTAGAATACCTTTCCCTCTAAATTGCTCCTTACCATAATAGATGTAGAAACAAGGAAGAACTGCAAGAGGAAAATTTTATGATATCAAAATATAAGACTTTCTGCGTATAGCAATTACTAGTACTTACGACTTTAACTTTACCCGGTAAGCTTGGATCATCCACTTTCTGCTTTCCTACAGGGCATTTTATAGAGGCATTACTACGCTTTGGTTTGTTTTGCTTCTTTGAGTTAGATGCTAACGTTGCCGCTTCCTCAAGTTCATTGGCCAAGGCATCTAGAACGAAATCGTCATCACTGACCTCATGACTCTTGTTCAGAAAACTTGAATAAGAAGGCTCAGTTGAGCAAACATTTTCATTGATTTGATCTGCTTCATCAACCTTGCCATCTGTTTGTGCACTGCTATGGCACTTTTGGACTCTTAGGACCTTCCAGCTGCATAGAAAAAGAAAAAAAACATAAAAAATCCCAAGCTAACTTATAAATTATAATCAAATAGATGGAGACATGCTCACCTTTGCGGGTTTGTCCCACATTTTGGCTTCGGACAAACAAGCACATAGATAGTCCTGTTCTCAATATTGAACTTCGCCACAGGAGCATGAACCTGAGACCATCACATCTCATAAAAACGAAGCAGCAATACTAGCAGCGGGGTCAAAGCATTCTCTATCATCGTAAATCAGTAGGAGAATAAGCTATCATACACTTGAGGACATTTTGACCAATTTCCAGGCATCATAGTGCTCTATTTTCTCATAGAAACGTTCATCCAGACACACTCCTATTTTTCAAGTATTGGATTCTTGCGAAACAGTAAATACTCGCCTGAGCAACAAGGCACAACTTTGTTCCACATAAACTGCATTCAAGCAAGTGAGGCTTAATGCCCAAATCCTCAGTTGGCCAATCCTGCAGACAGTTGAACAAATCACTGAGCTTGAGTAATAAGCTAGCAAGGACAATCCCTCAGAAAAAAGTTTTCACCTTTGGAGAGGATAGGGAACTAAAATCGCCAAAACATGGTGGAAAAAAGGAACAAAATCAACATTTAAGGGTATGTTCAGTTTGACACCAAAATAAACCATACCAAAATTTGGCAAAGTTTGGTAAATGCCAAAGAATGGTAAGGTAGAGGAATGTGGGTCTTGTTTGGTTTGATACCTTACCAATTCTTTTTGTATGGAGCTATGTGAAGAAGATTATAGAAAATTACCAAATTTTGGCATGGTATGGTGTAGTAGGGTATTTGAGATATGTTTAGATTGCTACCTTACAAAAATTTGGCAATACCAAAACTTGGTAAGGATGAAAATAATAGCAAAGTGAACAAGCCCTTACTGTTTAGTTACTTGCAACTTCCGAGGGACAGGCTCAAACAGAAGAAGAGCGTAGAATCTCTAATGTAGTAATCTTCAAGCCGAAAACAAAATCAAGAATGGCTAAAGAGCAAAGGCATACAGGGATTCCACCGATCTTGGTGGTATAGTGATCGGCCTTCTCCCGGTAGTCCTCCGCCCAGGGCCCCGGCAAGCCCAGATGCACCTCTTCCCCCATCCCCTCTACTCTTCCTTGGAAGAGAGGGTCTTTCACAGAGCGAGCAGGTAGCAGCGATAGGCAAGACGACCGAGGCAAGAATCCGGCCTGTACTCGCCAGCGTCCGGCGGCGGAAAGGGAGGGGGTTAGGCTAGTGGCGGAGGTTAGGATTTAGGAATTAGGCGGCGGCGACGGCGGATCCCTCGCCCTCGCCGAGACGCTGAGACGGGAAGGCAGCCGCAACCCGTTCCCTGCCCAATCAAAACAGGCCGCACGTGAGCCGCAACTCCTTTCCGGCCCAATACTAACAGGCCGCACGTGAGGACCGTCCCGTTTCAGGCCGAGTCTAAGCCCGCAGACAGAATCACGTGCCGGCCCAATACGAATGGGCCGCATGTGAGCCACAATCTCGTGCCGGCCCAATATTGGGTCGCACGTGGTCCACAAAAACTTTCCGGCCGAATCTAACAAGCCGGCACGTGAGTCGCAATTCCGTTATGGACCACGCCGTGATCCAACTACAACTGCGGGCCAGGCAGATTGGAATGGTGTTACTTGCAGTCTTAACCCTCTTTTATAGCATTAAATATATAGCCATATAAGCAAAATACTGAGGTAGCAAGATAGTTAAGGAGAGAGAAAAAAGAAAAAGAAAAAACCATTTCTCATGCAAGAAACCAGCTCTACGCAGAAATCAAGAAAGAAGAGGAGATATGGAGATGAAAGGAGAGAGAAGATAGATCATTGGATGATAACTTATTTTTGAATAGACCATTCACTCTAGGTGTTTTTATACGTAGTGTATATGATAGGGCAAGTATGTAAACTATCTTATAGGTTTTTTAGGTTAAGATTAACCTTGGATGCTAGCTTCATTTTTTTAGATCCTACATGGCAGCACTGTCTTCTTGCGGGGAAGCTGAACGTTTCGGCCTCACGACACGATGGAACATGCACAAGCTGCTCCAGGATTCCATGGACCAGCACTCGCATTGAATCACAAAGTCAAATATAAAAATGCTTTCTAGCCGTCTACAACATATCATTATTTTTATAGGTGGTATAAAAATGGTCTCTTTTTTTCTTTCTTTTTCTCTCTTCTCTCATATGATCTCTCTTTACTCTCACTCTCTCCCTCTCTCCTTTCTCTTCCATTCACCTAAACCGAAGGTTAAGACAATAGCTTCAGTGAGTGGGACTCACAATGGTAGCCCCACTCCCCTCCCTCCCTTCTAGGTGTAGCTCGGTAAGGGTGGCAAATGGAGGCAGCGTGATGTGGATTGAGGCATCCCTACCTCAATCGGAGATGGAGGGCACTAGATTCGGCTACGAGCATGCAACCCATCCCTACCTTGCACGGATCAGGGGATGTGGATCTCGGCGAGACGGCGTGGAGGAACTCGACGGTACTTGATCATGATGACCACGACGAGGAGCTCCATGCAGTGGATGAGTGGATCGAGGTGATGTGGCCCAACGAGCTCTATGGCTGACACAAATCAAGACGATGTTGGCAATAGACTTTGAGGCCAGCGTAGGCCAATGTGACGTAGCCCAATGAGCTCCGAAGCCATACAAATCCAAATGGGAGGTCATCGTCTTTCTAGTCAATGATGGAGAGACCCTTTGGGTCTGTCCCCTACATTCCCTCCCCTTTCTCTCCTAGATCTGGTCAAAGGAGATGAGGCCGGTGGCAGCAACATGTGGCTCGATAGAGATGGTGGTGGTGACAACTCCTCCACTCCCTCTCTTAGATCTGATTGGATGGGAGGATGCTAATGGTGGTATGCGGCTTGATACGTGGGGGTGGTGAAGGCTAAAAGGATGATGGCGATGGCCTATGTCCTCCTCTTCGTCTTCTAGATCTACCCAAATGGAAAGAGGCTGATGATGGCGGCATGCAACTCGGTAGGTAGGGGTGATTGCGGCAGCTCGGGGAAGTCCAGGCGAGCTCATCGACAGTGGTAATCCTCAATTGACTTGATAAAAACAACCACAACAAATGGTGGCTCAGGGACAATGGTAGGATTGACATCTTTGAATTTTTTTTCAAAAAAAAACCCTCTTTGTAGGTGATTTAAGAGGAAGGCTGCGAAAATCGATTTTTACATGTGACTCCTCTAACCGTCTTAAAAAAATGGTTTGTTGAGTAATACAAATAACGATGATACAACGGGAATTGCCACGGCGCAACAGAATGCAGCCTTTAGCTTAGCTAGCTACGTGCGGCGTGCAGAACGCAGATGGTGAGACGACAGAATGGCGCCTAACCTAGCCAAGGATCACATGAATTGTTGTAGGTCTAATTGTCTATATTGTCATTTTGTTCCAGTATTGTTACAGGAGTATATGACTAGTGCTACTACAACGTGTGTTATGTGGACTTCCTAGTGTCGTGTTTGCCCTGGATCCCATCCAATGGATTTTTTTTATATCCTGTCTAGCATCCTGTCTGCCCTTGATCCCATCCCAGGTTCGACTCCCAAATGTGCCAAAATTGTGTTCCTATTTTTTAATACTATACTAGGTCGATTTTTATTCCCTGGGTATAGTAATGTATACTGCCTACGTGCTGTCGACCATTTAAAGAAGAGAAAAAAAAGAAAATGTCGACCATCTAAACAAGAAAAAGGGAAGAGAAAATGTCCACTTGGACACACAAGCCCCTCACCTGTCAATTACACCTTTTGAGCGCTAAAAGGATGTAGTGTCGTTTATTTTTAAAATAATTTTTTAGCATGGTCCATTCTTATAATAAGATTTTGTTAAATTGTCAAAATTGCAGGTCTTTCAGCAGCACTAGCATTTGTCATATTAAGGTTCTTCAGACGACTCGAACACTACTGAATAAAATAGCTGCTATAAGTGTTAGAACAAAAACACATACTACTCCGTAACAACAAAAATGCAATTTCTTAATGTTTCTTGTACTTCGTGGGAGTTGCTTGATGGCTGAGAATTTGGCACGACGAGGCTGGCCGCATGAACAAGTATGTACCCTGCGTGGCGTTGAGCCGGAGACTTATTATCTTTTCATGGTATGTGTTTTCATAAGATAAGTGTGGAATAGGTCCGCAGCCAGTTAAACCTCACTCAGAGTTCAGATCAGTCAACTAACATGGAAACTTGGTGGCACTCTTCTCGGTCTGCCATGAAAAGGTCTCAACAAAAAGTTTTCATGTGATGAGTGATCTTGGTTTCTTGGATGATTTGAAAGGAGAGAAACGCTAGGATTGTTGAGGGAATCAGTAAAACTGCCATTGAGGCCTCCTGGGGTACAACAGAAGAATGGTGGACATGGCTGGAGGCATCACGATTGAAGAAATACAAGACCAAGGCTAATTCCCTTTTGGTTGCGCCAAGTAGGTAATCGTTTACCGGAAACCCCCGTTCCTTGTTCTAGGATTAGGTTGTTTCCATAGCAACCGTATTTGTTGTAACATGTAACGTCTCCTTATGATCTTAACAAAATTGGTCGGGGCTTTTCATTGCCCGCGGTCCGGCCAAGAAAAAAAAACTAAATGTCTAGATATCCATCTCGATCATATATTGCTAATGGCGTGAGAGATGCTTTTCGGGACAGCTATGTACTGAAGGATGCAGGCCATTCCTGCTGAACTGGAGATTATTTGGGGGGCTAGGAGTTAGGACACTGATGAGGTTGTTACGGTATCACTGTTGTTCCGCTTTGGAGCAGCATCGTGAGCGGATCAACACAATAAGCATTGAGTATATTGTAAGCAAGGACCGAAGTCCCACGGCCCCACCAGTTGTCACTAATATCTTCATATCCCCTACCGATTCATTGATGACGCTGGAGCATCTTGCAAGTGAAAACTGAGGATTTAGGCGTGAGCGGAATGCCACTCACCACCACCACCACCACCACCACAACAACAAACCGTTTACAAGCAAGTATGATATGCGAGTACGTGACTCCGTCTGATATATGCAGTGGTTTAGTTTGAGCATTAGATTCGCCAATTATTCTCTCCGAGACTCTGACCAAGGGAAAAGGCACTCTGCTGCTTTTTCGCTCTGCAAGACTGCAACGCACTCGACAAGCAGAATGTTGGATGCATGAATGCATCGATCCCATGCAAAGCACGAAGCTTATGCCTCCCTCAACTCCGATCCGAACTCACATGGCACGATGACAATTAGGACTTCCGTATAGGAGGTCATGGGTAATCCAAAGATAGCCCACACCTATCCGTGGACACCTTATTCTTAAAATTTTATTAAGAATGTTTATATGTGGCTGACATTTTATTGAAATATTTTTTACTCTATTATAAACCTTATTTTTTTGTCAATAATTTGTTTCGGATAGCATTGAATGCTGGTTATGACTTTCTTCTAATTATCCATACACATATAAATTCTAAACTAAAATTAGTTGGAACAGCCTGGTTTTGAATTCATGAGAAAATAGCATGTCATGACAATAAAGCTGGTTCTAATGAAACTATATAGATCATTTGTTTTTTAATATTTAGCATATCTTATTTTTAGAGTTTTTAAAGTATTTTAGGCTGTATTAATTGAAGATGTTTTTTCCATTAAAAATATGGTTAATATGACTGTTTCATCTAATTAAAGATAGACTAAGTATCATCTAATTAAAAATAGACTTTTATTTACTTCTACTCTCTTCGTCCTATAAATTTGAGGATTCGAATTTTGTTATATTTAGGATTTTAGAGTATTATATGTCCTATCCAATCAACCATTGTTTATTTTTTATCCAATCTTACCTCAAGCATTTTCCTGCTATCTACATATCCTTTATTTTAGTCTTCTTCAGTAATCCTTTATAAACCTGTTGTCCTAGGTTGAATAAGAATAACACTAGGAACTATATGCAAATGAAAATTTGAAAAGAATCTAAAGATAAGTCTTGCGGTTACTAAGTTAGAAGTTGCAATATCCATTATTGTGACAACCTACCACACATAAATAAATCCATACAAAAAAGATCAAGCCGAAGGCTTCATTATGAACTGAACATCTCAATTACTATTTGCAACAACAATGAAGGTAAATAAACTCCAATACACTTTTAATGAAATCATGGATGCGATGAAATTAAAGATGATGGATGGGTGTTGATGTGTGGTCTTGTTCAAGCTAACACATACATCAGGCAAGGAGCAACGACGCGTTGGCATCATGTCGCATCGGCGTCGGTGGCAAGCCTGCAACTACGGTGGCCGATGGTAGTGTATGACAGACAGATTGCAGGAAGGCGTTAATCGAGGAGGACAACGCCGTTAGCTAGGAGGATCCGAAGGCACCGGTGTCAGCAGAGGAGCCGAACATCATGCCGTGTATAGTCGATCGACCTTGCGCAGCCAGATTTCATGCCATCATTCTCCTTGCGGACACGAGGAGGCAGCGGAGGCGTAGCCTAAGCATAGACCTGGTTGTGCTTAAGACCTCTGCCGCTTGTCCTTGCTATTCGAGGTTGCAGCGACTGATTTGGCTAGCGGCCAAGCGCCGCCATGCGTTCCTCCTCGCTTCCAGCGCGCTGTTCCCCCTGTTAGTTGCCTCACACACGGGATGGCGACGGACAGGGGAGGAGACGTCAAGGAAGCGCGCACGCCATCGGATGAATTGTGCGATTCGTGATTATCGGGCACCAGCGCGCCGCTGCGTGGCGCAGCAGCTCGCCGGCCAGCTCATTGCCGTGCTTCCATGAGAGAGGAGAAGCATTGGGACTCGGGCGTGCGACGATCTCCCTCTTCACTCGTGGGGCTGGATCGATCGGATCGGATCGGATCAAAGAGGGCAGGGAGAAAGGAAATAAACCATGGGAAATGAAGCACAACAACAGTTTTTTTCCGAGCATATGTCCTTTCACCCGCCACGTGGCGACTTAAGAGCATTCGTACTATGTCAAAAATCATACACGTGACAGTATGAAAGAGTGTTTATAAGATATCTAATGAACTATTAGTATGCGATATATTTTACCTATATCTATTTCATAATTAGCTTATCCATATCTAATGGGTATTTTTTAATTCATATGGCGCCTCACTTATAGAAATGACTTAAAATTATACAAAATTATTTCTCTATATAACAAATCATCCCTACAAAATTTAACCGAATTTGATAATTTTTTTGAAGTGTGAACGTGAGTTTAAAAATTTTGAGTCTGAGTTTTAGATAGAGATAAAATGAATAATAATGGTTTTTACCATCTCTACTTAAAACTCAAATAGATAATTCCTTCCTAATTATATCCTTTTCATATAACTTATATAGGTATAGGTATGGGCATTGATTTCCCCGTGGATCGGCTGGCTACCTACACTGCACGGAGATACATGTACTGCTGTGGGGTCTCCCGTCTCTCCGTCTCTCCGAGGCGGTTCACGCGATGGCCGGCGGGATCGCGCGCGCCGACGCACGCGAGCCCGTGACCAGGCGAGCCAGGTATGGCTGACTGCTCTGCCCGCCGCTGGCTGCGCAGGTACGAGGCCGCGTGAGGTCACGGGATCACACTCGCGCTCTGTGACTGTTCTCTACTGTCTTCCTGCCTGTCTCTGGCCTTCTTCTTCACGAGTCAGGACACAGCCATCAGCGCCACGGTCTTGGCCGTAGCCCCGTAGCGTCTTTGCTAGGTTCGTACAGCGCGCGAAGCGAGCGCGGGCCAGTAGCTATCCTTCACGTCTCGATCTTCATGGCTGCGTGCCTCGGTGCCCGCTGCTAGCAAGATTCGGATTTTAGGCACAGCATCTTTCCTTAGAACAAAACGATCAAAGAATGGGGGAGAAGCAGCGAAGCATACGCGCAGGGTCCAGCGAGTGGATTTTTGTCCCTCTAGTTCTATGCATGCCGCTCAAAAAAATCATAAAATATTTTTTTTATAAGATAGATAAGTAAGTAATATATCACTAAAATATACGAGTTCAAATTTAGTCTATTAAAAATAACAAGTTTGAATGTAAATAATGTGTGTATATCCGTGAAATGATATTTAATGTTGATGTAATTTTTTTCTACAAAAATTTAAAGACTTTTTAAACAACATGAAAAACAAAAGATGTCACCTTGAGAAGACAAACAGACTTTGCGTACGCGGAGCCAAGATAAAGGGGAGATTGGGGGTGTACAAATTTTGTTAGTTTAGGGCAGATTACAGCTTTACCAACCTTCAGTGGTGAGGGAATTGTACTTTTAGGCAGTCGCTTGCCGTTACGGATGAAAAAGGCCATACTGACTACTAATCATGTCTAAATACTCAGTAGATAATCGAGATTATAGCATTCAAGGAAAGGACATTTTTAGCTTCCCGTTGACATTTTCCATTACCACGGCAGTGATGCTACAAACAAACACTACCATCTTATCAGCTCTGCCGTCTCTGTTCTGAAACGAAATCAACCTTGCAGATGCAGACGTACGCAGTCTCTGCAAGGCCGCATCTCACGGCTTCGTGCTATGCAGCATGGTGTTGGATTCAGAAAGCCAGGAAAGTCCTATCAGAAAAAAAAAATCCAGGAAGGTCACGCTGCAACTGCATCTTCGGATCTTCCCTTTGTATAAAGCCATTCTACTACTCCCTTCACCCTTCAGACGTGAGATATCTCCAAATGCACGGGCAAAACTGAAAAACTTAGCAAATTCTAGTACTATGTTACTGTAAGAGAGTTGGCCATTGTTGCTACAAAAGCAAAGCATTTTGGATTAGGAGTACTACTAAATTAGCACTGGAAAGCAACTTGCTGGCAGTTTAGTTTGACCTGCCACCTTGTCTGTTCGTTTTACTTGTGTCTGGTAGAGGGGAAATCTCTTTGATGTGCAGTTTTATGGGTTCATCGGTTGGTCACCTGATAACCTCACCGTTTTGGACCAATTGACTGGAATCGCCATTTGATACCGACGTGTGTCACCGTCGAGCTAATGCGATGTTTACAAAAAGAAAGGAGATTTTATTCGATCAGGAGCTGTACACCATAAGTCCTGTATACAACTCCATGCAAATTAGTTAAAGGTGAGCACTGAAGATATAGAAGTCGGTGTACATGCTAATCTGCAGGGGACGCAAAGGGCTAGAAACGAGTGTTGCATGTTGATGTGATCTAAAACTTGTGGATCCGAAAGGAATACGTGATGACCAAAAGCATGTGGATATCAAACTTGCGAATACGTATACCCGCTTACATGATCGTATAAGCGTTTCTAAATGATCGACGAAAACACTCTACGTAACCACCGATGGTCTGGTCCCGATCATGTGGCCATCACCATGAAGCGACGAAATATTGGAGGGTAGCCCGGCTGCATGCATTAACCAACATCGAATTCGAGCCTCTCATCTCATGTCTGTGATGGCCTGATAATCTGACATTATCTCATCAGATTAGGGGATACAGAATTGCAGATCAGATCCGTCCCCAGTAATGTGGCGATTGATCCAACCACCAAATGTGTCGGTAATCGCAGTTGCAAAATACGCTCGCTTTTGTTGATTGCCTTTCCCTTTGCATGACAAGTTGACAACCACCACGCTTTCCTCTCAAGAATCTCCCGTTGCCAAGCCACTCAGTCACACTAATCTCTCCCTCTCCGATCTCCATACATGCATACCGTATTCCTTGCTTTAACCAAGGTAATTAGGTTACCACTCCTAAACCAGGTCACATCCACGTTCAAGGCAAACAACTTCTTCCTTGAGCTACCTTTTTTTTCACATTGTTTTCATATACTTCTCACGGAGTTTTGTTGAGCGTGACAAGCAGAGGAAACCAACAGATTTGTATCACGAGTGCTGGTGCACTGTTCTGCCTTGAGCAGAAGCAGGCAGGCAGGGGAAGGTACAGTACAGATTGGAGATGAGATTGCAGAGGTGAAACATCAGATGGTTCCAAGAACGGCCTCACAGTCACAGGTTCGGTAGAAAGAAAGAAAACACAGCGGAGTGCAAGCCAAAGGGACGCTGCGAAATAAAGAGGCTTTTGCTTGCGCACCGCGCCGTCCTTGTCACGGGCCGCGCTTGCTCACCAGCTCACACACACTGGCAACCACCGCCCCGCCCGCTCGCCGCGCGCGCGCGCTCTGCGCGGCACTGCCTATATAACGGCCGTGCTAGTGCCAGTGGCGAGGAACAGGGGAGCAAACCATGGCCATGTCGGCGGGGGCGAAGGTGGTCTTGGCCGTGGTGGTGGTGGTGGCGGTGTGCGGCAATGTGGCGAGGGCGCAGACGCCGGTGTTCGCGTGCGACGCGTCGAACGCGACGTTAGCGGGGTACGGGTTCTGTGACCGGACGAAGAGCGCGGCGGCGCGGGCGGCGGACCTGCTCGGCAGGCTGACGCTGGCGGAGAAGGTGGGGTTCCTGGTGAACAAGCAGGCGGCGCTGCCGCGGCTGGGCATCCCGGCGTACGAGTGGTGGTCGGAGGCGCTGCACGGCGTCTCCTACGTCGGGCCCGGCACCCGGTTCTCGCCGCTCGTCCCCGGCGCCACCAGCTTCCCGCAGCCCATCCTCACCGCCGCCTCCTTCAATGCCTCCCTCTTCCGCGCCATTGGCGAGGTCAGCAACACAGTCTCTTCCATGGCATTTTCGATCTGCATTTCAGTAAAGATTGCGTATTTCTGCCTTCTGCACAACCTGCATTGCGTGCGATTTGACGGTGAGGAGAGCTTTCGTGGTGCGGGTTGGTGGGGTTGGGGGATTCGGTGCAGGCTTTGATGAGAATGTTGTGCCTTGCCTTTTCGTTTCTTCGTCTTCTTTCCATCACCCATGGCAATGTAGCAAGCCACGAAAAGCCGCAAAAGCGTGTCACGGATTATACCATTCCGCTTGGTTTCTTTTCGCCGGCGCCTACTGATTCGCCGGTGCAGACCGCGCATTTGCGCTGCTTGCTGCCAAGCTACTCCCAGGTTACAAGAAGCGCTGTAACAGTAAGTAAAACTTCCCCTAGAATGTACTGTAGCCAGCTTAGAAGAATTGTGCGTGCGTCTTTCGCTGCGATGGGTACATATTTTCATACTGAACAGCATGGTGAAAGTAACGCACGTTTTACTAAGGCTGAACCGGCAAAACAATGGCGACACACGGTGAAAATCATTTTCACGTCACGTCATTCCTGTGCTTGAAGAAAAGAATGTGTGTGAACATAGTCAGTATGGTACATTGCTCCAGCAACAGCAGCGATGCAACGCACCTATGGACGGCTGTGCTGCGCCGTCCAAGATTTACGGCAGGATATGCTGTCCCTTGTCACGGGCGTTTTGTACGTAGCAGCGGCGCCACGAACATGTGGGGATCTCTTTTCTCTAGGGCAAGGACCCCAATATCCTATCCATCTGATAATTGCATAAAGGGTTTAACTAAAAAAGAAAATTACATAGAGGGTTAAGGAACATTTAGATTTGCAGGACTAGTAATGTCACAGTAATGTCACCAAGGACCATAGAGAAAAATGGGCTTAGGTCAGTGACCTTGCTGCATAGTGCACACACAGACATATACAGTATTTCTACATGTGTGGATTCAGAGTTTCAGACATGAGCATTTCTTTTCTGCGTCCAAGATGATACTGTCTCGTGGATTGCATTAATTGGACGCTAGCACGCTGCTCGTCAGGAGCCATTGCTAGCTTCCCCACATTTGTTGAGGCGTCAGTGTCTCATGGGGATTAATTCAGAAATGGGGGCTCAAAAATCTGATACATGATATATAATCTGATAGCATGTGAGGCCCTCTCTCCCTGCAGCTTTATCAAAGTGCAGTCAATCATCAGCTCCATCGGCACCTAGCTCCTGTCCTCATCGAGTTTGGAAAAGTGTCATTTTTTCTTCCAACTCGACAAGAACAATGCGGTTACTGAATGTAGTAGGATCTTAGTTAGTGCTCATTTCCTGGGTACATTCGATTTTATTTGGGAAATTTATCTATAATGGACTAATTCTGTGTTCCCTTGAAACTGAAGACATCTGACCGTATTAAGCTTTGTCCCTAGAATCCAGCTGCGGCATGAGACATTTCACATTTCAGAGTCAGGCTCATGCCACGGTCTAGCCGGTAGCCTACTTCTGCAGTACCAGTACTGTTCTTTTCTTATTATTTTTGTTGTTGTTGAAAATTTACTACTACTGTGAGTCTGTGACAGCGAATATGATGCATGCATTGCACGTTAATTTTCAGTGAATTGCACTGAACATTTTGCAAATTGGTGAAATGGTTTGATCGGATGAATAATTTTCTGACGTGGATGGGAAACTGTGTGTGATGTGTTTGAATGAAGGTGGTGTCGACGGAGGCGAGGGCGATGCACAACGTCGGGCTCGCCGGTCTGACCTTCTGGAGCCCCAACATCAACATCTTCCGTGACCCGCGGTGGGGACGCGGCCAGGAGACGCCCGGCGAGGACCCGCTGCTTGCCAGCAAGTACGCCGTCGGCTATGTCACCGGCCTCCAGGACGCCGGCGGCGGCAGCGGCCGTGACGCACTCAAGGTCGCTGCCTGCTGCAAGCACTACACCGCCTACGACGTCGACAACTGGAAGGGCATCGAGCGCTACACCTTCGACGCCGTGGTAAGCCGGTTGTTTGCCCCTTGTTTCTTTGATGCATTGGTAGGCCATCGCCATGGTTGGCTTCTTGGTGACCAATGGCCATGGTGTGTTCCAGTTGCCATTTTGCACCATTGAATACGCCGTTTTGCACCATTGAATACGCTCTGGTTGCCTGCCATGCTCGGAGCAGGTGACACGCGCGAGTAAATGAGCTCGCTTGCCGCACTGAGAAACCGAGTAGTACATGGTCAGTTGGTGATTGACCCATGTAGCAGCAGCCACCCTCTCCCTTTCGTTAGTGTAATTGATGATGCATCTCCTTTTCACGTAGTGACCAATCAATGCCGAGTACAGCCGTTGCCGTTTATTAGACCATTGGATCCGTCTCTCTCCTTGCGACATGACGCCGAAAAGCATGTAGACGAGCCTCTACGACAAGTTAATTAGCTATACGCCCATACGGGTTACTTTAATTTTCTGAGCTTACTCTTCGTTGCTTCACCACTGTGCTCGCTATCTGGACAGTAACATGCTGGTTTCTACTTGAGCACTCCACGGCACCTTAAAGCTATAATCTAAACATGTATTATTTAACCAAGGATCCTCAGATTCTGGTTGAGCTGTTGCAGTTCCCAGAAATGGCAGATCTTGGCCATTTCTACCTACCAAAACTCATAAAACAAACCTGCCTTTGCACATCGCTGGCAGCGTCGCGGTACTGTTGATACAGATGATTGGTTTTTCTATTCGCACAAGGACAGAGCACATGAGTGGAACCATTTGCTCTTGTGCATGTTAAATTTGTGAATGCTAATAAGAGTAGCAATCACCAATCACCAATGCGTGTGCCCATGTTTCAGTGCTCATATTCGTGCCCCAATTCGTGTTCTTGTGAATTTTAGGTGTCCCAGCAGGATCTGGACGACACATTCCAGCCCCCTTTCAAGAGCTGCGTGATCGACGGCAATGTGGCCAGTGTTATGTGCTCCTACAACAAGGTCAATGGGAAGCCTACCTGTGCAGACAAGGACCTCTTGTCAGGTGTCATCAGAGGGGACTGGAAGCTCAACGGGTCTCTCCCTCTTAACACTTTCAGAACTTCAACCATCTGATGCTTCAGAGATGAATTGCCTTACCATGATTTAGAGATCTTGTTCTAATGGTGCCTGTGGTTCTTGTAGATACATTGTATCGGATTGCGATTCGGTTGATGTACTGTACAATAACCAGCACTACACCAAGAACCCTGAAGACGCAGCTGCCATCACAATCAAATCAGGTACTGTACTTTCCTTAGTCACAACCACCTCTAACTATGTATTCCCATGTAGTACAGACAATATGCCAGTTGCAGGATTCGATGGTCTAACCTCTGACGAGCTCAAATTGTTCATTTTCCTTTGACTTCAAACTGTCAGTTGACGGAAGTTTGGTTTGATTAACGCGACTCGTAGCAGCTAGGCAATTAGTACGAGTTAAGATAGGCAGTGACCATCGAGTTGTTAGGGAGTCTTAGTGTAATTAATGGGGGCGTTAGCAGCATCTTTAGAGCTTAAGGGGCCTTGATAACCTGCAGCCTGACCTGACGAAATTATTCCAAGCTGTGTCGGTGAACCCAAGCTATCATTAGGTAGGACTACTGGTTTTCAGTTATGTTCAAGTGTAATAGTACTGTAGTACAAGACTGTTTGCCATTCTGAATCTGTCATTTTAGTTTTGACCACTGACTGTTACCACAGGCAAAAGAGAAAATGCATAATTTTGCTGCATTTTGTCATGTGCCACATTGTCACATGTTTTTTTCCCTTCAAACTTGTGAAAACACTATTAGCTACTCTGTATCATGATTCATGAACCTATTCTCAAGTTTTTCGGTAATATATTGATGAATCGATCAAAACAGATTAATGATTTCTCAGGTCTTATCGTGACGAAAAAAAATTCCTGAACTGAGGGCCATCTCTGTTCGTCCTACTGTGTTACTAACAATTCTGATGCATTTCACCTTATATATTTTTCACATTTTTCCTGATTGGTTTGACCAAATTGTGACAGGGTTGGACCTGAACTGCGGCAACTTCCTGGCGCAGCACACCGTGGCAGCGGTGCAGGCCGGGAAGCTGTCGGAGTCCGACGTCGACCGGGCCATCACCAACAACTTCATCGTGCTCATGCGGCTAGGCTTCTTCGACGGCGACCCGAGGAAGCTTCCCTTCGGGAGCCTCGGCCCCAAGGACGTGTGCACGTCTTCCAACCAAGAGCTGGCCCGCGAGGCGGCCCGCCAGGGCATCGTCCTCCTCAAGAACACCGGCGCGCTGCCGCTCTCAGCCAAGTCCATCAAGTCCATGGCCGTCATTGGCCCCAACGCCAATGCCAGCTTCACCATGATTGGCAACTACGAAGGTAACAATAATTCTTACTTGCCGCAGTTGAGAAGCTAATCTGATCGATCCAGAGGAGAATTCTTGTGCACTAACTGCGGACGTCTGTGCAGGTACGCCGTGCAAGTACACGACGCCGCTCCAGGGCCTTGGCGCCAACGTCGCCACCGTGTACCAGCCGGGCTGCACCAACGTCGGGTGCAGCGGGAACAGCCTCCAGCTCAGCGCCGCCACGCAGGCTGCGGCCAGTGCTGACGTGACCGTGCTGGTCGTCGGCGCCGATCAGTCCGTCGAGCGCGAGAGCCTGGACAGGACGAGCCTCCTCTTGCCAGGACAGCAGCCGCAGCTCGTCTCGGCGGTCGCTAACGCCTCCAGGGGACACGTCATCCTCGTCGTCATGTCCGGCGGGCCGTTCGACATCTCCTTCGCCAAGTCCAGTGGCAAGATCTCTGCCATTCTTTGGGTCGGCTACCCGGGCGAAGCCGGTGGCGCCGCCCTCGCCGACATCCTCTTCGGATACCACAATCCTAGTGAGTGCATTGCATCTCTGAATTGTTCTCTTCTCTCCCAAATGAATTTTGTTTACATGTCAACTGGCCATACCGTTTGATCATGGTCTCAGGTGGAAGGTTGCCGGTGACGTGGTACCCGGCGTCATTCGCCGACAAGGTCTCGATGACCGACTTGCGCATGCGGCCGGACTCGTCGACCGGTTACCCTGGCCGGACGTACCGGTTCTACACCGGCGACACGGTGTACGCCTTCGGTGACGGCCTGAGCTACACCAACTACGCGCACCACCTCCTGTCGGCGCCGAAGCAGGTGGCCGTGCAGCTAGCCGAGGGCCACACGTGCTACACCGAGCACTGCTTGTCGGTGGAGGCCGCCGGCGAGCACTGCGAGAACCTGGCCTTCGACGTCCACCTTCGCGTGCGCAATGCCGGCAGGATGGCCGGCAGGCACACCGTTTTCCTCTTCTCGTCGCCGCCGTCGGTGCACAACGCGCCGGCGAAGCACCTGCTTGGGTTCGAGAAGGTGTCGCTGGAGCCCGGGCAGGCCGGCGTGGTGGCGTTCAAGGTGGACGTGTGCAAGGACCTGAGCGTCGTCGACGAGCTGGGCAACCGGAAGGTGGCGCTGGGCAGCCACACGCTGCACGTCGGCGACCTCAAGCACACGCTCAACCTGAGGGTTTAGGAGTTTGGAATTAAACGGGCGATTGCTAATGAGGAGGCCTTTGATACACGGAGTTGGAATTGGATTCGTCAAGGGAATTGCATTACGAGCGGGACGTCAGAAATCAGAATTGGTTAAGGGGGTGTAATAAGGACGGACTACCCGTTGGAGAGAATGGGATCCTCGGGGTGGGTCTTTTGATGTGGGCGTTCAGATTTAATTTATTTGGAGGGTCAATTTGCAACTGTAATCTTTGGAAAAAAATATTTCAGCAAGTGTAATTGATTGGAAGGGAAATCATCTCGTTTTCGTCCATTCAATTCAATTCAAAATTTCAAATCGTTATACCTGGGTCTTTTCAACAAAAAGACCCCATATTTTGATGTTCCTTAAAGTTTCTTGACCAAGATGTGCATCCTACTGCAGGGACTGCTATTTAGCATGTTCGTTTTGAGCGCACAATTTTTTTTTCTAAAAACTTTTATTGAAAAACTTTATATACAATTTTTTATATAGAAAAGTGTGCGCCGAAAACATACGTGTCTAATAAACAATCCTAAAAGCTACAAAGCCCGTAGGTTTGAGTAGTACTGTATCTATCGGACCAGGCCGGCCGCTCCTGCGGCCAGCACTCCATGTGCCTCCACCTCACCTGAGCCCGCGTTATATGGTGGGCCACCGCTACAGAATACAAGCTGGACGAGCCCACATTTCAAAAGGAGAGGCAAAAGGCCAGCATGATCTACGGAAGAATTTACGAGTTTGTGACATCCCGCTGACAAAAAAAAAGATATTATTTTCTTTTGTACTTACATATCATGCATATTGACGATATGAAAACATGATATTTGAACACAGATTCCGTCCATGACATCATGATCTCATCAGCCTTCACATTACGATATTTATAGCAAGTTTGATACAACTACTAAGAGGCGTCTGTTAATCTAACGGTTTGTCATTTCACTCTTCATCTAAAAAATAGTCATTATAGCCAAAAACAACCTCTCCATCCGGTTTGCTATCTCATTTGGCTAACCAAATCTTCGAGTTTATTTGGCAAAGTTGGCCAGTCGCTCCGACTGGCCATCCCATCTTTCCCACCAAATTTTCTCTCCCATCTCTTCTCATCTTCCATCACGTTGAGCTGTCTAGTGCGTAGAAGCATCGTCGTCCTTCTCCTCCACCCTCGCTAGAGCTCTGTCAGCCTTCTCCTTTGCCTTGCCTGTTGTAGTGTTGTCACATCCGGGTCGTCCTAGTGCCGCTAACCTTTCAAATCTAGACAACACGTCATCTCACAACTTGTGCCTCCGATTATGCCAACTTACCCTCCGCCTGTCATGTCCTCTTCGCCATCTCTATCTCACCACCGCTAACTTTGCCTTTATGTAGCGTCTCTGTCCCAGTCACCTTCTCACTGAGCTGCCGGTCCTGAGAAAACCAAAAAGGGAGATGAAGAGGAGCGGCCTGACCTCATCGGTGAAGTTGTAGGGTGGAGTGGACAACGCTAGGGCAGAGAGGAAGAAGCTGCAGGGAAGCAAGAGGCACTAGGACAAAGGGAGCCGAGACCGGCGGCGACCTCTAAATGATGAGCTCGAGGTGTTGTGATGCATCGTGTCGTTCGCATTGGTTTCTTCGCTCCCTATCGCCGCTAGCCAGAGGTCACCGTAAGCTAAAGAAGTCAAGTTGGTGGGGCTAGATGCGTGTACTTCCTCTGCTTTAGGAATGAGGTAGAAGATAGTAAAAAGAGACAGAGAGGATGACATACTAGTTTCATATGAATGTAAGAATGACATGTAGATTCCATTGTTAAAATGAAAAGTGTGAATAGAGAGTAGAAGGATATAAAGAGGGAACAAAATAAAGAGCTTGCTATATAGATATTTAAAATGTTAGATTTAGAGAGGTTGATGAGATGATCTTACAATGTAATTCGTGGGCTGCCGTTTCAGATGGATAAGCTTAAGCCATGGATGCCTATATGGATAACCTTTTTTTATTCCTTATCCTTTTAAGCGCAAGATTTTGTATCTGAACTCACGTATAAACTCACACGACCACACACAACCCTGTGTGCAATTCATAAGTACGCATATACCTATGTGAATATACTAGTACAACAAACAACACCAGTCACCAGATGGTCCAAACTGTCCTAGTGTACGACATGCTCCTTCCGGTTCTCAACAAGCAGTGGTGGATGATTCAGTGTGGCACACTCGCTGTACCTCCACCTCGCTGTGAGTACCCCCCCCCTCCTACCCACGACAACCTTGGCGGCCGGGCGCCGTCATCGCCATGTCCACGAGTTGCGTTTATCTACGTGAGTGGAGCACCAGATGGCGATGGACATGGAGTTGCTAGGCCGTGGCGGCAGGGCCCATAGACAGACTTCCTTGCTGACCGAATGACTTGCTGTGAGTGGGGCCATGGTGTTGCTGTCAACCCTACCGAGCAGAGTCACAAACGAAACGACGGATGGGCGTGCGACCGCGCGGCGGCCGGGACAGAGGTTGCGTGGGGCCACGAGGACGAGGTGCAGGGCATGCCGGACCGTTGGAGAGGTTGGCAGCCAACGCTCGGCACAGCCATGCATAATACAAGGGCTGGGAGGCAAGAGGCAGGCCGGCTATACGCCTCTTTGGTCTAGTCGGCGGCTCAAGCTACCAGCCTAGCAGAGCAAGCGAGAGAACTAGAGAGGCCAGCTTCTTCTCTCATTGAGGTTAGCTTCTTCTCCGATTTTTTATTTGTGGTTTTTTTGATTTGAGATTTCACAAGATGGATGGTAAGGGGAAAGGGAAATGAAGTGGGTACGGGGAATTTGAGGACATTATAAATCTATAATTTTTACTACTCTATTTGGCACATAATTGATTAAGATTCATTGCTTGTTTGCTTCTATGTGTGTATATGTTTGAAGAGCTATTAGAAGACAACTACTCATGCAACTTGCAAGTGGTGCTGTATTTTTATGTTAAATATCCCAAATATGACAACCAATTTATCTTTGCTCTTTGTTTGACAGATTTATTTATATAACTATGCTCTAAAGATTAATATGCTTTATAAATTGGTGGTCATTATTCATTCCGACACTCGGCCACGGTCACACCTCAATTTTGGACCGTCCTCCACCACTGTCAACAAGCATCACCTGCTCACCATGCGCCGCTGTTCTTGAACTAGAAAGGCTGAAAGCACAAAACGAGGTTATTGTTTCTTGAAATTTGAAGGGATGGGTTGGTAAACACTGGGGTAGAGCTGCCATGATTAAGGGCTTATTAACATGCCACCAATGAAAAATCTTTTTTTAAAATATAGTATGAACACAGGCGTTAATAAAAAAAACACACTCACTCTATTAACACAAAAATGTCACGCCGATTTTCTTCTACAAATCTCTCGCCCTTCAATTGCCAAAGTTCAATCTAGACAAAAAAAAAAGCACCAAACCACAGGTTGAATCAAGAGTTCAAAACCGTGCTGAGAATGGACGCGTGTAAAGCCTGCAAGTCCAAGAGAATAGAGGAAGAACTAGATGTTCATAGATGTTCATGAATGTCAGGCTTCCATCTGTGAGTGCTCCTTTGAAATTTCATAGAAAACATTTTATTTCCTTTAAAATCTCTGTGAAATTTCTTCGGTTAATAGACCCTTTAAACATATGTTAAAAGGAACACATCAGTATAAGCGTACGTGTATATATGCATGTGAGTGGTGATGGTGTGTACATCTTCCGTGTGATTAGAAAAAAAAAAGTCCATGAATCAAAACAACGCAAGACTCGACTTAAGTCAAGTACCAAGTTGTCGTGACACTGAAGCTTTATCAGGGGAGCTTTGTGAGAGCTTGGACGCCTCACCTCTCTCGGTCACGCGGCGTCGCCATCGTCCGCCAGCCCACGGCCGCGTCTCTCCGACGTGGAATCGGACGTGCGCGGGCGGCGGCGGTTGGATCCACCGGGGGAGATACTGCCTCCACGCCTCGTATCCCGGACCAGGGCCCACCCAATTACCCCAAGGACCCCATCGAGTTAGCCATTTTCTCCCCAAAACGCCCCTCGCTTCGTGCTCGGCGGAGGGTAAACTCGGAATACCAAATGGTGTTTTTTTTTGCGGCTAGGTCCCCGTCGTGCTCCTATCTTACATGTCGTTGCATTGCATCGACAAGAAAAAGGACTAATAGATGTTACAGTTTTGGTTTTGATGTCTAGTTTAAAAGGGTTGTGTTCTATAGACAACTTAAAGGTATCTAGCGCACGGCAAATTGGTAATGACTCAAAAGTACAGATAAGAAAGAAATGTCATATACGTAACTACAAATACCACATGATAACGGTAACACAACTACAATTGTAGTAGACAAGAGAGGAGATAAAAGAAACATCAATATCGAAGGGTTAGCCTGAGATACAAACTTGTTTTGCTCGAGACTCTACTTACTAACGTGGATACGAGGATTTGCTTAGATATCATAGGGGATTTTGGGATATCTTCTCATTTTATGCATTTCGATAAAAAAGTTATCAGTTTTTTAAAATAAATAAGATAGATCGATATATATTTTTTATATCACTCCATAAGCATAAATATATAAATATAGGTTTAAATTTGACTTATACAAATAGCAACAAAAAAAAATAAATTTAATTACGAAAAGTAAGAACTATTCATAACCAAATTTGTCATTTTTATTTGTATTTATATATGTCAAATTTAAACGCATATGTTTGTAGAATGACATATCTATCATGTCAATTTTTTTTAAAATTTTCTAATAACCTTTTAAATAGCGTGCAAAATAAGAGGATATAATTAGAGGATGAAAATACTTTCCCATCAAGGTTTTCTTTGAACGAAAATAGATATCAAGGTTTAGGTCTAGCCTTCTCTTCGGATGGCAGTGCATTTTCATTTGAGTCCAATATTTATTGGAGTAAGCATTATGCCATCCCCTAAAATATTGACAACGTGTTGGACCCCAAGACAAGAAACCCACTTCATTGAAACGAAACAGCCTCGTACGCACTATATAAAATCCGCGCGCGGGACCAATCTCCACTTCCGTCCCTCTCCCTCCGCTCGTCCCGTCCCCGCCCAGAATCTTCCTCTTCCTCTGCCGCCGGCGGGTTCTCCATTTGATCTGGCGATGGCCGGCATGTCCAATCCCATCTCCACAGCCAGGAATAATTAAGACCCTGTTCTTGTCGGGTCTGATCGATTTGGAGAGGAGATGGACGCCGGTGTGGGTCTCCGGGCGAAGCCCGGTGCCTGGGCCGGACGCGGAAACCCACACCGCTCTTCCACGGCGAGTGTTCAGGTTCGCGGCGGAGAAGCCGGCTCGGCCGCTGGTTTTGGGCTCCGATTGCCGGAGCCGCGGTGCCAAACTGAAGGTTTCGTGTTCCAGGAAACCGGCAGGTAAGCTGTTGTATTATCCCCCCTTTAATGAGCTCCAGATTTTTTTTTCTCCAGATTATGAGAGCTCTGGTTATAGATTATAGATATGCGATTTATCTATGTCAACTATCCCTTAATCTGATACCGTCGTAAAATTGGTATAAGTTGCTTAAAAAACGTTTTGGTGTTAGTGATGCATTCAAAAGAAAAGTTTTGTCTTGACGGGTTATGCGGGAAGAGAGCTGTCCCTGCAGCTGCTGTAGGCACGACACGCTTCAGTCTTCAGATGTACACGCGACAACTGAGAAATGGACAGAAGACAGGAAAGGAAGATACGAGAGTATATGGGCCTATTTGGGGGAGTTTAGATTCTAGCAAGCAGATAGTAGGAATCCAACGGGTAAGAATCTAGAGAAGCTAGAAAAACCAGCTTTTGGGTTCTAGTTTATTTTCTGAATTTTACAACTGCAGTTTCTCAAAATCTGAATAAAAAGCTGAACTATTTGGAGAGCTTCTAATTCTAGGAGAAGCTGTAGCTTCCAGAAGCTTCCCCAAACAGCCTATGAATCCGAAAACTATAAGGGTCTAAACGAAAATTGGTGGAAGTTGCAGTGCTGACACTGAAGTTTCTTGGCGCTGTTGTGGACTCAGTATTAATGGAGGGTGTTGGGACTTGCTCGTTCCACATCAGGCATCAGCTGCAAGTAGACATTGAAATGGACATAAACCTAATCATGGACTGGGTAGCTGTTTAATGTATACCAACTTATGTCTCAGAGGTTAATGAATGTATCACGGGCTTCAGTGAAATGTCCATGGTTGATCCAATCCATGTTATGGTGTTCTCTTCTCTTGGAAATCAAAACAGAGTGTTCTTGGTGTACCGCTATTTGGTATTGCAGAAATTCAGAATGCTGGGACTTGAGAGCATCTCCCTATTTTTGCCTCCCTATCGAGGGAAATCCTCCCTACCCAAATTGCTTCTCTATTTTGTTGCATGCTCTAGTGAGCTCCCTATATTTGGCACCTTATATATTGATAATACAATCCAGACCAATGATGTCACGCCACATCGGAGAGGGATGAGATGCTCCCCACAGTCAGGGAGGGATAGGGGATGGATAGAGAACTGGTTGGAGAGTATCCCTTCACAGCACAACCCCTATTGTGTCTTTTCAGAGGATCTATTACTGGTAATTTACCAACTAACAAACTTAAATACTATACACTGGTGCGTATTTCTGAACAGTACCTAGATATAACTACTACCAATCTGCAAGCAAGAACAAATTTAGCGATTTACAGAACTCCAGAGAAGAAAAGATCAATTCTGTACAATTGCATTAGGAATTACCTGGCTACCTATTCTGACGAGATGTTATCAATGATCAAGGTATGACATGTATTGTATGGCTTGCAGGTATTGAGAAAGCCTATTACTCTGCTGATGAAGCTCTTATTCTAAAGGTTAGGAAATTATGTGTGATTGTGGTTACACTTACATAGAAGCATGTCCATTTGACAAGCTACAAACTTCTGTTGATATAAGTATATAACCGATGTCCCTGTTCACTACAGCAAAAACAAGAGGACGTGATCCCTTATTTGAATGACCGGTGTATTTACCTAGTTGGTTAGCTCTTGCCCTGCTTAAGCGCATTTCATCATATTGGAACTCTCATCTAATTCTAATATGCGTACAGTTGAAATAAACAGGAATGATGGGTTCTGGCAAAACTACAGTTGGGAAGATATTAGCTGAAGTATTAGGCTATTCTTTCTTTGACAGGTTTGCATTTGTCTCTGATAATTAACTACAGCAAATTGCAACCTTGAATTCGAAGCAACTTCTGTCCATGATTCAGCAATGTTACTGATATTTCCTCATTATAGCGATAAGTTGGTTGAGAAGGCTGTTGGCATATCATCTGTTGCCGAAATCTTTCAGCTCCATAGTGAAGCATTCTTCAGAGATAATGAGGTATACGCTTGTTTCTCTAGAGATATGAGACTTATTTCCATTGCTTTTCTAGGTATGAGAAATGAATCAGAACCCAAGCCATTCTGGTCCCATCTTGGTCTAGTAGTGGTGGGCGCATAAGGTACTGGACTTCTCAAGAGTGAGGTACTAAGGGATTTGTCATCAATGCATCGATTAGTTGTTGCAACCGGAGGTGGTGCAGTGATCCGACCAATCAATTGGTACTGGAAGCAATAAACTACCCTGAATTGCTCTTCAAAAGCAATGCTTACTAAGTTAGCTGTGTGAAATTTGAAGGAGTTACATGAAGAAAGGGCTAACAATCTGGTTAGATGTTCCATTGGATGCACTTGCAAGACGGATTGCTGCAGTGGGAACTGCTTCTCAGCCTCTCTTGCATCAAGAAGCTGGTGATCGTTATGCAAAGGTAGCCACTCTTGTTTATTATGCAATGTAATTTGGGTCTTTGGCATGTGGACAGTGCCAATAATAGTTTATTGTTTTTTAATACAGGCTTATGGAAAACTTACTGCACTTTTTGAACAAAGAATGGACTCATGCTAATGCTCATGCCAGGGTTTCCCTCGAACACAGGTTTCAGCACTGCTATGTGCTATCTGGTTTTTCATTCTGGTGTATTTTAGCTTTTATTACTAATAATGGACCCAGCAGATGTGGTGTTTTCATCTCATATTCAGTTTTCAATCCATTGCTTCACAGTATTTAACTATCTAATACCATATTGCAGATATTTCAGTCAAACAAGGACATAATGACGTGACGATACTTACACCAAGTGCCATTGCTATTGAGGTATTCCTGCCTTGGTTTAATCTGACGTATTGAATTATTCCTGACTGTAAAAATTTTCATCTTCCACTCTTCCAGGCGTTGTTAAAGATGGAGAGCTTTCTTACTGAGAAGGCAGTGTTCAGAAACTAATCACTTCTTAGTGGTTAAAAGCACACCGACAAACGAAATTTCTTGTTTGTTTTGTTGTATTTATTGCATATACCTAAGGCGTGTTTCTTAGTATAGCATGAACTTGTTTAGTCACCCAGTATGGAGGGTGATGAGTTTGAATTGAATTTTAACTTGTGTAAATGGATAAGTAATAGCTTTCAATTGAAAGAAAGTAATGAACTTGTTTTGTCTTGTCTTTTATCTCAATGCAATATGGACTGGGAGTTGTGTTGTGACTTGTTATGTTGTTGATTCACTGATCTCTTCCTTCCTGACAGATTAAGAAACAAAAGCAACATTTACACGAATCAATCCTTTGTCAAATTGCAGTAGTGCCATTGTGATGATCCTTGATCATCATGGGTAAACACCCGTTGGGGAGAGGTTGGAAGGTGATGACTTGAAGTACAACGATGCTAGGTGAAAGGAGGGTTCTGATTGGGGGAGGAATTGATCTAAAATGGCCTGCCATGGTGAACACCAGAGCTGGAGCTTAGGGACTAGGGACTTGCTTATTTAGAATTTAGGGACAACGGATTTGTTTATTCATCTTTGCTTGCTTTGCAGAGATACAATCGTATCGTATTAGATGGAAACTAATTTCTAAAATAAAAGAAACAAACAATTCAATTTAATATTATTTCTAAAATAATAAAAATAACATGTAACTATAGCAACGTCCGTGCTTACAGTCCACGAGCACGAACAGTGCTTATGAAGAGTAATTTCTGCCGTCACATCCGTGTTGTAATAAAGCATAGAGAAAAGGATTTATAGGGTCACATTCTTTTTTTCAAAATATGTAATACATGATTCCCAAAAAGAACTGTATTTTCACATGAAGAATTACAATTCATTTTTTCGAACTAATTACAATTCAAAATTAGTCATGGTAAATAATAAGATGGATCTTGGATTTCTAGCCTAGAAGACAGTGGTACTATTTGGGGGAAATTTTCTATGTACGTCTTGCGCTTTCTCAAAAGATTGTTAAATAAAAACCTTTCAGGTAGCAGAGATTGGAAACGTGTACCTTTATGCTCTATCTTCATATGAATATTCTTCTGATGGTTCTTGCAACAGCGCGAGACAGAACGCGATTAGTTAAATCTGTTGGCAGGAGGAGAAACTGCTGTTGGGACTCTGGTGGAAGCTGCGTTAAGGAAGGTGAGCATTAGTGTGGAGCTCAAAAGTTAATTCAATGTCGATTGTGATATACAGCTCCATCCTATTTGTATTTCTCTTCTTACCTCAGGAATAACAGAAAGTACCGGCAAAAACTCTGGTAGAGATCTCATTTCATATAACACAAGAGAAATCTCATCGGTATTATCACCTTGGTTCTCCCCAGTGCTATTGTATCCTGGAATCTGCAAAAGGATTGCATAGAATGAGAAATCTTAGTACAGTACAAAGACTCAAAATAGAAGTAGTACATCTTGCAATTTGAGCTCTGGTAGGGTAGTTTTGCAAATCCTTTAGTCATTTATTTGGGGGGTTTGTAGGTATTGTGATTTGCCAGTTAAACATCATTTTGTTAAGATAAGCTTACATAATTGTTTTCTCAATTGAATCCAGAATTTAGTTCTGTATATGCCAAATGTTTTCTTTTACACTCGTTTATAGCCAGGGGGTCAGGGCATTTTACACATTTCATCACACATTTTAATTAAGAAATATGAAAATTGAGAAGTGATCTTTTATTGAAAATTTTACTTACTGGAGATGAATCCTCCTTCTGAGGGACCTTGGACAAAAGTAGGAGAAGGCGATGTAGATTTCTCAAGTTAGTGGCATCCTCATTGTCTAGTGAAGGTGATGGGGATGGAACAGCAAACGGCAATCTGGAGGCTGCAGCAGATGTTGCAGAACTCAATGTAGCAATTCCAAGTGCATCTAATCCCTGCAAACACAACCCTTGAGAAAGTATAGCAAGATGTACCCTATTAAAAAGGTGCCATATATCAGTTCAAGGAAAGATTCATGATGCCAAAGAGAATTCCTTATCTTGTAAACTAAATCAGGATTAATTAGGAACCAAAGGTAGATGAATCACAGGGAGTATTTTATTCCAAAGTTCTGCATTCTTTGAAACAAAATGAATTTTCTGCTTTATTTGCAAAGTCGACATCTATTAGAAGAACTTCCTTGCACACAATTTCTAAATCATATGGCCTGATAGCTGCCTCACTAGTACCCATGGCATAGAACGTGCAAAAGTCAGTTACATCTGATTTATGATGAACTGCAAACTCACAAATGAACCGGTTTTCCCCCCATCACTAAGCTCGAGTTCTCTTTTCCAGGTGAATAAGTTCAAGTACCCTTTTCCAGGTGAATAACTATTCAGAACCGTCAGAAGATTGGCCGTTGGGGTTTGGCCATGTTAAAATACATTGCGAGATTATTGCCACGAGGAACAAGGACTGACGTGCAAGCTATTATGCAGTCAGGCGTGTACAGTTTTTCTTTTTTTCAGCCTTTGGCTGTTGTACTAAAAGTCCCTGCTATTAATATAATGCCAGTCAAATCTGATTGGCCGTTCGAAAAAATAAATGTCAGAATGTTGGATATTCCAGTCTTTCCAAATACAGTGTATGATGATAATCAAACATGAAAACTGCACCTCTAACGAGTTAACTGACCTTAGCAATCTCCTGAAGAAGTAAATCCTTCACAAAGGCACCCTGGAAAGAGAACATTAAGCTTCAAATTCTCAAACATTGAGATCAATCTTGGCTTATTACCTAGAGGGAGTTCAATATTAAAGAATCATCGACCTAGTTTACTTTACCTGTTCAGTAAGTGTAAATGACAAGACTTGTTTAATTGCAAATCTGGAACTATCAGTTTCCTCTTGTTGATCCCTGGTCAAGGACTGCTCTGTTCTAGCTCGAAGCGACTGTAATAAGAAAACAAAAGGAGCCATGTTCTGACAAGATGGTTGGAACAGGGTTCATAAAACTGTGAAGGATGCATTTGCCAAAAACTAGTCAGCTTCTACCTGGTTTCTGGATTTAACCAAAATACCATCAATCAGCTAGAACCAGTCAAGTCAAAATAGGTCATAGATTATTCTAATTATCCATGTCATATAATAGAAATAAAAACAATTATATCATACAACTAAGATCAACAGCACACACACTTAAACATGTGGGGAAATGAACCAACCTCAGTTAGCAAAGACTCCAAACGGTCAATCTGGAAAGTGCCATCCTGTACATTTTAGTTGGAGGGCAGATAAGAGGTTAGTTATGACTGACAGAAGTTCCACTTGCAGTAGACAATCTTAGACTTGAAACCCAAATTAAAATATTGAACTGTTAGATGAGGAGTGAAACAATCCTGTATTCCTATTATCTTATTTGGTGTTGCAAATTTGCTAGCATGGTTACATGTTTCATCATAATTTATAATAGCCTGAAAATTAAAAGGTTAATCGACCTTATAAAGAAGCGTCTGCAAAGTTGATTGAAGCTTCGGTGAGTTGTCTGTGAGAACTTTTCTTGCAATCCATGGGTATGAACTGCCCAAGACTTTGTAGTTGGGATTGAAACTGATTGCAATGCCTTCCAAAACAGCAAGGCTGAAAAATAACACATAAAACCTTCCAAATGTAAAATACAGAAAGGCAGCATCATCTTTAGACCTCTAGAGTAGCAATTTGCATGTTTTTTGTCCGTTAATGAATATAGTGACTGGCGATGAGTGAAACCTACACTAGGGAAAACTTATTACCTTCGAATTACAAGAGAGAAGTAAGAAGGTATCTGGAACTTGAATCTATACCTGAAACAAGATTAGCTCTAGTTAACAGCAATCTTATAGAGTATTGACAGTTTGATATAAACCCCATTTATTTTTGTAAAGTAGGGTTTTGTAAACTAGATTATTACATAGTTCGACCAAGATTCCCTGACAGATCTCCAAAGCTTATATTTTGCACCCCTCTGTCAACAGCATTTTGAAATACACCTGAGATATATTAAAAACAGGGAATTGTGAGTTATGTCAAGTGGGCATGTGCTATTATATCATTAATAATCCAAAATTAACGTGATCAGGATAGCAGTAGCAGGGTAAAGTGACTTTAAGGTTCAGTAATTTCTTTTCTTAACATTCTAGCATCCATCTAGAACTGGAGTACCTGTCAATGCCTTTGTCACTTCATCTTTCTGAGCAGTTGGAGGAAGTAAACTGCAGAAATTAAAGATAGGTCACATATGGTGATACACAGGTACCCAGTGCCAACTGGATGTTAATGCTTATTCTTACCCAAGAGTAACAAAATCTTTTGCTAAACCATCAAAATCACGGTTAACAAGGTGAAGACAGGCTTCAATAAATCCGTCACGAAGTTCTTGTTGGAATTCCCCCATCATCCCGAAATCTACATGGTGAACAAAATGTTTCAGTTAGTTAAAATAGAACAAGATTCATGTAAAGGGTAGCAAATGAGTAAATTAGGGACGGACTAATTACCAAGATTAAAATATCAGAAACCTTAAATGCAGAAACAGAGGAACACAACTATTACCTAAGTACGCTAGCTTCCCGTCAACTGTACGCAAAAGATTTCCAGGATGTGGATCTGCATGGTAAAATCCATATTCCAAAAGCTGAGAAAGTGAACAGTATACTCCGACCTGTGAGGTAACAATGTCAGCAGATCTATCCGGTCAAGGGTGTTACTAATAGTGAGGTACCAGATTTCAATGACTTGTGCACTGATTTTACCTCAACCAAATATTGATCTCTGACTTCTGACAGTTTTTCCCCCTAAAAGACCACAGTAAAAGCCAGTAACTAGGGTTGCCTATGCGCTGTTCAAGTTGCTAACGAGTGAATGAGATTGTGGATTTCACCTCAACCCATTCCATGATAAGGACCCGTCTTCTTGTCTGTTCCAGATACATTTCTGGAACCAGCACATCTCTAAATTTCCCATATAATTCCCTGTTGCAGTAAGGAAGTACAAAATTAGTCTTAGTGTTATATTAATCCTCGATCTAGCCATAATGAACAATAAATGTCGGTTTAGTGATAACGCTCATGCATAGTCAGTGGCGGAGCCATGGATTTAATATTTCTGTGAACTGGCCCCATGTTAGAACAGTATCTTTTCAGAAATTGCCAGGGCTTGTTCAAATAACAAACATTTCTACAAGTTTCTACAAGTTGTAACTTGAATTATTTCAATATAATTGATAGTGACAGTGTCCATATTAGATAAAACAATTCAATTGACTTTGGCTACTAAATGAAGAATGTAACCTGAACTTAAGCCCATTTCTTGCTTCTGCTCTGTAATCCATCTCCTGCATTAAATGTGATTTACCTGTATTCAATGTGTAGCTCTAAGAATATGCACCTTATTTTTAAAATCAGTGTACATAGAATATTGCAAGCCATAAGAGAACAGATCTGCAAGAAAGGTATTGCTTGTTTCCTTAAAAACAAGTCATCTAGAAACTATGAAATTTTACTCTAATGGTGTTGCAAAGTGCAAACTGCTTTCCAATTGGAAATTGATCAATAATTAGTTAACTTTACTATCCATATTAATAAGATGATCCTGAATTTATGAAATGTTCTTCTTTCGCATGTAAATGTGTCGTACCATTTGTACATATGCAGGCTTCAAATTATATAATCCTAGTGAGTTGTGCTAAGAGTTAATACTAGAATGTTAGCCCAAAAGATCTTCTAACTTTAATTGAACAGAACACTTGACTTCCGCTGATCCACAGTCATTTTGATGGTAACCTCCATATTTTTTCTAGCTTATTGTTATCATAGCCTAATAACACCATTTCTTTCAGATGGCACTACTTAATGTTTATTTTTCATACCTATAGCCAAATTGATAAGTTCAGATTTGACATGAAAAGATGTAAAAAAAAAGTATTTCAAACTCAAGTTGCACTTAGAACTACTGTGTGAACATGCATAGAAAGTTACCCTAAATAGACTTGATGCCCATTCGTCAAGTACAGCCTGCATATGAAGTAATCAACTACAAACAGTTAAAAATTAAGTATATATAAATAGAATCTCAGAAAGCCTATGAAATAAGATGGTTGATATTTCTTATAGAGTAAATTGCGCTCATGGTACAAGAACTTGGCGAGTGAGTGCGATTTAGTGCGAGAAGTTGAAATTTGTGCAAATTGGTATAACAAATTGGCAAGTGGGTGCGCTTTCTGATTTGACGGTGCCACATGTTCAAGAGTGATCATGTCAGTGTGCCACCGTGGATCCCCACCACATGTTGCTCCCTTCTTCTCTGCAGGTGTCGATCTGCAGAGGACACAGAGGCTCTGTAGGACATGGAGTTCATGTGCCTACAGAGAAAGAAGCACGGCATGTACTCCATGCCACCATGGACCAGCAGTCCATCCACCATGGAGATACTGGTACTCCATGCCACCATGGAACGGCAGTCCATCAAAGCTTCACCACCATGCCTCGCATGATTTTGCATGGGCTGTTCAGCTGTCTGCTCTGCGCCATGGCCCTCAGTGCCGTCACATCACCATGCAACACCGTTGGGTGAGCAGCGATGATTAATTATTGCAAGAACTATTTCCATTGCTTAATTTGATTTTCTTTGGTCCAAATGGGCCAAGCTCGCTTTGGCACGGCAGCGCACCCATCAATGCGATGCTTCTCCCTGCTGCAGCAGGCAATCCAATGGGCGATGGAAAACTTTTAGCAAGCGGCTTCAGCAAAGAAGATTAGCCTTCTTTATAATATGTTGGGAGATTGGTGATTTTCTGGCACATGCTGAACCTCGGCCTCACACTATACATCCACGCCGACGACATGTTCAATGCAATTTTGCATGAGTGGCACCACTGAATCAGAAAACGCACCCACTTGGAAAGTTTATATACCAATTTGCACAGATTTCAAGTTATTGCACTAAATTGCACCCACTCGCCAAGTTCTTGTACCGCAAGCGCAATTTACTCTTACCAGAAGAGTAAATTTTCTGATAAAATGGTAATTTCCCTTCCTGTTGCTTCTTGCTTTAGAACAATGACCACTTTATTTGATTTCATAGGGAATCTATAGGACTTTGGTATTACCTGAAGGTCTGTGTTCAACTTGCCAGCCTTCCTGGCGACACCAGCAAGGAATCTCAAGATGTAGACATCCAAGGAAATTGCTGCTTGAACTCCAGGTCTTTGTACTTTGACAGCAACAACCTTCCTGTTGGACCGAAGCCTGGCCTGGTAAACCTACAAAAGCAGAATTTGAAATGTTATATCATCAAAAATGAAAATAGCTGACAATGCACTATACAGAGTATCACTGTAATTTCACCAATTGTTCAAGATATCATGGTTGATTACGAAACAGCATGCAGTATTGGGATCCCCATCCTATTGAACAACTCAGAGCATGTTATAGCCAGAATTTGTTTAGTTTTCTCCCTTTCTTAATAATATTCGGCTGGGGCTTTCCTTTGCTGCCAGCCCGGTGAGAATTTGTTTAGTTTGACTTTAGATGCTCCCAGGCGCTAGCTTTCAAATAAATGAAATTATTTTTGTGTATTACTTTATAAAAGTAAATAAACATTGTGTAGTGCATCGGCTTTAATGCGCATAGTTCAAACATCAACAAGTTGACATGAATCATACAGATGAATTCAACTAAGTTCAGCTGACAGGAGACAAGCACACAAGTTTGCTCTGTTTCTATAGTTCAAAATGTAAAAAAGTAATCACAAAGTTGCTGAAGAGGCAAATCAAATCTTCAAGACACTACAGAATGATAAAACAAACATACCTGCCCAAGAGATGCAGCAGCAACAGGCTCTGGTGATATCTCTGAGAAAATCATGTCCAGTGGCAACCCAAGCTCCGTTTCTATAATGTTAAAAGCAACCTCAGTTGAAAATGGCGCTATACGGTCTTGAAGTAGTGAAAGTTCGTCAAGGTATGCAGGTGGAATCACATCCTGCAACAAAAGAGACAGGAGGTGTCCATGGCCCACCAACCAATCAGTAGCAAAAGAATAGACATTGAGTTGTCTAAATTAGTAACTGATATAGCAGAAAAGCACATTCATATTCCAACAAATGCTACTCTGTTAAATGGTGTATGAATAACCATTTCGCAGATAACAATTCATCAAAATCATAAGTTAAAGCTCCAATTAGAAGTGATGAAGATGCAACGACTACTTCACTGCTGAGGCTCACCGGTCGTGATGAAACTGCCTGTGCAATCTTCACAAATGTCTGCCATCAAAGAGCAGAATGGCATACCGTTAATCATCAAGACGTACACGAACGAACCCATGTACACAGTACAAGGCTACAAGCAAAAGGAAGCATACCGGGCCAAGTTCCAATAGCATCCTCCTGAGTTGATTAGCCCTGATCTGCAGCATCAGCATTCAGAGCCGACCAATGCAAAATCAGCTCACGAACAACCCCCAGGAATTTAATCAAACAGCAAGAGTGCACGAGATCAAAATCAAATGTAACGGCGTGGCGGACCTCGAACATGTCATCGGAGCGCTCATTGACGCCGTCGATGCAGCGCAGCGCAAACCATCGGCTGAAGGAGGTGCCAATCTGCAGTGCCCGCCGGAGCACGAGGAGCGGCCTACGGCGGTAGACGGCGCCGATGCCGGGGAGATCATACGCGGTGGGGAGCTCCCCCTCGGTCGCCGCGCCCTCCTCGAAGAGGTATCCGGAGCACCTGGTGAACGCGTCCTCGTCGGAGTTGCCAACGCTGTAGATCGCCGCGGCGGCGGAGGCTGAGGCTGAGGAGAGCGGAGGAAGCAGAGGCCGCCGCCGCCGCCGCCGACGGCGAGGCGGTGGGATCCCGACGGCGGGCTCGAATCTCCGCGCCGGAGCGGGAGCAGGGAGCGGACGCGGGTGGAGGAGAAGCATCTGGAAACGTGGGGATCTCGGGGATTCGAATTGGGAATGGAGGATTTGAGACTTGGAGAGGCGGATGAAATAATTGGGAGAGGGGGATTAGACGATTAGGCGCCAAAGAGAGTGGTGGTTTCTAATGGATTGATTTATTGTGGCGCATCATTTTCCGGGGTGCAAAACGCAAAATATACACTCCGCAACGTGCTGCTCGGATCTTCTAGCGAACTCATCGCAAGAGATCACCGGAGGCGCAACGGGGGACACGTTGACACGAGCAGCGGCGCACAGAATCTGCAACACACAAGATCAAAACCAAACCGAAAATCCAAAACGCGCCGCGTGTCTGACTCTCTGACCCGCGGCTGTGTTATCCCCTCCGCTTGGCGCTCAGCTGCGGACAGCCAGCGCGCAGACACATGGCGATCGTGGCCGCCCTCGTCGCGCCCACCGCGAACCCCCGTGACCACCTCAGGTTCATCGCCGCCTCGCGGCATCGGCAATGGCGCGCCGCCGCCGCCTCCTCCTCGGCAGTGCCCGGGGTGGACCTCAAGGCGCTCCAGGCCGCCGTCGACAAGGTGCCCACCTCCCCCTTCTGAGTGAGTTACGAACATGTAGACAAGTGCTTGCGCAATGTGTGCGCTAAGACCAATCGGACTTGGGATTGAACAGAAGGACAGCGAGGAAGTGAAGCAGGCGCTGGACCAGCTGAAGGAGCTCGGGTGGGCCAAGCGGTGGAGCTCGCAGCCGTACGTGTCGCGCCGCACGGTCAGTGCGAAATCTTCTCAGGCATCAAGCGCTTCGAATTTGCAGTTGCAGAGAGCATTCTGTCCTACTTCTTCTGTTGCGAGCGTCAGGTAGAGTTTTGGGTCAATGCGATTGCATGGGAGCTTGAACTGATTGGCATGCCTTTTTTTTTTCCTGAACTGTGACAGACATCTCTGCGAGAGCTCACCACGCTTGGCATAAAGAACGCTGAGAATCTGGCAATTCCGAGTGTTAGAAATGATGTAAGGCCTTCTACACAGCTTAAAATTGTATTTGTAACCTTGTTTGCAATGCTGCAACAGAGCATGGTGGTTTGGTGGGAATTCTGGAATCAAGCATTGCATATGCAGAAGAATAGTAGTAATTCCATGTTTTGTTCAGAAACCTAATCCTGCATTGTCCTTGTTGTGATCGTGCAGGCAGCATTTTTGTTTACGGTTGTCGGTTCAACTGGATTCTTAGCCGTTCTTGCAGGCCAGCTTCCTGGGGTATTTCCTTGCTATCTACTCTTTGTGCTGCTCTGGAGTAATAAAAATAATCCTTGTTTTTATTCTTATAAGATAAGCGCATTAGACTTGGGTCACAGCTTCCTGCAAAATAATTTGATCATTTTCTATTGAGATTAATAAACATCCTGAGGTATATGTTTTAGCTGTTCAAAATTCTCTATCTCAGGATTGGGGCTTTTTCGTTCCCTACTTGATTGGAAGCATCTCATTGATAGTATTGGCTATCGGAAGCATTTCTCCAGGGTATGTGTTTGTTGTCTCTGCTAATAAGCATGTGAAAATTTTCAAGGAGCCGGCATCAAACAATCCAGATGTCTGATGTTTTCTAAGATTCTTTAAATGGATATTTAAGCAGCGAAACTCATCAGCTTAATTACTTCAATTTTCCATATCACTCAACATAGACTACTTATGGCATCATAAACATTATCTGTTCTATGCATGCTCAATGAAATATATTGCAAAGTTATCAAGAATAGATTGTAACGTTCCATTCCATGATCACAGTCTTCTGCAAGCAGCAATTGGTGCATTCTCAACCGTTTTTCCTGATTATCAGGAGAGAATTGCTAGGCATGAAGCTGCTCATTTTTTGGGTATGTCTCCATTCCTGCAATAGGAGTATGTATGAAAATAGGTTTTTATACTAACTATAGCTTTCCTGGAAAATTAGTTGCCTATTTGATTGGACTACCAATTCTGGGATATTCCCTGGACATTGGAAAGGAGCATGTTAACTTGATAGATGAGCAATTACAAAAGCTAATATACAGTGGGCAGCTTGATCAAAAGGAAATAGACAGGTAACTCTGTCAAACTCTCTGTGCTTGTAGTCTGCACTATATTTATTCTTTTTGGAATCATGTTTATTTTTGTATCAGCTTCATAGTTTCTTATTCAATACGAATATACAAATTACATCTGCTCATTACACTGACGACACCTCCAAAAACACCACTTAAATAAACAAAGGATATTGTATCAGGTTAGCTGTAGTGTCAATGGCAGGACTTGCTGCTGAAGGTCTAGAATATGACAAAGTCGTTGGTCAATCAGCAGATCTTTTCACCCTTCAGGTGATTTACGAATTTATCATTTCATTTTTTTAGTTTTATATTTGCAAGGTTTTTTTGGGGATATTTCATGATAAGTGCATGAACACATGCATGTTTTTGTGCTTTTAGAGATTCATAAACCGGACTAAGCCGCCACTAACCAAGGATCAGCAACAAAACCTTACAAGATGGGCAGTGAGTTGTCTATTCAGTAATTTTTGAACTTGAAGACCAAAACCATGTTTACATGTGGATTAATGCAGACTTTTTATAAAAAAAATCTTCTGGTTTTGTAGGTCCTATTTGCGGCATCACTTCTGAAGAACAATAAGGTGTCTCATGAAGCTCTGATGTCTGCAATGTCGCAGAAGGCCAGTGTCCTGGGCTGCATCGAAGCAATAGAGAATGCCTCTTGATTTTAGTGGAACATTGAACGTTCTAACACGATGAAATAGATATTGATGAAGATGAGAAAAATATAAAATTCAAGCTCTGAAAAAAAGGATATTTATTTTCTAGTGTATGCCATCTGAAATACGACCCTCATTGTTCAGCAATGATATTGAAGTAGTATAGAACTATATACTATAGACCCACTCAATGCGAAGAAAGTTGAGACTACAATTTTGCTACTTAGCAAAACAATTTGCTACTAACCATCACCGTCTCATCTATATGCTTTAGCATTCCAACATTACTGTTTCTAAACTAGCAAGATGCACACCATTTGTGTGGCTAGAAGTTTATAGTACGGTACTCGGTATCTCTCTATCCCTCTGTTTCTTCCTTCAAATGCAGTTTTATACAACATAGTTATTTTCTACTTCCCTACAAGCATTGCTTGCATTGTTCCTTCCAGCGCAACTCAAAATTAGATGTACGCAAAAAGAACAGAAAACACAAAATAATGCATGAATAATGAAAAAAAACACCTTTCATGCAAGAATTTTTCTTCATTTTTGTGTTTAAAATTTTTATAATGGAACGACGACATTTTTAAGTATGGACTTTGAATTTGTCTTAATGTCTAAGTTTTCAAATGCAATTTGTATGAAATACAATGCTATTGCATACGCATTGTATTTAAGTAAGAGTATTATAGATACCTTCATTAGAACATACTACATCTTAAAACTCAACATGCAAACATAATACATCATCATCTACTAGTAATTATTATATCTAAAATGTAATAACCTGAATTTCTATTTGTGGTTAAAAATTATTTTGAATAAATTCTAATGTCAAAATTTTGACTCTTGCTAAAAATACTTTTGAATTTTTTTATACCAAGGATCTCATTCCATCTAACCTTCCTCTCCTAGGATCATGCTGACTTAGAGATTATCAAAATTCAACTTGAAATTAAATTATTTTCTTCCTTGCCTTGTTTTCTTTCAAATAGTTTCTAGAGAAGTCAAATATCTTCTATGTGTTCTCAAGTACAATTCTATTTATCTCAAAAAGAATATCAAACTTTTTCCCCTAATTCTCTCCCTGAAGTTTTCCTAATTTTTTAGCCTAGACATCAAAATTCAATTTAAATCTCCTTTAAATTCTGATATTCTCCATTACTTTAAAACCTCTAAAATTTTAATTTTAATTTCAAAATTCTCATCGTACCAACAAACTTTTCCTTCCCATCTTCAAAATTCAAATTTCATTTTTGAATCTGAGGTCACGATCATCCTTTTCTCCTTACTATCTTTTCGGTCGTGAATAAAAATTTTCTACCCAAGAAGCTAGGGAGACAGTAGCCCATACATCCTCCCATTTTTTTCCCTTTCTCTATTAGTTGACTGAATTACAATCCCTATTGTAGTCTTCTCTTTTTTTTCTATCCTTCACCTCACTATCTCCTCTCAACATGGTCGATAGAGAACAATGTAGCAATCTATGTCCTCCAATTTCTTTTCTTTCTCCTGCAAGCAAGCAAACCAGAGCGAAATGAAAAACGCACACACATGTTTCCTTTTTTCTCACCTCATCTCCTTGCCTCCTCCCTGACATAGTCAACTCTTCTTCTCAACACTTCTTCCCTCCACTCCAACCCAACCAACAACCCAACCAATAGGCAAGCAGCAGAGAAGATAGTGAGAGAAGAAGAGAAGCTCACAAGCAAGATCACACATGCACGTCCATAGTTTGTTGTCGCAACGTGTTGAAGATTGGCTTTAAACCTCAAAACCTTGGCCATACTTCTGGCTCCATCACCCTTCATTTCTCCCCCTTCCTTCCTCTCCTCCCACACAAGCAGAGGCCACCACCCTTGCTGTCCCCTCCCTAACCGAGCTCCTAGTCTTGTGCACTAAAGGCAAGCGTCGTCACCGTCTTGAGTTAGTAGCATGCATTGCCCCATTCTACGTTGTTGCCATCTCGACGACCTATCCGCTGTCGACACGCCACTTCCTTCCTCGCCAACTCTCTACAAGCCTTGCTTCCCCCTCTCCACTCCAATTCCTCCACCATGCCACCCTTCCCCTCGCCATAGCACCCCTTCCATGCCAACCCCCATCTCCCTCCTCAACTCCTTAGGGGTGACTCACTCCGAGCCACATCATCACCTATTGGACCCCGAGGGATGACCCTCGGGCCGATTTGACGCCCTACACTGTCGTGCCTCACTTTGTCATCATCGCCCATGGCCAGTATCCACCCCTCACACATCGCTGACCTCCATCGCTCGGTGAAGAAAAGAAGGAGAGAGAAATAGAATGAGGATAAAAGAGAAGAGAAGTGAAGGGGAGAAGAAAGAGAATGACAGGTAGGCCCCATAGGCCCCACTGCCTTAATCCAACATAGTGGGACCAGCTTGAGCCAACCAACCGTGCACCTAGTCCATCGAACCGGAGTCATTTACGAAGCAGGCCTAGCTACTGATTCACGCACAAGTATAACTCGTGCACCCGGCCCACCGATAGTCACCGTACACCTGTACTATGTCGCTAACCATTGGGTCTCGTGCACTCACACATGGACCAGTGCACTGAATCCACCCGACCGCCTCTTGGGATTCTCGGTAGACTTGGTCTACCATAAACCATAGGCACATGGTGTTCACGCTGGATCCCGGCGCGAGTATACCGACGCCTGGAAGGTCTGCTTAGCTCTAGTGTAGGTCGGTCGGCTTCTCTCTATGACTCGAGGTACGCATGCCGGGGGCCGTGGGTTTCACTCGGCTCTGGCGTGACGGTGCAAGTACGGGCGTGCTAGTCAATTTGACACTGCAATTGACAAGGAGGTGAGGCAAATGGGTCAGTCAGACAACGGGCCGATATGAGCCCTCGCTATTGGCTGGCTGCCGATAGGATCGAGTTAGTTATCGGCCGCGTTCGGATGGCTCCTGCTATCGGTTGATAGCCGATAGGAATCAGGACGCTCTTCCATCGGCTAGAGAGCCGATGAAGGCGTAGACGGATGTCGACGAAGGATATGATGGTTTTGGGTGTAGTGAAAGAGAGATCCTGATCCATCGGTCGTAGAGTCGATGGAGACATAGGAGTGTATTCAGAGAATAGCAAGGCACGCGGGGTCCCTCCTGAAAGTTGACGGAAGCTATAGCGGTCATTCATTGGCTGAAAAGCCAATGAAGGCATATGCGAACTGGCAAGGAATCGTATAAAAGGCACGGGCTGCAAAGCCGATGCCGCTCCGGATATGACAGCACGAGACCTGTCGCCCGCCGTGACAACGCAGCTAGCGCTGAATCTCGAAAATTAGACCTAACCGAGATAGTACAAAACCGAGGCCAACGGCAACAGGATGATGGAAGCCGGATCGAATGTGCTAAAGTAAGGGCGAAGCGAACCCATCGGCTAGTTGAGTCGATGAGTGGATGTCTTTCTAAAGATAGGCGCGCATCGGCTGGAAGGCCGATGCGTTTGGCGTGGTTCTCAAGGGAAGTCTCTAAAGACTAGTGCGTATCGGCTGAAGAGCCGATACACTGGGCGTGATACTCAACGTATAGATAACTCATCGGCTAATACTCCGATGAAACGCCGTACAGAGACCTGTAGGTCTAAAGCTCATTCCACCGTTGGCAGCCTCGTAGGTCAAACCTAACCTGTGTAGCATGAGACCGATGACGGCAGAGAGAACTTGATAGGCCGATAGACCCTGCACGGACATGATGCGATACATCCGATTGGCCTAAAAGGTTGAACCTTACCGATGCAGTCTTAGACAAAGCGAGATATATCGGGATAGTGGTGGGACTTACCCCTTCGCCAAAGATCAAAGTTAACCGATACAGCTCCGTGTCGAGAGCTAGATCCCGCCGATAAAAACCTATATAGACTAGGGTGGCGATGCGCCAAAGTTGTATTGATCGAAGAATTGATTTTACATGTTTTCAGGGGGTCTATATTTATACCCAGGGTTTATAAAGTCTGACACGTTTATAACAACCATCGGACGTTATTTACCAACAAAGATAAAAGAAAATATCTCTAAGAAAGTTAATCAAACTAACTAAATCTTCCTATCCATATAAAATACGATAGAATACCCTGCCGTGAGTTCCACGGCTCCTCCTTAAACTTGGTCTTATCTGGATAGTCTTCTATTTTGGACCGAATCTTCTCTTGCTTCAATCCAATCGGCTTCTTCCCTGTAGCAATCACACACTTCTTCACTTAAGCCGATCGTCTTTCCAATCTATCGCTAGGTTTTCCAAATTTTGGCGTTAACACATGGGCATCTCTTTCTCACTAATAGTGGGTCCCATGCGTTAGTTCAAGGGAATATTCTCTCATAATATTCTTTGCCAAATTAAATAAATCTATTTCCCATTTCTAGAAAATAGCTTAACTTCCAAATTTCATATCTAGTGAACCGTAGCTCTGTTTTACTCTGTGCAACTTCTAGATTTTTTTTAAAAAATGAGATCTATCCAATGACACTATTAGTAATAATAGTTATTGTTTATGTTGTAGGGTTTTGGTGATTTATTGTGTAGAACACGTAGTTCATTTACAGATATTTCTCAGACGCAGAATTTGAAGAGTTTCGTGTCTACCATGAGTAAGGAAAATCAGTCCTTTGATCATGTTGATCCTAGATTATAAAATTAAATATTTACAAACTATATAATTAAGCACATGTAAATGTCACTAATCACAGTAGATCTGTTTGGCTGACCTATTTGATGTATTATATCATTTCCTTTGAAAATTGATTGTCCTAATCTTTGTGAGCCATATTTTACTATCTAAGACTTGTACCACTGGTACTGAGACCTCTGGTAATTACTTTTGATAATTAAACAACATGTTATTTTGAAATAATGAGATAATTGGTTGGGGTAAATTTATCATGTTGGAAAAATGTGTTGTGAATTATTTTGAAAACCTGATATTTTATGTCAATGGTTTAGAAAATAAAAAGGTGGTTATTTTAAACAAAACCGTGGTGCAAAGGTTGGATGAAAATGCTTTGCATTCACTTATAAGAATCAATTCTTTAGAAAACTACAATCATAGTATAGTGTGACCACATTGGTGGTATGGGACACTCCTAGCTAATTAAGATTTCTTGTTTACTCGGAGTTGTGAAATCCTTGGAGTAGCCAGGAGAAGTGGCACTCGTGGAATCTTAAGTACGGGAAGTCTGGGATTACCCGGGACTTTGTTTGGAACACTTCTAGATGACAACTAGTTATCCTATTTTTGCTTGACAAAGACCTTGTAGCAATTCTTCACTATTGACGGGTAGCTGAAGAGCATTATTGTATGTGGGTAAAGCGTGCACCTTCTACAGAAGTTTTTGGCCAAACTATTTTAAGCAACCATGCCCATAGTCATGGACGGATGTAAAGTAGTTCCTCTTATATAGATTTATTTGCAAATAGTTATAAAGTAAAGTTTGTGGGTTGAGAATAGTTTCTAGAGTTAGCCTCTATGGCTGTCAGCTAACCTATGTGGTTAGAAATAAATCTGTGTGGTCTGGAAAGTAAGATAGCTTCATAGTGAGAGGGTGAGATAAAAACAATAGGCATGAGAGGAAATCTAATAAGGATAATAAATGTAAAGTTAGTTGAATTTAAACACTTTGGATGATGAGCTATCTAAGGGCAGAAGGCTTTGAGAGCCATGGCTAATGAGGTGGGCTGTGGCCCTATGGATGTTGTTAGATAATTATTTGGGCCGAGGCACATGGTTTTAAAAAGTAAAAAGAACTAATAAATGTTTAATAAGGTAAAAATCGTTGAGAGGCTATAGGCTCTAGGAGCCTGATGGCGTTAATGGTGTTGCAAAGCGACTCACAGTTTCTATTAAGGTATAAGTCTCTTTTCGAATAATATAATACAATAAATGAAGTTGTTGCTAAGCAACTCATATGGGATTGGGCTAGGACCTCAATCCGAATAAATATACATGTAGGAGTTTTGAATGTATAAAATAAAAATTGGAGTTATGAAATAAACCTAGCCGTTTTTTAAAACCCGTGCATGTTCATATTTCCATGGCTTGCTGAGTACATATGTATTCAGACTTCTTTTTTCTTTAGAGGTTTGAGAGAAGCAAAGATGAATAATAGGGTTTAGTCCTAGACTTAAACCATTGCTTATGGCTTGGATGTGTCGGTTGATTTATCGAATTCCTCCCAAAGATGTAACCTTATTAAGTTATATATTTATTAATATTTATTATTATTATCTTTGCTATGATACTTTTCTGTTACTACGAATACCAACATTATGCCTTAGGACTAGTACTGATCTCACAGTTTGTGAGATGTGGTTCGCCCTCCTCTTGTGATGCCCTCTTAGGTGTCACTATTGGTGATGCCAGGGTGGGATGCGACAGGGATGATATCAGAGCATAGGTTATGGCCCTAGGATCGAAACCCTATGGTATAGGAAGTGACCTTAAGGATTGTGTAAGTCTGTATAAGATTATTTGCAAAAATATAGGCTATGTACCAACTTCCCTCCTACCCTAGGTTTGCAAAAAAACCTCTAACTCTCTTCTCTTTTCAAAGAAAATAGAAGGAAACTACAATTAGCGACCTTCCTTCTCGAGATTGGAGCAAAGGAATCCACCAAAAATGAACGTGACTTGATCAACCTGAAGAAGGAAGACTTAACTCTGGAGGCTAAACCCTAGGAACGCTACCATCTCAGTATGAGTGTGGCACAAGTTAGAGCCTTAGTCCGTGCAGGTTGGTGGTCTAAATTTTATGTGCGCCCTTATTGAAGCTCCTAGAATTCTTCATGTGATCTAGATGCACTTGTTTGGTTTTGGTATGCGAAAATTGTTTTCTTGTGTGCGAGCCCTGTAGCTATTTCTCCTTTAAGTACTTTCTTTCTTACCTTCGACCCTCTAGGTAGATAATGCTTAATGCCCCTCGCTAAACCTGGACCCTTCTCTCAAACTGAAGGATGATGAGAAACACCCACGCCGGCCAAACCCTAGCTTCTCATCAAGCCTAGACCAGCAGCCAAAGAAACTAAGCTCTCAATAGCTGAAGTCAGGAAGGGCTAGTTAACCTATAGCAATTAATGAAAACACCAAGGTAGATGTATAGTACGTGGATATTCATCCACGAAGAGCGACACCACAAGATCGGACACATGTAGTCAAAAGATCTCGTACGGTCTAAAATCTCTCTGAAGACTATTTTCAGAGTCCACAACAGTTAGAATAAACAAATAACTTACAAAACATGCTACCCAAGTTACCCAAGATAATGATAATGATATGAAAATTTAAGATCCCACTTATTAAGGAGGGTAGCCCTATCATGAATTGTTATAAAGTGAATAGACCAAGATTTCTAAAATATAAGAGTTTTGTGGAGATCAAACAAAGGATTGAAAGACTACCCTTGGACCAATGTACTTTGCAGTCGCAATGGAACATGATGAATAAGACCTAACAAGAAGGTGTAACAGCCACTGACCCTCAGTCTCCACCATAAATATTGCTCACGATCGACCAATGAAATCATAAAGGATTCACCGGGAAAATAGCACAAAAACTAGAGATTTTGACTCTTTTCTAGATATTATACAGAATTGTTATGCCTATAAAAAGAGCCAAAGGATACCTTCAAGGGCACACACACAAACTAAGCCACCTTTTGCTAGAAGGACCATCCTTCCCCACTCCTTCCTTGCCCCTCCAAAACCCTAATACTATGGAGAACTCTCCGATGGAAGCCCAAGGGCACACCTAGGAGAAACATGACGAGTACGCCTAGCAGTTGGAGCTTCTCCTCCAACAGCTAGTCCTTTTTAAAAAGCCAATCTACCACGAGGAACAAATAATCTATGAATCCTAGAAGTTCTAAAAAATAAAGGCCTTCCTCCATCTCAAGGGAGGCAAACAAGGAGTGCTTGTCTTTAAGACCTGCCATCCTGGAGCCACCGCCGAAGCAGCTCTCTAGGATGTATTCTGTGAAGCCTTCCTACGGCTTTGTGAGGTTTGTAGCCCCTTATGTACAACAATCTTGTTTGGCCTGCATCCATACCATAAAGTAGGCAATAGTCAATGCTATACTTGCTAGACTGAACAACCCGAAGGAGCTAGGTGCCACTATCGGTGATGCCAGGGCGGAGCGCGATATTAAATCTCATACAAGCGTGCCATATTATTTATGATTTATTATATTCTAGAACTCATGTTAAATTATCAACCCACATTATTTTTATGATTATTTAATATATATTTATACATCATTTCATTCATGTATTCGGCAGTAAAGCATGGAGCATCATCTATTTATATGGTCTTTGAGCCTAAGATTGAGTTTGAATCAATTGTACTAAGAAAACATGACGGATTATTAGCACATAATTAATCAAGTATTAATTACTATAAACTTAAAAACTGAATTTATTTATTTATTTAAAATAGTAAGCGTGCTAATAAAAAAATAGAGAGTTGTCATTCCCAACAGCCTAAACAAAAAGGCCTAAGTCAATACTAACAATGAAATCCCCAAATTACTCTCTTCTTCTCCTAGATTGACAACTACCGTATTGTGTTTTCCAAATTCTTTTTCATAAACAAAAATTCATATTTTGGTGTTCTGGGTGCAGGTGCCATAGAAATTCTCTTGAAGCTAATGTTCTTAAAAAAAGAGAGTAAATATCATAAAAACACCATATATTTCAATTCAAGTTGTACAAAACCCCCTAAATTCTAACGTGTTACACATAACCATACGTATTATGGTTTTATTGTTTCACAAAACCACATTGTTAAATATTTTTTATCTAGTATACATAGGATTTTGAACTTATGTACTAAATTCATAAATTTGAAAGTTCATTTAATCCATCATTTAAAAAGTTGTTACGATCTAAGTCAATTATTTTTTTATTGTACTATGATATCATATCATGTTAAATTAGTTAACTTTAAGAACATAGTACGGTTTTATATGTCACACGTCAAAATTATTGTAGTTTTGTGTAACTAAAATCTTAATACAAGCGGTACTGTGAAATTTACTCTTAAAAAATACTATTCGAAGCACAAGCACTGCAGCATAATTTACAGTAATCTCAAGACTCCAGATTTCATTATTTCCTCGGAAGATACATGTTCTAGTTACAGTTAACTTTATGGGCTGATCCATCCCCAGTATATGCTGAAGAGACATACATTTCACAGCCATTCAGCACTGCCTTGCTACACAAAAAATAAACCTTCTGCTCAGAGATTGGATTAATGAACTCCCATGCATTTCTAATGATCAGCCGAACATTTCTAAATCCATCCACAGGAGCTGTATGATGATTCTAACTATGAACCATCTAGATCTGCATCCTGTCCTGTGGACCGGAACCCATCTGATGATCTAAATCACGTATCTGCTTTACTCCATGTGTGTCCGGTCCCGCATGGGATACAACCTTTTGTGCAGCGACGATGATGAAACTTGCGAAAGTTAATTATTGCTTAACATGCATGCAACTTATCTATCATATCGATCTATACTTTCCTCTGCTAATCCTGTTATAGTATGCCATCTATATATCTATACGCATATATACATGTATATCATCAGTATATGTATTTGTATATATCTATCGATCTATACTGAATTGCTGACGTCGATTCATACGTCGTCGGACCAGTCCTGCAGCTCGCCATCGGAGAAGATAGCTTCAACGATGTTGTCGATGAGCGAGTCGACGAAGGAGCTGCAACCCAGCGTGAACATCTGACCGATCCTGTTGCGCGCGCTGGACACCCACGCGAACGTGGCGGCGCCGGCCACCACGGCGAGGCACACCCCGGCCGCCTCCTCGATCTCCTGCATGTCCAGCTTCTTGAACAGCGAGTTCCCCGTCGTCAACTCCACAGCCACCGCCGCCGCGAACGCCACCTGCGGGTGACAGAATCGACGATGAAGAAACGGTGAATCATGAGACGTCGATCTCAAATCTGACGCAGAGGTAGGTCTCGGCAAGCGCGCTTACCATGGCGAGGCGGCCGGAGATGGTCTCGAAGTCCTGGCTCTTGCGGGTGCTCTCGATGTAGTCTGCGAGAGACGCGAAGAACGGGGAGGAGCCCCCGCCGTCCGCGCCGCCACCGCTCTCCTCGTCCCCAGCCAGCCGCCTCCGCGCCACCACGCCGCTGCCGGCGCCGTACGACCGGAGCGTGCAGAGCCGGGGCTGGAGCACGATTTTCCCGCCGTCCCGCCTCGTCGCCTGCTGCTGCGCCGGCGCCCCCCTCTGCGGCGTCATCTCGCATATGATCGCGCGCGCCGCGGCCGCCATGGCGCTCCGAACCAGATCGATCTGTGTCACCAACCTAGCTAGCTAGCGCGCCCGGACTTGACGAGCGCTCGAGTCAGGCCGGTTTCTTGGAATCCTCCCGCAAGACAGTCACTGACTTCTCCTTCTCCTCCTCTACGCAGCCGCCACCTCTCCCATCACCTCCTTTTTGAAAGTTCGGCGGAGACAGCGAGTGGCCGGAGACACCGAGACGCGGTGGCCGTTCACCGCCCGGGGAAACTGGCCCGCGAGACGTTAAGTGTTACTGCGCTCTCGTCCAAGGGCTCGTCGACGCGAGTAAAGGTTTCGTCGGGTGGTGAAGGGATCCCGGATTCTTCCGTCAACTTCGCCGCGCGCGCGGCGGTTGTCGCGTTCCCGGTGAGCCGGCAAGCCGACGTGACCGTTCCTTCGCCAAGACGCAGGCATGGGCTGCGTGGGGCGCACGAACGTGGCGGGCTTCTCGGACGCAGGTGGCTCTTTCGCGCGCAGGATAAGGACGCCTTCTTCACCGTTCGTTTTCCATCCGGCGGCTCTCCTTTATTCGTGGTCTCGTACACCTCGAGCCATTTTTCTTTACAGGGCGTTACTGGCACACGTGTCACTTGTCGGAACTCAGGTAGTCCGGCCTCAATTTTAGCCTAAAACGCATATGCCCGTTGCCAAATTTTAAATTTTAAAACTTAATTTTGAAATTATTTTTTTATCGTAGTTTTTTTCAGTATTAATATTTAAATCGTTAAGAATATAAATATAAAAAATTAATTATAAATTATTTTTTCTAATATGCTGTTGACCTATTTTTCGTATTTGGTTGGCCTGAATGGATGCTGACTTCAAATCTGGAATTATCCCCATCTTTGCTCTAACTTTTTGTCAGTACGGAGTAATAATTTGGCATAGTTGTATAGTTAAGTGCTAATCTAGTTCTTTAATCTTGTATTGATCACGAATCACTTCTGCTGCTGCTGTTTGTCTATTACTTTGCTTGGTATTGCGGTGGTGATGATCACATAAAAAAGTTGAGGCCAGGAGCTGTAACGATTCTTGATAATGGATAGGACTGTTCTTCTTCTCCAGAAATCATCTACTGGTTGTCACCATGGCCAAGTTGCCCCCTGCTGTGCTACACAGTCAGGTTAAAGGCTTACAGCTTCTGCAAAAAGTAGGGCACATTATTTCTGACGTGTGTGAGCTACCAGAGCACCAGGTCCAGATGTAAAGAACCAGGACCAAATGATCCTTCAGCTCACGAGTCACTATCAATAGTACAGTTCAGTAGTAGCCATCCAGTGATCCAGATAATAATCTGGTGGCAATGCAGCATCAAGCTCTCACACTCTCTCTTAGGAGAAATATTTCTGCTTCATAGTGCAGCAGAAAACATTACTTCTTGCTATGTGTTAGAGGGCGCATCACGGGTGTGTTCGAGCGTTATCTGCGTGAGTGGTTGTGTGTACGCTTATGCGTTTTCATTGTAATCGAAAAAATAAAGAAGACATTACTTGCAGGAGCTTTGAGAAACATACAGTAGCCTGTCATCCAAAGAAAAATATATAGCGAAGGAGAAGAAGAGATTCCATCAAATTACTGCTGCTAATCATGAACCATGATGGCAAGTACATCAGAGAACACACTGGAACAGAGGAACTCAGCGAAATTACGATACGAGCAAACAGTAGTAGTACAAGTACATAGCACGCTCACAATCTTATAAACTACCATTCGAGAACTCAAGAGGGACATAGTTGTGCAGTTCATCAAATCATCCCCTCTAGATACCAGCTGCATTGATCCCTGGCTTTGATCCGCCTGACACGAAGGGATCTCCGCCTCTTGATCTGATCTCATTGCGCTGTACAGTCACAACCTCTTCGCTGCTTACAACCACTTCAGATGCCAACTTGCTGGGCTCCTGTACACCTGCAGAAACATCAAACAAACCTTCACATTATTAGCATTTCCATTGCCACACAAACAACTAATAAATCTTCACAAGTCAATTCATGTATGTAGCCTTACTCTTTTATCTGAAAATATATAGCCTGCACTAGTCTCTAATTCGTTCATGAGTTTTCTCACTCTACTGTCGCTATCAGCAGGGGTTTCAGAGCAGCAAGCTTTGCTTACCTGCAGCACCGTCCTTGTCCTCGCCGCGGCCGTAGCCGGTGACGCGCTCGACGAAGCCGAAGAGCATGTCCTTGAGCTGCGCTGCGTAGCTAGCCATGAGGTCTACAAGTAAGCTCTCTGCTAATACTGCTACCTCTCCTAGCTAGCTCAAACGCTCACTGTACTGCAAGTGCTACCACTGCAACTGCAAGTGAGGAGACACTACGTCTTCGTTGCGCTGCGTCGAGTGGTGTGTGAGTCCTCTCGCCGTCACCGAGCGCCCCATTTCTACACGGCTCGAGCCAACAAACGCGCGAACTTTAGCCAAGGCGAGGCCCACGCGTGTGCAAGGGTATTCAGAACAAGTTCAGATAACTTTATGTTTTCAGAATTCAGATACACGACGGAATCAGAATTTCTCGGTCGACCCGCATGTGCATCATATGGTTGGGCGAGCACTCAGACCCATTAACATTATCTTATTCTTTCAAAGAGGAAAAGGAAAAGGAGGAAGGTGGAGTAGTTAATTAACCATATATCCACTCTATGATACGATGTCTGCGGCATGCAGCTAATATTATAATCGAGCATGATTAATTATTAGTAAGATAATGGAATATTTCATTATACGATAATAACATCCACCCTCCACATCAAGGATGCACATAGCCAACAATGAAAAAACAAAAGAATGATAAAAAACCATAGGCAGCATAAGCGTATCATATCATCTTGCAACATTTTGCTCTATATCATATTAGTAAGACTTTTTATGTAATATTTATGCAACATAACAGAAAATTTATTTAAAAACTATCAAATTTAATTACAATATAATTACAATATAATTGATATTTAACTATAATATAACTAAAGTGTAAGTGACATATAAATACACAAAATACATATTAGCTCAGTGAGGAAGAGTAGGTGCACCATCCTTGCGGCGAGTGCCCGATTCCTAGCAGCCGCAGCGATCGGACAGCCCAAAAGCTGACAGATTTGTCTCAAAAAAATCTGTTGGAAGTTATTTAGCAATCAAGCTCAAAATTTGTTGACACAAGCTTGCATTGCTATTTTGGCTGTTAATAAAGCGTGACTGATTGGTTAATTAATCTGATCGCCTCCCGATTTCCCGTATCAGTGGGGAAGATGCACGCGTGATTATTCTCTCCTTGATCGGCTTACTTCTGGACGCAGGGATGAGGAGCCCGGAACAGCCAGGAAAGCTCGTAATTCCACATGCGCGACACGCATGCATTGATGCATATCAGTGGTGCCAGCAGGAGGCCCAGGCGAGCATCACAGCATGTGGTGGTGGATGATGTAAGGCATGGTCCATGCATTTATTATGATAGATGATGGCCGCGTGCTAGGTCGTTACGACTGGAACTATATATGTGCAGACGCCTTTTCGGTCACCGACGAAAAGTAAAGTCTTACTGTGTTAATAGAGTCGTTTAACCGCTCTAACCTTAAAAATCTCCTGATTAGAAGATTAAAACCAGTTAACGGAGCTGATTTAGATGAATTGGGATAAACAATTGTCTCGTAGGCTAAACAGAAGATTATAAACTGATGAAGATAAACAAATTAAAGTAAAAACTAAGATATAATATAGATGCGATATTAACTAGTTGTATTAGATAGTGCGCTTCAATTTAACCAACTATAACTTTTATAAAGGGTTTAATCTTATCTTCATAAGGTTCTGGTTTAGAGATCAATTATGACTTAAAAAATCTTGAAACCGGATAAGAAAACACGAGAACCTTCACAATGAGGCTCGAAATCTACTACTACCGGTCCAGCCATCGGACTGGCCCCACGCCATTGGTCGGACCGGCCATGCGTGCTAGGCTTGGTTCTTTCTAAATTTGACTAAGTTTGACTAAGTTTTGTTATATTTTGCTCTAGATACCAAATTTAGTTGTTAATATATGTGCTCTACCTTTTTTTTGGCAAGCTTGAGAGAAAAAAAATATAAATACATGGGTCAAAGGACAATAACCTCTTATTATTGTACATATTATCTCTCTAAGTATCTTGTTAGACAATTTCTTCAAGTATTTCTCGTTCATCGCCCTTTGAAATTGTTCTTCTTGTAGTATTTCAACAAAATATTTGTCACCCCGAACAATTCCGAATATCCAAAACAAACCTTCTTAACTAGGTAATCATTTATTGAACTCTCTATTTTTAGAACTAAAAGCAAAATCATCTTTCATACCAAATCTCTTAGATAAAATAATTTTGCTTTAACTCTCTTATTATAGTCTTTAGCTACTTTTCTTTTATCTTTTTTTATTTCTTCCAAAGCTCCCAAACGCTTATCGGTCACATCATCAAGATTTTCCATCATCAACCCATAAACCATCTTGCTTGGATAGCCTAAGAAAGCTAAGATTCATCTCAACCGGTGAAATAGCTTCTTGTCCATAGACCAACACAAAAGGAGTTACTTTAATGGCATCATATCTAGATATACTATAAGCCCATAATACCTCATAAAACATCTCATGACACCTATTTAGGTGTTTCTTAATCTTTTTCTTAACCAATTTTAGTGAAAACTTATTATTTGACTCGGCTTGTCCATTAGCCTAAGTGTAGTAAGGAAAAATTAACAATTTAACACTAAGATTCAACAAAAAATTTTACAGCTTTGAAAATAAAAGAAGCTCCTTTATCCGTAGTTAAAGTTTGAGGGATGCCAAATCTATAAATAATATGCTTCAAGATAAAATCAATTATCTCTTTATACTTCATGTTCTTGAGAAGCACGACCTTAGCTCACTTTGTAAAGTAATTCGTTACGACCAATACAAACCAATGCCCTTATGATGGCAAAGTATATAGTTGGCCAATTAAATCCAAAGCCCAATCTTGAAACAACCATGGTTTGATAATAGGGTTCAATGTGGCGATAGGTGCTTGATGAACATTACCAAACCTTTAAAATAATTATCAATCATTTTTGGCCAATAAAATCCTGCTCTTCTCAATAGCCAATTCATCTTGTGGGTTGATTGATGAGTTCCACAAATCTCTTCATAAACTTCATACCAAATTTGGATTGATCATCATTCAAGCATTTCAACAACAATCTATCTATGTTCTAGCGATATAACTCATCATCGAGCAAAGTGTACTTAAAAGCTTGACGCCACCTTTCAATCAACCTTGATGCGAAGATCTCACAAATAATTAATCAAAGTGATTGTACAATAATTATCTTGATCAAGAGTACATATGATCGAATTAACATTTAATTATGTCTTCGAAATACATATAGAAACATGCCCCCAACCTCATGTCGAAGGGAGTCAAGCTCGGTCGCTCCAGCACGATGCTAAGCTGTTTCATGCGGCTCTAGAAGTCCTCCATTAGACTAGCACTAGACAAGCGGACATACCAATGGCGTCAGGCTGGTCAAACCGCTAGTGGTTAGTACCTTTGCCAATTTCGTTCATTTTTTATAATCAAGCAATAACTTTTAAAGAATTAAAAATAACCCTTTTTTATAAGATAAAAAAAGATGCTTGTTATGCCAAATCATTTGCTCTAGAGTTCCCCTTCCTAGAAACATGTGTAATAACGAAATTATCAAAATTGACAATAATTTGTAAGCATTGATTTAAATACTTACTTAGTGACCCATTAAAGCATTGATATACTCTGGCAACTTGTTACTATTACCTAATAATCACCAAAGGTTTCTGCATGTGTTGCATCTATTGCTTTCATCATTTGTAAGCTAAATAATAAATCATCATACTTAGCTTGATTATCAGTGTAAGGGTATTCTAGGCAAACCCATGTTTCAAAAATAGCATCAATAGGCAAAATTAAAACTACACCTATACATTATCCTTTTTGCAAGAAAAACCATCAAAATAAAGTTTTCATGATATAACATTAAGCATATAGACCCCATTACCATAATTAGCATCAACATGATGGTCTACTATAAAATTAGCCATAATTTGGCCTTTTATGGATTTTAATGACTTATAAGTCAAATCATATTCAATTAAAGCATAAGCCCACTTGCCAATTCTTTCACTTAAAATTGGAATTGCAACATGTATTTAATAACATCAGTTTGACAAGTAGCTATGCACCTACTACATAACAAATAATGTCTCAACTTGGTGCATCCAATAGATGGTTGTTCCATAAACATATACCTCATTTTGGTATCCAATAGACAACGGCTCTAGAATGGGATGATATGCTCCTTGCCATACACTTCGTGCGTCAAAACAATGCCGATTGTATTATCTTTGGTGGCAATATAAAGCCGACATGGAATTTTGGCTTTAAGCACTCATACAACAAGTGGGGAAGATAAATACCTTTTGATCTCATCAAACTACTATTGTTGTTTTGCCCCTCAAGTAAAATCAACTTCTTTCTTTAACCGAAGTATAGGAACCAAAGCATCAATCTTATCGGACAAGTTAGATATGAATCTTTGCAAATAATTTGCCTTGCCTAGCAACTTTGACCTCTTTTTTTGCATGTCGATGCATTGAACTCTCTAATATTTTCTATCTCCCTAGGATCAATTTTAACACCTCTCTCATAGACCACAAATCCTAAGAACTTCATCGCCAACACACCAAAAGCACATTTGCATGGATTCATCTTCAAGCCATACCAGCGTATCCTCTCAAAATCTAAGCACAAATTCTAAATGACTATCTATACCATCCAATTTGACAACAATATCATCAATATATATTTCTAAGATTATACCTAGCAAATCATGAAAGATCAAGTTTATCAGTCTTTGGTATATTACACCAATATTTTTCAAAACAAAAGTCATGACAACCCATTCAAACAAACCGATAAAATTGGGACACCTAAAGACAATTTTTAACATGTCCTCTTCGACCATAAAGATTTGATTGTAATCGGTATTACCATCTAGAAAGCTAATCACTTTATATCCTGAAGCATCATTGATCAACATGTCGGTTATAAGCATATGATATTCATCTTTTGGAGTAGCTTTATTTAAATCTCTAAAGTCAAGGCATACTCTAATCTTGCCACTTACTTACTTTTCAACCGAAACAATATTAGAAACACAATCTGCATACCTACATGGCCTAACAAACCTCGCCTTCAACAATCGGTCTATCTCCTCCATGACATGATTGTATATATTAGAATTAAAGCAATGAGGCGGTTGTTTAAGAGGCTTAAATCTAGATTTAATAGGAAGTCAATGCTCAATGAACTCATAGCTAAGTCCTAGCATCTCATGATATTCCCATACAAAGCAATTAGTATACTCTTTAAGCAAATTGATTATCTAAGCCTCAATCGCCTTTCATATTTTTGTTTACAAAAGTCGGCCTCGGAATAGAACCATTACCTGTGTCTACTTCTTCTAATGGATTAGTCGATGTAAAACCTTGACCTAACTTCTCTACTTCATTAAAGCCTTCTATGAATTCACCAATATTGTTTTTTATAGACCAATATTCTTGCACCCGCTTTTGCAACCACTCCAAATTGGCTTCTTTAGTCATAATACATTGTAATATTACTTAGTTGTGCTAGATTAGTCGACTTTACACACATGGATACAAATCCATCCTTGGGGACACTAATAAAATTGTAACTAGAAAGATCTAGCCTCGATAAGCATTGAATATTACCATGTTGCCACTCAATTGAAGCATCATCCATTGCAACTTTAGCCAATGTGTCCGCTTGAACAATCTTAATTTCATCGCCATTCTATTGAATCAAACATTGGTGCAAAGTAGATGAAACGCAACAATTGGAATGAATACAACAATGACCCAAAATAACACTATAGTTACCTTACACTTTGATGATAAAGAAAGTGGTTGACAACGTCTTGTTCCCCATGGTAAGCTCCATGGAGAATAGTCCCTTCGTCTCCATTGATTCACCATTAAAGCCGTTGAGCATCATGTTTGTCTTCTTCAACTCATTATCCCCATACCCCAACTTCTTGAATAGTGAATATTGCATTAAGTTCATGGCGGCACCTCTATCCACAAATATCCTAGAGATCGGTCTCCCATCGATATGCCCCTTGAGATAAAGTGGTCTCATATGATGGTTAGATTCATTGGGCTTCTCAAAAACCACATCTCTTGGACCTACTGAAGTTGCACATTTTTGGCCTAATCCATGTCATGAAATTCCGCACGCAAAGTAAACACCATGTTAACGTCCATGTTCTCCCTTGGAGATGAACAACTAGTGACTCTTCTTCTAAAGCATCATCCTCATCATCACTTGGAGTAATCACCAGCTTCTCAACCTCCATTAGCTTGGGTTTCCACTCTTGTCTTGGTGGAGGTCTTAACTCATTGAACCTTCTATCTCTAATTTCTTCGGCCTCTTGTTCCTTTAATTCTTTGGCCCAAAGACATTGCTATCTCCTCTTTGGTCAAGGAGTTAAATCCAAAGGTATCCACCTCATATTTGGTTGAGCTCTGGGAGCTAAGTGGTGACTTATAATATTTTTGCACGAACTAGATGTTCCCGTGTTGCTTTCAGGTTGTTCAGTCGCCTTTGGTGCTCCCCGATCGGATCAAAACCACAAAAAATTGACCCCCGTTGCTTTGTACACCTCCAATCTAACCAGCCATGGCTGGTTGGATCGGCTAGAAGCCGCCAGTCGAACCAACCTTGGGGCTTGGTCAGACTAGCCTTGAGCTAATATGCCCTCCTCACCTTTGGACGACGTTGGTTAGACTGGTATTAAGGTTTGGTCAGACCACCATTGCTGGCAACACTAGCTCTAATTTCAGTCTTCTCTTCTTAGACCATCCCTGTTATGTCCTCGGTAGGTACTTGAACATTATAGGACCCAATTTGACGGTAATTACCTAAGAGGTCCTAGTCTCTACCTTAATGCACTTCTCTCCACCCCTTTTCTCCTCAAACCAATTTTTTTATTAAAATCAACTTCTGTTTGTCGAAGTCAGTTGATCATGTATTGACCTTTGAGGCTCTACCCATCCTTGTTGAAATTGCATTGGTGACAAAGATTCGTACATTGGTGATGGTGCTTCCCATGGAATAAAATAAGGAAATGGATGATTTGAGGATCATATGGAAATGGTAGCTCCAATTGCATTGGTTGTTGACCAAACCTCTCCCTAGGAGGTGATGTTGGTCTCTTCACATTACTAGGCCAACCATTACGTCATTGACCGGCCTTTCCTCATTCATATTTATTCAATATCATCTCAAACGCCACCTTCAACTTTTTTGGTGTTTTAGAGCACCAAACATCATTTTTGTTAACTTTTCACACTCCAACCTCTGGGCCTTTTGGTATGATCATATTTGGCCGAGGTTCTCCAATAACAACATTTTTCTCCTTTGAAGATTCGGCTTGACTAGGCTGAATCAACACCTTCTTGTCATTGAAATCTATTATATTCATCGAAAAAGGGTCGTGATCCAACTTTATCCTTGGTCCTTCAGTAAACTTCAATCGTCCTTCAGCTATGACCGATTAAACATATCGACGGAAAACATTACAATCATTAGTAGCGTGAGAATAAGAATCATGCCACTTTCAATAGGTCTGACATTTCAATTCAAAAGTGATATGATATGGCCTTTAGGTAAGTTAATTGTTTCTCTTGCCAAAAAAATATCAAATATTTTATCACACTTGGACACATCACAAGTATACTTAATCTCGCTTTGCTGATCCTTGCAAGGAGCTGGTGTTAAATTAGAGCAAACAAATGGTTTGTTTTTATTTGTCCATGACCATTCGGTTGTTTAAACATCATGATATTTATCATCACCCGATGATTCATAATCAAAACAATCAATCACATTCATACTAGTCTTTTGTCATTAGTTCTAACAAACTTTTAGTTTCTTTAGCCTGACTTTCTTGAGCTAGTGCTTTTTTCAAACTTGACTAACAACAAGAAATCATTAGCCCTCTAATCTTTCTTTAATATAAATAAGCTATCCATTATAAGCTAGGTTGGCCAAATCTCTTTTAGTTATATTTAAACTAAAACATATGTTTCTTGTATCACTAAATCTTTTGATCTAATCAAAAACAGATTCATTATACTTTTACCTAACCGATGTCAAGTCAGTCCATCTAAGCTTCATTTCACCAGTATAAAAGTAATCATAAAATTTGTGTTCTAATTGACTCCAAGTATGAATAAAATTTGGTAGTAAAGAAATAAACCAAGTAAAAGCAATACCGGACAATGATAATGAAAACAAGTATAATTTAAAAACATCCATGTTACTTGCTTCACCACATTGTGCTAACAAATGGCATATATGTTCCCACGTGGTCCTCCTAACTTCTCCATTGAACCTTGTAAACTTAGAAACTTTAAAACCATGAGGATATGGGATGCTGTCAAAATAATCGATATATGGCTTTTGATAAACCCTAGCCTGATTTCTTGGATCAATTTCAATAGCTTCAATAACAATAGCATGTATTATTTTTTACATGTTCTCGGGTCTTTGTTGCTAATTTGTGGACTAAGAGGTGGTGGTGATGGCGCAACATAATTATACTAGCTATAGCGTGCATCTTACGATACCCTCCAAAAGTGTCGGCCCCTGACTTTTAACGCCAGAAACCACATGTGTTCATAATACCAAATCCTTGGATTTGTAGTTTGGCATACACACATGCATAGCAGATACAACAAAGCATGCATCATCCAAGTCGTACAATACTTAATGTTACAAAGGTTGCCCAAGTAAAACCTAAATAGACCAAGTCTAGTTGATTACACTACATAAATTCCAAAAGACTACGGTACAAAAATGGTAGCAAAGCTATGGCAATACCATACTACTCCATAGGCATTGCTTGGACCTAGATCCCTATGGTGTCTCCCTCCGTTCAACCTCCTTGTTGATGTAACATGTGTATGGGTCCTTCTCTACATCTCCCTCTAAAATAGGAAAAAATAGCAAGTGTGAGTATCAACCGTACTTGGTAAGCTATCACTACAAAAATGCATTAGTGCATAAGGTGGATCAAAGGATGGCTTAGTTTATTTACATAAGCTATCTTTCATGAATTAGTTCGCAAACTTATGAGTTAGCAGTTTTAACTGAAATCGGCATTAAGTTCAAGTTGTTAAACATCAATGAGAGTTGCATACTTGGTTTGGTTTACACTCGTATCCAATTTACCACATTATCACCAATTTCGACTTTCCCTCATACCGGGATAGTCCATAAAAACCTCCCTAAAACATATTCTAAGTAATGTTAAAATTTTTAAGGCTAGTCAAGAGTAGTATAATCCTAATGCTCCTTTAACTGCTATCACAACTATTTGAATAGATTTATTTTACTCACACTATGGTGGATGTATGCTTTACCCGCACTCCGTGACGCACCAAATACATGAGACTTGTCATGGCACAGTCTTTCAATTTTGCTCGTATTGTGGTACCCGTTCTAAGGACTATGAAGCCTCATGCACCGCTAGCACGCAACCCCCTTGAACTAGTAGTGAGATGAATCCTAGAACCCATGAAATCTCAACAGTTGCATATATAAGGTTTGTGTTAAGTTTTACATTTCATTACTTGTGAGATCATAACACCACCACATTTGTTTCATGTATAGGACCAACCATGTCTAGGGAGTCACCCTACTCAGGTCGCCTAATCCTCCGATTCTATTCCCATTTGAGAAATGTGGTTGTACTCTGTTCGCTTCCTGCCTCTCTTCTTGACTCGATCATTAATTGACTAGGGTCAACACTAACCTTTACATAGAACCACCCAAAGCTTCCATGCCACCTCAATTGAAATCAATTTTGTTTATTATTTTAGGTTTTTACAAATGGTGTGAATGTGCCCCACGAGATGGTATATAACGTCTCAACAATCGTCGATACATTGCCACACTAAAAAATGTAGTAATAACATAGATGATGATTAAATAAACATGACTAAGCATTGTTTGTAAATGATTGAAGACAATAAATAATATACATCAACAAGGTAGAGGATATCAATATCAAAGAAAAGCTTAATCAAATTTTAGGTTCGTATTTTATTTTAGCATGAAGTTTTACTTGTAAACAAATAATTTTACAATATAGGATCAACATACTCAAGGAGGAGGGTGTGGTGACTTGCCTTGCTAAATCAAGGGCTCATCCTCGACTGTTGTGGTTTCATCGTCACAGATATAACCTGCTTAGCGAATGGTAATCAAACTCATGTCATAAACTAAACAATAAGGACACAGATCCTAAAAAAAGGGTAAAATGCCAAACTAGTGACATTGGATAGGTCTCAAGTTTAGAAGAATTTTGGTAGAAGTTTCACCAAAATCTGATTTAAATGAATGAGCTATGGCCTTCCAAAGATTCAAATTTGAATTAAATCAAATAAATTGCAAAATCCTCCTGCTCGGCCATTTTCATTTGCTTATGGAATTATTTTTCTATAATAAAATACCTTGTTTCACTGATAGGTGGGAACAACCCCTTTTATTTATGAAACCAATTATTTCCCAAAGGAAAACTCTCAGAATCAATGACAAGTAGGGCCTTGGTTAATATTGACTTCGTCAATTTTGGCCCATCCTTAGCCAAGGGCCGGATGTTAGTCTGACATAAGCTTAACGAGAGTTTTAAAATCATTTTTAAGATGGGGTGGCCTACTCAGCAGTGACACAAATTCTAAACATAGGTTTAAACATATTTTTTGAATAGACATGTCCCACATGTCATAGGTACATCTCCCCATTAGTTAACTTAACTATATTCATTAGCCTTAATCATTTATACCTAGCCCATGTGTCAGCCTCACTCTCTCTTTCTCTTCTCCCTTTTCCCTCCTATTATCTTTCTCTCTCGCTGCCTTTTTCTCCCGCGTGAGAGTGTCGGCGATAAGGCTAGCGCACGTGGCTACCTGCAAGGTTGGAGCCAGGGACGACTAGGGAAGGGAGGGCCGTGGGGACGTGGACAACTGCTAGGTGGCGATAGGAGGGCTAGGAAGGCGCATGGAGGCACAAGTGGTTGGGTGTGGTGGCAGTGGTAGTCAGTTGCATGGCATGCTGGTGATGCGGCGGCCAAGCTGCAAAACCAAGGCTAGTGGTGGGATCCCGATGTACTAGAAGCCACTACCAAGGCCTACTCAAAGGTGGGCAATTACTGGGAGTGGCTGTGGGGGTAGGGGCTCGAGGTGACGATGGCTGCAATGGAGTTAAGCTTGAACACCAGCCAAATTTGTTGCCTTGGCTGGGTGACAGATGGCGGGTTGCTCCTAAGAGCATCGCCAATGCTAGGGAAAGGTTTTTCCCTCCACCAATTTGGCCGAGGAAGGCCCCTAGCAGTGAGGCCATTGGTGGTCTTGTGTCCAGCGTGGTGGCATGATCAAGGTGCTAGCAATAGGGCATAATCGATGGCACACGAGGTCGGACTTGGTACAGGGTTGCTAAGGGTGTCCACCAGTGAGAGGGATTGGCTGAAGCACCGTGGAGATGACAGCCGATTGATGAAGGTCATGCAGGCGTACGTGCATAACTGTGCGTGTTAGTATGGGCAAGCGTGGATGGCGGTGCACCAATTAGGGCGACGTCGGTGGCCATAAGGGCATTGGCATCACAGGAAGGCAACATGTAAGGAAGGAGGGAGAGAATGGCGACCAAATTTCTCACCGTGCAGCAGCTTAGCAGTGGCATATCGAAGCGGTGAGTAGCAAAACTACAGGCGTCGAGGTACAGGTTAGGAAAGGTTGGGCTCACGGTTCATCCTTGCCCGATGGTTGCAACACGATGGTGAGGGTTGCGTGTGGTTTGTCCTTGTAGTGTTGATTCTGACTTCTGGTTCGTCTCGAGGCGTGTCGGTTTGCTTCGGCCTCGGTGTCGCCAAGGAAGGTAGCCCAAAGCGGCTTAGCGGTTGGTGATGTGCAGACGATGGAGGAGAGGGAAAGGAGATGAGGTGCGCTTGCTAGCTTGATTTGTAAGCGGCCTGCCATGTCTTTCGCTGGCATGGAAAGGCAGCGATCAGAGACCAACATAGGTGAGGCGAGGAAGTCACCACGTCATTAAAGGCAGTGTCCTTACTTCCTCGAATCCTATGGCGGCATGGACGTGGCAAGCACGAGGGACCAAGAAAAAGAGGTCGAGAGGGAGGAAAATGACGAGGAGGCGAGCTCCACTTTGCCAGCAAGGCATGTGGTGGTAATAGGAAGGTGAGACGGAAGGTCCAGTTATTGTTGCTCTATAGCTACTCGTTGTGTAGTAGCATAGGTTGACACCGTACTGACCAAGTGGGTAGTACGACTACAAAAAAGCAAAGAGGTGGAGGGTGAGGTGTTGTTGCTTAGCGCGTAGGTTGAGTTAGCTCTTCTTCTAGCAACGGTGTGTGCAAGTGATTGCATACTACTTGGAATGACACACGAGAATGGTAGTTGGGTGATAGTGCACAGCAAGCTAGCATGGCAGCGGCTTGTTGGCTAGGGTTAGGCAACGGTGTGGCACAACAAGTGGGGCAGAGCTCAGCAGCGACCAAGGTTTGTGGTGGTAGCAGCTCAATGGTAGCGGGTGAACGGGTGAACGATAGCAGTTGACTCTTTCTAGTAGGAGGGAAATAGTCTAGGTGTCACACCACACCTAGGAACCACATACAATGGCAAATAGAGGGAGTGTGCTGTAGGAGTATAGCATGAGTCGACCAGCAAAACCGTGATGTCAATACTAGTCTTAGAAAAACTTACTAATATCCGCAGTCAACGGAGATGTATAATTATAACTAAATACAACTTATATTATGCCTTACATGATATCACATCTTTGAAATAGCTTCGAGCATACAATCAACGTATAGAGAAGCAGCAATAGAACTTAGCGCAACTAAAATTCAATCCATAAGTAATGGATGATTGATACTAGATAAAAAAAACTAATCTTTAACTGAAAAACAATAATTAAGTGCTTCCGTACTTAACCAGTAAAAAATATATAAAAATATATAAGTATACAAGCTTTAAAGAAAACTTAAATTCATTTCGCTAACCTTGATTGGACTTCTGACGCTGAAATGGATCATACATTTTCTGATGCTCGTGGCCTCGGAAATTTAATTTATACTTTCACGTCTCGGTAGGGAAAACAATTTACTCAAATTATTGCCTTAATCATGGATGTTACACAAAACAACACACACTTGCATTCCTGGAGTTACAAAAGGAACCACAGTGACAAAAAAAAATCACCAAGTTTAGTTACAAACGCGAATAGGAACAGATCGAGTCGCACTGTCGCACACATTAACACTACTTCATATTCAGAAAACCATCAAGGCAAATCAACACCATCATATCGTTTCAGTGCAGAGGAAGCAGTACAGCACGGATGAATAATACCAGCAGCGTTGATTAGTTGCTCGGTGGCTTTTCTCCTCCAGACACATTCGGGTCTCTTGATCTAATCTCGACGCGCTGCAAAAGCAATGGAATTAATCCTGTGAGCTGAGCACAATAGCTCTAGTAGATTTGCGCTACAACTGTAAAATTAATCTGGGCGCATGTATGCATTGCTACCTGCACAGTTGACAGCTTGGTGGGTTCATTAATCTGGCCGCAGCCGGTGACGCGCTGGACGAGGCCGAGGAACCTGTCCTTGAGCTGAGCAGCGAAGTTGGCTATGGGAGTTATCTTGCTTGCTTCGATCTGGAGCTCACAAAAATGGAGCGTTTCTGAGCTGCTACTGCCTTGAGCTGATCAGTAGCTGATATGAAGATGGCTCCCTGCTCGCCTGCTTAGTTTGCTTGCTCGATGCCTGGATCGATCGCCGAGAGCCCCATTTATACACAGCGAACTATCGTGTGTCCGGTCACCAAGCGCGTCAGCTTTCACCGGAAGAAACGCATATTCAGATTGCGTTGCTGCGCGTGCTCTGCATTTTTCTGTTCCACATCATGCCGATCTATGCATGCGTTCATCGCGCTCCTCTGCTAATTGTATAGTCCGTGGAAAGCAAGGCCGATTATAAAATGAGCCATGCAAACGATTTGCAGTATGGTGGAGCATGCAGAGCAGGCAAATCGCATTGTTAATTGTTGAAGCAGTAGCACTCATGTTTCCCCGGATCTTTGCGGTCACATGAGTAACGTCGTATTGCTGTTGCTCCCAGCTGTTTCTGTGATAGCAGCGATCGATCGTTGATGGCCTCGGGACAGCTACGAACATTCGCGATTCCACACGTGTGACACATGCGTATATGCGTTTCGCCCGCTGGGAAAAACGTAGAGCATGGACTGGTCCAAAAGTTAAGGCCGGATTGGGCCGGGGCCCACATACTGTTCCTTTTCCTCCCGAACTCTCAACTGAGTTAGAACATTTTTTTATTCAAGAAATCGGGAAATTTTAGAAAATAAATTGTGAGCTTCTAGATTTAAATTGAAAATTTTTTAAATGACCAAGGGTGCGTGGTCCTTTTTTAAACAAAGGTGAAGGATGGCTTAGGTCAGGTCACCCTCGACCGACCGGCCGGCCGGAGTGCTTTTTTTGTCCAGTTAAAGTACAATAATAGTTTGACAAAGAAAGCATTGTAATTATGCTTTTCATGCACAATTATGAAAAGTGCGGCTGCTATGCTAGCCCTTCGTACCAGTACAGATCGATCCACGCTATTAAAACGACTGGAATAATTGTATGAGATGATGACGATCTTGTTGAAATAGCAACCATAGACTCACCTCTGACGAAAAAGGAGAAAAAATAAACAAAGAGGAAAAATGACACAAAGAAAAAAAAAGAGAGAAAAGCTGGTGCTATACGGGTGACCTGACTCATAATATTGCAAACACTATGACTGGTGGGCCACCTCCGCCGGGCCTCTAGCTCGTCGCGGCAGGGATAAAAACAGTATGCAAATTCCAGGCTATCATTTTTGTTTTGTACTAACTGTTATCCGATTCTGTATTGTCTCAACATGAAATGAAAATGATATAGGTTAAAATGGTATACCGTATTTCATACGATATTTCCTAACAAAATTATCATAAGACAGACAACCATCGAAATATAAAAAAAACTTAACCATAAACCTGTTGATGATATAATATCATCAAGTATTATTATTTAAATCTACACTAATATATGTGTATGACATTACTTTATAATAAAAAAACATGACAAATTCAATCTTGTGATACGTTGTTTCACAGGCTTTATTCCGGTAATTACATATCCGATTTTTTTTTCTAGTGTTCTAATAGTACTGTTGTCTATCGTTTTCAACCCTATCATTTCGATTCCATTTTCGTAACAAAAATGACTTAAGCATTTCTCCAACCATATTCACACGCGGCGACGGCAAAGTTAATGGGCAGCATTCCGCCAGGCCCACGGCTGTGACATCTATGGGCCGCAACCCAAAAGGCCATATAGAGTGGGCGGGTCGTCAGACCATGCCTCCATCGGCTAAGATCTGGGCTCTCCATCGATAGGTATCTGATGGGGCCAAAAATTATCTGATGGCCTACTAAACTTTTCTGAAAAAACGCATGGTACACGGCTCGTTTCATGTCAGTACGTAACAGATAGAGTAGACGGTAGTATCTGAATCATGTAGGAGTATGTACATGGTTTTCTACTCCACGAAAGAAAAATCAAATCATCTGCTCTGACAGTAATGCAGTTGTTGTGCCTGAAGCGACGTCACGTCAAGTCACATTGCACTATGAGATTCCTTGCCGTGCATTCGGACTTTTCAGGGAAAAAATAATCTGAATTCCATTCGTGTTCATGCGTGCAACATCTTCTCCAGAACGTGTGATGCATACACCCATTTATAATGAAGAACTGTTTCTATCAATTTCGGCAGCTTCACGGCTTGCAACTAAATGGTTACATTTGGGGTAACCATGCGTGTATATATATATGCATATGCGCTGTGTTTTTCAGTGTGTTCTAAAAGATCTAGAGGCATATGCGTATGCTCATAGAGTGATCTGAAGAACGAAGCAAGATACACAATACTCGTAGAGTAATTATCAAACAGAAATAAGAAACTTTCTGAAGGAAGTTACACAGAGTTGAAGCTCGTAAAAGAAGTTCCATAGATGTCAACACCGTAGAGTACGTAGTTAATGTCTGCAACTAGAAAAAGTGCTGGGTACAAAAGTAGAACAATCAAACAGCATGAACAACAAAAAGATAAATAAACAGAAGCTGCTTTGCCACATGACCCACTTTTTCTTCTTCTATCCTAGCTTGGTGACCGTGTGAAGGCCTCTCCAGCCGGCAACAATGCCACTCGCCGGCCTCGATCCGAAATGTAATAGATCCAGCCGACACCTTTGCCTGAACAGTGAGCACTTCTCCTGAAACTATATGTCCTTCACGAAGACGTACGCATGAAGTGCAAGACATAACCTGAGAACCATAAGCCAAAGTAATTAAGTTCAGAACATGTTTGCTAGACTAGAAGAATAACAGGCAGGAACTGAATAATCAAGAACTGTGCGAGATTTAGATTATCACCAGTAGTTCGAAACATCAATCAGGATTGAGGATGCCCACTTAATTAGCCAGCCGTGCATGCAGTAATAGAGAAATCCATGCGTGCGCACGAACTGATATAAGTAAGCATATCTGCTCTTCTCAAACTTGGATAGAAGAGAGGAGACCAGGAGGTAAGGGAACTTCTCCCTCTCTGGTCGCCCAAGGGCTCTCGCACTGGAGTTGCAAGTGTTTTTATAGCCGCTTTGCAGCACACACGCAGGCATAAGAGTCATGGGTTAGTTTAAGCAGGTGAAGCTGCATGCAAGGCTAGCTATCTCGTCGTTTTCTCTCTAGCTAGCCCCCTGCAGGAGCATGGGCGCTGCCATGCCATATTGCCATGCCCTGAGCTCTGACTCGGAGGGAGATATCATGTTCATGCATGCATTAGCAGCATAGGGCTTGTCCTTTTGACGCCCAGGAAAGACCCGAGAATTTCTCCACGCGCGTTAATTCGAGCGCTTGTTCCATGCAAACCTCAACTTCAGTGCAAGATGCGGCACGTCATACACAGTAATCTCTCCTCATCCATCGTAGTCCACTTGATTAAGCATATATGATTATGTGAAGTATAGTGATGTTACAATTTGCAAATTAAGTTTCCTTCATGTGCAATCCATTCGTCTGCATGGTGGTGCATGCATGTAAGTATTCCAAGCGAGATGTGAGATGTCATGTACTACACTTTACCGTCAGCATCACGAAGGAAATCTGAAGAAAGCTTTTGACATTTTTTCAGCTGCATCGATCATCACCCGTGTGAATCCTGCATGGATGGATCGATGGATGGATGGATGGATGGGATGCTAGCTGCTTGCACTTTGCAGGGTACGCCCCGGCAGACAGACAGGGAGACAGGGGCAGCGGCCGGCAACTTAACTTTGCCGTAGCTAGTGCAGAGCACGTCGCATTTACGTCTTCTGAAGCTAAATTAAGCTTGGATAACCCAAGCAGTCAAGCAGTGAAACCCTAAACCCTAAGCAAATCGCTGTGTGAAAATCTTTGCCGCTAGATAACTGCGCAGTCGTCGAGACGAAGCGCTGTTTGTCTCGTTATTTATCCCCGAGCTGTATGTGCTCCTGTGTCCCGTCTGGTTGTGTTATTGCTGGGGATATTCTAGTTTACGGAATTGCGTGATGTTTGTAACATGTAAACTATGGCCATCGTCATTGCACTGACCAAAAGCGCGTGGCACTGTACACCGGCCAGTATTATGTGTGCGCCAGTGATCGTATCAGTATTGATCGGTATACATGCATGCACGCATGCGAGCGAGCCCATGCGTCATATGCAGCAGATGAGCAGGGGCAGGCAGCTGCTGTCTTTAGCTGCGATCTGCAGATAGCTAGAGCCTGGCTGCAGGTTACGTGTCAACGGCGAACGATGGGGAGCCATGCGAGGCGCTCGTATGAGTTGACGCTTAATGCTATGCAGAAAAAGGTGGGGCGAGCTTCATACACCGTACCGCCAGTTGTATTAAGACGCACAGTAGTACTCTAGCGTATCGTCATGTGAGCCCTTTTAAGTTATTGCATCGCAATAGGATGTGCTGCAAAGATTGAAAAATTGGGCCATCTTTTACCGTGAAGTCCTATTTTGGAATATTTTTAAACACCTGTGGGTGAAGTCGTACACCGTACTACCGGTGCTTCCCCCATAGAACATTATTTTACCAATCGCTTCATCTTGACATAGATATTTTAACTTTGTTACAATTTGAATCGCCTCAATCCTCATTTCTCGCATGTCAATGACTTTGAGCACACCAGCTCATGAACGCGAGTGAACTTTTACCAGATGAAAGGAGATGAGTGGCGTCGTCCAAGAGGTAAAGTGTTCGCACATGTTAGTGAATATATTGTTAAATAAACTCAACCTAAAAACAATAATTACAATATGACATTAGTTGGTAATACTATCGTAATTCTTAACACGTGCAATGCCTTATTTTAGGATTATCTAAACCCTAAACCCTAATTATCAAATAATACTCTGTAACTATAAAGTAGCCTTCTGAGTTAATTACGAAGCATGTAGTTAAATATGTGAGAGAAATATCTTCGAGTTAATTACAAAAATACATGATCATACCGAGATAACTAAGGTGTTAGAAAAATAATCTAATATAAAACAAAGAAATTAATTGGGCTATCACAAAAATCAATATCATGAGACAAAGGGGCTATGATACCTAGATACTTCTAAAACATGGCGTATTTCATATTATGCATCGAATACTCTCAGATACATACTGGACATATATCGATGAATGTTTTTCAAAATAATAAATTAATTTCCGATACTTCTTAGATATTTTGATGACACTTTTAATCAGGATATCATTACATATTTAAAGTCCATGAAAAAGCCTAAATTAACGTTATCAGTTAACTAATCCCATGTTAAAAAAATAAGATGTGCATGTATTAAGATAAATTAAGATGCATACCTTTTGACTAACAATTAAGCTATCAATATATTTGTTTATTGACATACCAGTAATACCAATAAATTCATATTTAAAAATACCTCCAAATAATGTTAATTCGTAGTTGTTAATGTTATATAATAAAAGCAAACAATGGTCAAAGTATGATTGTACAAAAAATAATACACTTCATATTTTTATAGGATAGAGAGAATATGTGATTTTCCTATTGATCAAATTAAATAGTCACCTCTTTTATATTTAAAACCTCAACCATTTATTTCTTCATATTATATTATTTTTAATTATTATTATTATATATATATAGGTGTATCCCTGTATTCATGTTTTTGGAAATATGGCATATCGCAATATCATTGTATCAAATATTTGTATCCGTATCCGTATCTGAGTAAGGGTTTCATAGATACGCTAAAAGATTTAACCAATATGGTCTTTATATATACTTCATGTATCAATACATCCTACAAGATGTTGCTGCTGATACATAAATCGAAAAAGGATTTTTGGGTTGCAACGAACCTACGAAATTACATATGAAACAAAACAATTAGATAGAGATCCAATGACGTCTCGATTTGGATAAGGATATAAATAGGACTTTTAATGGCCTTAAAGGCCCGATTAAACGTCATATATATTTAGGGGTGGTGAGGGATAGAAAGAAGAGAAACATACATAAATAGTCACATGAGAAACCCTATGAGGCAAATACTGTGCAGGTGCTACCATATCTGGGCACAGCATTCCCTCTAGAGGATACTAGTAGAGTCATTGTTGTGTTGTAGCACTATTGTTGGCATGGAAACACAAGGAGGCAAACACGCAAGGAGGAGAGGCTCGCACGAGGAGGAGACGATTAGCACGCGCTACGTCCGACCGACTTGCTCATACTCTTCTTCCGCTACTCAACGCATCAAGTAATAACATTATATGATTCCTTACTCATATGGTAAAAAAATATTTTATATTATCGTAGTTTATCTGTAACTAGTCCAATGTGGTTCAAACTAAAATTTTGATGACCTAACCGCAATTTACTCAAATAAATTTATAAAATCAAATAGGTTTATTAACAAAGGTATTTTCATGACAAACCTGTAAATTCCATTTTACATTTTTAACTTAGTACTTTAAAATGTATTAACAGTTAATTTTTAAGGGTTTGATCATATCTCGTTCAAAATGTGTATCTGTGACCGGAGATAGCGAGATAAAAAATCAGAGATGGGCATGCACGCGCGTGGTATATTAATTCATAGCCTAACGAAGAACACGGCGAGCTCCGGGCAGTCGCCGCCGTGCGGGCTGATCATGTAGAGCGACTCCGAGTCCCTGGAGCCGATGATGTGCTCAAAGCACCCACGCATGTACGCCATCTCGCCGTCGGGCCCGTCCATGTCCGACATCCTGGGGAGTACGCCGCCGCCCATGGACACCGCCCAGAGCGTCTCCAGCACGGCGATGTCGTCGTCGGTGGGATCGCGCCGCACCGCGTAGCCCACCCTCTTGCCGTTGCAGAACATGGTCCACATGGGCTCCTCGAGCACCCACCCGTGCTGCTGTTTCCGCCTCGAGCTGGCGCCGTCCTCGCCGTCGCCGCCGTCCGCCGCGTGCTTCTCGCTCTCCAGCACGATCCGCGCGCCGGCGGTGGTACCGAGGTCGCGGAGCAGCGCGTGCGTCGGGAGCGCCAGCTCCACCACGAGCGTCGGCAGGCACCGCGGGTTGTCCTGCAGGGACAGCGCGATGCGGCCGTCACGGTACCCGAACAGCGTGCCGGTCATGCGCCGGCGAGACGTCCCCGCGCCGGAGGAGGACGCCACGAGCTTCGACATTAGGGAGTCCGATGGGGACAGCCGAGCCGGCGCCGCGATCCGGCACGCCCCGGGCTGCAGCCGGCGGCACCGCGGCGTCAGCACCGGGAGCGACTGGCACATGGTGTGGAACATCCTCACCGGCCGCGACCGCCGCCCCGGCCTCCGCCGCATTGGCGGCGCCTCCAGCGCACGTCCCGCGGCGCGCGTCGGGGACGGCGACGCCATCCGCAGGATGGGCTTCTTGCTGACGGCGTCGTCGTCGTCTGCGACCACCGACGACGACAGGGACGCCGGTGTCATCCTTCGTGAACCGTCCACCACGGCGTGATCAGCCATCTCGGAGCCCGGGGAAGCGAGCGAGCCACCGGGGTTACCGCGCGGCGCCGCGGCGGCCGGTGCTGCTCGCTCGCTCGGCGTCGCGATCGATCGCGGGGGCTGTGTACGTGTCTCTTGATGCGTGCCCATCGGGAGAAGGTGAGGGGAGAGGCGTTTTTGATACGGGTGCAGTTGGAGCTCGCGGCGCGGCGAGGCGGGGCGCGTGGTTTGGCGGTTTGGCCAGTTTGTTCGCGTGGTTGGCAGGCAGCAACTGGCGCCAAAACTGCCGCCACGGAGACCGGTTCGGCGATGCAGTTGCGCGTCCCGTGAAGTAGCCGCTTTTGCGGTTCAGATCTGCTGTGTGTGATTGGCTTTGGAGTTGGAGCCCATCATAGGGGTGAAAGCTTAGGCCCAATCTTGTTTGACGGAAAGAAAGCTTAGGCCCAACTGATATCGCTGTGTCAGCCCAATCTGGAGGGGAATAGGCGATTCGGCAGCCCAACTTTCTTTGCCTCAAACATCAATCCGGCAGCAGCTTGCATGATGCAGAATTGCAGATTGCAGACGACAACGTGATCATTAATTCGTGATTTAAGCTTGACAGGACGAGGTTAGTATTATTTCTGGTGCAGCTGCAGTGCCGTATAATCAGTCATCTTGAATTCAACAATGTAAGAGGTCTTATTCGTTGTACGGTGTTGCAAACTCAGGATTATTAGATTGGAGAAGCAATCAAGGCCTTCTTTTTGCATGAAACTGAAGTATGGTAATTACTGAGATTTCGCAAATGGCCATGGTTTTGTTCCCTCCGATCCTCCATGGTTGCTAGTTATATGTTCTTAGAGTAGTATTGCAATCTTCTTCAGCTGCTTCTCAGCGTAACGATGCATGTCTCTCACCAATCCTGGCAAAAACTAGAGATCTTGCTGACAACATTCTCGATCATAAATCAATTTTCAGGTAGCTAGCATGCTTACATCGATCTTGTAGACTTGTACTACTCCAGATTCTTTAGACAGGGAACTCGACAAGTAAAACCGGACAAACGGTCTGCTCGCAAAGGATAAGAACATTTCATTAGCTAGATTAGAGAACCCCAGTGTTCGTTAAACAATAATTAAGAGGAGTTGCTGACCGATCTGGTAACAACCAGTGGAGAGCCTGAGACCGCATACGCAGGTCATCACTCGCCAGTTCCCTCCGGGCAAAGATCATCATACCTCGAGTTTAGGTTAGTCTGCACACACCGCTGTCACCTTCGACGTTTTCCAAATGAAGTCATGGAACTGATCATCATCGTCGGTGGTGATAACGATGACCACGAGTTGCACACGAGATATTAGCATTCTTTTCTTTTTCTTCAATGAAACTATTAGATGTTCTTGATGTGCCATTCATGTGCGCTGTTTTTGTATAGGAATGCTCCAATCGAGAAGAAAACTGCACCATGTATACTTACCCGGTCCGGTCATGAAAGCATAACGTTTTAGACATGCTTTTAATTAAACTCAAACTTTTGAACGCCAATATCTTTCAGTTATTTCTAATTAGGACGTATGATATGTGTAGATTTCTTAAAAAATACTTTCATAATATCACACATATATCATGTTTTTTTAATATCTTAAATAGAAAAATGGAAGCAGATTCATTTTAAAGATTATGTCGATGTCGATGTTCTGAAAAGGCAGTATGCCAACATTGATTAGAAAGTTTATAGTTTAATTATATATATACAAAAATTTCAACCGTGATTTGATCACCTTGCCCAACTCTGTAAAAACAAGAGGAAGCTAATTACCGGATGGTAGAAGTTTGAAGAACACGAGATCGTCCTATGACGTGGGTTACGGTCGAACGGTAAGTGAGCTGGGGAGATAGATTCATAGATATCCTTGAATGCCTCGCAGCTTCTTCTGTGCGACTGTGCGATCAGGCAGAGAGGCTGTGCAGGTAATTAATTGCTGCAGTGTTTGTCCGCATCAACATTCTTGTAGCAAGTGTGCCTTCCAGCTGCAACACCGGCACACGGCTCATGGGCTCTTGGCTCACTTGCAGGTTAGTTAGTACTCCTACAAGACTAAACCTACCTTCTACTGACAATAATATGGAGTAATTCAGATGGCAAAGAAACAGTCAATGGTAGATATTACGGGCTCTTCGATCTACCTTGTACAGATCAGTACAACTGGTGAGTAATCTGTTTGCCGATCTGCTAATATGTTGGGTGAAAACACCCGCCAATATTCAGCAGTGTAGCATTCAGCAACCTCACACTGATTTTACGAAAATGACGCTCCTATCTCATATTACTATCCTGCAGATACGCCGTTTTATCACATTCTTCACCAATGAAACTTTCAAACTACTGTGTGATTGTGTCTAAATAGTTCTAATACTACCAGCTGGATCAATCGCGTCAAACGAGGGCATTCTTGGCAACATTTCCAGTCTCCATCTGTCCCAGCTCCACGGAAATAAATACGGCTCATTTCTGAATGAATCTGCCGCAGACAGACGGGAGTTAATACCCTCACGAAAGAGAGGGCGCAGAAAAAAATTGAAACACAAAAGTGAAACAGTAGTACTCACCAAGACTCCGGTCGCCGCTCTCGCCAGAAGCTACGAGCATCTAGAGTGGCCAGCCGCAGCCCCACGGAGGCAATGAATCAGGTAGAGGAAAAGGAGGAGAACCGATTCCAAGAACCAGCATCGGATCGGTGCAAAGAAGATAAGGAGCAGAACAACTCTGAAGAATCGATGGACCAGCGGAATGAGGAAGAGGAGGAAGAAAAGGAGGGCTCTGAGGAGGCCACCCCGACGGCGGCGGCGCCGTCACTCTTCCTGCACCCCTGCTCGCTGCTGCAATACATAACCCAGGTCTGCGCCTGCTGCCTTGGCCTGAGCGATTCTTTCTGCGAACAAAAGCCAAGTGCTGTTCCTGTTCCTGAACCTGAACCTGCATCTGCCGATCCGTCTCAAGAAGGAGAAGAAGAGGACATGAAGAGCAGTGTAAGTAGATTGATTTGCAGTTTCTGCAAAGCATTTCGTAGTTCGTATTGTTTAGTTAATTAACTAGCTTGCCTACCATATGAAATTAGTTTAGTATTTCTACATGCAGGAGGCGACCACTCGGGTGCGGGCAGCGCGGCTAAGGCCAAAGCCACCGGGCAATCCAAGAGAAGGGAGCGGTGGCAATGGAGGACACCATCACTAGCCAGTCTGCAACTCTGCATCGTCTTCAGTCTTCAGTTGAGCAACCTAGCAATTATATACATTTATGGCCGTGTTTACTTGTTCTAAGCAGCGTGCTTGTACAAAAATGTAGCCGATCAAGTTCTAGTTTACGTAGACTTTTGTGATCCGAACTTTCAATAAGAACTTGTGCGTATTTAATTAAGTTAGTATGCATGTCCTATGTTCATTTTGTGAGTTAACTAGTGTTCAATCTGTGTCTCGACTCTCAAGAAGTTCCTCTCTTTCATATTATATGACAATTTAACTTTTTTCTAAGTCAATTTTTTATATTTAATTCATTTTATAGAAAAAATAACATTTTTAACACAAAACATAACTAATGTTATAAATATTATTATATTTTTTAAAAAATAATTTAAAGAGTTAAATTAACTTATAATATAAAATGAAAAGAGTAATATTATTTCTGTGAATGGGTGATGCTAAGTTGTTAATTGGTCGAGGCAGATCCGATTAACCTGCTTGCTTGCATGCGAACCACTTGGACGCTGCAAAAGAGCGAAACTCGGATCGGTCTGCTGATACGCCAGGAAAACAAGAAGCTAAAAGAGATGATGTCTGAATTTATGTCATGGAATCATGGTTAGATCGAACAAACTTGCAGCATGCATGTATGGACCGGCCTACATGCTACTACTTGCATACTCACGCAGCTCTAGCATCTAGCAACCGCGATGAGTTTAGTTTTGTGGAATTGCTAAGGACATGTAGATGTGTGGACTTGTTTCTAAAGAAAGTATCAATCAATTACGATCCGATTTCTAAGACATTTTTTAAACTCGATTTCTAAGATATTTTTAACTCACTTTCTACGATAACAAAATGCAGCAACCAAACCGAGGTTATAGGTCCTTTCGAGCAGAGATCGAGATTGCATGGTACAACACCAATTCTCTTGCCCATGCACGCAGGTTGACCGGCAGGACGACCCGTCGATCCGTGCGTCCTTCCATACTTCCGCTGCACCGAGAACTCACCTGGTGACCACCGCGAGTCCGCAACCGTCTCCCGTACGGGAAGTCTGGCTCCTGCCTACCCTGCGATGCTTCCCAAATTGGCAGGCCGTCCGCCGCCGCCACGCCGGCGAGAGGGTGTGCTCTCGGACGGGGACACAACGGCGACAGGGGTACACGACCGCGAGGCGTTCGTCGAATCCGGCGTTCCGAGCCGCAGATTATTATGGGCTACAAAGTGAAATCAACTTGTACGTACGATGAAGTTTGGCCACGCGAAGAGATTAGGCTGCAAGGGAAGCCTTTTTTTTGCGCAGACGATATTGGGCCTACTTGAGGTAGCGCGACTTGGCCTGCTTTTACTGGGCCACAAAGAAGCCCATTCCCTGTGCGGAGAAGGTAACTTTTCCCACGTTTAATTCCCATCGGTTCTATGGGCCTAATAACCACTATGGGCCGACAATTCCAGGCCGGACGATGAGGGGCAGTGCAAATTGTGCCAGCTCTAATAGGCCTACTCATATTATTTCGAAGAAATTAAGTGTCGGCCCATATATATTGCCCAGATAGGATTGCTACCATGATGGGCCTAACATACATGATCGGCCGAAATTTCCAGTCTGTACATTCGGAGACGTCCGAATTAAACTGCAATCTGTCAAGGTAGATCGGCCAAGTCACGTCGGTATGCCACATCGACGCATAGAGCGTGTCGTGGCCGGTTTTGACCAATAATGGATGCCCAGTTAAGATTAACAACCTCAAAATACATTTAATAGTGATCTAAATGGAATAAATTTAATGCGTACCATACACTTAACTCATTTTATTTCATCATCCCCTATTATCATCTTCTCGGTGCACCTCACCTCGAAGAAATGAGTTCTCTCCAACCTCAAGCTATATCCATCCCTATGATTTTATCAATATAAAGGGATTTCGAATAATCTTTTAAAAACAAGATAAAGAAAAGAAATAATATTTCGATCACACTTCACTCTCAACAACTCATAGCATACATTGCGCGTGTAGCATAGTGTACAAAAAGCCACACATTGACAAGCTACTCACTAACCCATTTTCTGTTAGGTTGCTAGGTCTACTCGCTTTCAAGGGTCTACTTTCCTGTGGGTCATAATGGGCGAGTGTTCGTGTGGCCTAGACCTACGCAAATGCAAAACAACAAAGAGCTTACGCGTGGTCCACCCATTGTGTGAAGCCAGCCCAACAGTCTAAGTTGGCTTCTTTCTCTACCTTACACTCTTGCATCAGCATGAAGACAGAGAGGTATCACTAAGATATGCCTGACAACTTGACACGGTGTTGCCATTACTTCTGCTTCACGCCAAAATCTCTTCAACAATGTTGGTGAGCTCAACATCCTTCTCTCTCTAGCGAGCCCCATCCTCTTCCATTTGACAACTAGGTTAGCTCTTCCTGCCACCATTCCTACTGTGTCGCTGTCTGGCCTCACCGGCTCTAAAAGACGTCAATGTGCCGACGTGGTCCTACTTGGCCAGCCTCCTCCCTCTCTCCTTTGATCCGCTTTGCTTCTACCATCAACACTAGCCCATCACTTACTATCAACCCCATGATGGCGTCGTCACTGTCTCATGTGCTACATGTTAGGGTTTTAAAATATAATTATTTTAATTTTAATTATTGTTTTTTAATTTTAAATTGCTTAGTGTCTCTTTACACGAATTTAATTGGCTTTGAAAAGCTAGCATATGAATCAACGCTTATACTATTATATAAAACTTAAAATATAAAAATCTTTATATTTTAAAATAGGACGTGTAGTTCTGAGAAAAAAAATGTTGGCTCTCATCATCGCTGTCCTGACCCCCTCTGCGATTAGCATTTTAGCAGAGGCTGTCAGTCTGTCACTGTTCGCAGCTCGGGCAATGTGAGGACTGAGGAGGAACGCCGATTCGAAAGCCGCGTGAACTACTTAAAACAAATTTGGCCCAACATTTTTCATTTACCCTGGTATTGGATACGGGCCAAATATGGCCCAACCAAACAGCTTGAAGTGGTTGCGATCTTCTGAGTTTGCAGATATGACCCTGTCGAAATCGATTCCTCGCACGCGGCCGCTCCGTCCTGGAATCCATGGCGCTGCGGCGTCTCGCCGGCTGCGTCCTCATCCACCGTGTGGCACCCCTTCCACCTCCGAGCCCGCCGTTGGCGTTCCTCTACTCCGAATCCAGCGGCCAACTCCGCCGCCGCTCCACCTCCTCGTCCACCCCACCGCACTTCATGGTCCAGTACCTCATCTCCAAATGCGGCCTTTCGCCGGCGGCGGCCGCCAAGGCCGCCCCGCGGTTCGCGCACCTCGACTCCGCGTCCAGGCCCGACGCCGCGCTTGCCTTCCTCCGCTCTCAGGGCCTCACCCGCGCGCAGGTCCGCGAGGTCGTGTCGTGCAAGCCGGCGCTGCTGCTCAGCGACGTCGACGCCACCCTCGACCCCAAGTTCCGCGCCGTCCGCGCGCTCGGCCTCGGCCGCGCCGACGTCGCGCGCCTCTTCGCCCTCTACCCGCCGGCGCTTACCTACGGCATCCACACCAACCTCCTACCCCGCCTCCTCTTCTGGATCGACTTCCTCGGGTCCGCCAAGTTACTGATGAAATGGCTCACCAAGACATGGCTGCTCCAGTACAGCGTCGACATCCTCCTCCGCAACCTCTCCACGCTCCGAGCCCTCGGCGTCCAGGAAAGCCGCATCACCACCACGGTGCGGCTGCAGCCGATGCTGATCATGCAGACGGCAGCCAAGTTTCAGAAGCTGGTCGGCCGCGTCGAGGCGTGCGGTATCCCGCCAAGCTCCGGGATGTACATGTGGGCCTTCTTCACGCTGCGCAACGTCAGCGAGAGCGCCTTCCGAGCCAAGAAGGCGGCCGTGATGGGAGCCGCCGGGTGCACGGAGCAGGAGTTCGACGCCATGTTCCGCCGCGCGCCGTGCTTCATGTTCATGCCCGCGGAGCTGCTGCGGCGGAAGGTGGAGTTCCTGATGGCGACGGCCGAGTGCGACGCGAAGCACATCGTCACCAACCCCGTGCTGCTGACGCTTAGCCTAAGCAAGCGGATGGTGCCGCGGTGCCGCGTCGTGGAGACCTTGCGGTCCAGGGGCATGGACATAGGGAAGAAAACGAACCTGGGAAGCATAATGAGATACCCGGAGGACAAGTTCGTGGAGAGGTACGTACTCAGGTACCAGCAAGTGGTGCCTGAACTCTTAGAACTGTATCCTCCTCGACATGGCGAGGACAGCTCACATACAAGGTGACAGTTCTGCGAGGTTGTGTTGTCTGGCATCTAGAGGTTGAGTTTGTTGTTGAGAACTATCATGTTGTGCAGAAGCATAGAACATTCGTTTCTGAAATTTCTGCTGATTTTTTTTTTTGTTTCACAGCACAAGATGTGTCGAAGTGTCAACTTTTACTGTCTGACAATTGTTTCGCATTATATCAATACCAGATAATTCCGACTGTTGTGGTCATCGATTTATTGTTACGGCCCCTTTTCTGCATTTTGTTTCTTCAAGTTGGGAAGTTTTCTCTTGTCCTGCCATTTCAGGTAGGCGGCAGCTGTATTTTAAGGAAGGAAATTCGCCACATGCCTTTCATTCAGATTTCACTATTTCAGACGCCACGGTTCGAGGAGATGCTGAGGCATATCGACTGGCACTTGAGCCAGTTGAGCTCGTTGAAGGCTAAATGATGCTATGCTTTGTAGCTTTGTAGCTAAAGAAAGATCATCCACAACCATAATAATCTTAAGTCCAAATACGCAGGAAAAAAAAGAGTTGGAGGAGCATTCATCAAACAAGCTGCAGTGTGTAGCACCGAGTCAGACATCAGCAGAACTCAGTTAACCTAATACTACAACAGCATGCTAAACTAATCTTATAAACAACGCATGCCTAGTGTTTCTTACTTCTCCCAAAAGTCCAGCTTAACACGTGACACAAAAAATGACATTCCTACTTGGAAGAATGTGGAAGTCAAGCTATCCAACCTACAGTGTACAATGCCTTCGCTGCAGACCGCTCATTGCCCTGGTGCATTAGCCGAATGGTTATGCATGCCACCCGGCCACCAGGACAGACCTCTGTTCTGGCAGCTCATACGGTCATACCAGCTCACAACATATTTCGTCGTAGAATTTGAAGCACACCCGGGATGAAACTATGCAGCATTTGGAGTTAATAGGGAAGAGACGATGTGGCAGCCTACTTGGCTGCATACCAATTCTGCGCACACTTGGCATCAACAGCCAGTTCAACATTCAAGATGTTGGTGCCGTAAAAGGGCTTAGACATGCATTCAACCACTATCGACTTGGCCAGATCGGCAGAATCCGTAGGTCCTTCCAGTATCACTTCATCATGCACCTGAAAGACGGAGCTGTCAGTTCTGCTGGGTGTCAATTTGCTGATGTGTCTGGAAAAAAATACACCTAATGGATAAAGGGTAACCTGATAATACTGTGAACCTATCAAGAAACAATTTAAGATCCTCAACTAAAGGCTACCAGCATCTAGCCATTAATCATGCCTAATTGTTTTACACAAGTACTTGGTGAGGATTAGGCAAAGTATTATAGCGTTTATGTGTACCTGCAAGAGAAGCCTCCAACCAAGTTCCTTAAGATGAGCATTCCTATCTATCTCAAGCATAGCACACATAGCAACATCTGCTGCACTGCCCTGTGCAGTTACAAAAGGCTACAATTTCAGCACAAAAAAGATACTATCAAGCACAACTTTTGAGTTGTCATAGACGGTAATGACCTGTACAGGTGCATTGATAGCAGCTCGCTCCATGTGACCCCTTTGACCAGAAGTTGCATGAGCCATGTTAGGAAAGTGGCGTGACCGCCCAAGCAAAGTGTAAACTTCACACTTCTCCTGCGCTAGTTCTTTTTGTTTCATTTGCCAAGCTAAAACCTCTTTTCTATCTCTGTACCAGAGTTTCAGGGTATCCTTTGCTTCCTTGACAGAGACCTGCAAAGGGAAGAAATTATAGATGTGCAATGATCTTTGAAAACAGCAAAGGAAAGTACTGGGGACTGCATCTCTTTACATAATGGGAGAGCAGTTGTAGTTGCTTTCTGTCAGTGATATCACTATAATGGGTACAATGCTTCAACAGTAAATGTAACAAGTATGAATAATGGTCATGCAAGCTGTTTCTGGTTCTCAGATGGTCAGTCAAAGCGGGTAACAAATGAAGTGTGAACTAAGCTAGTAAATAATCAGTTATGTTCATCACAGGTTCATACCTTCCAATCTCGAGCAAGCCCAACAGGTGTTTTTCCATATGCAATGGAGAAATTAAGCATTTTAGCTTTCCTCCTCTCAGCACCAAAAGCATCCTAAATCACAAATAAAACATATAACTTTATTTGATTCTGCATAAATACATAACTCTTAAATATACTATTGGGCTGTGGTACCTTCAACAAGGGCACAGGAGGTTTCTCTTGGCCAGGCTGAGGATGCCATTCAAGAAGTACTTTCTTTTCTTCAACAGCGTCACGGATATGCTGGTACATGTTCATAGCTGTCCTGGAATGGAAGTCACCACCAGCTTTGAAAGCATCTAACATGCTTTTACAACTAGCAAGATGTGCCAAGATCCTGAGCTCAAGCTAAACAAAAAAAACTTTCCTTTATTCACTTGTGCTAGTGCAAAATTATTCTGGAACTTTGGTGAGCATCAGCCAGCATATGACATACCTGACCATAATCAGCAACGATGAGAGAGTTCCCTGGAGCTGCAACAAAAGCTTGCCGGATTTTATACCGATCCTTTTCCAGTGCAGGTTGATTCTACAATGCAGAAATTAGATCCAGAGTTCAACATATTATTTGGGCGATGATATCACTACTCACAAGATGATACAATCTGGTGATCACTACACCATCTAAATCAACTGGCCCATATTTTACAGCATTTAGAACAAACAATTCCCATATAGAAAATATCAAATAATGCAAGAAAAAGAGGTTAGATTATTCTTCGTTAGCGTTAAATTTATTGAAAAATCTGTCCTCTTAGTTTCAAAATTAATATTTAGTACACCCATTCATTGACTTAGTAGCAAAAATGGATCAATGACCACTGGTAGCTTAGCTTGTCTCATTTTATTCATTAAGTATCAAAGTAGGTTAATTGATGAACGCATCAATGTCTAAGAAACCATCATAGTACTTTGCTCTCAATGGTTACAGTAGGTATGTGCGTTAAGACACACCAACAAATAAAACACACATGATGTACATATGTAGACCAGTGCTTTGATAACCATTGTAGACAGATCAGAATTTTGGTTAGTTTTCACTAAGTTCACCCAATTCACATATATTGGACTGTGGAGGCAACCGACAGCCTGGCATTAATGGATTTTAAATTCCATACATGACAGCTTAATCTATCACCCATTGATTTGTTTATACAAGAGTGACTTATGATTCAAGTTAGGAAGAAAATGCCCAATGGTCCTTATCTGGAAGGTTCTAAAATGCAGAAATAAAGAAAAAGAATAACTATTAATTTCTCAGCTTCATAATACCCTTATTTATTTAAAAAAACATAAATGGAAAGTAACCTGTAAATTTGGTGTTCTTGCTGACAAACGCCCTGTTTCTGTATTTATATTTAATGAACAGTGGATCCGCCCCTCACCACATGATATATGATTCCCCTATCAAAAAGTAAAAGGAGATAAATACCATTGAGAACTGGACATCTAAAGTAATGAAAGAAATAATCTTTCTAAAAAGCACATTGGGCCACGTAATCTGAAAAACAATGCCATCATATGCATATTTCGATAAAAGATGGCCATCCGATCAGAGACATACATGCAGTAAAAAAAATGCAAGGAGTAGGGGCTTCCCTCCCGAGCCTTCTAGTGCCTCCCCTCAAACACGTGGCAAGCAAGAAAGAGACCACTGCATGGGAACTAGACAGTGGGGAGATGGAAAATTGGGCGCTTAATGGACTGCACTGAGTGGTCTAGTGCTAATTAAATTTGAGATGTGGAACAAGTAAAACAAACACAAATTGTTGGTGTATCATAAAAAACATTGGAATACTCTGGTAGTCCTGTATGTAACTTATGGGCTACCTTGCAGTAATAAAATTTAGGGCCAAGACCACTATAATTGCAAGAGAAAAAACAATCTTAAGATCTTTAACAAAGATGGCATCTCATGGCCACATGAACTCACGACTTTGAGTGGCTAGTATATCTTAAGGTTATAGTAGTTGATGGTAGCCACTCAAGCCTAACTGGCACACGTGGGGTCAGCTCACTGCTCACCTGTAAGGGAAGAATAAAGTTGGATATCAACGAGTCAATAGAACAGATCTCACAGAGGGCCGCAATTGCATGGCATGCTTCCTTTCCTTTCTTTCCTCCTCCAAATGCTTCATATGCAGTTCCATAAGAGGCAGTGCCGTTTAGATCATGCTCAGAAATTTCTGAATTGCCGCTGCATTCATCATCCTCTACATCATCTATTGTGTAAACAAGATCAGTTGACAGTTTACCAGCCAAACTTCTTAATGCGTCCCCACTTACTGAAGGCCAGCCACTTGCAGTAAATAGATCAGTTTTCAGATCTTCCACAATGCTGAAAAGTTCAATAGTGCGATACTTTGGAGTTTTCTTGCCCTCTGCAACGAGGCTTCCATCATTTGGTACTTTAATAGCTCTACGCTTTGGCAAAGTTTCACCAGGTTTGCTTCTGCACATACATTAAGAACTCAAAACTTGTGCGGTGTGCAAGAAATGTCTAGAAGAGGTAGAATAGAAAAGGACAGAAGGTTCCATTTAAATTTTTTCATTGATGCATGGAAATACATATTGTAACTAGTAAAAATCCAAGACCCAAAACATATGATCTACCAGAAGTTTCAAGAACAGTAAGTAAACTGAAATCTGCTCCTTTTTTTTGTTCTGAATTCAATAAACAGTAAACAGATAGTACTTTTTTATTTTAAAATAAAAGGAACTATTCGTGCAAGCTCAACATATGAAGTTGATTTCCTAAGCAAGATCACCTTCTACAATATAGACATTTAGAGTTTGTTATCATAATTACTGTAGAATGTGTACAGTGACTATAAACCCCCGAGCGTATAAAGGGGATCGGGTCTATATATATACAGCCTAGGCCAGTGTTCTGTCTAACACCCTCCGTAGTCGCAACGGGAGGGGAACGGACGTAGAGAATGGACTGAAAACTGGTGAACAAAGACATGGGCAGGCCTTTGGTCATTATATCGGCAAACTGATGTGCCGATGGTACATGGAGCATCCGAACCTGTCCTAATGCAACCTTGTCACGGACAAAATAGATATCGATCTCGATGTGCTTGGTGCGTCGGTGATGGACCGGATTGGCGGTCATATAGACGGCACTAACATTGTCGCACTAGATGACGGTCGCAGTGGAGAGGGGTGCACGGAGCTCCTGGAGAAGCTGGCGAAGCCAGCAGCACTCGACGACGGCGTGGGCGACGGCGCGGTACTCGGCTTCACCACTGGAGCGGGACATTGTAGTCTGGCGTTTTGAGGACCAGAATACGAGAGTGTCACCGAGGTAAACGCAGTAGCCGGACGTAGAGCGTCGAGAGTCGGGGCAACCTGCCCAGTCTGCGTCGAAGTACGCGGTGAGGGAGTCGATGGGACTGGAGCTGAGATGCAGCCCGCTGGAGAGGGTGCCCTTCACGTAGCGTAGGATGCGCTTGAGCAGCGCGAGGTGAGGTTCGCGCGGAGCGTGCATGAAGAGGCACATTTGCTGGACAGCGTACGTGAGGTCAGGTCGGGTTAGTGTGAGGTATTGGAGAGCCCCGGCAAGACTCCGATAGTGAGAGGGATCGGCAACGAGGGTGCCATCGACGACGGAGAGTTTGGCTCGAGTGTCGACTAGGGTGGCCGTGGGGTGACAGTCGGCCATGCCCGCATGCTGGAGGAGGTCGATGGCGTACTGCCGTTGGGAAAGGAAGAGCTCGTGGATGGAACGGGTTACGGAGATGCCAAGGAAATGGTGAAGAGGACCAAGATTGGTCATAGCGAACTCAGAGTGGAGTCAGGCCATGATCTGGTCGAGGAGAGATGTCGAAGACGCTGTGAGGACAATGTCATCGACATAGAGAAGTAGATAAGCAGTGACGGAGCCGATATGGAAAGTGAACAGGGAACTATCGGACGCAGAGACCACGAAGCCGATGTGCCGAAGATAGGCAGCAAAGCGCTGGTACCAGGCACGAGGGGCTTGTTTAAGGCCGTAGAGAGAGCGTTAAAGGAGACAGACGTCGTCGGGACGAGAATGGTCGACGAAGCCTGGGGGCTGCTGGCAGTAGACTGTTTCCGTCAGGTGGCTGTGAAAAAAGGCGTTCTTCATGTCTAGTTGATGGATCGGCCAGGAGCGAAAGGCAGCCAAGGTGAGGACGACTCGGATGGTGGCGGGTTTGACAACGGGACTGAAGGTCTCGTCGTAGTCGACACCGGGTCGTTGGGAGAAACCCCGGACTACCCAACGAGCCTTGTGACGGGCAAGAGAGCCATCGGCGTGGAATTTGTGTTTGAAAATCCACTTACCGATCACAATGTTGGCGCCGGGAGGTCGGAGAACGAGACGCCAGGTCTCGTTATCCATTAGGGCCTTGTACTCGTCGGCCATGGCCGCGCGCCACTGAGGGTCGGCCAGGGCTGAGTGAGAAGTCGCCGGGATGGGCGAGATAGAGCTGTGGATGGCGGAGAGACCGTAGCGCTGAGTGGGGCGGAGAGACCCGGTCTGGGAGCGGGTGACCATGTGAGAGGTGGAGGGAACTGGAGCCGATGGGGGTGCGGGAGTAATGGGAAGAACTGGTCGAGTGGGGGCGTCATCGGCTCCGAGTCGGCGACTGTAGACAAGAGGAAAAGGAGGAATTAGATCAGCCTGAGCCGATGAGGTCGGGTAGGCCGAGTATTCCGATCGGTCCGATAGAGATGGATCAGCCGATAGGGTGGGGGAGCCGATGGAAAGTGAGGAGCCGATGGAAGTGGGGTGTCCGATGGAGAGGGAACAGTATTGGCTGAAGGATAAATAGGATCGGTATCGGCCGATGGAGGTGGGTCCGATAGGGGTCTGATGGTGGGTACATCGGACCGAGTAGTGGTGGGATATGTGATGGGTAAATCCTCAGCAGCGGCCGATGAGGGGGCCGATGGAGAGGGCAGTGGAGGAGACCTGGTCGGCACGGTGTTGGTGAGGAGGAAGTCGAGATCACTAGAGGAGGATCTCGAATGAAGGAGACCGAAGGGAAAACATGTCTCGTCAAAAATGACGTGACGAGAGACGAGGACCCGTCGGGTGGAAAGGTCGAGGCATCGGTATCCCTTGTGAGAGGTGGGATAACCGAGGAGAATACAGGCGGTGGAGCGGGGAGCAAGTTTGTGGGAAGCTGTGGCGGTGAGATTTGGGTAGCAGAGGCACCCAAAAACACGAAGGTGGGAGTAGTCGGGCGCCGTGCGGTAGAGAATGGCATAGGGAACGTTATTATGAACGGAGGAGCATGGGCGCCGATTGAGAAGGTGCGTCGTAGTAGCCAGAGCTTCGGCCCAATAAGTGGCGGGTAAGTGGGCGTGAAGTAGCATGGTGCGACTGATGTTGTTGATGGTGCGAAGGAGACGCTCGGCTTTGCCGTTCTGAGGAGAGGTGTAGGGGCAGGAGAGCCGGAGATGGATGCCCTCCGAGGTGAGAAGGTTTGTAACGGTATGGTTGACGAATTATGTACCGTTATCAGCTTGTAAAGCCTTGATGGGGAGGTTGAACTGAGTGGATACGTACGTGACGAAGTGAGTGAGGTGAGAGGCGACCTCGGATTTGTGGATGAGCGGGAAGGTCCAGCAATAGTGTGTGTAATCGTCAAGTATAGCGAGATAATACTGATTACCGGAGACACTTTTAACTAGGGACATCCATACATCACAATGTATAAGTTCAAATGGACGCGAGGTACAAGAGAACTAGAAAAGGGCAGACGCACATGTTTGCCAAGTTGACATGAGTGGCAAACTGTGGAGCTATTGTGAGTACATCGGATGAAGGCGCTGCGACGGAGGGTGGCGACAGCGTCGAGGCCGGGGTGGCCGAGGCGAAGGTGCCAAAGGTTGGTGGAGAGGGCGACGCTGGCGTGTGGGGTGGACGGCGTAGCGGGAATGGTGTAGAGGTCTCCGCCACTATTGCAACGAAGGATATGTCGCCGGGTTGGGATATCCTTCACAGAGAAACCAGACACGTCAAATTTAATGGAGCAGTGGTTGTCTCGTGTGAATTGGCGAACAGATATAAGATTGTGAATAAGAGAAGGGACGATAAGAACATTGCGTAGGAGGAGGTTAGTGGTGGATGTAGACAGAGAGAAGTCACCGCAGCATTGGATAGGAAGAGAGTGACCATTGCCGATGGTGACAAAAGGGGAGGAAGAGGGGTGATAGGAGCGAAGTATACCGGCCGATGACGCCATGTGTGAAGACGCCCCAGAGTCTAGCACCCAAGGGTGCTGTGGTTGGAGCGTCATCTGGTTGAGGGCAGCGACGAGGCCAGCCTGGTTCCAGGAGGGAACCGACTGGGTGGTTGGGATCGGTAGCATCGGCTAAGGCAACAGAATGGGAGCACTCGGCGATGTCCCACTGAGGATCATCGGGGCGAGGTGGAGCGGAGCCATCAATATAGGACCGAAGGCCGAATTTTCCACAGAGCGATTTGAAGAAGAAAATCCACTTGGAATAATTGGCGTTAAGGTCAAGGGAGATAGGAACGTGAGATTTCACGTTCACAGCAGCGTAGGGAGGGGAGAAGATCGGCGAGGTGGTGCCTGAGGTGTGGTCTGAGGCACCGAGGGCTGGAGTAGATTCGGTGACTGGGAGAGTGCCGGAGCTGAGAGCGGACTCGGTGGCCATGACGGGAGAACGGGAACAAAGAGCCGATGGGAGAAAGAAGCCGATGGGAAGAGGAAGCCGATGAGAGGATGGATCGGCCGATCAAGGATATGAGAAGCCGATAGGAAGTGGGCCGGCCAGCCGATGAGGAGTGGTTGGCCGATGGGGAGTAGGTAGCGGAGTAGATGAGGACAGAGTGGGTGGGTCAGAGAGTGATTGGGTCACGGACGTGCGAGGATTCACGTCCGTGAAGAGAAGATTCACGTCCGTGGACTCGTGGAGGCCAAGGAGTGGGGCAGACGCGAAAAAGGCAAGGAGTGGACGGACGCGAAGAGAATATGTTCGCGTCCGGGAGGCAGGGATTCGTGTCCGTGGACACGTGGACACGTTGGACTGGCTCGGACGTGAAGGGAGAAGGTTCGCGTCCGAGAGCCATTGAGCGTGTCGGAAAGGGCGAGAACCGAGGGAGATTTCCAGCCGATGGAGACGACGAGCGCGGAGGTGCGCCGGCGTCAGAGAAGGAGAGATGCACGAAACAAGAGGAAGAGCGGAGACGGGTGCGAGGCGAGACGAGGAGGCGGATCGAGACCGTCGCCTGGTCGCGCGGAGGTGGGACGGAGAAAAGAAGGTAATTGCGAGAGAGATGGGAGAAGAAGAAATGGAGGCGAGAGAGCGAGGAGAATACTGGAAAGAGAGTCGGTGACGGGAAGAAGACGTCGACGACGAGGAGGAAAGGGTCGGCTCGCCGGAGGGAGTAGCGCGCCGAGATGTCTAGACTCGCTCTGATACCATGTAGAATGTGTACAGTGACTATAAACCCCCGAGCGTATAAAGGGGGTCGGGTCTATATATATACAGCCCAGGCCAGTGGTCTGTCTAACAATTACCATCTAAACCTAGTGGATGTCCTGGATAAGAATGCATAGAATTATGTATACAAGGACCAAAAACATATTTAGTAAGAGATTAGAGCAGGCTGAGGGCTGTACCTATTCTCTATACCACCAAAGAACAGTTGGCGGATCTGAGTATCGCTGTTCACATTCATGTACTTTGCATCAGGACAATATTTAGATGCCCATTTCCGAAATTTATCCGCAGCTAGTTTCCGCTGTGCAACAGCAACCTTTTCAATTTCTGAAAGGTAAGCACGGTCGACAAGCATTCCAGCTGTTTCCATCTTGACAAGAAGGGCACCAAAAGGACGCCAATACTCCTCATAGAAATCATACATTGAACCTCTAGGGCAACCATCAAAAGTCCAGTGTTTTTTTTCCAGATTGCTTTTCAAACTTTCATAAAGTTGTAAGGTACTCATTGAATCTAATGAAGAATAACAGATCCACATTTCTCTGTCATCCCTTTGTAAAACTTCGACAGGCTCCATAGAGATAATTTTCCCTGCAGATCCATCCTTTTTAATCTTTTTCCAACCAAAGATGGTTTTCATTGATCTCTTTCCAATCTTTTGTAATTCCTTCGGTACAATACCCATGACCCTGTGATCATTTGTAAGTCCTTCAAGTGAATATCCTCCATCAGTTCTCCTAGAAGAATCCCAAAGTCGTGCGAGATGCATCGTATCAGCATGAAACCCAGCAACTTTGATTCCATAGTTCTCTATGACATGGCTATCAAAACTATAGTTGTGCCAAACCTACATGAGAAAAACAGGACATCTATTCAGAAAACTTGCATAGATGCTAGCGGTACTAGAGATGCAATCCTATAATTCCTAGAAGCTTAAAGAAGTAGCAAAACTTTAGTAAGGGATTCAGAAGAGCATAACATCAACTTAAGTTGTATTAGAAAATTAACATGAAAGTCTGCATTAAATGTGTGATATAATCATTCCACGGTAGTGTAAACAATATTCCAGTTTTCAGTTCCATTTGGATTGTTGCTCTGTAGTAGTAACAGAAAAGAAGGGAAACCAGACAGTCCTAGATATGCTACTTCCCACACAAGAAGAACAAGGATGCAAAGCCACACCTTCCTGATTGAGGGGTCCTCAAAAAATGGAGCAAACTCCATGAGGACATCTCGCCCACCATCCAGCACGTCCACCCAAATACATGTTTTGCCATTTCCAAAATCAGCTTCTGCATCAAAGTTGCCAGAGTAGATACTAAAGCAAATGACCTCTCCATGGCTAACTGGTGTCTCTTGTTTAACATCAATATTAGCTACCTGCATAGCATTGTGCTCTCCTGAATTATAATAAACTAGCAAGAAGTTAATTGGCAAAAAAATACATGAACATTTTAACATAATTTGATTGCCCAGTAACCATTGAATCAAGATGGCAAGAGGGATCATCATAGTGATGACATTATTTGTGAGACCTATCTTGCCCTAAGTTATCATTTATATTGTATTCACTCATAAGGAAGAGTAAGAACAGTAAATGAACAGGCATGCAACACAATGCTTCACAGCATAAGGCTGAGGATTGGCAAACTTGCAGAAAAAGCAAAACAAACTAGCACTAAACAGAACTAGATTTCTCAAAGAGCAGCATAAGAAATACTTTAACCATGAAAGATGGGATGTGGGGGTGTGGAGCTATGTGTTGATCACCTCACAGCAAAGTGGGTAGACAGGTAGGTTCATGTAAACTTTTTAGAGTTAGTACCTAACTGAAAATGTTAGTACACATCATGTGATGATAGGTGAAGCGAGTTAGCCACTTTATACAGACATAAAAAAAATCAACCAATGAGGGGCTTTCATTCCATACCTCTGTGTCACATGCATGAATAAAGTTTTTGTACTTTGAAGTAAGCAATTGAACAACACTCCTAGCTGACTTCACATTGTCAACCACCAGAACTTTGTCGTGCACAGTAGCAAGTGCCTTCCTCGCATCTTTAGACTCCTTGGACATGGGCACCTTAGCTGGAGAGTCTTGTACTGTATTCTTGGCTGTGCATTCATGCTCATCTCCATCATAACCATCCCTAACTTTGTCATCAAACTGCAGGCTTTTCTTGACTTTAGAAATCTTCAGAACAGAAGCATCAATCTTAGAACCACCAGCCCATTGATTCTTCAGTTCAGAGCCACCAGGCATGTTGAGTGGTTTAATGTCATCGTTAACAACACTGGTCAGTGCTGACACAGAACTTGCAGCTTGGTTCCTCATATTATGCTTTGCAAACTCCATATTAGCATGCCTATTTGCAAGAGAATTAGGTGTCATTCTTTCTCTAGCACTGTACAATGAAGAATAGTTGGAATTTTTGTAATCTTCCAAAGGTTCATGATGAAGAATTCCTGCTCGTAGATGAGTAGAACCCTTATAAATAGTATTTCCCACATTATTCCTGGTTTTGATCGAAGATATCCTCTTGCTCTCCTCAATCCATTCTTGCGCATTACTTTGTACATTGAAGTTAGTATACACTCCAATCTTGAAAGCACCGTTGTCTGTAACTCCAAGGCCTGAGCTACTATGCGAGTATTCCTGCCTGACAATCAGAACATTCCTAACGTGAGAGATGAAACACCAAGGTGGTTCATCATGCTTAATAACCACTTCACTACTATTAGGGCGACAATGAGAACATTTTGTAGAAACTATCATTTGACAGGAAGTAGAAAAGTTTAGCCAAACACTACTAGGTGCAATTGTTCAAGATCCTAAAATGCAAAGGACGCTCGCAGCAAGGAATACTTGCTCACTCATCCCTGGATTAATTCATTGAACCTGTTAATCCAGAACGCGGCACAAGGCTTCAATAACAAACCGTAGTAGCAATAGCACTATGACCAGGGCAATGGGCTGAACCTAAAACGGCACCCAAACCATCGCGTCTGAACCTTAAATCGAATGAGTAGCATCGCAACCAACACTCCAACCACGCATCCAATACGCACGAAGTTTACCTAAAAAAGCACAAAACTACCAACCAAACAGTCACTCGACTACCTTCCGCCGCCGGTGAACGGCGAGTACAGAGAGCGGCCGCGGCGGCGGAAGGGCGACGGTGCGGCCCAGAGAGGCGCCGAGCACGGGCACCGCCGCAGCTGCGCGGGCGCCAGCGCCGGCGCCGGAGCGGCCATCGCTATGGAGCCCACGAGCCGCCTCAGCCTCCCCCCTCCCCTCCCTCTTCCCCCTCCCGCAAGCCCGCACCCACACCCGAAGCCACCGGGCGCCGTTTTGGGCGATTCCGACGCGGCTAGCGCTCGGAGCCGGCGGCAGCTGACGCGGGCATCACGGCTACGACACCCCGACGATGAGGCGAACGGAGCGGCGGCGCGGCGAGAGGAGAGGAGGGAGGCGAAGCGAGGTGAGGAGCTCGGTTTCGCGGAGTCTGGAGAGGAGGGGGATAGGGGAGCAGAGAGGGGTCTACGGGCAGCGGCAACGGCGGAATCAGTATCTGCGCCTCTGTGGCGCGGCGCGGCTGGAAAGGGAAAAGACCGCCTTTTGCTACGCGCACACGCTGGCGGTCACCTAAACGGTTCTCAATCTTGTTGTTTTGCGTGTCTGTGAATTGTACACGTCGGCCAGTGTTTGAATTATGCTTGAACCAGAACGATTTTGTAATTATAAAGGTAATAACCTTCAAAAGTTTAATGTCTTCAAATTCTGAAAAATACTGTCCCAAAACTGAAAATTGTGAACTGTACTGTTAGCAGATGTGTGCTGTTGAGTAATGCCGTCCACTGTCGCGCTGGAGGCAAGCCTTCCAGCATTGTTACATCTTCCTTACCTGGCATCCATTTCCTGCACCGTGAATGTTGTTTGGAGTCGAATTTACTCATGCAATTTGTAAAATTGGATACAGTATGATATTTTACCTGGAACTCCGGAGCATCTGCAACACAAATTCGGACTAATTTTCTGGTAAACAGCTAGACATTCTGAAATTGATATCTGATCTGCTGTCTAACTAACATTAGTTGCTCATAATATGTGGTATCTTATTTTATAATTGCTGCTATGAATTACTCCTATTTGGTTAGTTTATAAGCGAGGCTCGAAGCTGTTTGTGATCTTATGTGTCTCAATTATTAGAAACTAGAGGCTAAATTCTTTAAGAGACAAGAAAATAGCAAGACGTAAATGCTATCCTATATTACCTTTAACTTCAACTGTATAATTTATCAGAAACTAGAGGCTAAATTCTTCAAGAGACAAGAAAATAACAAGATGTAAATGCTATCCCATATTAGCTCTTACTTCAATTGTATAATTTTAGAAGTCATGTTTTTATTTGATTTTGACTGTGCTTACGTGTTTATTGGTATGATGTCTTTGTGTCTTCTTTGATGTTGGCCCAAAATTGACATAAAGTTGTAATTTTGCACATAAAACTCTAGGACATCGGCGTGTTGTTAGTGTTAACTAAAAAATGATGAGGTTGCAGATACCTGGGAATCGAACCACCGTCTGCTGCACATTCCAAACCAACGCAACCACCAGGACAAGTGCCATTTGCACGAATTGAATAGGGAACTAAAGGTATTAAATAAATTGTTAACAACGATTTAACTAAAGTTTAATTTTTTAAATCTAAACATTTCATGGTTTGTTTATTGGCGTGGACGGTGGTTCATGATGTAATATACACATGCCAGTTGTTGGATGGCATGTGCACCTATGTTTATACCACATGGCCTCTAACTTAGCCCCTATTTAGTACATCAGGACTACGATCAACCAAACGTGCTCCTCTCTCTACTTGTTTTAAATCATTTTTCCTTAACAAAGTGGGAAAATTCAGTGTTCTCAAAGGCGCATCCACTCAACCTTGTAAGTGGGGCATATAAGTACCAACTCCATGGATCTTAGTAAGTATTGATGAGCAGTTAGTCCAACAAAGCTAAGAGTCCCGTCAAAACTTAGCCTTAGTTGTCTAATAAATATAGATAAATTAATTGTTCATAAATATAGATGTATTAGAATAAAAAAATAATGTGTGTTTAGTACATGTACACTTACAAAGTCCGTTCTCTGCATAAGCTCTACGAGGTGATGGATCACCATGCTGTTCGGCCTTTCAAAATATTAGAAGAATAGAATCCTTCGTTCTTGGAAAACACGTTCGTATCATCGCTATAAGCTAGGTTTATTTTGTATGTTCATATTTGTCGTGGTACACTTGTAGTCACTCAATAAACCCTTAAACAACCCACAATTAGTCTAGGTACTAAGCCGAACTTTACATACAGTTCTCACTTGCTCTAGTGGTCACTCGAGACTCTTCCATCCCAGCTACCATGGGTCGATCCTCAGCCACATTGTAAATTTTTATCATATTTACTTTTGAGGTGAAGTAAACTTTTTTTTGGTGAAATACAGAGCGAAAATTTCATATGATTTTATTCCTACAAAATTCCTCCATTTTTAATTTATTCCAAACGAATTCCTAACTAGTTCGGGTTGCCGGCTTGCCGCGGCAAAACTGACTGTAAGCACTGTACGAAAGCAGCTTCATGTTCGGGGAAGGAATGCAAGTGCTGACCGCACAGTAATCACCAAACATGATGAATTGATAGTCCTACTTAGAGTACAAAGGACAAGTATTGAATTTAACATAGTAGTTTGGCTTGCAAAGAAATAGGAGGCCTGGAGAAAACCAAAAGCTGCAGGCCAACTCAATGAGAAAGACGGCAAAACTTTTGCAACACAATTTGGCATTTATGGTAACATTCCAATGTTTGTGAGCTGCATTGCCATCCAAACTACAATAGCAATCCAAGCTAATGTGCCCCTGCGAATTTTTCATTCAAGCAATGTTCCTAGGTTAGAATATCACGCAGAAGAATTGAGAGCCTGATCATCGCAGCAACACTACTTGACACACCGAAAGTATCCCTGCCCAATAAATTGCATGACAGATTTATGTAAGTTGTATTTTGGCCAACTCAAAATGAAGCAGAAAATCTGAATCCTACAGTTGCTCTGTGTGCATGTGTAAATGCCAACAGTTCCATAAAGCAGTATATCAGGAAAAAAAAACAGCTCCTTCTGAGATTGGACAATGTCACCCCGATGACCTCCTATCAGTGTACTTACACATGGTCCAATTTTGAACAGGATAATGGTAATTTTTTGAGTGTTTCCAACGCCAGGTGGTGAAAAGAGTCTAGTGAATTTTCGTTCACGAAAATACCATCAAGGAGTCGGACCAAAATACCAGAACGATTTACCATGCGAGAAATTTACCAAACAAATGGCAGAGCCGGAGAGCCCAATCATCACTGTACATATGAAATGCAAGATTATTTGATGGCATGTCACAGAGGACATAAATACAAAAGAAAAAAACATACATCCATAAACACTTCTAAGAATCCAAAATAGAAATAGAATAGTTTCCAGAAGTAGGAATTACTCAGATGCAGAAGAAGCAATTACATTATAGCAAAACATTCGCAGGTTAACTTATTGTATCAAAGCAGAACTTTCAGCCGCATGTACAATTTATAAGTCAAGAGACAGCCGGGCAGAGGCAGATAATCTTAGAGTGGGAATCAAACAAGCGCAATTTTCCATACTGAAGGTTTCTCACATAAATTACAAATTATACTTCCATTTAGTGCTAACATAAGAGGCAGCAGCATTGGAGGGATGGCAAACTGATACGACGGTTCACGATGAACAGCGACACATCTAAAGCCACCACAAATGAATCTAACGCCCTAGTCTTTTACTGAGGGAGCTGGCTAAGCTCGGAGAGAGACGCTCTACTGCCAGAGCCAAACTGAGCAGGTGGTCCGTGGGCTCCGGGTTGCCGGCGGAACTACCAGGGGCGGGAATGGCAGGAAAGATCGGGTCGGCGATGGCAGGGACGAACGGTGGCGGCGACGGGGGAACGAACGACAGCGGAGTTTCGTGGCGCCGGCATATGTCGTGGCCGCTGGAATCGGGCGTTGTGGCAGGGACGATTGCTGGCTGACATTGCGGGGTGACGGAGCACCGCGGGCGTCAGGGAGAAGGGCAGCGCGTTGTGGCAGCGACGAACGCCGGCTGAGAGCGCCCACCGGAGTATGGCGCCGCCACTGAAATAGGGCAGCGATGGCAATAGTGGTATCGGAGATGCGGCGAGTCAGCGGAGGATCGAGCGATACGAGATTAAAACATACGAAAACCATAAATACTTAAAAATTACCTCTAACCATAGTTCTAGAAAAATACTAATATATCCTTAGAAATTGACGGGTCGAACCATTTCTACTGGTAGTATAATAATACTACCAGTAGAGAGTATGACTCTTGAAAAAATGTATGTTAACTGAATGAAAAATAAAATGCCAGGTTTATAACTTAACCTGAACAATCCTTCGAAAGCTAATTTATCCGTGCAATACACGAGTAAAAGAAAAGGAACTCTTACTAAATAAATCTAGAAGCACACGCTGCATGTGCAATACACGTCTCCAATACATTTGCCCTGGGAAAAAAAACAAAATTCTCTAGCTCAAGAACTCTGCAGTTCCGCGGTACACATACTAGCTAAGATAGCTAATTAACGACGACGACTCTTAATTTACAAATTAAACACCCTAGCTCGTGATAAGGCCAGCTTCACGGCGAGCATCTTGGTTGGCATGAATGTGCACGCATGCACGCGAGCGATCGAGGTATCAGCTGGCGCCTGATCGAGCTATAGCTAGCTGGACGGGACGGGGTAGCATTTGCCCTTGCACATGCAGCGGTACACCATCGGGCACGGCTCCGCGATGGAGCACTTGAAGCTCACCATGACGCGGTTGCACGGCGAGCATGCGCCGCACGCGTGCGAGCAGTCCGGCAGGCTCGACCCCGTCGCGTGCACCTCCTCCTGCAGGACGCCGACGTTGTCCCCAGCTGTAGCGCGCCCCTGCTACACATGAGCATGAAAGAGAAGATCAGTATGCCATCTAACAACTGAACTGCTCATGAGTGATACGATCGACGACATGCCTGTGGTGAAATCACTAACGTCGCAGTGCTGATCTTTTCTTGCCCATGCACCGGTGTTATATCATCTGTGGAAACTAAGGAGATTAGAGGTAAGTAGCACATTAATTAATTTGGTAAGTGCAAGAAACGGTGCTTAATTAACATCATAAGTGCATCACATACAGTCACACACTAGTACACTACTAGACTTACAGGGGGGCGGTCTGATGCCGTCACTAGTGGCAGCAAGAAGCAGGACAACTGCGAGGAGGAGAAGGATGCAGTAGTGACCTCGTGCGTCAGCAAGAGTAGCGTTCCTCCTCATCGGCTCAAGCAAGTGCAGACGAGCTAGCTCAGCTCTGCCCTAGAACAACGAATCACTGGCTAGATAGTTAGCACGTAGCTGGCAAACTAGTCGATGGCTACGCAAAGGGCATGCAAGCTGCAGGCTCGAAGGAATCTGAGGAGGAGTATACGAACACACATATATATACTAACGAACGCAAGAACACACACACACACACACACACACACACACACATATATATATATATACGAACGCGAGAGGCCGGTAGCCGAGAGGCGCATGTATATATGTGCGCAGCCATTGATGAGCGACGCAGCGGCAGCGCGCGTCTTTGATTGTGCTTCACATGATCCCCGGCACGGTTCACATGGATTCAATGACGAGCCCTGCATGACGCGCCGCTGAATGCCCTGCCGGGCGGGTTCGCCTGTGCCCGCTCTGCGTTCGCAGGCGACTAGCTAGCTCGAGACAAGAAGGCTGAGTTTGACTCAGCAACTCCACTAAACTACTTTCCTATTCTTGGTAGTCACGTTTTTTAAACTGCTAATCTATACGCTTTGTATAAAAAAATTATATACATGAAAATCTCTTTAAAAAACAAATTAATAGTTAATCAATCGCTTCCTAATGACCTTTGTTGAAAAATCTGTGTCTTGCCGCCCAAACGAGCGAACCCTAATGAAAACACCATCGGGTTCGCCTGAGTCCGCTCTGCAGGGCCAGTGGGCGGGCGCCCAGGAAACCGGATACGCGCGTACGACGCGCGCATGGCGTAGGGGCACCGGCGCGCGGCGTTTGAATCGCACCTGCGGGACCACCGGCTGCGAGCGCGGCGCATCGCGCATGCATGCAGGCGGTTCGTGATCGAGCGGATCGGGCGGTGGGCGGTGCGGACTGGTGCCCGGGGGAGCTAGCCTGCTGTTGCCATGAATGAAGCCGGCCATTTATTCTTTTCTACATCGTGCGAGTGATGCTGCTACTACAGTTGGCGAGTTGGATCGGATGCCCTTACTGCCGACGCATGAGCTCTGCCTGTCGTCTAGCTCCGCTCGTCACGCCATGATCAGCGTCAGACGAGGCCTGCTGCCTGTGCGCCGGTGCGCGGCTCGCGGGCGGCAAATTCTGCGCCAGTCTTCTGCCGTCTGGTCGCGCTGGCTTCTGCGAGCTAGGGTACTGAAGTGGGGGTGACTACGAGTGTGACGTTGTAGGGCCAGGACTTCGGACCATTCGGTGGATGAAGTGCTTTCTAGCCTAGGTGAGGTGGGAGCTGGTTCCATCGACCGTGACGAACCAGCAAACTTATGTAGGGCCGAGCTAATTAATTAGCAAGGCTGATGCACGGATTTTGAAAACTTATAATAAAGTTTTGTTCTGAACTCGTCACCATCGGATCCGTGGCGCAATGGTAGCGCGTCTGACTCCAGATCAGAAGGTTGCGTGTTCGATTCACGTCGGGTTCAATACCCCGATCCAAACGGATCTCTCCCTTTTTTAAAAATTATTTTTAGTTTTCCATATTTCCTTATATTACCCTAGAAGTCTTTTAAAATTTTCATTTTCTATAATTCCTTATATTACACTTGTACTAGCAAATAGTCTGCGTTGCGACGGACTTTTTTACCGAAAGAAGTTTCTAGCACAATAAGACAATTATGCACATAACAATAAAACAAACAGCACTTCTATGATTTTCCTATTATACAAACATTGATTGCGCAGTAGGTCAAAATGTCTTCTACCATTTTGATCCAGTGTATGCATACTGGTTTTCCAAGAAAAAAATGCTGGTCAATATAGATCTGCTAATGGGTTGGGTGGGAACGGATTAAATGGACTCGATTCTAATTTACTTTTGATCGGTGGAAATTTCCTTCTGCTACAAATGGTTTGGATCGGTCTGGGTCCACAGAGAAAATGGATTAGTATGGGCTGGAACTGCTTTCCTGTTTTGGGCTCAAAGTGGTTTTGATCTATTTTGGATATGAGTCCGAGTGGTCATTTCTCTCGTCTTACGACATCTCGACGGGAAACCGACGTGGCGTGGTCCTCTTCACCCGTTCCCCAAATGCTCCCCGCAGAAACAAGCACGGTGCCAGCGCCACCCAGATCTTGCCGCCTCCCCCTTCCCCCGGTCCCCCCAAGGCAACCGACGCAGTCACCATCAGCGAGGCGCTCCAGGTGACGAGGACGACCTCTTGACCGGAGCGAGTGGGGGCTGACGGATGGGGCCCACTTGTCAGATAGGTGGGGTAGCAGACTCACGTCCTCACCACTAGCATCTTTAAGATAATATAGATTACCTATAAGTTTTTATATTTTTATATTTTCTATATTTCCTTATTTTTTACGGGAATTTTATATTTCCTCATATTAAAATTCTATTTATTTAGCATAATATAATAATATTTTATAGATATAGAGAACGATTAGAATGAAGTAATATGGTTTTTATATTGATTTAGCCCGTAGAGATTTATATACTGGTTCAGTTCAGATCCGGAGGGTAATAGCAATAATTTAATCTACATGTATAGAATGAGATGTGTTGTAATGAGTATAAAGAGGAATTGAGTAATTCGGCGAGTTACAATTGACAATTTAGAGATTTCTCCTAATGTGATCTCGATGTGGCTTATATCTACAACTTATCACTTAATCATTTCTTTCTTAAGTATTCTATATTTATATAGGAATATATCGCATCGTCCAAATATAACTTAAGATACGAACATATAAGTTCTTACCATTTACTAACAACTTCTTTATAGTCTTATCCATATTCAATTATATATTTTCGTATATAATTAGATATGTGGTTTTATCAATGGCAATCAGTAATATACGGAGTATTCTTATATTACCTAAAAGTATGTAACTCTATTTATGAAGCATAATAAATATAGAAATGCTAGGTTAAAATTGTAAAAAAAAAGAAGGAATGAACAAGAATACCATGTGTCCACCTCACACCGACGCACTAGTAATCCATGTGACGTAATACATTTAGCATGTTAGTAGATCATCCAATACGTTTTGATAAGACTAACTACTAAATTTAACTCTAGTAACAAGCTATTAAGCGGGCCCAAACTCACTTCACCCATCTACTACCTTATTTCTAGTAAAAGAAGCATAAGTTAGCATAGAAGGTAAATGACCTATATGTCCTCAATTAAATAAGTGTGGTTAGAACTGGGTGTGGTTAGAACTAGGAGTGTAGTTAGAACTAAGATGAAGAAAAATTTAAATAAAAAGTGATTAATGGAACATACATTACTCTACAAGTGCATTGCACTTATTTTAGGATAAATATTAAGTGTTAAAAGTGTACTATTTATAAACAAAAGACTTAGTTAATTTTTTTCGAGCTCACTCCGCTTTCTTTGTAGGTGGAGTCCCTCTAGTTCATTTTTTTCAAATCACTTCAACCCACTTGGCTCCTTTTGTGGATAGAGCGTTTAGTTGAGCTGAGCTGGATTCCTTCTAAAGAGACCCTATATTTAGCATGTTAGTATAATCCAAAACTGCTTCAACTTCAGCAAAACAAAACTGCATGTTTTTCTAGTTCTCAAGTGAACTAATTTGTTCTCCCATACAATACAATGGCAGTATGTCACCTATGTCTGCGGTGCTAGGGAGGAGGAACTGAGCGACACTAGTTACAGATAATTACATCATCATATCTATAAACCGGCTGTAGAGGCCTCAGGCATGATACCAAAACATGTATATATTTACATATTACATCTTCTCTTGTGCCTACATCAGAAAGACCAAAGTTAATTTTGGTTTTTTCATCTCTGCAGGCGAACATATGCCACTCCTTGGATTGCAGCGGCGCTGCAGAAAGTCGATAGATCATGACTTGTTCTTCTTTCGAAGCACAGGTACAAAGATCTCTTCATCCTTCACTTGCCATTGACCTGACACTGAAGTACCGAACTGCAGACGAATTGCTACTGATAGCTGTAGCTTCTACTGTGATCATATTGCGGTGCTTAGCTTATCTCTGAATCGCGCGGGCGAGCTGCCCATAGCGAGCTCAGCACTCGGAAGCGCTGGAAATAGTCCCCCAAGGCGAGGAGCCCCCTCGCCGCCTGCCGCGGCCTCAGGATCTTGTGCATCTGCTGCAGCGTCTGCTGCCGGAGATGGTCTGCCTGCACGCACAAGCCCAGATGCTTAAGCATGCAGCAAGAGCGGATGCCAATCTGCCATGAAGCGAGACAATGCGTTCGTCGATCTGTTAGGTTACCTGGGTCACGAACTGGACGAGGGGTCTGAGCTGCTCCACGGCGTTGGCCATGTGCACCATGTAAGCCTCGGGGGAACCGAATGGGTTGGCCGCCGTCAGGGAGTCCGCGATCGTCTGCTTCAGCTTGTCCATGCCCTGCGAGAGCGCGTCCTCGACCTGCATCGAGGTTTGCTGCAGGCCACCCACCTCCGCGACCTGCTGCTCCGTCAGAGGTTCCAGCTGCGGTCTCAGATTCTGACAGCAGCAGCAACGAGAGTTGTCATCGTGTCATGTAAAAATCAACTGACACTACGTGTATGATTCTTAACCTCTTATTTATATATATGTATATAGACCCGACCCCCTTTATACACTTAAAGTCTTAGTCACTTAGTCACTGTATACATTTCTACATAGTATCAGAGTGAGTTTAGACATCCCGGTGCGCTAGCTTCTCCCTCCGTCGAGCCGACCTTTTTCTCCTCATCGTCGACGTCTTTTTCCCGTCGCCGACCTTCTTCCCGGTACTCTCCTCCCGGCACTCTCCTCGCTCTCTCGTCTCCGTTTCTTCTTCTCCCCGTCTCTCCCGCAGTCACCTTCTTTTCTCCCTTCCACCTCCACGTGACAAGACGACGGTCTCCATCCGCCTCCTCGTCTCGCCTCGCACCCGTCTCCGTTCTTCTTCTTGCTTCGTGCATCTCTCCTTCTCTGACGCCAGTGCACCTCCGCGCTCGTCGTCTCCATCGGCTGCACTCGTCCGCCCTCCCATCGGCTGGAACCCTCTCTCGGTTCTCGCCTTTTCCGACACGTTCAACGGCTCTCGAACGCGAACCTTCTCCCCTCACGTCCGAGCCACTCAAACGTGTCCATGTGTCCACGGACACGAATCCCTGTCTCCCGGACGCGAACATATTCTCTTCGCGTCCGGCCACTCTCCGCCTTTTTCGCGTCCGCCTCACTCCTTGGCCTCCACGAGTCTACAGACGTGAATCTTCTCTTCACGGACGTGAATCTTCGCACGTCTGTGACCTAACTACTCTCTAACCCACCCACTCTGTCACCACCTCCCTAGGCTCACCTAGCATCGGCTCCTATTTTGCCGCCTCAGCCGATGCTACCGACTCCACCCACCCAGTCGGTTCCCTCCTGAAACCAGGCTGGCCTCGTCGCTGCCCTCAATAACATCAGTCGCACTATGCTACTTCACACCCACTTACCTGCCTCTTATTGGACCGAAGCTCTGGCTACTGCGACGTATCTTCTCAATCGACGTCCATGCTTCTCCGTTCAAAACAACGTTCCCTATGCCCTTCTCTACCGCACGACGCCCAACTACTCCCACCTTCCTGTTTTCGGCTGCCTCTGCTACCCAAACCTCACCGCCACAGCTTCCCACAAACCTGCTTCCCGCTCCACCGCCTGCATTCTCCTCGGCTATCCCTCCTCTCATAAGGGATACCGATGTCTCGACCTTTCCACCCGACGGGTCATCGTCTCTCATCATGTTATTTTTTACGAGACATGCTTTCCCTTCGGTCTACTTTATCTGAGATCCTCCTCTAGTAATCTCGACTTCCTTCTCACCAACACCGTGCCGACTAGGTCAACTCCACTGTCCCCTCCATCGGCCCCCTCATCGGTCGCTACTGAGGACTTACCTTTCACCTATCCCACCACTATTCGGTCCGATGTCCCAACCATCGGACCCTTATCGGCCCCATCTCTCTCATCGGCTTCAGCCAATACCGTTCCTTTTTCATCGGACACCCCACTTCCATCGACTCCTCAGCTTCCATCGGCTCCCTCCACCCCATCGGCTGATCCATCTCTATCGGACCGATCAGACCACTCGGCCCACCTGATTCCATCAGCTCAGGCCGATCTAGTTCCCTCTTTTCCTCTCACCTACAGTCGCCGATCCGGAGTCGATAACGCCCCCACCCGACTAGTTCTTCCCATTACTCCCGTACGTCCATTGGCTCCAGTTCCCTCCACCTCTCATATGGTCACCCGCTCCTAGACCGGGTCTCTCCGCCCCACCAAGCGCTACGGGCTCTCCGCCGTCCACAGCTCTATCTCGCCCATCCCGGCAACATCTCGCTCCGCCCTGACCAACCCTCAGTGGCACGTGGCCATGGTTGATAAGTATAAGGCCCTAATGGACAACGAGACTTGCCGCCTCGTCCCCTATCCTCCCGGCGTCAACATTGTGACCGGTAAGTGGATTTTTAAATACAAATTCCACGCCGATGGCTCCCTTGCCCTTCACAAGGCCCGCTGGGTAGTCCGAGGTTTCTTTCAACGACCCGGTGTTGATTACGATGAGACCTTCAGTCCCGTCATCAAACCCACCACCATCCGGGTCGTCCTTACTTTGGACGCCTCGTATTCCTGGCCGATCCATCAGCTTGACGTGAAGAACGCTTTTCTTCACGGCCATCTGACGGAAACGGTCTACTGCCAGTAGCCCTTAGGCTTCGTCGACCCTTCTCGTCCGGACGACGTCTGCCTTCTTCAACGTTCCCTCTACGGCCTCAAACAAGCCCCTCGTGCCTGGTACCAACGCTTTGCTGCCTATCTTTGGCACATCGACTTTGTGGCCTCTGCGTCTGATAGTTCCCTGTTCACTTTTCATATCGGCTCCGCTACTGCCTATCTACTTCTATATGTCGACGACATTGTCCTTATAGCGTTTTCGACATCTCTTCTCGACTAGATCATGGCTCGACTCTACTCTAGTTTGCCATGACCGATCTTGGTCCTTTGCACCATTTTTTTGGCATCTCTGTCACCCGTTCCTCTTATGGGCTCTTTCTTTCTCAGCGTCAGTACGCCATCGACCTCCTCCAGCGTGCGGGCATGGCCGATTGTCACCCCACGATCACCCCGGTCGACACTCGAGCCAAACTCTCCGCTGCCGATGGCGCACTTGTTGCTGATCCCTCTCACTATCGGAGTCTTGCTGGGGCTCTCCAATACCTCACCCTCACCCGGCCCGACCTCACGTACGCTGTCTAGCAAGTGTGCCTCTTCATGCACGCTCCGCGCGAACTTCACCTCCCGCTGCTCAAGCGAATCCTATGCTATGTGAAGGGCACCATCTCCAGCGGATTGCATCTCAGTTCCAGCCCTATTGACTCCCTCACCGCGTACTCCGACGCGGACTGGGCAGGCTGCCTCGACTCTCGACGCTCTACGTCTGGCTACTGCGTTTTTCTCGGTGACACTCTCGTATCCTGGTCTTTAAAACGCTAGACTACAGTGTCCCTGTCTAGCGCCGAAGTTGAGTACCGCACCGTCGTCCACACCGTCGCCGAGTGCTGCTGGCTTTGCCAATTTTTCCAGGAGTTCCGTGCATCCTTCTCCACCGCGATCGTCTACTGCGACAATGTCAGTGCCGTCTACATGACCGCCAACCCGATTCATCATCGATGCACCAAGCACATCGAGATCGATATCTATTTTGTCTGTGACAAGATCGCATTATGATAGATTCGAGTGCTCTATGTACCATCGACACATCAGTTTGCCAATATAATGACCAAAGATCTGTCTACACCTTTATTTACCAGTTTTCGGTTCAGTCTTTGCGTCCGTTCCCTCCCGTTGCGATTGCGGGGAGTGTTAGACAGACCACTACCCTGAATTATATATATATAGACCCGACCTCCCTTCATACACTTGGAGCCTTAGTCACTGTACATATTTCTACACTACGAGCAGATCGGCGAGCTACCTTGAGAACCTCCGATGGCTGGAACCCGCCGATCCACAGGAAGAACCGCTCGGTGGGGGTCTTCCACATGCCGGACATGACGTAGAACACGTTGGAGTTGGCGGCTTCCTCCTTCATCTCGAAGAGGCGGTTGTAGTTGTCGAGGCCAGCCTCGACGAGCAACCGGAGCTCCAGGTCCGTCGTCTGCTCCTGCAGCAGTGCGTTCCTCAGCTCACCCGTGTTGCGGTTCTGCTCTTCCACCCAATGGATGTACTTAATCTCGAAACCTACAGCACGTGCATGTACGTAACATGGTGAAACCGCGTAAGCTGGTAATTGCATGCGCAAACATATTACCTTTGTCCTGAACATTGTGATCAGAAAGATTAGCACAGCACGAAATCTAACCTGGATCGATCGGTCCTGTAAATCCAAGATTCGGTTCTCGTAGGCTCCCATTTGCATACACACTCTGCATCAGAGCAGTTGCAAATTTGCGATGGAATCAGTGATAGGTGTAAGTTGAAGCGGCTGTACAATAGGTTTTTATCCCTGTACCTGCTGCCTGGCCCGTTGAAGCTCTTGCTCTAACTGTGCTAGTTTCAACCGGCTTGTCTCCAACTGTTGGATATAAGCCTATGGAACACCATAATCGCGCCAACAATAAGTTGTTTTTTCAAAAATGGAAAAGCTGCAATCTAGCATGATGACAGCATGTTAGTGGTTAAGTACTTGTCATTTTACCTTTTTCCTCAGGCGGCTTTTCCGTGCAGCCTCTCTGTTTTGTGCAAGTCTTCTAAGGAACTGAATAAATAAACAGAAAATTATTTTGTCTTGCAAGACTAAACTCATTATCATCAAAAAACTTTCAGTCAGAAATAAAACCTAACAGAAGCCACGTATCAAGATTCAGATATGAAAATTATTTTATCTTGCAAGACTAAACTGAATTTAACATATGAAATGGATTATGAGTTTTGAGAATTTCTCTACTGCATCGTTAAAGAAATGGAGAGGAGTACTAATTACACGGTTTAATATAAAGAAGCAAGACAGAGATGGTTGGATTGTACTGTGTGATGCTCACCTTGTCTGGTGGCTTGCTTGGCTCCTGATCAACATTTCTTCCTTCCTCCAGAACTACCTGGGGAACTTCTTCTAGCTGCAAATTTCTTCAAAATGAGTACTAAACATCCGATCATTCAACGGGCAGATAGCAGAAGCCACAGCTCTTCGCTACTCAATACTAGAGGAAACACAATTAAATCAAAGCTGATGAGCTCCTCACCCTAGTCTCAAATTTCATCTCTGCCTCCATGATCGTGGATGCGCTCGTGGCCTGGCCGTTGTCAACCTTGAACTGCTCGTGACTCCACATGCCGGCCGGTGGAGGCCTGTCGTACGCCCCCATTCTGACCGGCGCAGCAAACTGCATCGATGCCGAGGTCATGTTCTCCGGAGGGGAGGCGGTGCTGATGCTGAACCAAGTAAAAGAGGGTCAGCAAAGTACACCCTCCCCAAGTGCAAAAATCTAAGGATCGCCACACACTACTTGCAGCAGCAGATGCAGCAAGCTAGGGAGGAAAGGGAGAAAAAAAAAGGCGATTCATTTAAACTGGGAAATGGAATGTGCTCAGCACAGCACAAAGGTTAGAGATAGCTAGATGTATGCAAAGGCAAAATATGCTCTCCCCAAGTGCAGCCGCATGCATCTCCACAAAAGCTTGGGGCATCAAAAGGCGCCATTTTCACCGGGAATTAGAGCACCTTACCAAAGTGGCATGCAGAGGCTGACAACGTGCGCAACAAATGATGATGAATCAAGCTTGATCTGAAGGCTGAGATGACGTTCGCTTTGCGAGCGCACTTCCATCAGGGAAGAAACAAATTCTTATCATGTCTATGAGTCTAATCATCAGAATAATCACCAACTAGACAACCCAGGTCCGATCAGTAGCACAGACGCAGTCATCTTCAGCTAAACAGTAACAGTAACAGTCTGTCTCAAAAGGAAAAGGCTGTGATCAGAGCGATAATTAATACTGTGTATCAGTTACTAGCTCAAGCTAGTTGCGGTTAGATTGTTAGAAATGATGTGGGAACCTGTGCCTAGTCCTAGTAGAGACGAGAAGAATCTGAGTAGCTAGCAGCCTGGACTGCGTGTGCCTGCCCGCGAGTGGCTGGATGCTTGAGTTCGAGTGGGACCTAGAATCTGGAATCCCAGCCTCCCAGACAGTGCAGCGCAGGCAGTGTGACGAAGGAAGCAAAAGCAAGCGGGCAGCGCGCGAGTAGTGGCGGCGCTGCCGCTGCGAGCTTTAGCTTTTGCAAAGGCGCGGTGCGTGACGCTGTGAGCGCTCGCTCGCTTCCCCCTGCTGCTCCATGGACAAGTTGCCACCGCTTCTGCTTAGTGACTCAGATTTGCTTCGTGGCTCCACTCTTTTTGTGGGGTCGGCTGTCAGTGTTTCAGTCATCGTCCTCATATACTAGGCTATAATCCTGTGCCTTTGAATTTGATGTCAACCAAGTCCTGAACCTGAACTGAACTCCATGGGATGTCTGTAACTGTAAATAAGATTCTGGTGATCTAATCCCAAGCACAGAAGTATGATGACGCAGCACCTATGATCAATTGATCATGATCCATCGTCCATGGAACCCATCTTTGTATTTGTGGGGATGATGTTACGTGCTGCGCAAACGGGCAAAGCAGCAGCAGCAGAAGAAGCTTACTCCACACGTAGTGGAGGATTTGCCGGGCCAGCACACTGGAGGGACCTTGGTAATGTGCCGTTCAATTATTGGCGACTCCACTTTGTTTTTAAGCTAAAAGCAAGTGAGGTTGGCCTTTCCAGTGCCCACGAAATGCAAAACCGGTGGGCTTCGTTTTGTCTGCTCACCCTGAAACACCTCCGGCCACCGTGGATAGCTCAAACCCCACTATGTGTATGTCCCAACTTATCAGGAATAGCAGCGTGCACTGCTGTATAATGGTCACCTCATTTTGTCGCATTCACTCCTGCATGTGCGGGTATCATATATGTATTTACTACCTGTATGTTTATCATCACCAATTTTTAGTGATTGGTTCTAATCTCTAATAGCACAGAAATAAGCTCAAGTTTCTTGTTAGACTGAAGCCTGTAATAACTATGTAACTATTTTTTTTAGAGAAATGTAAGGAATCTGTGTTTGTTGTAGACAGTAGTGCACGGTGCACTGCTGGGGGAACATGAAAGGACAGATGATGTCAAGGAAGAAAAGAGGAATGCTTGATTGGCTAATCTTTTTTTTCTTCTGAATCTTTGATTGGTTAGTTAGTGGTGAATGGTGATGCATTGGACATCGCTCCCCACTTTCTTCAGACCAGCAACATCACTTGGGGAGGGGGCATGCAGTAGCCTCTCCTTTGCCCTAAACTGGGTTGGAGATGATGCAAAATGCCTTTTTTCCCTAGTGCGGCACTATTTTGCCAAATTAGGACCTCGTCTTCTATTTTTCTGTTGAGGAGTCAACTATCAGGAAACCTACAAGGACCTGATGCAGAGGTCATGACTATTGCCGTGCCCTATTTAGAAACAGCCATGTACAAGACGCAGAGCTCATGGCTGTTGCCGTGCCCTATTTACAAACAGCTATGCGCAATGCAAATTCACAGTAACCTACGGGCTATGAGGAAACCCTTTTGTTTTGTTCCAAATGGGTGGATGTGGTCGTATAAACCAGAGAACAAAGCAGAGCATCTCTGTTATACTTTCAGAGAATTAGCACAAGGTATCAGTTGATATCGCACTTCTATCTTAATTGGTGATCACGAAATCTGGTAGCCAGCATATTATTATTGTAGGCTTCACCTTTGTTTGTCCTAGCTAACATGATCTCACTTTCGCTGCACTACAGCACTAGTCCACTTGCTATAATAAATATCTATTCAGTTTACATCATGTTGTGCCACAAGTAATGAAAATCTAATGCAAATTGCAAGACTAGCATGTGTAAATAGCATTATAGGTGCTAACTCTCTTTCGTTTGACAGGTTGTTCAACTTCAGCATAACAATGCAGCACTTATAATTGACATTTTCCATTTGCTAAATATTAAATAGAGAAACTTCAGAAATAATAAGGGATTCAGTTATAGGAAATACACACCTAAGCTTGTGGATGTTAAAATGGTCTTCAAGATAGCCAGGGTAAAGCTCCATTATATCATTCTTGAATTGGTCTCCTCCAATAATAATACTGCATAAATTCATGTACCAGAGTGAGAATATTAGCTTCATAATCCATAAACAGCTAGGAAGGTAGCCTACGCCCATGCGCGAGCACCTTCTTTAATGTGCTTGAAATTTTATTAGGAATGTTTATGTGTTGCCAATATTTTATTGTGTAAGTGAGAAAAACTATGTATTGTATATTAGATAATCATAGATTACAGGAGGGTACAAATATATATAAGCCTAATTAATACACACTAAGCAGCACAAGTGTCTAGCCCGGTGCATGGCTGTAGCCAGAATCTAAGGCGCAGGCATAAGAGTCTAGGATACAACATAACTTGCTAACATCTCCCGCAGTCTGAGCATCGGTGCAGTAAACGTTCAGACTGGTTCTAAACTCAGTGAAGAGCGAAGATGACAGTCCTTTGGTGAAGATGTCGGCAACTAAGAGGTTGTTAGAACATGGAGAACGCGAACAACACCAAGAGCAACACGCTTTCGGACAAAGTGGAGGTCAATCTCGATGTGTTTGGTGCGTTGATACTGGACCGGGTTGGCGGACATGTAGACGGCGCTAATGTTGTCGTAGTAGACTAATGTAGCGTGCTACAAGGGGGACTATAACTCACTGAGAAGTTGACGCAACCAAGAAGCCTCAGCAACGGCGTTGGCAACAGCTCGATATTCAGCTTCGGCACTGGATCGAGACACGGTGTACTGGCACTTGGAGTACCAGGAGATGAGGTTGTCACCAAGGAAAACCGCATAGCCAGAAGTGGACTTGCGAGTGTCCGAGCAACCGGCCCAATCGGCATAAGAGTAGGTGACCAGTTCATGCTGCGCTGTGAGATGAAGCACCAGACCAAAATGAAGAGTATCGCGAACATATTGAAGAATCCGCTTGAGGGCAGCCAAGTAAGGTTCCCGTGGGTCATGCATGTGGAGACAAACTTGTTGAACGACGTAAGCAATATTCGGACGAGTGAAAGTGAGGTACTGGAGGGCACCAGTCAGGCTGCGAAAATCAGAGGGATCCTGAACTAGGTCACCAGTGATTGCAGAGAGCTTCGGATTGGTGTCGACTGGAGTAGAGTAGGGTTTGCAGTCAGCCATACCAGCCCGATCAAGTATCTCCATCATGTATTGTTGCTGAGACAAGAAAAGGCATACATCATGATGCTGAACCTGCATTCCAAGAAAATGGTGCAACTAGCCAAGGTCCTTCGTGTTGAACTCATGCTGTAGAGCAAAGATGATGCGACGGAGGACAGCTGTGGATGACGCAGTGAGCACAATGTCGTCAACATAGAGTAGTAAGTATGTTATGTCGGCGCCATGATGGTAGATAAATAGGGAGGTGTCTATCTGTCTTCGTATTCACAAAGCTAAGTGAGAGAATAAAGGTGGCGAAGCGACTATACCATGCCCGAGGAGCCTGTTTGAGGCCATAAAGAGACTTGTTGAGGCGACAGACATATCCGGAATGAGTGGGATCCTCAAAACCAGCAGACTGTGTGGCAAAAACAATCTTAGACAGAGTCCCGTGAAGAAAGGCATTTTTCACGTCGAGCTGGTGAACTGGCCATCCGTGAGTGAGAGCACTGTCCGAACTATGGCGGGCTTGACAACAGGACTGAATGTCTCATCAAAATCGATGCCAGGACGCTGAGTGAAACCACAAAGGACCCATCGAGCCTTGTATCGCTCGAGAGACTCGTCAGTCCTGAACTTGTGCTTGAAAATCCATTTGCCGGTGACAATGTTGACTTGAGGTGGTCGAGAGACAAGCTCACATGTGTTGTTCTGAAGGAGGGCAAAGAACTCTTCTTCCATGGCGGCCCGCCAATTGGGATCGGCCAGGACGCCACGGAAGGTGCGGGGCACTAGTGACAGTGTTGTGCTGTTGTAGACACTGGGAAACCGGTGACCAGCTTTGGCACACGTCGTCATGCCGTGGTTGTTGGTGATGGGTTACACAAACACAGCGCCCTTGGGCAGAGCCGGCGTGCTGGGGCAGTCAGTTGCTGACGAGTTGCTGCCTAGCGCCGCGAGTAGACCAACAATGGTCGGGGCCTGCCTGGGGCTGTTGCAGCAGTAGGGGAAGCCGGGGTGCCGGGGGCAGCAGCAGCAATAGGCATAGAGGGAGTGTCCTGCCAAGCTCCTAGTCGGACCGGAGAGATCGACGTAGGGGTTGTGCTAGGCACCGGAGTGGCAGCCTCTGTCTCGACGGCTACGCCCGCACTGGATGCCACACGAGGACAGCCCACGCTGGGTGTTGGTGGTGTGCCGACAGTCGGGGCCGCACGTGGCTATGCAGGAACACCAACAGGAGCACCTGTAGGAAATAAAGGTAGAGTGCACTGATAGAACTAGGCACGGGATTTGCATCATCAGTTAAAAAATCAAGGGCTGTCGGGTCGGTAGGAGATGACTGTTGTGAGAAAAGGAAAGAGTGTTCATCAAACACGACGTGTCGAGAGATGAGAACATGATTGTACTGGAGGTCAAGGTAGCGATATCCTTTATGATGGGAGGAGTAGCCATGAAAAATACACAAGGAAGATCGTGGTGCAAGTCTGTGAATGGTTGTGACGGAGAGGTTAGGATAATAGGCGTAACCAAAAACACGAAGATGGTCGTATTTAGGCTGAACACCAAACAGGACAGTGAAGTGTGGAGGATTGAAGAGTTTTGGTGGGTAGGATGTTGAGAACATGTGTGGTGACGTGTAAGGCCTCAACCCAGTACGAAGGGGGCATGCAGACCTGAAAGAGAAGAGAGCAAACTACATTGTTGATGGTGCGGATCATGCACTCAACCCGTCCATTCTGAGATGAGGTATATGGGTAGGACATGCGGAGGTGTATGCCGTGGGTGAGGAAGAAGGAGCGGGAGGTATAGTTATCAAGCTCCCGACCATTGTCGCACTAGATGGCTTTTACAGGGACGCTATACTGAGTGCGAACATAGGCAAAGAAATGAGTCAGAGTGGCAAACGTGTCAGATTTGAGACGAAGAGAGAACGTCCAAACATAGTGTGAGTAATCATTAAGTATAATTAGGTAGTATTTGAAGCCGAAAACACTAGCGACTGGAGAGGTCCACAAATCACAGTGAAAAAGCTCAAATAAACTAGATGCCTGAGATGAAGATGACTGAAAAGGAAGGCGAGTATGACGTCCTAATTGACACGCGTGACAAAAAGAATCAATTTCTTTAGTATAACTAGGGATAACAGAGGTGACTTTGGACAAGGCGTCGCGACCAGGGTGACTGAGCCGGCGATGCCAAAGTGAAGGCAAAGAATCAGCGGCGAGAACGATGGTGTTGGGAAGGTGCAATGGGTAGAGGGGCCCGAAGCTATTGCACCTGATGATCATCTTCTGAGACTCTAGATCCTTCACAGGATAGCCAACAGGATCAAATTCAATAGCACAATTATTGTCAGTAGTGAACTGGCGCAAAGAAATGAGATTCTTAATAAGTCGTGGAGAAACAAGAACATTATTAAGGAACTGAGAGTTGGTGAGAGTGGTGGCGCCAGTGGCGGTGACAGAGAGTAAGGAGCCATCGCCGACAACAATAGAGGAAGGAGAAGGATACCACGAAGAGATAGGGTGTGAAAGAGTGCGAGAATCAGAGGTCATGTGGGAGGTGGCACCTAAGTCGAAGTACCATTCGTTGTTCAGCGACTGCTGAAAGATCATGGTGCTGAAAGTTGAGGCGAGGAAGTGCTGATCCTAGGCCGCCGGAAGACCGGTCTGCTAGTTGTAGAAGCCGGGAGGAGCTGAGGCGTCGAGGGAAGGCAGAGGGGCACCCTGCTGACCATAGTAGGCAGCAGGAGTGGCCTGCTGTAGGTACTGCTGAAACGGCGCCGGCGGGAGTTGCTGCGAGGCCTGTAAGGCCCTCTGTTGGGCTAGCAGCGCCTGCTGGTGTGGTGGCTGGACAGGCGAAGCGCGAGGCGGGGGGCATGGCTCGAGGATGATGAGCCACAAGTTGTAGGACGTGGGCCAAGCTCTACTCGCCCCCTAGTTGGGTGGAGCAGGCGTGCCCAAGTCGCCGCCTTTGCCATCCCTGTGGCTGCCTTTGCTGCCAAGACTGCCCCCTTTATCACCACCCGGGCCGGTGGTAGGATACCCAGAGAGCTGCTAGGAGGCTGGGCAGGAGGACGAGGAGCCGCTACCTATGCCGGCGATGAGAGCTGTAGGGGGAGATGGGGTCGGGGGCCCCATGGTAAGCTCCTCGAGGATGAGCTCATCGCAGGCCTCCAAGAAGGAAGGGAAGGGACGGCCACGTCGGAGATGGCGGCCAACGGAGGCAAACCGCTCGTTCAAGCCTCGGATGAGGTTGAGGACGATGGAGCGGTCGCTGACTGGTTCACCAAGATCGGCAAGGTTGTTGGCGGTGGTCTTGAGAAGATTGCAGTAGTTGGTGACAGAGAGGTCCCTCTGGACGAGCGTATGGAGTTTGGCGTTGATGATGAGGGCCCGCGCCTCCCGATTGCCGAGAAATTGGCTCTCGATGGCAAGCCAGGTGGTACGGGCAGTGACGCCTTGGTCACTGTGGCTCCTAACAATGTCGAGGAGGTTGTCGGAGAGGGTGCCGTAGAGCCAAGAACGGACGACGCAATCCATGTGCTCCCAGTCAGGCGAGTTCAGGGGACTATCGCCATGAAGGACATAGCCTTGAAGAGAATATTTGCCCAGGGTGAGCAAGAATTGCTCGCGCCACCGAGCAAAGCTGCCGGAGTTGACGTCGAGAATGACGTGGACAAGGCTGCGGATGTTCTGAATGGCCACACCTTGGGCGTGGAGGTTCAGAACCGTGATGGCCTCCTGAAGAACCATGACGGTGTGAACTGAGGGACGAGGGCCATTGGAGAGGGAAGACGTGACCTCGTTAGCGTCTTCTAGCGGGTCTTCAGGGGGAGGTGCGGCGGTGGCGCGCTCCTAGGTGGCACGCTCCAGGGCAGCGCGGACACGCACGGTGGCGATGTCGCGCTCGATGGCTGCGGCGGCGGCCTCAGCCTCGACCTCCTCTGCGCGGGCGAGGGTGACGTGGCGAGCCTCGGCTGCGGCGGCACAGGCGTCCTCCAGCCGCTTGTGCTCAGCGTCGTCGCCAATAGTAGAGGGGTGGAGAGAGCTGGCCATGGAGGAAAGAGAGGGACGGCCCAGGGGCAACATGCCAGAGGGGGTGGCGCTAGAAGCAGCACACCAGAGATGCGGAAGAAGCGGGTGGAACCCGAGATCTGATACCATGTAAGTAAGAGAGATTCTATATTATATATTAGATAATCATATATTACAGGAGATTACAAATATATATAGGTAGGGGAGTTTAAGAGTTAAAGGTGTGAACACTAAACTAAAAAGTCTCAGACCTAATTAATATACACTAAGCAGCACAAGTGCCTAGACTGGCGCATGATTACGACGCAGGCACAAGAGTCGAGTCAAACATAACTTGCTAACATATTGAAATATTTTTTATTCTATTATAAACCTTTTTTGTCAATAATTTGTTTGGGATTGCTTTGAATGCTGGTTATGATTTTTTCTACCTACCCTTCTAGCATATAAATTCTAAACTAAATTACTTGAAACTGTGTAGTTTTGAATTTGTGAGAAAATATTATGTCACAACAATTGAGTTGGTTCCAATGAAAGTATATATCATTTGTACTATGAGTGTTTCTATTTTGTAATATTTAGCATATCCTATTTTTGGAGTTTCTAAACTTTAAGTAACATTTTTTCTTGTATACTATAGATGTCCTTATGGATTTTAGGCTATATTAATTGAATATATTTTTCCATTAAAAATATGGTTAACAAGATTGTTTCATCTGATAGACTTGTTTCATCTAATTAAAGGTAGATGTTTATTTACTTCTACTCCTTCCTTCCTATAAATCCGAGGATTTGAATTTTGTTCTTTTTAGAAAACTATTTGTCCCATCCAACCATCCCTCTCTTATATTTTACCCAATCTTACCTCAACCACCTTCCCGATATCTACATACCCTTTATTTAATGATAGTTATCATAGTTTAGTTTTCTTCCAGTTCCAGAAACAGTCTTCTGCAGTAATCCTTTCTAAATCTGTTGTCCTAGGTTGAATAAGAATAACATTAAGAACTATATGCGAATGAAAATTTGAAAAGAATCTAAATATAGGTCTTGCGGTTACTAAGTTAGAAGTTGCAATATCCATTATTGTGACAACCTACCACACATAAATAAAATCCATACAAAAAAAGATCAAATCGAAGGCTTCATTATGAACTGAACATCTCAATTACTATTTGCAACAACGATGAAAGTAAATAAACTCCAATACGCTTTCAATGGAAATCATGGATGCGATGAAATTAAAGATGATGGATGGGTGTTGACGTGTGGTCTTGTTCAAGCTAACACATACATCAGGCAGGGAGCAATGATGCGTTGGCATCAGGTCATGTCGGCATTGGTGGCAAGCCAGCAACTACGGTGGTCGGCGGCAGGGTATGACAGACGGACTGTAGGAAGGCATCAATCGAGGAGGACAACGATGTTGGTTGGGAGGATCTGAAGGCACCGGTGTCAGCAGAGGAGCCAGACATCATGTCATATATAGTCGATGGACCTTGCGCAGCCAGACTTCATGCCATCATTGACCTTGTGGACCCGACTTCATGGAGACGAGGAGGCAGTGGAGGTGCAGCTTGAGCAGAGACCTTGTTGTGCTCGAGACCACTGCTGCTCGTCCTTGCTGTTTGAGGTTGCAACGGCTGATTTGGATGGCTGTCAGATGCCGCCATGCGTTCCTCCTCGCTTCTAGCACGCTGCTCGTCCTGTTAGCTGCCTCGCACATGATATGGCGGCAGACAGGGGAGGAGATGCCAAGGGAGCGCACGTGCGATCGGATGAATCGTGCAATTCGCGATTATTGAGCACCAGCACCACCGCACGGCGCAGCAGCTCACCGGCCGACTCATTGCTGTGTTTCCATGTGAGAGGAGAAGCATTGGGACTTGGGCGTGCGACGATCCCCCTCTTCTTCACGCGTGAGGCTGGATCGATTGGATCGGATCAAAGAGGGCAGGATTTAAGGAAATAAACCATGGAAAATGAAGCATGACAACCGTTTTTTTTCCGAACACGTGTTCTCTCAAGCGCCACGTGGCGGCCTAAGAGCATTTGTAGGATGCCAAAAATTGTACACGTGGCAGCCTGAGAGTTTTTATAGGATGTTTAATGGACTTTTAAGTATATAATAGATAGATCGATAGATACTGGAAGTTGCTCTAGAGTGTCCAGTGTTGCATGAACATTGAAGAAGATATGGTCTTAGAAAATACTCTAAGAAATATATGTTCTGTGGAAAAAATATAGTTTTTTAATCACCTGCTCAAGGAACTTTACTCCAACAGTTTAAAGATTATAATGAACATATGGTTTACGAATCCTATTCCAGACTTACTGGAGAGGCGAATATGATCACTTTTAGTACCACTCCAGCACTTTGCAGTCCCATTCGAATAAGAAAAGAAACAACGATAGACATGATGAGACAAAATCAAAAACAAGAAAAATCATGTCACAAACAAGAAAAAAATAGCTATGATGTCTTGGAAGAACTAATAAATTATCAGATAGCCTAGTTATTGAAAAGCTAATATTTGTCTGAGCCCCAAGAAAAATCATGTCCTTTCACTAAGCTAGCCAACACCGAAGGAGAAGATCCCACCTAATGACTCCGCTGGTTAGGTTAAGAGGAAACATATTTTCCTACTTCCTCTGTAGGAATGAAAAGATAAACAAGACATGCATGGCAAGCTGTAGTTTGATGTTTTTTTTCTTGTCAATCAGGTAATAAACCTTATAGAAACACAAATTATCATTAATTCTAGCACAACAGCACATATTGTGAAAGCCAAAGAGTAGAACTTAACTTGTTCTTCACCAAGATGACACACATAATAAAAACAGAATCAGTGAATCAAATATCCAGAGAAACGTAGTACCTGGTAAAGATCTTCCCTCTAATATGGATGGCCTACAAAGTAGAGCACTGGAACAGTAAATTGCTTACCACAAGGGACTCCACGGATGTGCTATTGTTCAGCTCCAAAGGACACCAGTTAGCCAGAAGAAGTGATGCAGAGTTATATAAAGAGCCAGCTGCCCTTCCTTCAAAAGAAGAAGCCAAGTATAAAGAGCTTTTAGTATCTAATATTATCACCTGGGTCTCATGCTTAGAATGCACTAATTATTCTTTTTGTAAACTAGTTGGATACGTGAGAAGTTGCTTGCACGCAGGAATACATACACACATCCATCACCACCTAACTAGTAGAGCCAGAAAAAGTCTGCACATGATTCTGACAGAGATGAAAGATGGTAACTTTCAGGTGTAAAAAAGTAGCATGCTTTTAAGTCCGAGGCACAGCCTTGGTTACTTCGATAGATCGACACACTAGCTAAATCAGTAGTTTCAGATAATCCAGGTGATTGACAGTGCCGTATAAAGTCATGGCAGAAAGCAGTTTCCACATTCAGTGTATTACGAAACCACCGAGCAAAGATGGTCAAATACACCACATCCACTGTCAAATACTGATTAGGCAGAAAGCTGCATGCAATAAGACTTGATTTCAGAAGAGGAAGTCTCATCAGACAAGGCAACAATAACTCATATGACATAACTGAGCATAGTTAAAAGATTTGGTTTGGGAAAAGATTTAGTTTGTCACCCAAAGGGATGTAATAAAGTTGTAAACAATACTAGTTAGTAGTTATAGGCATGGCACAAATACCACACAAGATTGTAAACTGAACTTATCAGGACTTAATTATATTGCTAGAGTGCCCCTATTGCCTCATGAACGCAAGCAGGATTTAACTAATGCTCAGATTGTTAGCTGGGCGGCCGAAAAGATCGTCCAACCGATTTTATTAAGAGCGAGGTAATACTCAGATTGTGATGACCCTATAATGGGGCTCATGTTAGATTCCATGATGCAATTAGGGGACATCACTAGATTCAGCAACTTGGCTGCTCGGTGGAACCTCCCATTTCTGGGGTATCCCTCCTGATCACTAAACCTCCTCAACCTTCCCAAAAGATGCCCCCTTTACACCTTTCTCTTTTTTTTTCTCATCCTATGCTACTTGTCCTCCTTCATGGTTGCTTTTTTTGGTGGTGTGCCCATATTTAGTTTCTTTAATTAGCTATATGTTCTTGAGGGTTTTTGTTTCCAAGAGGAACAGATCATGCTAAGTAGCTAGATATTTTATCTCCACACAAATAAGTACACATGCCTAAGAAATTATCAAGAACTAACACAAGTAACATGGAACTGAAGTACCATGAAATTCAGTTGAACCAAAGTACACCGCAAAAAAAAAACTATTTCACATAACATTGTCTTACAATTAACTAGGTCCAAGTCGTTCCACTATTTGGTAATCATTGTCCATATCTTTCACAAAAGAAACAAGAAATTACACTGCACATGTAATACTCTGAACTAACACAAATAAAACGCCGAGGAATATATATTAGTAGTACGAGTGTAATGGAACACCTCCTCTTTTGTGAATTGCGTAACGCTTGTGCGTGACGACGAAGAATTCCCCTTTGCCATAAAGGCACAAAAGAAGAAGAACATTTCGACCCGATTAACCTAAAGGAAGAACAAGATATAAGATAAAGCGCTATAAGAGAAATTAATTAGTGTGGTAATCAGGCAGGGCAGCAATGATGCAGCCTTGTTAATAGTATTGCAAATTTGCAATCCCGAACCTCAAGATAAGGTCGCGACCATGCTCGCTGATGGCAGCATTATTAAAGGCGCAGCTGCCTCTCCCAATCCTCATGTCGCCGTCGCGATGCGGTTTTTCTCTCGGCGAGGAAATGCGCTGCAACTGCCATGGTGGGCTAGGGATAACCCCCCGGCTGTGGCTGCGGCTGGATAACCTAGCCGATTCCTTCGTGGCATTGCCTTCCTTTTGGCTTGATGGTCTGCGCCCTTCTTTCCCCCTCCTCGCTTTTGCAGCTACCCCTTTTCAATCTTCATCATGCTGTACGAAATCCAGCGAAATTTTTCGATGAAAAAGCCAGCAAATCTCTAATCCCCCGCTGCGTTCGTTGTGACCCTGAATCTGTACAGTGATCAGGATAAGGGTTAGATAGTCCATTGGTCTGAGCTGTATATATATAAACTCGATCTCCTTGTATACGTTCGGATAGAGATTTATAGTCACTGTATACTTTCTACATGGTATCAGAGCAAGTCTAGACATCCCGGCGCGCTAGCTTCTCCCTCTGACGAGCCGACCCTTTCCTCCTCATCGTCGACGTCTTCTTCCCGTCACCGACTCTCTTCCCGGTACTCTCCTCGCTCTCTCGTCTCCATTTCTTCTTCTCTCCATCTCTCCCGCAGTTACCTTCTTTTCTCCGTCCCACCTCCGCGCGACCAGGCGACGGTCTCGATCCGCCTCCTCGTCTCGCCTCGCACCCGTCTTCGCTCTTCCTCTTATTTCGTGCATCTCTCCTTCTCTGACGCCGGCGCACCTCCGCGCTCGTCGTCTTCATCGGCTGGACTTGTCTAGCCTTCCATCGGCTAGAAACCTCCCTCGGTTCTCGCCCTTTCTGACACGCTCAACGGCTCTCGGACGCGAACCTTCTCCCCTCACGTCCGAGCCAGTCCAACGTGTCCACGTGTCCATGGACACGAATCCCTGCCTCCCGGACGAGATCATATTCTCTTCGCGTCCGGCCACTCCTTGCCATTTTCGCGTCCGCCCCACTCCTTGGCCTCCATGAGTCTACGGACGTGAATCTTCTCTTCACGAACGTGAATCCTCGCACGTCTATGACCCAACCACTCTCTGACCCACCCACTCTGTCCTCACCTACTCCGCTACCTACTCCCCATCGGCCAACCACTCCTCATTGGCTGGCCACTTCTCACCTACTCCGCTGCCTACTCCCCATCGGCCAACCACTCCTCATCGGCTGGCCGGCCTACTTCCCATCGGCTTCTCACATCCTTGATCGGCCGATCCGTCCTCTCATCGGCTTCCCCCTTCCATTGGCTTCTTTCTCCCATCGGCTCTTTGCTCCCGTTCTCCCGTCATGGCCACCAAGTCCGCTCTCAGCTCCGGTACTCTCCCAATCGCCAAATCTGCTCCGGCCCTCGGTACCTCAGACCACACCTCGGGCACCAGCTCGCTGATCTTCTCCCCTCCCTACGCTGCTGTGAACGTGAAATCTCACGTTCCTATCTCTCTTGACCTTAACGCCAATTATTTCAAGTGGGTTTTCTTCTTTAAATCCCTATGTGGAAAATTCGGACCGGATTGATGGCTCCGCTCCACCTCGCCCCGATGATCCTTAGTGGGACATCGCCGAGTGCTGCGTACGCAGCTGGCTGCTCGGCTCGATTGACGACTCTGTCCTCGACCTCGTCATGGACGATACCGACCCTACTGCCCGGGACCTCTGAGTGGCCATCGAGCGGATCTTCCTGGCCAACAAGCAGCCTCGCGCCATCTTCCTCCTCAACGAGTTCCACTCCATGGTATAAGGCGACTCCTCTGTCTCCTCGTACTGTCAGCGCCTCAAAGTCAAGGCTACTGCTCTTTGGGACGTCGGCCACCCTGTGGCCGACTCTCAACTCGTCCTCGCCCTTATGCGAGGCCTCAATCCCCGCTTCTCCAACACCGCCAATGACATCACCAACGCCACACCTCTTCCATCGTTCGCCCGGGCTCATGACATGCTAGTTCTTAAAGAACTTCGTCTGGTCAATGATGAGAAGACAGTGGCCCACACCGCTCTTCTTGCCACAGCCGATAATGGCTACCGAGCTTCTTGCGCTGCCCCTTCCTCCCGCGGTCCTGGTGGCCATGGCTCCAGCCACAGCAACACAGCCTACACCAGGAAAGGCAAGGACAAAGGCAAAGACAGGAACTAGCAGGGTCCGACGCCACTACGACCTACCTCGGTCCCTACCTACCCTGCCGGTCCCACGGGTCCGTGGCTCTGCTACAACCCCTGGGCGCCCCAGCCTCAGCCACGCAGCCCTATCGACTGGCAACCTGGAGTTCTCGGCACCCATCCCCAGGCTCACCTGGCATCAGCTCCCGTTCTGCGGCCTCAGCCGATGCTACCGACCCCAACCACCCAGTCGGTTCCCTCCTGGAACCAGGTTGGCCTCGTCGCTGCCCTCAACCAGATGACGCTCCAACCACAGCACCCTTGGGTGCTAGACTCTGGGGCGTCTTCACACATGGCGTCATCGGCCGGTATACTTCGCTCCTGTCACCCCTCTTCCTCCTCTTTTGTCACCATCGGCAATGGTCATTCTCTTCCTGTCCAATGCCGCGGTGAGTCCTCTCTGTCTACATCCACCACTAACCTTCCCGTACGCAATGTTCTTATTGTCCCTTCTCTTATTCACAATCTTATATCTGTTTGCCAATTCACATGAGACAACCACTGCTCCATTAAATTTGACGTGTCTGGTTTCTCTGTGAAGGATATCCCAATCCGACGACAGATCCTTCGCTGCAATAGTGGCGGAGACCTCTACACCATTCTCGCTGCGCCGTCCACCCCACACACCAGCATCGCCCTCTCCACCAATCTTTGGCACCTTCGCCTCGGCCACCCCAGCCCCGACGCTGTCGCCACCCTCCGTCGCAGCGCCTCCATCCGATGTACTCACAACAGCTCCACAGTTTGCCACTCATGTCAACTTGGCAAACATGTGCGTCTGCCCTTTTCTAGTTCTCTCTCCTTTACTTCGTGTCCATTTGAACTTATACATTGTGATGTATGGACGTCCCCAGTTAAAAGTGTCTCCGGTAATCAGTATTATCTCGCTATACTTGACGATTACACACACTATTGCTGGACCTTCCCACTCATCCACAAATCCGAGGTCGCCTCTCACCTCACTCACTTCGTCACGTACGTATCCACTCAGTTCAACCTCCCCATCAAGGTTTTACAAGCCGATAACGGTACGAAATTCGTCAACCATACCGTTACAAACCTCCTCACCTCGCAGGGCATCCATCTCCGGCTCTCCTGCCCCTACACCTCTCCTCAGAACGGTAAAGCTGAGCGCCTCCTTCGCACCCTCAACAACATCAGTCGCACCATGCTACTTCACGCCCACTTACCCGCCACTTATTGGGCCGAAGCTCTGGCTACTGCGACGTACCTTCTCAATCGACGCCCATGCTCCTCCGTTCATAACAATGTTCCCTATGCCCTTCTCTACCGCACGGCGCCCAACTACTCCCACCTTCACGTTTTCGGGTGCCTCTGCTACCTAAATCTCACCGCCACAGCTTCCCACAAACTCGCTCCCCGCTCCACCGCCTGTATTCTCCTCGGCTATTCCACCTCTCACAAAGGATACCGATGCCTCGACCTTTCTACCCGACGGGTCCTCATCTCTCGTCACGTCATTTTTGACGAGACATGTTTTCCCTTTGGTCTCCTTCATCCGAGATCCTCCTCTAATGATCTCGACTTCCTTCTTACCAACACCGTGCCGACCAGGTCTCCTCCACTGCCCTCTCCATCGGCCCCTTCATCGACCGCTGCTGAGGATTTACCCGTCACATATCCCACCACTACTCTATCCGATGTCCCCACCATCGGACCCACCTCTATCGGCCCATACCGATCCTATTTATCCTTCAGCCGATACCGTTCCCTCTCCATCGGACACCCCACTTCCATCGGCTCCTCACTTTCCATCGGCTCCCCCCACCCTATCGGCTGATCCATCTCTATCGAACCGATCGGAATACTCGGCCCACCCGACCTCATCGGCTCTGGCCAATCTAATTCCTTCTTTTCTTCTTGTCTACAGTCGCCGACTCGGAGCCGATGACGCCCCCACCCGACCAGTTCTTCCCATTACTCCCGCACCCTCATCGGCTCCAGTTCCCTCCACCTCTCACATGGTCACCCGTTCCCAGACCGGGTCTCTTCGCCCCACTCCGCGCTATGGTCTCTCCGCCGTCCACAGCTCTATCTCGCCCATCCCGGCGACTTCTTGCTCAGCCCTGGCTGACCCTCAGTGGCGCGCAGCCATGGCCGACGAGTACAAGGCCCTAATGGACAACGAGACATGGTGCCTCGTTCCCCGACCTCCCGGCGCCAACATTGTGACCGGTAAGTGGATTTTCAAACACAAATTTCACGCCGATGGCTCCCTTGCCCGTCACAAGGCTCGCTGGGTAGTCCGGGGTTTCTCCCAACGATCCGGTGTCAACTACGACGAAACCTTCAGTCACGTTGTCAAACCCGCCACCATCCGAGTCGTCCTCACCTTGGCTGCCTCTCGCTCCTGGCCGATCCATCAACTAGACGTGAAGAACGCCTTTCTTCATGGCCACCTGACGGAAACAGTCTACTGCCAGCAGCCCCTAGGCTTCATCGACCCTTCTCGGCCCGATGACATCTGTCTCCTTCAACGCTCTCTCTACGGCCTCAAACAAGCCCCTTGTGCCTGGTACCAGCGCTTTGCTGCCTATCTTCGGCACATCGGCTTCGTGGCCTCTGCGTTCGATAGTTTCCTGTTCACTTTTCATATCGGCTCCGCCACTGCCTATTTACTTCTCTATGTCGATGACATTGTCCTCACAGCGTCTTCGACATCTCTCCTCAACCAGATCATGGCCCGACTCCACTCTCAGTTCGCCATGACCGATCTTGGTCCTCTCCACCATTTCCTTGGCATCTCCGTAACCCGTTCCATCCACGGGCTCTCCTTTCCCCACGCCAGTACGCCATCGACCTCCTCCAGCATGCGGGCATGGTCGACTGTCACCCCACGGCCACCCCAGTCGACACTCGAGCCAAACTCTCCACCGCCGATGGCGCCCTCGTTGCTGATCCCTCTTACTATCGGAGTCTTGCCGGGGCTCTCCAATACCTCACACTCACCCGACCCGACCTCACGTACGCTGTCCAGCAAGTGTGCCTCTTCATGCACGCTCCGCGCGAACCTCACCTCGTGCTGCTCGAGCGCATCCTACGCTACGTGAAGGGCACCCTCTCCAGCGGGTTGCATCTCAGCTCTAGCCCCATCGACTCCCTCACCGCGTACTCCGACGCGAACTGGGCAGGCTGCCTCGACTCTCGACGCTCTACGTCCGGCTACTGCATTTACCTCGGTGACACTCTCGTATCCTGGTCCTCAAAACGCCAGACTATAGTGTCCTGCTCCAGCGTTGAAGCCGAGTACCGCGCTGTCCCCCACGGCGTCGCCGAGTGCTGCTGGCTTCGCTAGCTTTTCCAGGAGCTCCATGCACCCCTCTCCACCGCGATCATCATCTACGGCGACAATGTCAGTGCCGTCTACATGACCGCCAACCCGGTCCATCACCGACGCACCAAGCACATCGAGATCGATATCCATTTTATCCGTGACAAGGTTGCATTAGGACATGTTCGGGTGCTCCATGTACCATCGGCACATCTGTTTGCCGATATAATGACCAAAGGCTTGACCACGTTTTTGTTCACCAATTTTCAGTCCAGTCTCTGCGTCCGTTCCCCTCCCGCTACGACTGTGGGGGTGTGTTAGACAGACCCAGTCTAGGCTGTATATATATATAGACCGAACCCCTTTGTATACGCTTGGGGATTCATACTCACTGTACACTTTCTACCATAAGAAATTGGAGAAAATACTTACTTGGAATTCCCTTTTTTTTTCCTGGATGATTGAACAGATTCCGAACGGGAAATTACTTGTTCGGCATCGAGATGGTTCTCTCTCGCTCGCTCGGAGGCAGGAACAGCGACAGCATTTAGCAGATGGCGATTGGAGTATCGGAGCAATAATTGTGGGGGAGCTTGCACCTGCTGCACCAATGCCGGGCCGAAACGAACACTGGCTAACACCCTGGTGGTGTGGTGGGCCAGACTTGTCGTGTGTTTTGACTTTGCGATCAAACTAAAAGGCAGATCTCCTTCTACTTCACGATTACTTCTACTTCACAATTAGAGATGGTAAGATGGGCCGGAACAACTGGATCGCCCGAGGCCTGTTGCTATTGATCTGGTCTATGATATAGCCCGTGTCTAGATAAGCCAAGCTGACTGGGCCCGGTCGATCGGCCATGCCTCATCCGGTGGTGCGACCCGTTTAATAATTTTAGAAAGTTTTAAATAAAATTTCTCACTTATTCTTCATTTTTTTCTATATTTTCCTTAATTTTCTTCTTTTCCTATTTTCTTTTTTTAAGTTTTACATATCTTTTTAAATTTTTCGTGGGCTAAACAGATTGTCGAACTGGCTCGTCTAAGTCTTTGGCTAAGCTAAGCCATGCTTGGAACGCCATCCCAACACACAGACTGGCTAGCCCTGCACAGCCTATTTCGTAGCTAGGTCTACTGGGATAGGTCTAAATGTGTCATGCCTAGCTGGAGCTGTGCTGGGTTGGGCTGGGCATACGTTTGGCCATCTCGATTCACAATTAAAAATATTTAACTATCTTACAAAATTATAGCGATTGATTACATGGAAAAAAATTTCTAGTAACTTAAGTTAATTAATTGTCAAAATGCTTCTGAAATGAATATAACAGTTTATTGTTTAGCTAGGAACATCGGTTCGTCAAGAGCAGATTACTCTTAGTGATTTAAAAGTCAATGTTAAAAAAGAACTGCTTTAAAAAAACCTCAAGATCAACTTGTTTGTTTTAAAACAATATGTTTTAGGGCAAAAGATTGAGTATTAGTGTACTGTGGTTAGAACTTATAGTTACTTTGCATTGGAAACCATGAGAATGGAATAACTTATATTTGTGGACATGATGAAATGACTATTCGAAACCATATTAAATACTCCCTCTGTTTTTTTTAATTTCACGTTTTGAACTACCAGTGTCAAATAAAAATAAAAAGGGGAAGAAATATATCTTAACCAAGAAAATATTTGGTGGATTTCGATAGGTCAGCCCTTTTGTAAAGAGTGCTATGTACCTTTGGCGGATAGTGAAGGAACAATGTTTGAATCATAGAACTTACAATTATACACATACATGTATAGTTCAATAGTGATTTGATAAGGTTGACATATTTGAAGCTAGCATCGTTTTATTCGAGCATATATTAGAGTCACACTTATGGTGTGTGTTTGAGATGCATGTGTAGTGTTGTACGTGTGTTTTGCTACCTCCCTTTGCATGTGTTTCTATTTGGCATTGGGATACTATTCATTTTTTAAACTTTGACCAGTTTATTTTTTAAAAATAAAAAATAAAAAGTTATCATATTATCTAAGTATATTGCATGCTAAACATAAGCATAAACATTCATTTTATCATAGTTTAACCATTAAAAATATTAATGTTCAAAGTGAAAACAATAAAAAGTATTAAATATTGCCAAACGGATGTAGTGTCGGAAATCACGGAAAATATAAGCTAACCAAGGAACCAATCACTTGTCCGGTATCATCTCCCGCTCACAGCAGATCTTTAGCTAGCTGAATTAGTGTTAGGGACTTAGGGAGGCAAGTACAATAATAATCTCGATCAGTAGCTTAGTTTATGACGTTAGCTAACTCGCTCGGAGCCAAGGAAAAAAATAACTAAAGTTGCTATACCACTACTAAAGGCAGAGGAAAAGGAGAGGTTGGGTCTCCATGCATGAGGCATTCCGTTTTAATTTACCGAGTGAGCAGAAGGAATTAGTGGTGTATTACTAAGACTCTCACGTGAGCAGTGCATGAACAAAATCATTCTTTTTCTACGGACGAAAAGATTCATGAAATGAGGGACTGGGAGGGCACACAAGGATAACGTATTCAATTGCAAAGTTAGTGATTAGACATAGTATTTGGGTCTCAAAGTAAGGATTGATCTAATTTGCCTTTTGTGTCATTGAGTATTGTTAAGTGAGTAGATGTGGCTTAAGCATGGATTTTTTATATTTTGGCCCTTTTAGAAAACATGTTTTTACAAATAGACCATGGTGAAAATTTATTACAAATATGGAACTCTAACTTGGCGCCAATTGGCGTTGATATCTAACAAGTCACACCTTGGTACCGAGACCTAGCTCCTGGGGCATCTAATTTGCACTAATGCTCGACAATACTAGCAAGCCAAAATATTAGAATTTACTCATTGATACTTCAAATTTTGTTAACTTAGATAATTTTACTATGTCTGTACCCATATCAAATTAAAGACTTAAGCAAATTCTTACATTTAATCTCACAAAGGTTGATGTTAAATAATTGATGTTGAGATATAATGCGTCGGCACCAATATCTACAATAAATGTTTAGACCTTAGCCGTCATTATGATTGAGTTGCCATGGGTAATAAATGTTTAGAAAAATGTTAAAAATGCTGATGGAGGTTTGGATGGACTTAAGTTCCACTTGCTATGATCTTTGTGTAGGGAAAGGTCAGGATAAAGGAGAATAATAGAATATAATGGAACCTGACTATAGTTTTGTACTCCTATGGGATGATTCCTCGATACTGTCAAAGTTGCCTCACAATAGACTAAGCCATGCATGACATCTTGTGAGTTGTGAACTAGGTGAAGAATAAACAGGCTAGCCAGAGATGATCCCCGATGCTTGTGCTTTTGCTCATCATTTGTCTTCACCTCTATTTTTTCTTTAGAAAATGCTTTTGTACCTCTTTCTGCAAGAAAAAAATTATTCCATGGTCGACATGAGCAAGCCATTCATATTCCTAGACCTGAAAGTTGAAAGGCCAGTATAGTGTTGATGGGTCTCTTACCCAACACATACCTGTTCATTTTGTTCAAAATTTGCACGTAAACTCCTAGCAAGTGAAATTGAGATGCTCGAAACAGTTTGATTAGCATGGAAGAAACATCATTTGTTCAGTGCCTTGTGTCTGATCTGATGAACTTTACTTCACTCCTGCAACTTACACTCCTGCAACTTACAATACAATACACCGTACAAATTTCAGATAGCCATTCCCTGGCGAAGTATACAAAACGTGCTTGCCACTATCTCTTTCAGACTTTCAGATAACTTAGACGTGTTTTACAGAGCACTGCGATGCCTTTGCACTAGGTGCCAAGCTGATAGCTGATCGATACACTTCAGTCAAGCACGTAAGTCTACTCAGAAGGGATGGAATAAGAATTCAGAGAGGATTCCTCAAGGAGACGGAAGTTCGTTTTGGATAACCTGCATGCATGTCATTGCTTTTATACCACATTTGTTAAAAGAAAAAAAAGCTAAAATCCATTGCACGTATCTTCTTTACCAAATAATATATATGTATACTGTATCTTTGCTAGCTACAGAGTTGATCGATACACGCTTCGTGTCGATATAAGAATGCATAACTTTTGACTTCACTGTTGCTTATGCGAGTGGTGCATCTGGAGTTCTGAACCGCTGGCCTCTTTTGAATAGACATGGTTATCAGTTAGTATGGTATGCATGGAATTGAGTTAAGAAATTTTCAGGTTATTTAAATAAAAAAGATTCAGAGAATCTAACATTGTGCATGAACTTCTTGGATGTTGAAATCAGTTAGGCATGCCTACAAAATATTTATGGAAAACACTAACAATAAGCTGTTGAAAATATAATCAAATATAAATTTAATGTATTCCATAAATAAATCATGATATTAATACATAAATAAATCATGATATTAATACATAAATAAATCATGATATTAATCACATAAATAAATCATGATATTAATCACATAAAATAACATAACCATATCATACAATCATATATACGACAATAATCAATATAAACAAATCAAATATGGAAGATATAATGTATACGTACCAACGATTATGGAGCATTAACGATAGCAGGAGTGAATGACATGCGGTGATACACCACTGTTTGATCGAAGAGCAAAACGAACTGTAGTAGATGACCAACGAGCAGTCATGCAAAGTGTTTTTAAAAAAACTTGCTCACTCTCTCCCGGTATAGGACTTCATGAGTATGAGGTTCCGGAGACCTGTTCTCCAAATCCATCGGTTCACACCGGTGAGTATGATGGAGTAGGCGACGTGTGATGGCGCATCATAAAGAAGGTGGCAAAACCCTAAATTCTTTTTACGCGTGTCAAGTTGAGGTGGTGGCTTGTTACTTATAAAGATATCAGGACACGTGATTACGATGCCTGCATGATTTCCATAACACGTAACCTATCTGGACTCCATGCCACTCCAATGCAAAAAAACAGATCAATCGTTGGATTTGGATGCAACGAAACAAAATTACAAAACAAAATCACGCCTGTGCAAGTATGAGGGTCCAATTTTTGTGGACCATTCACGCACATATCGTGTATGTGAGTGTTTTTCTATTTTTTTCCAACTTGCATAACTCAAGTAGGTAGAAGAGCACCCACTCTTATAAGTTCTCCCTCTATTACAACTAAAAATATGGTACTGAAGATTCACATACAACCCTTCCCATGAGATATGCTTTTGGGATTTTTCTAAAATTATTTTTCACATGGGGCTTAGCACATTTACAAATTCTAACAATCCCCTACCAAATCTTAAAAACTCAAAGAGATTTGACATTATCTAATATATTATTTATATATTAGTATTTTGATGGAGATTGATAAAGGTTGAATATACATCTAGTTCATTATGCTATACTTACTTATAACTTAAACAATAAACTATACCTTAAATTACAAGTTTTGTACAAGCAAGTTTCACCCTAGAGACTTGACTAATACTAGGTCGTCAGTAGCCTACACCTCAGTTAAAACCTATAAGTCATACTCCATAGTACCTTAATGAGCTTTCTAACAGATTCACCCAAACAATCTATAGATTGCGACTAACAGTCAGACTCATAAAGGTATGTTCTTTTAAAAATACTCTGCAAGACAACATCTTCGTTATTTAAAGCCAATATAACATATTAAGACATTGTCGGTTTGTCTTGCAGTTTGAAAGTACATGTATCTTTATAGAAAGGTTATAAAAGTGTACTCTTCTCTAATTAATTAATGGTGTATTTTTCCCAAGTTCTAATTCATGAGATCTCCAATCACATAGGTTGGGATACCACTATAGTATAACTCACATGGGTCTCGTTCACATCTCCTTCGATACATTATCTATCATATTCTGTGATAGCATTTTCGTTAAGGGATCTACTAGGTTTCTAGTTGTCTGAATGTAATATAATATTATAACTCTAGAGTTCATCAATTTCCTAACAGACTTCCATCATCCCTTCACGTATTTAGATGATTTCATATTATCTATAAAACTGTTCACCTTACCAATCATAGTTTGATTATCATAGTTCATAAGGATAGTTGACACTGATTTTTGAACCATAAGCAGATCCATTAATAGATCATGCAACCATTCTGCCTTAACAGTTGTAGCATTTAGTATTGTAAGCTTTGCTTCTATGGTTGAGCTTGTCAAGATGATCTATCTGTAAGACCTCTATGAAACAACAGCACCACCGAGTATGAAATCATATCTATTAATGGCTTTGATCTCATCCATATTAGAGATCCAGTTAGAATCACTATAACCCTCTAGTTCCATCGGGTGCCTAGCATAGTGAAGTCCAAGTTTGATTGTACCTTTTAGATAGCGCATGACTCTATCAAATGCATGTCAATAATAATCTCCCAGAGTAGAGGTAAATTGGCTCAATTTGCTTACATCAAAGAAGACGTCGGGCCTAGTCACACTAGCTAGGTACATGAGTGAGCCAATAATTTAAGAGTAGTCTAATTGATTTATAGAAATTCTCTTGTTTTTGTGAAGCAATAAGCTAGGATCATAGGGTGTTGGAAAAGACTTACTATTAAAGTAGCCAAATCGATTTAAGATATTCTTCACATAATGAGACTGTAAGAATATAATCTTATTTTCACCTCTAGTAATCTTAATATTTGTAATGATATTAGCTTCTCTCAAAATCCTTCATATCAAAATTTTGAGACGAGCAATTTGACTCATTAATCACCTCAATGGTTGTCCCAAAAAGTAGTATATCATCAACATACAAGCACAAAATAACTCTCTCACCCCTACCATGACGATAGTATACATATTTATCTCCCTTATCTAGCAGATGTTAATGTTCTATTAAATTTCTCATGTCATTGCTTAGGAGCTTGTTTTAAATCATATAAAGATTTTAACAACTTAAGCACCTTATCTTCTTGACTTTTTACTATGAATTCGTCAAGTTGTTCCATATAAATTTTCTCATCTAGCTCTCTATTAAAAAATGTCTTAACATCCATTTGATAAATGATAAGACCATATGAGGCGGCTAAGAAAAATAGTACTCGAATTATAGTCAATCTAGCAACAGGTGAGTAAGTGTCAAAAAAAATCTTCGTCTTCTTTTCTATATAGCACTTAGCCATACATTGAGCCTTATACTTTTCAATTGTACCATCAGGCTTAATCTTCTTTTTGAACATCTATTTACACTCTATAGTTTTGCACCCATACGGTCGTTCTATCACCTCTTAAGTCCCCTTAGTGATAATGAATTCTATTTTACTATGCACGACCTCCTTCTAGTAGTCAGCATCAGGAGATGCAAAGACTTCTAAAATAGACTTAGGAGTATCATTCATGAGATACACAGTGAAATCATCATAAAAAAACTTAGCAATCCTTTGTCTTACTTTTCTGAGGAGCTTCACTATCATCCTCCTTAGTAACATAATCTTCAAATTATTTTAGTGATGTGATTAAACTAGAAATTGTTTCAAAAGATTAACTAGAAGTGTTATGTGTATCTTTCATTGAAAAAATGCTCTCAAATAATGTAGCATCATGAGACTATAATTATACCAATATGCATATCAAGTACCTCATATTTGACTATTAAAATCTATAGGCAATGCTATGGTGAGCATATTCCAGTAAGACAATACACGGTGTTAGTTCTAAGTTTGCGCTTTTTCATACATTGACTTTCGCCAAGCACCTCCATATGCATAAGTAACAAAGTGATAGTTTTCTCTTAATTCATACCTCGTATGGAGTTTTTTCATTATTTCTGTTAGAAACTCTATTGAAAATATGGTTCGAGGTTAGCAAGGCCTCTCCCACCATAACTTAAAGTAGTCCCGTAGCATCTAACATGGTATTCACTAAGTCAGTCAGCGTGTGTCTCTTCCTTTCGACAATCCCATTAGACTTAGGAGAATAGGGATACATCCTCTTATGTATGAAGCCATGTTCCTCACAGAATAAGTCAAATTTATTTGAGAAAAACTATCCACTATAATTTAACCTAAGTCTCTTTATCTTTCTGCCAAGTTGGTTTTTATCTTCTGCCTTATATATTTTAAAATCGTCTAGAGCCTCATCTTTGTTTTCAATAAATACACATAGCAAAATCTAGTAGCATTATCAATCAACATTATGAAATATCGTTTTCCACCATTCATCAACATCCTATTCATTTCACAAATATCTTAATATATGAGTTCTAATAGTGCCAAGTTTCTCTACTCAATAGCCTTATGAGGCTTACAAGGTTGCTTTGATTGCACAACTGTGGCCCTAAGAACCTTTAACAATGGAATACTTTAGAATTAAGCTCATATCAGAAAGACTAGACATCAAATTAAATTTAATATGACATAAACATGAGTGCTAAACATTAGCCTCATCGTCCACACTACCACAATTATGATTTATAGACTTATTGCAGAAATCAGAAAGGGAAAAGTGGAACAAGCCTCCGCACTTATAGACTTTACCAATAAAAGATCCATATTTAGATATGACTATTTTATTAGACTCAAATATCAAATTAGGCCCAACTCTATATAGATAGGATCCACTAATGAGATTCTTGTCAATAGTAGGGATATGTTGCACGTTCTTCAGTTGTACGATTTTTCTCGAAGTAAATTTTAGATCTACTATGCCGACCAATTTTCCATTATGATGGAGGAAACTTGAGTGATCTAATAAGAAGAAAACAATGAGATATCATTATAAATATATACATTGATCGCCGTATCAATCCACTAATTAGTGGATTGATTAACTAAAAGAACAATAGATAAATTGCCGTACTACTTCATTCGCCAGTATTGTCAATGATCACATTAATAGACTTAAAAATTTGTCCTGGTGTTCTCTTTTTTCTTTATACTGTAAACACTTCTTATCTAAGTAACTAGTCAAGTCACACACAAAGTAAGTTTTGTTATCCTCATCCTCGTCCTTCTTATTCTTCTTCTTGAAGTTAGTGGTCTTTTGGCCTTAGATAAACTTTTATTGTTCTTGTTTGGTAGCTTCTGCAACACATTGGCACTAAACTTCCCACCATCACCCATCGACATGGTGTCTTTTGCCCAAACTTTCTCCTCAATATCAAAAGATACAATTAACCCCTTAATGGAGTACTCCTTTCTCTTGTGTTTGAGTATAGTACCAAAACTCCTTCACGAAGAAGTTAGTTTTATAATAATGCATGCAGTCATAAATTTATCGGGAAGGAAACCCTTAAGGAGTTCAAGCTTCTTAGCAATGGTTTGTATTTGATGAGCTTGTTCGACAATAGAACGGTTTTCAACCATGCTAAAGCTGTGAAATTGCTCCATGACGTACAAGTCATTGCTAGCATCAATAGCACTAAATTTAATATTCGGTGCATCTCACAACTCTTAGCGTTGATCATGTGCATGTAAATCTTGACCAGACGATCACTAAGAATGTATCCCACAAAGATGGTAGTGAACCTCATATTCTTTCTATTATTTAGCAGAGATGACTCCTTTAGATTTATCGGTTCTAACCTAGAATCACTTTATTGCCGTTAGCCACAAAGTGACCCTGCTGTGACATCTTTTAAAGTGTACACCAATAAATCTATCTGGTCTCAGTGCATTGACAAAACCATCCATTGAAAAATCACAATGCCTATAATAAATTTTTTTGGATTGTTAAAAATATAAGCACGTATAGATTTAATGTATTCTATAAATAAATCATGTCATTAATCGCATAAAGTAAGAGAACCATATCATCCGATCTAAACATATATACAATGTTAATCAATATAAATAGATCAAATAAAAATATGAAAGACATGATATATATGTACCGACAATCCTATTATGGAGCATTAACAGCAGCAATAGCAAGTATTGCTCAAATAATACGTGGTATAGGACAATGATGACAACACGTTGTAGCCGATCGAAGAGAAAAACAAGCCATAGTGAATAACCAATGGGCAATCGTGCGAAGCGTTTCCCAAAAACCTTATTCACTCTCTCCCGGTGTAGGACTTCATAAGGACGAGGTACCAGAGATCTGTTCTCCTAATCTCCCGATGCACGCCGGTGAGCGAGACGAAGTAGGCGATGTGTGACAGTGAAAAACAGAGAAGATAGCAAAACCCTGAATTGTTTTCATGTGTAGTTGAGTTGGCGGCTTGATACTTATAGAGTTATTAGGATAGTACATCTACACGATCTCCATAACACGTAACTGAATTGGATAAGTCACGTGTAACCTATTTGGACTCTATGCCACTCCAACGAAAAAGATCAATTGTTGGATGCAACAAAATAAAAATGTAAAAAATAAGCCACATCTATGCAATCATGAGGGCCTAATTTTGATGGACCATTCACGCACATCGTGTACACACAGTGTTTGGCCGAATCGAGTTAGCAAGCGCCCATGTTCTTCTATTTTTCTTTAGATTGTACGACTCAAGTGGCTAAGAGAGCACTCAACCCTTTATAAGGATGTTTCACTCTCCTAAAACTAAAAATGTGGTAATAAAAATTCAGATTCAACCCTTCTGATGAGGTCTGTAAATTTTTTTTAGAAAATATTCTTTATATAGTTCTTAGTTCATTTGTAAATTCCAACATATGCAAGGTCCAATATGATCAATCCATATCTTTGGTTATACATACAAAATGGCCTTGACGCTGACATACCAATATGGGCTGTTCGTTGTGACGTGGTTTTAGAGATCAAAAGGAACTGGTGCCAACAATTATCGGCCTAGCAGATAGTGGCTTCAGATTAATTAGTTCTACCAAGTCTTGTTATAAACTATTTTTTTCTTTCGAGTTCAACATTTTGTCTGAATAAAAGACTGTCTATCGGTTTGTTCATTCTCATTTTTCCCTCTGAATTTACACGGTTCTTCGTGGTCGATACGTCGAGGAATCATGCAATATAACATATTCTCTAAAGGAGAAAAGAAAAAAAAAGATAGGATGACAGGAGAGGGAGGTTCCATGTCTAAGAAAGTGTGAATTAGTTGGGGCAACCTTCCTCCAAGTATGAGAGAGCTTTTGTTCCACACTTCCACTCAACAGTCAAGACAATAATGCCCTAAAAAAATGAGGTGCCAAGACAATAATTTGGACAACCTATGCAGCAAATGGAGCCGTCAATGTCATCTCAGCCTCACAAATTCTTTAATCTTTATTTGGACAAGCACAAGGAAGGTGAGTGCTCAGTAGGCTCCTATTGCTTGCTCCATGCAGATGCACTGTTTTCAGAAGCTGGGACACAGAAGAGAACCTCAACTTGTGCAGAAGAACACTATATGCGTCACCATGGCTGGCCTTCAATTGTTCAAGTCCTTTAAGTTGTCTGTAGCTGTGGCTGATGACCAACGCAACGGAGTCCATGAGTAGATTCTTTGTGCTTTTGACTATGCAGAGATGCACATTATTCTCTTGTGCCTTTGAGGTTTTGACCAGGTGCTTAGCTGAAGTTTGGTATAATTTAGCTTAGCTTTGGATTATTTTATACTTGCAGGTTACAGACATTTCACATTTTTTTAATTCAGTAAAGTAAAAGTAACTATGAGAACTATGAAAAACAGAAAAGACCTATGGACCGTTATAGAGTATAGACTAGGATATTCTGAATTTCACCGTAGATGTTCTGAATTTCTGACAGGCCATATATAGTCTGAATTTCTGACAACTGAATTTTGAGTCTTCAACCCTAAATTTATATGACTCTATATCTCCTGACTCTTACCTTATACTACAATGTTTTTAAACTAACAATTATTCTCAAGTTCTCCAAAGTTCAAAGCAGGAAGAAGATGACATTGCAACGGGAAGAGGAGAAGGTGAAGCAACTCAACACCGGAAGCAGATGTGCAGAGCCAGAAACCTCGTGAAATTGTGGGTTGATGGGCCTTCAGCGTATGAAGGCCGTCGCCAATCTCGACCTTACAGTTATCCATGGCCTGTTAGTTGCAAACCAGCCAGTTTGCCACGGACCACGCGCCGCCGCTAATCCAGCCCTGCTATTAATTCAACCACAGATTTTTTAATATTTTTTATTAAAATAATTAAAAATATATTTTTTGTTTGAAAATTTTACAAACCTATACTCAACGTGATGTGAGAGTTTTTTTTAAACAAGAGTACATTAGGGCGACGGGTGCTAGTAAATTTACATTAAGTTTTGTTGCCACGTTTTTTTCTTATAACATGGGACCGTCTGTGCATAACGTGTCAGGGAGTAAGAGGGTGTTTTTATAGGTAGCCTCGTTGTGCATTTTTTATCTCTTAGGGACCACGTGTAAAATTGCTAGCCCATCTGTGAAAGTGGAGAAGGTCTAATAATTTTACACGTAGCCCTCTCGACACCCTCTGTTATAATATTTTTATCCCTACCATACAAATATCAAAAAGAAAATGAGATTTTAAATAAATCTATTTTTATTTAGAGATATAATTATAAATAAAATTTGGGAATACGTAAAAAAATAATTAAGATGCCTAAAATAAAATATATAAGAAACTCATCGTTAAAACTAAAAAATCATTACACCAAGGGTCAGACGATTAATAGATTTGCACGCGAACATTATTTAGATAATAATAAAAAAATATTACACGATTATTGAGCGGTTTACACGTTATGAACAGAATATAGATAAAATACAAATAATACAACAGGTAACATAAGATGATGTGGATGCCTATTTAAATCTTATAAATCTCATCATTTATCATCCACTTATAACCACCCGTTGCTAGAGTAGTCTATTCTTCACTCATACTTTTCTATATCAATTCACTTAATTAAGTTACACCTCCTTCTATGGATCTGACAAAAAACTATTCGATGAAAATATTATGGTAATGAATAATTTTAAAAATGAATAATTTTAAAAAATAAGTTCATATAATCCTTATGAGAATAGTTTGGAATTAGAAAAATCTCCTCTCACGAGTATTGGAGTTTTGAGATATCATAAACTAGCATCAATCACCATATGTACAGAACGTGAGATCACACCAAGATGGAATTAGCCAGGCCAAATGATCTCTTTTTCAGTTTGTATTCTCAGTGAAAATACGTTTAGTAGCTATTGTTTTTTGATGCTATAAGAGATAGATTAAACGGGTAGTATAGCATTTGCAAAGGCACCAACAGGAAGAAAACTTGAGCTCCTTCGTGTATACAGAGGTATTATATAGCGTGGGTTATATTAGTTATAGAAAACAAAAATGAAAACATTGACAACGATGTGACATTCACGTGTGGAAAAGTGTTGTGCCTATAAAAATCATTTGAACGCGATGTGATATTTAACGTGTTGAAAGTTGACTATTGGGTTGTGATGAGAGCGACATGACAGTGACGTGCCAAAAGTTAATTGTCAGGTTGTGTTGAGAGTGATGCGATGGTCACGCACAGAGAGTTAACTGACATCACTAAGCGTCAATTGGGACAGCATTCATGCACACAATAAGAGACACCGAAAGTTGTTTGTCGTATGCTACCGACAGTCATGCATGTATAATAAAAGAGTGAAAGCGACATAATTTTAACGCATAGTAAGTGCTGTAGGTACGCATAACCAAAACAATGAATACAAATTAGTATAAATAGTAAGTACAAATAGTATAATATACTACTGGTTCGGGGCTTGCCCTCTACCCATCTTCGTCCTCCTATCCTGCGCTCGCATTGTTTGTTATTAAACTGCTTGTAGAAATTAACATCTATATGACATATGCACCATCTTCTGTGAATATTTAGCCACTCTTGTATATACCCCTTCTCCACGTTACCATCCTCAAATATTCAATAGTCCGCAGAAGACCAATGTGATGATCATGTATAAGGTAAACACCTGGCATCATACGCACAATTACGTCTTTCATTCATTTTAGAAATTAATACTAGCTTTTGGTGTTCTCGCTCTCAATGAAAGCGAAAGTTACAAGTACCACTTGATTGTTCACATCAACTCTAATTACTGTCAATATCTGTCATCTATACTTTCCAGCTAGAAATGTCACATCGATACAAAGTATGAAACAATAATGCATAAATACATTAATGCACATAATTAATGTGAAGAAAGCTCGTTGAAGCACGTTTTGTTGAGAAATGGTCCAGCGATAGGAATGATTTAATGTTATAGTAGCTCCCTAGATTTCTCTGAAGAATACAAGATAGAAGACGATGCAAATTATCGTATAAAGTTTTGAATGTGCCAAACTTCATTTTCATAATCTTCTATTTCATCCTCCATGCCTTCGCATAGCTGATTATATAGTTGAATTTGTCCTTAATGTACCTTATAATTGACATCGGTTCATACCCTAGATTGTAAATAACATCAGAGTACATTTTTGTTGCAACAATACTTATGTCATATTTCTATGATATTTTTTGACGCTATATAAGTGACAATTATGCTTAATGATGATTAACTCATTTACCCATAAATGCATAAACCTTACATGAATACCCATAAATTGAGTTCATATAATTTACTTCATACATCAATTTGTTTGACTTCACGATTAAGAACTCTTGCTGAAGTGATATCATCTAGTACTTTAACTGACTTCATCAATTTGTCTTTGTATGCATATTTAGCCGCTTCAATGACCTCGTTCTCTTTATACTCCCATGACACATGATGCTCCTCAACGCTAACAAGTCTATTGATGTTCTCGTTGGATTATTGTGATAGATTTACATTACCGTATTTCTTGTTTAATGATTCATCATCCTCCATATACTCTTTATCAGAATCTTCTCTATTTATTGCCTTAACGATGGTGTTATTTCTCTCTCTCGTCTGCCAATTCTCTTAGCTCCATGTCATCTTGTCCTTCTTCTTCTTGGTGCATTGACTCATTTTTCTCCACTATTTCAACATCACATCTCATCGTTCTTATACACTCTTTATCTTACATAACCATTAAAACAATATTGTCTTTCTCATACATTAACATAATAATGCTAGGTGACCAACCATATTCCAATACATTCTCTACATACCATTTCTATGTGACAGTGGAATCCACCAGTATCAATTAAAAAAACATTTGGTTGTTTGGCTTATAACGACATATATGGTATTGCATTGACCTAGAGATTGATTTGAAAGGCTCATATTAATCAGTTGTATATTATTGAAAAACTTTTCTTAGCTAGTCTTTTAATATCCTTAATGTTTGAACTGGCCTATGACAGATCTACACTATATGAACCGTATCTAACATTTATCGATCGTGATATAACCAAAATATCACTTTATTTGATATATCTGTTCACGGTAAAATAGAGTTGACCTAAGTAATAAATTAATTATCATATGTAGTAATGTGCATTCCATATTTTAACACTGACATGTCTTTAAACATTATTAATAAAACTATTTACGGGTTTAGATAGATACAGAACAATACTATATATACTATTTTATTTTATTAATAAAAATAAATATTAGAAAATATATAAATATTTTACTTTTGTACAAATCCACGTGAGACTTCATTGTTTTCCTTTACCTCCCCTCGACCTTCACTTCTCTTTTTTTTAATAAAATAAACTTTTGAACGGTTGAAAATAGCTTTATCGATAGCCATAAAAAAACCATAACATCAGAGGATCACTAGTCTCTTAGGAAAAAAAAGTTAAATCAGAAGGCTATAAATAAGCCTCAGATACGTCTCTCATAATCCATTTTACATATTACCCTACTATAGGAAAAAAAACTTATAACATATTTATCAACGGACATATCCTACATTAAATTTTATGCAGACGGTTTAAAAAATATGTGTTGAAGATAGTAATTTTTTAATATATATATATACACATAATATTTTAATAAAAATATACATAAAAAATTCTTCAATTACCTGCCCTCGTCTCGTCTCGAGTCTCTGTCTCCCGTGTTTGGAAAATCCCCATTTGCTCTCAGCACCTAAAGCCCTAGCTCGCTCACCCATGGCGCCGAAGAAGCGAAAGGCGGATCCGGCCGAGTCCCCGGTTACCGCGTTGGAGGCCGCCGCCACCAGCCACCACCAGGAACCGCCCTCCTCGGAGCTCAAGCCCCGCGGGACCATCTACTTCCCCATCACCGACGACCCCCCGGAGCCGTGCGCGGAGGGCGGCGCCGAGGGGGAGGACGGCGCCGGAGGGGATGAAGATGAGGAGGACATCGCGAAGCTGCTCGAGCCTCTGTCGCGGGAACAGCTGGTGGCGCTGCTCCGCACGGCCGCGGAGACGAGCCCCGCGACGATGGCGGCCGTGCGGCGCGCGGCGGAGGCCGACCCTGCGAGCAGGAAGCTCTTCGTCCACGGCCTCGGCTGGGGCGCCGGAGCCGACGACCTCCGCTCCGCGTTCTCCCGCTTCGGTGAGCTCGAGGACTGCCGTGTCATCTCCGACAAGCAATCTGGCAGATCTAAGGGTTACGGTTTCGTCCTCTTCCGCTCCCGCCGCTCTGCGCTCCGTGCCCTCCGCCGCCCTCAGCTCCAAATCGGCGGTCGCCTTGCTTTCTGCCATCTCGCTGCCTCAGGTCCCGCCCCTCCGACCTCCCAGTCCCAGAACCCTAGCTCCAACACCAACGCCAACTCCGGTGCTGCCAATAACGTTGGTTCCTCATCGTCTTCACAACCTGACAACATGCAACGCAAAATCTTTGTTGGTAATGTGCATGCTGATGTTGATGTTGACCGCCTGTATGAGTACTTCTCGCAATTTGGTGAGATTGAGGAGGGGCCATTGGGATTTGACAAGACCACCGGTAAGCCTAAGGGGTTTGCGCTGTTCGTCTACAAGTCTGTGGAGAGTGCCCGCCGTGCGCTGGAGGAGCCAACGAGGAACTTTGATGGCAAGATGCTCAATGTGCAGAAGGCTATAGATGGAAGGACGAAGAATGCACCTGGGATGAATGCAAATTCTAACGCTAGTGGTACGGGTGCCTCCGCAGCAGCTGCAGCTGCACAGATGACTGCTCCTGCTACTGCTGCCATTACGCCGTATGATGCATCAGCGTATGGTGCTACTGCTGTTCCTGACTTGGGTTATGCGCAGCAAGCGGCTATGTTGGGATTGGGTGCACAGCAGCAGGCGTTTGCACAGCCCAATGCTGCAATGCTTGCCATGATGGCAGCAGCTATGCAAAACCCAGCTATGCTCGCAACACTGAACCCTGCTTTTGCTGCTGCTGCATTGGGTGCTGGGGGCCAGCATGTGCACGCGGCTGGTATTCCAGGTTTTGGAGCTCAGGGTTTTGGGACACAGGGCTTTGCAGCAGGTGCTGCCGCTTTTCCAAATGCAGCGGGTGTTCAAGCTCCTCCTGGTTTTCAGGGTCCGCCTGGGTTCCAGACTTCTGCTGGGTTTCAGGTTGGCCAAGCAGCTTCACAAGCAGGTACTGCTGCGTCTGCTGCTGCTGGTTATCAGGCTGGTGCCACTGGGCAGGGCCAAGTGCCTGGGACGCAGATTGGGGGTGCTGGTTTTCAGGGTGGATTTTGAAAGCACTAGGTATAACAATTCACAACCTGCTCAATTGCTTCATGTCCTCATTTACCACTAATGATTTGAGTTAGCTTATCCTCCACATATTATTCGTGATTTGGTGATTTGGCCTAAAATTTTCTGATTGTTTCTCTATATCTTAGTTTGGCATCTGCTGGTCGTGATTCGTTCGTGTGGTTTTGCATTCGGATGGATTTTGAATCTATGTTGGTGCCAAAGTATTGCGAAAGGGTTCCTGCTGTTGGCTTTTACAATCAGATGGCTTTTGAATCAGGCAACTTTGTGGCAGTATTTACAGAAGGTGCTTTCTTGAAGAATTTATGTTTTTTTATTGCCTACTATGTAGCTTTGTCCTTGCAACTTCATCATGTACGTTATGGTTTTTGTAATTGGGTTTCATGTACTGAAATATCTGTATTTTGACTTGTCGGGCTGTTATCCGGTCTTATTGACTATGTCAAATGGTTTCTGGGCACTTGAAGGCATATTTGTTTGCAGTTGCAGTGGGATTTGGAAGAATGTGATATTCATAGCTTTTGCATTCACCTTGGAAATTTCTGGTTTGAGGCAGAGTTCAGTGGCTATGGCCTCTAAAACCTTGAATGTCATTGAGCTTTATTATTGTTGAAATTTATTTCTAAATCTGCCTAGTGTTCTCCAGTGGTCATGGGAAATAGGTGAAAATTCATGTTGCGTTTTATAATCTCCTGAAAGAGGATATAAATTAATGGATGACATCTCCATAGGAGATTTTGGAATGCGCTTTTTCTTTTTGGATAAAGTAAGTATCTAGAACATTTCTATAGGATTGAAGCGTGGTGGTACTATTCATGTGCTTCAGTCTTGCCCTGTGGACACTGCATAGCCTTGACTCTTTCTGGTTAGATGCCTAAATACCTGGATCTGTTTTCAACAGCGCCACTTGAATCCAATACTGGGTAAGGTGCGGGTTTAATGTGGTGATTGAAAAGTGCATATAAGGGAGGTAATGTTCATCCTGTTCTAAACTCGTGGGAACCTTTTAGCTTGTGCTTGCTGCCAAAACTTGGTCCCTATAAATATGAGCTGTTTTAGCAGAAGCTTATGTTCTGTTGTGATGTATTGATCTCTGCTTGTGCTGAGGTATAAGGCTAGCATGCAAAACATTCATTGTAGCTCATATCAACATATCTGCTCTATATCTTATATGCACCATAAGTGCAATCATTAAGTACGGCAGTTGCAACCTTTACTTTAGAGTTCTTACCCTATTGTCTATAGAGTCACAACAACAATGCCCATCCATCAGATTTAATGATCTGGTGTTCAAAGTAGACCCCTTTTCCAAATTTGTCACAAAACCATATAGTTTCAAGCCTTATAACAGTAGATCAAGCACAACAAATGATTTTACATTGGTAAATGATATGACCTGAAGTATGTCATAATCAAAATTTGCGTATGATGAAGTTAATAGATGTGTTTGACTATTGAGGTCTTTGTAAGCTTGTTCCATATCATATCTTTTGTAAAAGCTAGTTATTTTCTATGTCATGGAAGAAACCTTGATCGAACTGATCAACTTTCACAATTTGTCTACAACAACAACAACACAAACCCTAAACCCTAAAGTTGAAATCCAATAAAAGTCTTTAATCACGGTTCAGGTATGTTAATAGTTGCTTTTTAAGCATTTCTATTTAAGTATAGATCCTCAGTTATATCCCACACTTTCAATTTATTTCTTATTGTCTTTTTTTATGTTAATTTTGGTCTTATTCTATCTCTCTTTATATTATTATTTTAACTTAGAATTTCACAATGTACTGGTGTCTTTGGAGGTTTTCTTTATATATGGCCAAACCATCTCGATCGATATTAAATAAGCTTTTTTTAATTGGTGCTATTGCTATTCGATCACGTATATCCTTATTTCAGACTCGATCCATTCTTGCATGACCATAAATTCAATATAGCATATGTATTTCTATAATACTTAGCTGTTGAATATGATGTCTTTTTGTAGGCTAACATTTTGCCCCATATAACATAGCAGGTCTAATCTTCGTTTCTGGTACAAATAAATTTTGATTATGAGAACTCGATTATAGGCATCATTCTTGTTACAAATGAACCAAAATCTTTCATATGTGGTGGTAAAAATCTTTACAATTTAAACATTACTGCTGAAGTGTTGCTTACTATTGTTGGATTTCCTTATTATTGTCTTTCTTGAAATGGAGTGCTTTTTTCTTCTTCTAGTTGTCTTACTGGCAGCAGAAACGAACAGTTATTATTTGATGATGATTATTTACTTCATGTATCCAATGGGTATGTTGCTTTATATCTTGCAGTTGCTATGATTATTACACTCTTGTGTCTATTTGCCATCATGCTCTATCTCTGTGTTCTCTTTACCATACCCTTATGTTTGCATTCATACTTTTTGAACAAGATGTATTGCTATTTTGATTTCTTAAGCGGACATTTTTATGAGACCCTTGTCGTTTAGAAATTTTTGAACTGCATTGTGGGATCTGTTATTTCATAGGCGTCAGTGATTATGAGCTGTTTCTTAGATGCATTTAGGGTTTTTTTAACCTTTTCCACACAATTCACACACTTGTAATAATACTGATTTCGGTATAGAATAGAAGCTATGTGGGAGGTTTGGATTCTTTATCAAGTCATTTGCGCTGCAAAAATATCTATTGAAGTTAATGACCAATCTCTTGGGGCCAGACAAGAGTTTGTACACCGTTTGATTTTGTCTGTATATGTTTGGTTTTAAGCTGCTGTTCTCCTGCTTGTGGAAGCACCTTTTCACTGAGAAACTCCAATTAGAGCGTTCATGCAAACTATTTTTTTGTGGTGGCCGTGGGGAATTTGATTGTTACTTACCATGCGCAGCTGATTAAATGCCCTGAAAACTACTGGAACTCTGGGTGATAACAGGCAAAGGTGCTATTACGCAGGAACATATTACACATGTTATGGTATGGGCTCGATGCGCCCTCTATTGAAGGACCAGACAAAACTAGAGAGGTAGGGCCTCTCTTAAGCATAAAATGTTCCGGACTTGAACGTTTATCAACTGCTGCTGGAAGTTCTTAGCCTGATAGAACAAGGAATCCTATTCTCAAATGCTCCACTAATTTGGCCTCCTTTTTGTCCAGGCATCCAGCATGCAAGTAGCCTGATACTCTCTGGTTGAATCTTTGTTCTTGATGCTAATTTGCACTTTTATTTTCTTTGTTGCTGTTCGCCTTATGTCACTAGTGAACCTTGTTTCCTCGCCTTTCTGAATCATCCGGCAACCTTGCTCTCTTCTTTTATTCTTTTCAAGTTAGATGGCTGGTTTCCGACCTTTCTGTTCAACCATTGGCTGGATGTAACTTGTTAAACACTTCGGTGGTTTCCTCGGCTAACCCAATCGTCTCAAATCTTAAGTCTGAACTCTGTACTAGCGGAGCGGGCGAATTTGAGAGTCTGAACTCCGAACTAGCGGAGTGGGCGAAGATAAGAATTCAGTTTTGTCACAGCTAGGTGATTAAGTACGGGAACGGGTGGTTCTCCCGAGGAAACAAGTGGGTGCCCACATGACGTTACATAGATTTTTTTTTCAGATTTTTCTTTTGCAAGAACTACTCTACTCTGCTTTTCCTCGGTGAAAGCTTAGCGGTACTGTCCTCTGGCTCAGTTGATCAGTTCCCGTGCCTACTGAAAGCTGCTACTGTGGTAATATTTCATCTCATAAGAAAAGGCTGCTAGTATTCAATGTTTTACGCATTGAATTTTCTCTCGAGTATGTACGTGTCCTGGGCAAATGTATTACTACTATTTGTATTAACTGAAGTTAGTACTCTTACGTGGAGAGCGATTACACTGACAAGCGTCATAACTAAGCTGTTAATGACGTGCTCCTGATCAGTGATGGGTAGAGTTTTCGCCATAGTGGCCTGGTCAGCAGCAGAAGATTTGCTTTGCTTTGGAGGTATCCAGTAAAGGGTTGAGTAGTCAGCGACTCGGTGGTCGATACTGAGGATGGATTAATAAATTTCTATTTGATATTAGTCCTTTTTTTTCCTACTCACCTGATCTCTTTTTTAATATTAAATAGATATTGAGGATGGTGTAGATATCTTCTCCTATTTTTCTTTTTTGATTTTTTTCTTTTGCCGAGTAGGCGAGTACACCGGCATCTCCGAAGTCTCGGTCCCCATTTAATCCTGGGAAGCATGCAAAGGCAGTAGTAGTGGTAGTAATGTACGCATATGCCCTCCACCTATCACTAGCCTCACCACACCGCGCCGCGGGCCGGCCTACCCTGCGCCCACCACCTGCTCGCCTCTCTCTCTCTTTCTCCAGCGTGAAAAGTCTACTCCTTTCTCTTCTCCCCCCTTCCTCTGCACCTCACCCCTCCTCTCATGGAGTTCGCCTAGTTGTGCCCCGTTCAGAGCTAGCTGCTCCTCCTTGAAGCCTTCAGTTCTGTGGCTCCTAGTTTCAGCTTCCTCTACACAGGTACCCCTTCTCGCTCTCTCTCTTGGCATAACCTTACATACTCCTGCACATCTGGGATTACCTTCTTGTTCTCGTCTAGCCGGTAAGCACAATCAGGTAATCATGCATGCCCGTTGTTTCGGTTAACCCCTCACCTTATCTTGTGTCGTGTTCAGAGTTCATATGCCTGAAAACTCCGAAACGTTTCTTCTCTTGCGAGAACTGAGATGGATTTACCTCTTGTTCGCCCTCTGTTTTTTTTATCCTGTTGTTATCTGACAGAGTGACATGTAGTTGTTTGTTTGTCTCGTCAGTATGCCTTCCTTTCAGTTACTTATCTGACAGATGTAGTTGTATTGTTCGTCTCGAGAATGGATCTTTGCTAAAATTAGTGTCGCGAAATATCGGAGGCGAGCGCCTTTTTTGCTTGACCTTTGAAAGGGAAAAAAACTGTTCTGACGAAGGTTTTAAGGATTCGTTGCTGCAGCAGCTGCTGCTTCCAACGGTAATAAACCCAAACTGATGGTCTCCCTTTCTCGTGCCTGTCCACGTGTTCACCTTTGCAGCCGTCCAAATGGCGTCCCTGACACCCGAAGCTGAAGCTCCCGGAGGAGCCCTGCTCGCCGCCGGCGACGACGTCGTCGCCGCGGCCGTCGCCACCGAGGTAAGTAAATCTGTCCAACTCAAAACTCACAGCTCCGTACTGATGATCCCTTCCTCGTTTCACTCCTTGTGGAGTATTTTTTTTTCTGGCATTCTGCTTGCTTGTTTACTAGAGGCAAAAAGAAAAAAAAATCCTACTAGCTCGACGCTGCTCTGCGCCGTTGAGCGAGATTTTTTTTAATTTTTTTGGTGAGATGTTGTCTCCTTTTGCTTTGGACTTGCCGGGTGCGGATTCGTGGTGTGTGGGTTTTAGGGTGCGGTTTTCAGCTCGGGATTTGAGTTCCGTGGGGGTGGGCCCGGGGGGCCATAGTGCAAAAAAGCGCCCCTTTGTTTCTTGCCTACCCTTCCTGCCCGAATATTCCCCTCCTTAGATATTTCTTTGTAAAAAATCTGGTGAACAAAAGTAAGTAAGATTTGAGTTGCTTAACTTGTAAGCAGCATGATTAGTAGGTGATTTGGTTAGTCTAGTGATGGTACGGATCTAGTTTTTTTCTCTCACATAACTCATTTTTTTTTAAGCTTGGGAAAGACTTACTTGAGCGCGAAGGGTGTCGTCTCACCTGCTTGCGTCGGTGTATATAGCTGTATATTTTTTCCAAGAGTGATCTTTTAGCTGTATACGGCTGTATTGTACAAGTATTTTGATTGGGTCCCTTTGCATGTCACTGTCACAGTTGTTGGCCTTTTATGTACAAAGGCCGGATAAACGAAGGACTAAGCTGCAAATACGGTTAGTTGGTGGGGGTGAGGCCGTGAGACGACCTGGGACAAAACTCGAAAGAGTCAAGGCATGTGGTCCTTTCACTCTTTGCCTGTGCTCCCAAGGCCCAAGCCCCAAGGGCAGTTGGTAGGCACACTGTTGCACTACATGGAAGGGGCAGCAGGTACATTAACTGTTGAGCTACATGGAAAGTGGGGCGTTCGTTGCTGTGAACCGGTTATCTGCTGTCCGTGTTTGTCCAGCCTTGTTGGATGACACTGTATCACTAGGAGAGTACATGGTTTTGCCTAACTGTGCCAAGGCAGCTCTGATTAGCCTCGGACGCAATCCATGCTTTTTTTCACTTGTGTATAGTAAGAACAACACAAGGCTAGATAACAGTCATAACAACACCAGGTTTCTTTTACCCTGGTTTTACCGGATAGGCACATCAGGAGCTGTCATATTTGATCTTTCTTGTTTTCAGAATCAGATCCTGGAGAAACCTGCTGTTAATTGAGCTTATAAGTGCGTAATGTAGAACACCTGCTGAGTTCTCTATATGTGCAAATGAGATGCTTTCCCTGGCTTGAAGGTGTGCGATCACCCAACAGTTGATCATGGAAAAGAAAAGGACTCCATGTTATCCTTTATAACATGGATTCTGCCTTTCAGCTTTGTCCTGGACGTAGTCACCAGTTCACCACTACTAATTATGTTTGCTTGATCCATTGTACAGGGTCCTGTATTTGATATGCCTGACTTCAAGATGGGTGGGAAGAAGAATGATGCCGCAGCTCCCACTGATGCCGGGGATGAAGGTGGTGATGATGATGGGGATGAGGATGGTAACTTTGGGGAGGGTGAAGAGGACATATCAGAATGTGAGGGGTATGATAATCCAAAGGGCGCTGATAACATTAAGAAGCTAAGAGGTGAGCCTAAGGAAAATGGTGAGGATGAGGAAACTGAAGGCCAAGATGGTGGTGGAGGTGATGACGATGATGATAACAATGATGATGATGATGATGATGACAATGAGGATGACGACGATGATGACGATGGTGGTGAAGATGATGAGCAGGGAGTAGACGAGGAAGAGGAAGATCAGGACAATGAGGAAGATGATAACGAAGACTCACTTCAGCCCCCAAAGAAGAGGAAGAAGTGAATCTCTTCGATGCGGCTATAGTTACCACGCGCTGAGCTGTGCCTGGTTTTCGTCATGTTCTCGGAATCGAACTTGCATTAGGGAGTTCAGAAAAAAAGGGTCCACACGTTCAGTACGTGTGTATTTGTAGGAACTCTGTTGTCATTGTTGCTTGCTTCAGTGGAGTTGAACATATGTTTCGCTAACATAATTCGACCTGAATGGTGAAAGCCTGAAGATTGAATATGTCAAGTTCTTTTTACTTCTTTCATGCAACTATGAAGTACTATTGATTTTCAAAATCAAAACGTAAGTGTAAAAAGAATGATGTTAAAACTAGAAGAACAATTTGCGCCCTGAATGCTTGAATTTGAATACTGACTACCGTTTTCTACGGATAGAGTGATGTGATGCATCCGGATATTTTTCAGGAATATATTTAGTTTAGATGGAGTTTTTTAGGAGTACTTCGCAAACTTTTAGACTAGTGTAGACCCTGGTTTGGAAGTATGATTTACGAATGTAGCAAGTTCAGAAGTGTAATTTTCTCCTAGCTGCAATTTTCTCCAGGTCATCTATAGTCTATGTAGCATAATAGTTTGGCTATGATATGATGGGAATATATGCTCAACAATAATATTATATATTTTTCACTCATTCGTTACTTAGTAATACAATATTAAAGTATGAGCTCATCCGTTACTAACACATGGTAGTCACCTTATCTTAGAAAAAACCCTATAACTTTGTGTTGGTTAACCCTATAACTTTGTGTTGGTTGCATGTGTAGTCAGGCAATTGGACAGTCACCGGCTCCCCCTCTCTCTCATCCGTTCTCTCCTCTAGCTTATCGCTAAATCCTACGTGGAGCTTTAGTTTGCTGATCCAACTCTTTTTCCATGTTCTAGCATCCTTAAACTTAGAAATTTTTTAAAAAATATCTTTTGACCTTGAATGTCTATGTTTTTATTTTTTTAAGGATGGGACAAGGTCAAGACTCCTTAAAAATGTAGGAATTTTATATATTTTTCATAAAATCAATTTGATTTCTGCAAAAGTCCATTCCAAATGAGGCTTTCAAATGACAACCACATCAGTGACCCCTTCGAATGACCGCATCTCATTAAGTTCTACTCTGTACTAACTTGGCTCTATGGTGGTGAGATATAATTATTCAGTAGGTAAGTCTATTTTTTTCAGCGGAAGATAGCGATAGCTGTAATAGGGAAGTTATTTGTTATATTCGTCATGCAACAGAATACTTAAGTTTGTTACAACACATGGCAATGCTTAATGGGAGACAACACTTTTTTCTATATAAAACAAACAATATATTTATTAACCCAATCTTTTCTTACGTGGTGTTGTTTCATGTACAATTATTATTAAAGGAATAGAGCATTATTAGATTCCTACGTCACATTGAATTCTTTTTAGTCACTTTATTAACGTCTTTTTCAAATGATCTGTTCGCATATCTTCTATAGAATCTTTAATATATTATATGGCGGAAATATATGGGCAATATTATTTTTTCTTGACCCTTCACGGCCTTTCATGGGCTTGATTTAAGAAAATCTCTAATGTTTCGAACTCAGGATTTTTGACGTCCAAATGAGTAACAAATGATGCATAATACACTCCTTTTCCTTAAAAAAGGAAAAAAAAAGAGAGAAAAGAAATAGCGACGAAACAACAAAAACGAAACGCTCGAGCCAATTCGAGTCACCCCCTCTTTCTTTCTTTCTTGCCTCCCCAAACCCTAGCCATCCCAATCCATCCACTCCTCGAGATTTCGGCGGAATGCCTCCGCCGCCGCTGCATCGGTCTCCTCGCTCCCTTTCCAGCTAGGGCTCTCCCTGCCCACACCCTCCCCGCCGCGAGATTTGCGCGGCCCAGCGGCTATTGGAGCTCCTGCTTGCTGTTCGGGGGGCCATGAACAACAGCGCGTTCAGCGAGGAGATACTCGCAGAGAAGCTCGCCAAGCTCAACAACACGCAGCAATGCATCGAGAGTATCCTTACCCAGTTTTCCTTGGGGGAAATCCTCGCGAGATTTGGGCTGTTCTTTAGGTGTGGATGTTTTTGCAATTTTTACACTTCATCTTGCGCCTTTGACGATTACTGTAGAAAAAGCCCCCTTTCTTCATTTCCCTCCTGAGACGCCGTGCATCATGTTATGTTTGTCAATAGCTAGCAACTTCCTTTAAAGGGTAATGGATATATCTACGAGTTGCAGATGTGCGGGTAGCAAGCAAGAAAGCAACTTGTAGCTTGAAGAAATGCGGGTTCTTGTGTGTTCATTTTACACCATTGGTAGAGAGGGTTCTTGTGTTGTTAGTAGCTCTCTGATTGCTATACTGTTTATAGTAAACCCCACCGAAAATAGGTACTGGTTGACTTAGAATCCTGTGACATATTTAGGTGACGTAAATCCATGGGGTTTGTTTGTCTGAACATGTCTGTTCATGATCTAATTTGTTGCCTTGACTTTAATTCTTCGTGACTACTAGCTCTTTCGCATTGGTGCATATACCATCGGAAGAATGCAGAGCAAATTGTCCAGACATGGGAGAAGCAGTTTCACAGCTCTGGAAATGAACAGAAGACCCCTTTTCTCTATCTTGCTAATGACATCTTACAGAATAGTAAGCGCAATGGTACAGAGTTTGTAGAAGAATTCTGGAAGGTTCTCCCTGGCGTGTTGAAAGATGTAACTGAAAACAGTGATGAGCGCGGGAAGAAGGTGGTCAGTAGGCTGGTGAGTGTAATTTGTCTACTGATAGGTGGTAAATTCCGTTTTTTATTTTTAGTGGGAGATATTGGTGTTAAGAGCTATTTGATGGTTACTGCTGTATATTTAATTATTATAAAATTCTCCAATATCTTATACAAATAACTGCAAAAAATGTAATCATTTAATACCGCACTAATATGTGTTGTAGGTTGAAATATGGCAAGAAAGGAGAGTTTTTGGTTCACGTGCGGGGGGCATCAAGGATGTGATGCTTGGAACTGCTCCCCTGCCTGTATTAGATATGACTAAAAAACGCTCTCACGGTTCCTCCATAAAGATTGTCAAAAGAGACTCTCGTTCTGTAAAACTTGTAAGATTTTTTTATAACCCATTTGCTAAATTATGTTCTTCAGCATTGGATATTGTTATGAAAATTCTCTTAAACTCTTATCATTTTCTTTTCAGAGACTAGGTGTTGGGGGAACCGCTGAGAGGATTGTATCTGCATTGCACACTGTTCTCAGCAAACAAGCAGATGAAGACTCTGATCTGGAGAAATGCAAAACCTCTATGCGGCATGTTGGAAAGATGCAGAAGGATGCTAGCAGTGCTTGTAGTAAAGGTGCTATGTACTATTTGTTATTGACATGAATCCTCCATCTTAGCTATCTTAGTACATATTCTGAAGTTATTCTCTATCTGTAGGTGAGGATCCTCGTCGTGAAACCCTTTGCACAGAACTAAAGGAAGAGGAGGATAACTTGACAAAATGCATTGAAAAGCTTAAAATAGTTGAAGCAAATAGAATAGCTGTTGTGTCTGAGCTGAAGGAGGCATTGCAGGAACAGGTCAGAAACAACTGTTGTGATCATTTATAGTAATGCATTTTCATTTCCGGCATGTAATTGAGTTGGTATTTGCAAAATCTTACTTGTAATGTTATTTCAGGAATCTGAGCTGGAGAAAGTCCGTACTCAATTACAGGTAATGTTGTCTAAACATCACAAATTTGGGAAAGACTGATGTTGTAGCATATTTATATTGATGTAACATATATTTTTCTGATGTTTTGATTAACAGCTGGCTGAAGCAATGGTAGAAGAAGCAGCCAACATGCAGCGGAAACTCAAGAATGAGCCAGTCATTCCTTCGTCCAAGTCCTTATCCTCAGTAGAACCAGGAAAACCATTTTCTAATGGGCAGGCGAAGGATCAGCAGAAGACAGCTGCTGCTATCCTTGCAGACAAGATTGCTGCATCATCAAACTCTCAGCAGATACTGCAATCTGCACTTTCCAAGTTTGCTGCTGAGGAAGCCAAAACTTCATCCGAAACTCGCCAAGATAAGAGGCCGAAAATCGAACAGTCCTCACAGGTCCCAAGTGTTGCGAATGCTGCTGCTTTTGTTCCAATGCCACAAATGACCACCACGACAGCACAGCAGCCCCAGGCAATCTTAGTTCAGCAGACTCCTATACAAAACCAGCCTCCCGCACCTCAACCCCAATACAATATCTACCAGCCTCCTCCACACCAGTTTGTCCAGCAGACTGGTGGTGTAATGATGGGCATAGCGTACAATATGAACACCATGACTCCGCCACCACCTCCACCGCCACAGATGATGAATCTAGCCAGGCCTTCACCTTCAACACCCCAGCCACCAATGGGTATAATGCCACAGACTCAGCCACTACCGCCCGCACCAACGATGCTTCAGCAACAACTGCCGATGAATGTTGGACCGCCAATGCAGTTCGCTCTTCAGCAGTCCAGTGCACCGCCTTTCAGGCCATTGCAGCCACCTCCAGGGATGCAATTCTTCCACCCCCAATCTCATTGACATTTTTGGTAGTGCACCTCCTGTTAAACTGTTGAGTTTCCGGTGTTAGTATTGACTGGTAGGAAAATGATCTGACTGTTGTAGGGTATACTGTTTGGTTGCTCTTTACTTGGAGATGTTGTACATGTAATGCGAGGAAACTAACAGGAAGATTCTGATTAGTGTTGATGCGCCTTTGCTCAATCCTGCCGAGAAGGGCAGAAGACGTCCGCTGTTCATGAGCTCCGGATTGTTTGATAGGCTTACGAACTGGACAAGTTCGCGGCAAATTCGGCCCATTGTTTTTATTTTCTAGGAAATGGGAATAACGAGGTTTGTACAAGCTGCCCATTTCTGTTTTTTTTTGGTAAGCAGCAGAACAAATTCCAGTAAAGAGGGAAAATACCGAGAACTTTGGATTATGATTCGTGAAACAAATTCTCAATTCGAACTGGAAATAGCGAAGGGTTCAGCCTACAAATGCGAGTATCAGTCAGCCGGGGTGATTTTTGGTCCAAATTCATGTTTTAACCGTGTTTTCGTATGTATTCCATGTATAGCTCCGTAGCTAAATAATCTCTACCATTCTCACTATTTTTTATTTACAAAAAAACCATAGCTTTCACCAAATGGACTTCAAATTTTAATTTGAATTTTTTTAAGAAGCACCAAAACCATGGTACATTTATTTTTTTTATAGAGTATCAAAATGCTGTATTATCCCTTTTTCTGACATATATTTTTTAAAAAATTCGAGTGTCGTTGCTTGCAAAAGAAATTGCGAAATAGGCGTGGACGCTCTGAATGGGATAGCCCACGTGACCGGGCCGTGCGGTGAATTTTGCATTTCACCCCTCAGTTTAGTTTACCTTAAGCACTCCACTACCCCAGCTCTCCGGAATCTTTCCTTCGCGAAGCAGCACAACACAACGCCTCGCCTCCAACCCCGACGCCTTCCGCCTCTCCACCCGCCGCCCCCTTCCTCGCCGACTCGCCGCCGCGGTCGCGACTCGCGAGGCGTAGAACTTACAGGACGATCGGGGCCGCCTCGCTCTACGCCCCTCCGCCTCCGCCCTCCCCAGCGGCGAGAAGAACAAGGGGCGGAGGTCGCCCGCCATGCTGCGCCGGTAAGGGGGCACCGCGTATATGTTTGTCCCACCGAGTTAGGGTTTCCTGGACTAATGCTAGTTTCTCTCCGCCTCAATCGCAGGTTCGTGCGGGATCTGTACCTGCTGCGGCCTCTTAGGAGGATCTCTAGGCCGAGCTCCAGCGAGGTTAGTGTCTCCGTTTCTGTGTGATTGTTCATGCCATTAGCAAGAGACTATGAGCTCCATTTGTTTGCAGTCGATCAAGTTGTTTGTTCGGTGAGGCGTTTGTTGTGTAGGCCAATCGGTAGTTTCTGAGGGAGCTTTACTTGGGGCACTCTTGAATTGGCATGCTTATTAGTTAAATTGATGGAATGTGTACTGATGCGTGAATAGATAGAAAATGCTGCTAATGTTTACAATTGTATTAACATAGGACATTAGTGTCTCTGTTTTTTGAGATGGGCTTAGCAAATCAAGGACTATTTGGAGCAAACTGCTGTTACATTGAACCAGTTTCCTGCTTGATTTGTCTAAAATCTTATGAAGATATTGAGGACCTAAGCTAATAACCATATCTAGTTGTATCTTGCATAGCTGCTTTGTTGAAATTTGTACCAGTTTTACACATTGTAGGTATTCCATGTTGAATGGTGTGGAAGCTGTTGCCTGAACTAAGGAATTGTTGTGTGCGATTTTCATTGATCTATTTTAGATTGATCGATTGATTAGTGCAATCGTATGGCCCTTCTAGAGTATATAAAGTTCAATGTACTCATTGATTAAAAACCTTCTGCTGTGAAACTTTCTAGTTGATGCAAGATGAGATGCAGTTCTGTGGTAGTTGTTCTAACTATAACAATGTTTGGAAGGCAGTTGTTTGGATTAAAAAACTTTACCTTAATGTGGTAACAAACGATAAACAAACTCCACTTAGACTGGCCCTTCTTAAAGTATGATATTTGTTAGTTGATTGCTAATAATATTTTTGCTTTATTTAGCTATGTATGCAGTTTGTTTACTTCTCTGAGTAAAATGCTGATTATCACATAACGAAGCCAAAAACAGAGAAAATTCCATGGTGGATTCATGTAGGGAAAAAAAAAACCACACTATCTTCTCGTGATAATATGTGATGTTACTTGTTCTGTTGGGAGCAGTATTGACGCAAGGACAATCTCAGGCTCAGTTGATTTGACCTGTCAAACGCCATGCATCTCCATCTTTTTCTTATGTTGACTGCATTTGTATACACAAATGCAGTCATTTTTCATGCGCAATGAATGCACAAGTTGATTGCAGATTACTGGATTTGGTAGTGTGTTTGCAATCTGTTGTTTCTTGTCGATCCCATTTGTGATGCTTTTGCAATATGTTGTTTCTTTTCAATCCCATTCATAATGCTTTTGTGATATATTGTTTCTTGTTGATCCCATTTATGAGGTATAGAAACACGCAGAAGTCTCTACGAAAAAGATGCTACTACTTATGATTTTTTCTGTCTGTTCTGTCATAAACCACTTTCTTCTTATGTAGTATTTTTTTGGGGTAAAAGTGACACGCATACCTGTTTAACAGGTCCCAAGTCCAGCATTTCTTCGACCCAGAAGCAAGTCGACAAAAGCTTCTCAACAGAGTTCAACACAGAATACTGTCCCTGGCCCTCAAGGAGAACCTTCTCAGTCAGGAAGCAATGTTCCAAAAGTTCTGCTTGGAACTCTGATGGTTGGCGCTGCTGCTATGGCTGCTTATCAAGCTGGCTACATAAACAAGCAATTTAAGGATAGAATATTTCCCTCTACAATTAAGGAACAAAATATCAGAAAGATATACGAAGATCTGAAGGCTCCTTCGAAACAAAAGGTTGATGAGAAGCAAGCAGTATCAGATGCAAACGTTGGCATTGTTCAGAATGGTAACAATGAGGCTCATCCTCGAAAGGAACTTCCAACTGAAGGGACGAGTCCACCAGAAATTCTAACCACTGATAAGCAGCCTGTTTCCTCTGAAGAAAAAGAAAAAGAAAAAGAAACCCTTGCCCAGGGGACACCGACAGCTCCATATGAACATGGGGCAGATACTAAACCACTGTCTCAAGATGTTCCTGTTATTGACATATACCCAAGTGTTGATGATAAGGTAACAGGTGAAATTCTTCCTGAACAAACTGACAAGACAACCAGTACAGTTTCTCTGGTACAATCAAGCCCAGCAACAGTAGGTTCTTCCCATCATGTGCACAGAGATACAAATGCACCAAAGGTTTGAACTTCAGTGTTCTTTTATTATTATTTTTTTGTGGGGAAAACTTATGTGTACTTGTTATATGCCCATCCTTACCATCATATTTGCATTTTGATTGGTTGGCAGCAACATCTTCTATTTTATAACTTTGCATTTTGGCAACTGCATGACTTCTTTTGCATATAAGGATTCTATACTGTTAGACAAATCACTGGCCTGGGTTGTATATATATAAACCCGATCCCCCTTTATACACTCGGGATTTTAGTCACTGTACATATTTCTAAATGGTATCAGAGCGAGTCTAGATATCCTCGGCGCGCTAGCTTCTCCTTTCGGCGAGCCGACCCTTTCCTCCTCGTCGTCGACGTCTTCTTCCCGTCGCCGACTCTCTTCCCGGTACTCTCCTCCCGGCACTCTCCTCGCTCTCTCGTCTCCGTTTCTTCTTCTCCCCGTCTCTCCCGCAGTCACCTTCTTTTCTCTGTTCCACCTCCGCGCGACAAGGCGACGGTCTCGATCCGCCTCCTCATCTCGCCTCGCACCCGTCTCCGTTCTTCTTCTTGCTTCGTGCATCTCTCCTTCTCTGACGCCGACGCACCTCCGCGCTCGTCGTTTCCATCAGCTGAACTCGTCCGCCCTCCCATCGGCTGGACTTGTCCATCCCTCCATCGGTTCTCGTCTTTTCCGACACGCTCAACGGCTCTCGGACGCGAACTTTCTCCCCTCACGTCCGAGCCAGTCAAACGTGTCCACGGATACGAATCCCTGCCTCCCGGACGCGAACATATTCTCTTCGCGTCCGGCCACACTCTGTCTTTTTCGCGTCCGCCCCACTCCTTGGCTTCCACGAGTCCACGGACGTGAATCTTCTCTTCATGGATGTGAATATTCGCACGTCCGTGACCCAACTATTCTCTGACCCACCCACTCTGCCAATACCTTTTCCTCACCTACTTCGCTGCCTACTCCTTATCGGCCAACCACTCCTCATCGGCTGGTCGGCCTACTCCCCATCGGCTTTTCACATCCTTGATCGGCTGATCCGTCCTCTCATCGGCTTCTCCTTCCCATCGGCTTCTTCCCCCCATCGTCTATTTGTCCCCGTTCTCCTCCCGTCATGGCCACCGAGTCCGCCCTCAGCTCCGGCACTCTCCCAGTCGCCGAGTCTGTTCCGGCCCTCGGTGCCTCAGACCACACTTCGGGCACCACCTCGCCGATCTTCTCACCTCGACCTCTGGTCCCATATTGATGGCTCCGCTCCACCTCGCCTCGATGATCCTCAATGGGACATCGCCGAGTGCTGCGTGCGCAGCTGGCTGCTCAGCTCAGTCGACGACTCTGTCCTCGACCTCGCCATGGACGATACCGATCCCACCGCCCGGGATCTCTGGGTGGCCATCGAGTGGATCTTCCTCGCCAACAAGCAGCCTCGCGCCATCTTCCTCCTCAACGAGTTCCACTCTATGGTACAAGGAGACTCCTCTGTCTCCTCGTATTGTCAGTGCCTCAAGGTCAAGGCTGCTGCTCTCCGGGACGTCGGCCACCCTGTGGCCGACTCTCAACTCGTCCTCACCCTTCTGCGAGGTCTCAACCCTCGCTTCTCAAACATCGCCGATGATATCGCCAACGCACCTCTTCCATCGTTTGCCCGGGCTCATGACATGCTAGTTCTTAAAAAACTCCGTCTGGCCAACGATGAGAAGACAGTGGCCCACACCGCTCCTTGTCGCAGCCGATAATGGCTACCGAGCATCCTGCGCTGCCACTTCCTCCAGCGGCTCTGGTGGCCATGGCAACACAGCCTGCACCGGGAAAGGCAAGGGCAAAGGCAAAGGTAGGAATTGGCAGGGTCTGATACAATCACGACCTGTCTCGGTCCCTGCCCAACCTACCAGTCCCACGGGTCCGTGGCTCTGCTACAACCTTTGGGCACCCTAGCCCCAGCCACGCAGCCCCATCGGCTGGCAACCCGGGGTTCTCGGCGCCCATCCCCAGGCTCACCTGGCATCGGCTCCCGTTCTGCCGCCTCAGCCGATGCTACCGACCTCACCTACCTAGTCGGTTCCCTCCTGGAACCAGGCTGGCCTCATCGCTGCCCTCAACCAGATGACGCTCCAACCACATTACCCTTGGGTACTGGACTTTGGGGCGTCTTCACACATGACGTCATCGGCTGGTATACTTCGTTCTTGTCACCCCTCTTCCTCCCTCTTTGTCACCATCGGCAATAGCCACTCTCTTCCTATCCAATGCCGAGGTGACTCCTCTCTGTCTACATCCACCACTAACCTTCCCCTTCGCAATGTTCTTATCGTACCTTCTCTTATTCACAATCTTATATCTGTTCGCCAATTCACAAGAGACAACAATTGCTCCATCGAATTTGACGCGTCTAGTTTCTTTGTGAAGGATATCCCAACCCGGTGGCAGATCCTTCGCTGCAATAGTGGTGGAGACCTCTACACCATTCCCACTGCGCCGTCCACTCCACACGCCAGCATCGCCCTCTCCACCAACCTTTGGCATCTTCGCCTCAGCCACCCCGGTCCCGACGCTGTCGCCACCCTCCGTCGCAGCGCCTCTATTTGATATACTCACAGCAACTCCACAGTTTGCCACTCGTGTCAACAAACATGTGCGTCTGCCTTTTTCTAGTTCTCTCTCCTGTATCTCGTGTCCATTTGAACTTATACATTGTGATGTATGGACATCTCCAGTTAAAAGTATCTCCGGTAATCAGTATTATCTCGCTATACTTGACGATTACACACACTATTGCTGGACCTTTCCACTCATCAGCAAATTCGAGGTCGCCTCTCACCTCACTCACTTCGTCACATACGTGTCCACTCAGTTCAACCTCTCCATCAAGGCTCTACAAGCCGATAATGGTACGGAATTCGTTAACCGTACCGTTACAACCTTTCTCACCTCGTAGGGTATCCATCTACGGCTCTCCTGCCCCTACACCTCTCCTCAGAACAGCAAAGCCGAGCGCCTCCTTCGCACCCTCAACAACATCAGTCGCACTATGCTACTTCACGCCCACTTACCTGCCACTTATTGGGCAGAAGCTCTGGCTAGTGCGACGTATCTTCTCAATCGGCGTCCATGCTCCTCCGTTCAAAACAACGTTCCCTATGTCCTTCTCTACTTCACGGCGCCCGACTACTCTCACCTTCGCGTTTTCGGGTGCCTCTGCTACCCAAACCTCACCGCCACAGCTTCCTACAAACTCGCTCCCCGCTCCACCGCCTGCATTCTCCTCGGCTATCCCTCCTCTCACAAGGGATACCGATGTCTCGACCTTTTCCACCCGACGGGTCATCGTCTCTCGTCACGTCATTTTTGACGAGACATACTTTTCCTTCGGTCTACTTCATCCGAGATCCTCCTCTAGTGATCTCGACTTCCTCCTCACCAACACCGTGCCGACCAAGTCTCCTCCGCTGTCCCCTCCATCGGCCCCCTCATCGGTCGCTGCTGAGGACTTACCTTTCACTTATCCCACCACTATTCGGTCCGATGTCCCAACCATCGGACCCCCATTGACCCCACCTCTCTCATCGGCTTCAGCCGATACCGTTCCTTTTCCATCGGACACCCCACTTTCATCGGCTCCCCCCACCCCATCGTTGATCCATCTCTATCGGACCGATCGGACCACTCGGCCCACCCGACTCCATCGGCTCAGGCCGATCTAGTTCCCTCTTTTCCTCTCATCTACGGTTGCCGATCCGAAGCCGATGACGCCCCCACCCGACCAGTTCTTCCCATTACTCCCGCACCCCCATCGGCTCCAGTTCCCTCCACCTCTCATATGGTCACCCGCTCCCAGACCGGGTCTTTCCGCCCCACCAAGCGCTACGGTCTCTCCGCCGTCCAAAGCTCTATCTCGCCCATCCCGGCGACATCTCGCTCCGCCCTGGCCGACCCTCAGTGGCGCGCGGCCATGGCCGATGAGTACAAGGCCCTAATAGACAACGAGACCTGGCGCCTCGTCCCCCGTTCTCCCGGCGCCAACATTGTGACCGGCAAGTGGATTTTTAAACACAAATTTCACGCCAATGGCTCTCTTGCCCGTCACAAGGCTCGCTAGATAATCTGGGGTTTCTCCCAACGACCCGGTGTCGATTACGACGAGACCTTCAGTCCCGTCGTCAAACCCGCCACCATCCGGGTCGTCCTCACTTTGGCTGCCTCGCGTTACTGGCCGATCCATCAGCTAGACGTGAATAACGCTTTTCTTCACGACCATCTGACGGAAACGGTCTATTGCCAGCAGCCCCCAGGCTTCGTCGACCCTTCTCATCCCGACGACGTCTGCCTTCAACGTTCCCTCTACAGACTCAAACAAGCCCCTCGTGCCTGGTACCAGCGCTTTGCTGCCTATCTTCGGCACATCGTCTTCGTGGCTTCTGCGTCCGATAGTTCCTTGTTCACTTTCCATATTGGCTCCGCTACTGCCTATCTACTTCTATATGTCGACGACGTTGTCCTTACAGCGTCTTCGACATCTCTCTTGGACTAGATCATGGCCCGACTCCACTCTGAGTTCGCCATGACCGATCTTGGTCCTCTCCACCATTTCCTTGGCATCTTCGTCACCCGTTCCTCTCACGGGCTCTTTCTTTCCTAGCGCCAGTATGCCATCGACCTCCTTCAGTGTGCGGGCATGGCCGATTGTCACCCCACGGCCACCCCGGTCGACACTCGCGCCAAACTCTCTGCTGCCGATGACGCACTCGTTGCCGATCCCTCTCACTATCGGAGTCTTGCCGGGTCTCTCCAATACCTCACTCTCATCCGGCCCGACCACACGTACGCTGTCCAGCAAGTGTGTCTCTTCATGCATGCTCTGCGCGAACCTCAACTCGCGCTACTCAAGCGAATCCTACGCTACGTGAAGGGCTCCCTCTCTAGCGGGCTGCATCTCAACTCCAGCCCCATCGACTCACTCACCACGTACTCCGACGCGGATTGGGCAGGCTGCTTCGACTCTCGACGCTCTACGTCCGGCTACTGCGTTTTCCTCGGTGACACTCTCGTATCCTGGTCCTCAAAACGCCAAACTACAGTGTCCCGGTCTAACGCTGAAGCCGAGTACCGCGCCGTCGCCCACACCATCGTTGAGTACCCCGTCTTGTATACACTCGGGGTCTTAGTCACTGTATACATTTCTACATATACTCTGGTGTGATTGTTTACAAATGAAGTTACTTGTCTTTCAATAAATATTTTTTTTGAGTAATCAATGCTAAGTCAGCCCACATGAGTAATGTTAAACTTAAAGTCAAAATTGGATTACATCAAATGGGGAACAGGAGGGGGATGAGGAGGGGTTTGACTGTTAGTTTACAGGAATGAAGGAATTACACCAAAGTAGGACTGACTCAATTGGAAGCTTCTTTTGGACTTGAGAGATTCTTTAGAGTGTAAAAGCTGAAATGAATCCCGATGGTGCTTCATTTTAAACAAATTAGTGTAGTTATTGGACTACACACTATGCAGATCAAAATGCAACCAATCTATGTTTTAATTCTTATTATTACTCTTTAGCAACCCACTGCCAATTGGTGAATGTAGCATCATCTTGCCAAAGTTTACCTTGCTTTCACATTATTTGATGATGTTGTTTCTGAATACTGAATAATAACACTATCACAGTAATCTCATCAAACTAATCATTGTCTGTAGGAACCATCAAGCACTGGTGCAGTTGAACATAAATCTCTGGCTGAGACATATTTACTACAAGAACCTGATAATTCTAAAGACATGGTATGTTCTCCTTTGAGACATTGTTGGCGGTACTAATATTGATGAAAGACTCTGATTATAAAGGTTGCAAGAAATTATTTGATGATACTTTTTCAATGTTAATGTATCTGATGCTTTTCTTGTCAGGGTGCTAAGGAAAGTAAGCATGATGGTGTTACTAGTATGGAAACTTCTGATGATGGGAAAATTGTACTTGATATCATAGAGGCTATTCATGCTGCTGAAAGAAAGCAGGCAGATGCAGATGCTTACATGTATTCAGAAGAGAAAAGGAAGTTAAAGGTTTGCTTTTGATTTTCATATTATGACTGTACTTAGTTATTTTCTACATTGAGTTTCAACACTAGCATGCCTTTGTGATTTACAGTACTATGTTCGTCTTTTCTTCTGTTGAACTGATGTTTTGGGGATTTATAGCAGTTTCAAATCCGACACTTGACATTTATTATTTATTATACTATTACATTATATAATTGTCAGTATTATGCTTTATGTTTTCTCAGGAGAAATATGAAAAGGAACTGAAGGACACCAGGGCTCGGGAACTCATGTATGCTGAAGGGGCAGCTATTCTGGACAAGGTCTGTGACATTTTATATTTTTATATTTTATTATCACAATGTCTCTTTGATCATGTTTCCATAAATGTTGTATTCTGGTAGATGCAAAACTTGTTGTATTCCTCTTTCTCAAGACTTAGGTCCTTTTTACCTTTCGTCCTCTATCTTCAAGACTTTGACCAAAGTTTTTTTAATAATAATTTCATGAAAAAATACATAAAAATTCAGATGTCATGTGGCTACATATATGGAGTTTTAAAGTTTCAAGTGTTTGACTGCACGAATACCATGACAACCTACATTTGGAGAGGGAAGGAGTAGGACCTAAACTTTTTCATTTTTTCTGTGGATATGTAATTTAAATTTAAACGAAACACAAAAAATTGTCAGCTCTGTATGTTTTCACTTCACTAGACCTGTATATAATCTCTCTTTCTTATAGAATATATGTCATGTCTCTTGTTTATATTTTAATTTCAGACCGATTCTATTTTTGTGGTGGCTTTAATTTTCTTTCCTTTTTTTTTGTCTTAGGAGCTGAAGAAAGAGAAATTGAAATCAGCTGCTGTGATTAAAGAACTGCAAAAAAATGGTGAACAAAAGCTAAGGGATGAGCTGCACCGGAAGGTCTGTCAGATTTGTTTTCTATCTGCTATAAACTTTCTACCCTCTTTATGCTAATGATTACATAGTTGACATTGGTATGGCTAACATAACAGGATGAGGAAACAATTGAACTAGTTGAGAAGGTTCGGGAGTTAGCAAAGGCTGAGCTTGCTGCAGCTCTTGCAAAAGAGAAAGCATCTCAGATCAAACAGATTGCTGAAGCAAATCTCAATGTATAGTCTTTCGCCATCTTTTATTGTATGACAGGCAGTGTTCTAATTGGCTGCTAGAGGTGTGACCCCATGTTTAAGCACTTGCCCATGTAGCAGCCTTGATAACCTAAAATATTGGTGCAGATTTATATTTGCAGCTGGTGGGTTACCTTGATGATTTGCTCTTCTTTTTTTGTGGTTGGTTAGGCCAGGAAAGAGAAAGAGAAATTAGTGGGCACGTGTGGGTGGACTGGTGGTAATGTCCCCTAATTAGAACACTGAGGGCAAGGATAATGTTCTATACTTCCTTTTGCAATTGAAACCGCCATAGTTCCCTCTTCTTAGTAAATTGGCATACTCTTCTTCTTTAAAAGTTCTTCCTCATAATTTCTGGAGTGAATTTTCCTTGTCAGGATGTTGAGGGCCTTGATGCAGTGCATGACCATAGTGTGTCTTAGCATGACAAATCTTATGGATGTGTTCACATATTTTTTGCTGTGTTCCTTTGTAGGCTGTCTGGTTGTGCCTATACTGATTAAGATTGGCTTGCTGATAAATTGTGATGTTTCAGTACACTAAGGCATAATACATTAAAAATTAGTATCTACTACTTTCTCATCAGATCGTACATTCAAATATGGAATTTTTCATTGAAATATCTTCTTGAGGTTATATAGTTATATCTATCTCATATTCTCATGATTATTTCGGCCAGACAACATTAGGTTCTGACAGTATGCTATATTTAATATAAACTTTCAATTGTTTATAAATTGCTATCTATTTGTCTTGCAGCCCTAACTCTACACTCTATATTAAGCTAACATGTTGAATTTACGGAATTGCAGTTTGTTCTATCTTTATGAAAATTGCTCATCATACTCCTCAGATCATGTTCTGTTACTTCTTGAACCAATGATAGCACAAAATTTTCATCTATTAGGGTCCTATGCCTTATATGTTTACATTTCAATTCTGCTTTTATTATTCTGTTTTTCTCTAAATATTGACCATTAAGCATTTATATTTTATATGAATGGGTCTAGTTGCTCCTGGTGAGGCAATATGTCTCTTATCCTATCTCCTGATATATGTCTTTCATTGCTAGAACAGCAATTTGTGCAATGCATGGAAGTTCAAATTGTTTCTATTTTTTAATTTCGTTTTTTTGGGCATATTTTTCAGATAGATGCTTTGTGCATGGCATTCTATGCACGATCTGAAGAAACTCGGCAGAGTCATTCGGTTCATAAGCTTGCTCTGGTAAAACCCTCACATTGATGCAACCCGAGTACTTCAAGTTTAATTATCATCTCACTTTTTTGTTTCAGGCTTCCTAAGTTCCTGTCAGCTGAACGCCTAACTCTTCTTGCAGGGTACTCTTTCTTTGGAAGATGCTCTATCCACTGGATCACCAATGCGGATGGAGGTGGATCAATTGCGCAAATCTCTTGAAGGTATTGATAAGGACTCACTGTTAGAATTGGCTCTATCATCACTTCCGGAAGATGTTCTCGAATATGGATCAGATACCCCTATGGATTTGAAACAAAAGGTAAGCTCTTTGTGTTGCAATAAATGATTACAGCTCATAGCCTTGTTACTTAGTGTGCCACACTGCTTGTCATTACCAACTCATTACTCATCATTGTGCGAGAATTCTAGTGACGCCTCCACCTTCTTGATTGTTTTGCTCCTAAATACCTGCTCCAAATATCAATTACTGCTAATCATGAATGCTTGCTGAGCAAAACTGGCTTGGCTACCCAATAATTAGTCCAGAATAAATGATTTACCATTATTTCTTGTTGCAGTTTAAGTCCTTGAAGGAAACAATCAGGCATTTCAGCCTTATACCAGCGGGTGGTGGTGGTATGCTCACTCATGCTGTTGCTCATGTTGCTTCTTCCATTAAGGTGAAAATAAATACAAGTAGTTTTCTTACTGATCATCAATTAGCGATTTATATTGATGTGCCTGAAATATTTTGTGTGCTGGTTCTGAATCTTCTGGTCAACTACCTATTAGCAGTGTCTGTTCCAGGCATTGTATTTCCTCACCACTTTTGACTTGTGGCCCTATTTGGCCCCTAGGGGATCTTTGCCAGCTTTAATTTGAGCACTTTTTTTAAGGTTTCCTATTGCATTAGAGCCTGACACTTGAACCGTCCATTGAATAAACAAATTTTCTGCTAGCTGGTTATCAGTTTGCCTTCTCTTTTTCTTAATTTGTTCGGCAGTACAAGTGATATCGAAACTTCCCTCTTGCCTGATATATACTAACAGTGGTGTGTCTTAAAACTTCAAACTGAATTTCTAAATCTTGTGTAAATGGTTTTCAGATCAAAGAGGACGAATCTGGAGACCGAATTGAGTCTCTTCTAAACAGAGTGGAGAACTTGATTGTACATGGAGACTTGAGTGCAGCAGCGGCGGCCTTGGAAGGAGGGTTACAAGGGAGTGAAGCCGCAGAAATAGCTAGCGAGTGGGTGAAGCAGGCCAGGAGACGTGCAATAGCAGAGCAGACGCTTACTCTCCTCCATTCTTATGCTTCTTCCATCACGTTCTCGTGATTGTACTCAACGAAATCTGCGGGTTACAGTACTAAGTCCAATCGCAAGTCTCTCGAGACCATATTGCAAATACCTGAATCTATAGGCAACCATACCCATTCCCTGTCAAGCGGCTGCTGAACTTTCCTCCTTTTAACAGAGCTAATAATTTTTGCCGTGTAGCTACAAGCTACTTGGTATTCTGATATTTTAGTCGCTAGTTTGGGCACACTTTGGATAGTATTGCCGATTTTGCTTAGGATGTAAATTTTCTTCTGGCATTCTGATGTTTTTCGAGGGTCGAGTTTATGAAATCCTGAAGCTGGCTAGCACATGCTTACAGAGAAAAGTGAGCGAGTTTGGCGAACTTGGCTTTCGTTTTTTTCGAAGTGGACGTTAGAGTTTACGCTGCTACTCAGGGTTTCTGCTAAAGAGTTCTCCGTAAGACAAATCTTCAAGATTGCGTATGTGATGCAAATACATCCTTCAGGTTCTAATAGCAGTAGATGACTAGAGAGCAAAGGTTCTCTGGACAAGCAACCCCGCCAAATATTTGCATAATCGTATCTAAATTCTAAGGTAATAACGGAATTTTGACAATAGATATATATACGCTAATAACTTACTGTTCCAACAAGGAAAAAATATATATTCTAGAGTTCGAATAAATGATAATTTAACAAAACTAACAGTAACACAAACACGAGCTGAAACGCACACGTATAGACATTAACACTCCAAAGACATCGACTTGCGCTTCTCGTCGCCGGAGCCGCTCGTCAGCTGTACTGCTGCCTTGCCGCCAGCCTCCCGCCGAGCCCGAGCTTCTGGAACAGCCTGCTCAGCGCGCCCTTGGGCTTCCCAATCCGGTGGATCTCCTTCATGCTCGAGCACTCCTAGAGCTCGACCAGCCGCTGCCTGATGTCGTCCACGCTCATCGCCGCCGACGACCGCTCGTTGTTCCGGCCCTCATCATCGCCCTCCTCCTCCGGCGCCCCCGCCCCGAAGTCCAGCTCGTCGCTCCTCTCTGGCGCGTACTGGCCTGCGGCGCTGGGGGAGCCCTGGTCGACGTTGTCGGCCACGAAGAACCACCGACCACCGTGGTGCGCAGCCGGAGCTGCTCGAAGAAGAGCATCTGCACCACCACCAGCAGCGGCAGCCGCTCGTTCTGCGCCGCGTGCGTGCACGCCTCCAGCGACAGCTTCTGGATGTTCATCAGCCGGCACAGCTGCTCCCGCTACGACGCCGTCAGCCACGGGTGCGCCTGCGTCCACATCCACGAGCACCATTACGTTGCTGCTCTAATGGAGTTGAGACTGTTACTGAGTGGTGCTTAGCTTGAGGTAGATGTCAATGGCGCGGTAGACGCCGTCGTCGATGGCCCTGGCGTAGTCCGGGACGAGCTCGGCGATGCTCTGGAACTTGGTGAACTTGAGGTTGGTGTCCGTCGCGACCTCAGCGAGGTAGCCGTCGACGAGCTTCGCCACCGTGCTGATCGGCATGAGCTCGCCTGAGGGTGCGTCGATCATCTGGCCCTCGTCAGTGATCTCTGGCGAGGCGGCGATGTTCTCGGGGTTCATGCCCTTGGACCTCATCGCCGTGATGAGCCACTTGTACACCGGCAACTTCAGCGACGACGCCCGCTTGTACCACCAGTCCGGGCTCGGCGACCTCGGCTTGTCGACGGTGGCGATGCCGTTCCATATCACTGTCTCCTCGAGGCCCCTGGCCGTGTAGTACTCCACCATCGGCCAGCCGAAGAGGGTCGGGTCGGCGCAGGCCTTGCTCGCCAGCACGTCGATTCAGCGCGGCACGACGAGGAGCTCCTTGGCGAGCGGGAGCACGCCCGCGGCGTCGCACGACCGCAGCGCGCGCACGGCGTCGTCCCAGCTGCCGAGCACGTCGCGGAGGAACGCCTCCGCCTGCTCCACGAGGTTGCCTTCGCCGCCGTGGTCCTCCGTCATGCCGAGGTGCTCCGCCGCGCACCGCAGCGGGACCACGTTCCCGGCGTTGAGCTCCACCCTGACGTCGTAGCAGAACCTGGCCGCCAGCTCGAACGCCGCTGCAACGCCGGGGACGTCGTGCAGCTCGACGCTGAACGGCTCGCCGTCGGCGCTGCTGCTTCATTTATCAGCAAAACTGAACATGCAACCCAACTTTGGGGCATACAGCAATTTTCCTTTTTTTTTCTAGTAGGCTATAAAGTAGAAACAGCTTGGTGCAATAAGAGTATAGTCATGGGTCCTTGTCTAGATACAATCATACACGTATATCTCTTTCTGATCAGAAAAGAATGGAATTGCTTTGCTATGTTCTGTTAATTTCATGCGTTGCTTGTATTATCATGTGGTTAATCAGCATTGTTGAAATCAACTGTTCATCGTACATACAGAGTCACGTATCATAAAAGTAGTAGGAAATGGATGCGGCCGTCAGATTACACGTGTGGTTAATTTACTTCTGAATTATCTGATTGTTGAAGCAACTATCAGTTCAGGCTGGTGGTGCAACGTCGCGGTCGTGCTCCCCGAAGAGCCGATTCAAGAACATGGCCAGCCTCACTCCCCCCCCCCCCCCCCCCCCCTGCGAGATCCTTCGCGTCACGATCGGAAGCCGTGAGCCCAAGTAGTCATCTGGAAATGACAACGCATGGCAATATGGCATCAGCTGCAGCTCTTAGCTAGGTTCAGAAATGTGTGCTTGTTCTAAAGAAACGCAGCATCAGCAGGTTACCTGATAGGGTTTCGCCTTCACGGACATCATTGTACGCCCATTTGCAAGCCAAAATTATGCTCTTTGTAGCGTACCTGTTGCGTAATAGAAGATTTGTTATTCGAATATGAAGTGCGAAGGGAATTCATTTTTGTTTACAGTACAGAATTGTGGTTTCAGAATTTGGATGACACTGACTTGGTTGGGAAAGATAGGAGGTCCTCGCAGTCTACCCAGGAGGATACATCGTCAGACCATGATCCCTGAATCTTTCTCATGTTTCTTTGCTTGAAAGAGTTGTTCTCATGCTGTTTTCTCTTACCGTGGTGAAATTGTGCACAAGGTCCTGGAATGCATCCATGTCCTTGCCGTAGAACTCAGCAATAGCTGTGAGTATCATCTCCCTATCCCACACCTGAAAAATACCCGGACACACTTGACAAGTAAAATTAAGCTTAACGGCAGGTTTTTTCACATGGCAGGAATTATGTGTAAGGATCAAGGGAGTTGATTACATGATGGAGATTGGATTTGTGCCTGAATGGACAGAAGAAATAATTAGTAAGTTGATGCGCATGGATTATTGCAAGGAGTGCACGAGATAGAGTAGACTAATAACTAATTTGAAACAGGCTCTATAAGGTTACCTGATGAACATCTCCCATGAAGTGTGACAAGAATCAGCAGGGCTTCAGTCATGCTATCTGTGTTACAGGTTACAACCAAATGAAAGAAAATGAACAGTCAGACGAGATGAATGACAACTGAACTATATTGGTTGATATGGTATACAGCCATTGCTTAGTGCTCACATTTGCGATCGGCGCTGCCATGATTGTAGGGCATAAGCTGGGAGTTGAAGTTGGCGATCGCACCGGCGACGCACATGTCCTCTGCACCATCCGGGCCATGGCAATCCCCTGCAAACCCAAATGCAACAGGCAGATCAACATGTACACCATTACCACAGATTCAGAGATTAGCAAAATTCAGAGACTGATGGAGGAGAAGAGTGGCCTTAGCCTACTTGAGTAGACAAAGGTGCAGGCTTGGTCTGGGTCGTCGATGAAGTGGAGCGGGCCCTGACCTGATCCGGCCACACGCACAGCACCGACAAGTCGCCGTCTGCCATCGCCGGCCGTTTCAGTTGTTGCAGGCGCAGCGCCGCGGGGTTGACGGGCACCGCCGCCGCCAGCTTGGTGGCCTCCTCCCCGCTCGCGTGGCCCCGCGCCGCGCCCTCCTCGCGCGGCGGCAGGTGCGCTGCGCGGTGTGCGCCGCCCACATCGGCGTTCCACCCGGACGTGTCCCGCGCGGTGGAGTCACTGCAGGCGGAGTTCCGCGAGGTGGACCACGCGCTCGTCCTCAACTCCGCGCGCGTCTCCGCTGCCTTCCGCGCCGCCCACGTCGCGCCGCATGTAACCTCCTCTCCTTATCCTTCCTCCGGGTGAGGCTCACTGGCCGCCCAGGGTGAGTTGTAACGCGCGCGCGCGCGCATGTGTAAATTTTAGCATTTCAGTGGCTCGACGGGGGCGGCAGGGAGGCGCTCGACTCCGTCTTTGCTCAAATCGTCGGCGCCGAGGCCGCCATTGTCCGCTCCCAGGTTCCACCTCCACACGCGCTACAATTTCTCTCCCCACATTTCTCCACTCCATTCTAGTGTTCCACTGCTTCCATTGCTAAGCTTCACTGAGCTTCTCGTACAGTAGTACTGATGAGAATGAGTTTTTCTTACTCGATGATTAGTTCTTCTCCGGGACACACGCCATTGCCTGTGCTTTGTTCGCGCTTCTGAGGCCTGGACATGAGGTAAGGGGACACCGGGATGAACTGAATTTCCGCATTGCTTCTGCTAGGTGGAGACTGGGAGCTGATGAAAATTAAGAAAATGTGCAGCCTCACGGCTTCGAAGCCCTGGGGAGGTGTGTTCGAGCAACCACATGCTCCTAGGCACGAGGCCCTAATCCCTGAGCATGAGGCCGGGCTTGAGCTTGGAGAAGATCCACCCAAACAACAACGTGCCCCCGAGCACAAGGCAGAGCCCGGTCTCACGGGTGACGATGGATTAGGGTGGGGCAGTCCAACATCCAATCTACTTCGTCAACGAGGTTTTGTGAGATGCTAAGACTCGATACTCACAAGCCCAAAAGATATTGTATACAATCTTAATCACATCTAGAAAGCTACATCACTACTTCCAATCACATAAGTTTTTTGTGGTTACCTTATATCCACTAGGTCAAATCCCATACAACTGTGAAGGCACAGACCACATCATCAAGTGGGCAATCGAGCTCGTAGAGTTTGATTTGCACTTCAAGAACTACCACGCCATCAAGAGTCAGGCCTTGGTTGATTTCACAGTGGAGTAGACCCAGTGCTCGAGCTAGAGGAAGAACACATGTCCGCGAAACTCGATGGTAAGGAATGAGGGCAGTGGACAATGCATTCAAACATGAACTTTGACGGTTCTCTCTTGTTGCAAGGTAGGAGGGCTTGGGTTGTGCTCACCTCACCAACCGGCGAGATGCTTTGCTACATGGTGCAGCTTGACTTTCAAGCGATCAACAACATGGTTGAGTATGAGGGCCTACTCACGAGCCTCTGGGTTGTTGTGGGTCTCGAGATTCGGTGCCTACTTGTCAAGGGCAATTCCCAGCTCGTGGTCAACCAAGTCTCCAAGGAGTACTAGTGCTTGGATCCATAGATGGCGGTGTACGTGGATGAGGTCAATGGCTAGTGCGCCACTTTAACGGCCTGGAGCTCTAGCACATCCCTCGCCACAACAACTGACGAGTTATCATAGCTAGCGTCTGCTTGGGCACCGATCCCAGCTGAAGCTTTTGAAGAAAGACTCATACAACTTTCACTATCGGCCAGCACATCACCTGAGTAAGAAACCTTGTGGCATGACGAGGTGAACTAGGCAATGGCCCCAATAGGGCTTCCCATCAGGGCGTTGCTACCTGATGGATGTGTCAAGCTAGCTGTTTGTGCTCGGAAACCCTTGGATGGATGAAATTTGAGGGATGGCAACAGGCCATACCCGATAGGTTATGGCCCCTCGTCCCCGTCCCTGGGAAGAGAGAACTTACATGTCCCTTGGCCCCAGTCCTAGAGTCGGTTATACTTTTCTCCCATACCCATGCGGCACTAGGTTTATGGGGACCCACCGGGTGAATACACTCGAGAAACAGAAGGCACGTTGCTCACCAATTTGAGATAGAACAAGTCAATCATCTAGAAAAAAAAAGATTTGGGAAGAAAAAGACATCCACAAATGATATATTGTTCTCTTTTGAAGATGCACATTGCACATATCTATTTGATTCATTCCCAACAGAGAGTTGTAGACGTAGATTCCAAAGAAATGCAAGAAAATAAATAAGACAAGTAAAGGCTATCAAGCGGTTGTTGTTTAGCACTTCAACTCACACACATTTCTTGCCATGAAGGTCCTGCTTTGTCACACAGGAAAGGCAGGACAAGAAGGTGCTAGCATTAGCGTGGTATAGCCAACCTCACTGTTGTAGTGCTGCTGGCTTGCGCTACTTGGAGCCTTTGATGCGGAAATGGTGACGCAATGCTTGTGCTGCTTGGTGCCTTGGATGTGGCAACAGCGTCACGACACTTCCACTGCTTGAAGGAAGCAATGGAGGTGTGGCATTGGTGTTGCTTTGAGGAGACAACACCGTGGATGCGGCGACATGGAGAAGGGGACAAGGAGGTGGCGATCGGATGAGTCTCTACCCAATGTGTGACTAGGTGTGACCTAGGGTTTTTGGAATTTATATGCACTTATGACATGGGTCTTCAATAATGAGCTTCTAGTATTGGTTGTGGGCTAAGTGATATATGTACATGTGCTCGGGTCCAGGAGGATTCTGGGACAGGTGCCTTATGGATGCCCCCAATATCGCTGTACCCCACGGGGGCTTGTTTTTGCCATTAACAACCCCATTGGAGCTAATATTTCCTCGTTAGTAACCCTTAATGGATGTTTTTCTCACCAGGTATCAGGGTTCAAGTCCTCATTTCCATTCCTAAATCCAAGGGTTCTTGAAAGAAAATATATTTCTCGATGATGACATTGCTGCCAAGAGAGTTACACGATTATCAAAACGCTACGACTTGGTGGATGGGGGTCTCTATCGACATGGCGCTAACGTCGTCTTCCTTAAGTGCATCTCACAGGAAGAAGGTGGTGAGCTGCTCGCCAACATCCATGAAGGCGATTGTGGTAGCCACGCATCTTTCCGCGCATTGATTGGAAAGGCATTCCGCCGATGGTTTTATTAGACGACAACTCTCCAAGAAGTCAATGAGCTAGTGCAGCACTATAGGGTGTGTCAATTCCATTCAAAGCAAATCCACCAACCAGCCTAAGCACTCTAAGCCATCCCCTTTTCATGGCCTTTTGTCATCTACATCTAGGATCGTTCCCTCACACCGTCGGGAGCTATGAGTACCTCCACGTCACCATAGACAAATCTACCAAGTGGTCAGAAGCATTCTTAGTCATCAAGATTGATCATCACTCAGCGCTCAAGTTCATACGTGACATCACCAGCCACTTTAGCATCCCTAACCACATTATAATCGATAATGGCACATAGTTCATGAGCGAACTATTCAGGGACTACTACGAGGACATCGGGATCAAGCTTTACTTTGCCTCACCTACAGACCTGAAGAGCAATGACCAAGCAGAGTGAGCAAATGCCAAAATCATAAAAGGCCTCAAGACTAGGACCTACAATTCCCTCAAAAAAACATAGGGTTGGGTGGAACAATGAGTTGCCCGCTATCCTATAGGCTAATCGCACCACACCAAGCCGAGCCATCGGAGACACGATGTTCTTCCTCGTGCGTCTCTAGCTCAAGCACCAATGCATCGCACTTGAAGAAGCCATCAGTCTTGGCTGGTGGGCGACAGCCTCCATCTCCTCGAGGATACCCTCAAGTAGCGACTCCATGGGGAAGCCTGGGTCACGCACGTGGTACATGGTAAGGATGTGTTTGGCCATAGACTATGCCAGGGTATGCCCCTCCTTCATCATGACCTCTTGCACGCATGCCAAGAGCTCAACAAGACGGTCGATGATGTGCGAGAAGTCCAGCACATGATGCCCAAGGGTGTAGCCATCGACTTTGCACATCGATGCATAGCTGAACCCTACCTTCCTCACCATGTGCTATGCTCTTTTTAGGACGCCCACCATCATATTGCCAGTGGAGTTAGCTTCAGTCTCTTGGGCACTCTTCCCCTCCTCTGCCTTCTTCAGCCTCTCCTCTAGTTTTCTGATTTAGAGGCCCATTGCCTTGACTCGGATTGCTACGAGGGCAAGCTCCTCCTTCGTGACCGGTTTCATACCTAGCTTGCTCACCGTAGGGCTGTCCTCCTAATTAGCCATCCTCTTCTTGCCCTCCTCTAGGGCCTGCTCGTGGGCAGTGATGATCATTGCCTTCTTTGCCATTTCCTTCTCAGCCTCCTGTAGGCTCCACAGTCGGATAGTGATCTATGCCACTAGCTCTATCGCTGCTACCTTTAGGGCCTTCTCTAGGGCTTGCTTCCTGAGGACGACGACCTTCTTCCAAACCTCGATCTTCTCGTCTCGATCAATGATGACTGCCTCCTGGTTTGTGATTTCTTGCTCGCAAACGAGCGTGACCTCCCCCGCCATGGACACATCCACCACCCAAATGGCAAGCTTGAACTGCTTCCTAGTGAGTGGTGTAGCTTGTCGCCTATTCGCGGGAGAGGCCATGCCTCCTAGATGGCAATTGCCTTCTCTCGGGACTAAGCCATGGCTTCCCCATCTCCTCAAGACATGTCACCTTGCCCATACAGCGTGTTCTCTCATCCTCACAGACGGTGACCCGCTAGGTGCAGGAGTGTGCCTAGTCCATCAGCTGCTAGGCCTAGAGCACGGCCTCAATAGCCTCGGTATTCTCCTCCACGGCTACATCACACACAACCTCCAACCTGCTGCTACTCCAGGGTCTTAGCGTCATGACAGTACATCTTCCTCACCAAGGCAACGCGGGTTTCCAGTAGCTTGCCCTCTTCGATGAGGCTCTATTGCTCCACCATCAACTCAATGCACTCCTAGTAGATGCCATCCCTCTCCATAGTGGTCGCCGCCCAGATCTGCATGACGACTTCCCCCACACTCTTGAGCCTGTCAGGGAGTGCCTGACACCTTTGTGGACTGGACGGACGAGGGCGTGACCTCACCAAGGCTAAGCTATCTTCCTCGCCCCCAAGCACCACCTCATGCACGTGGGAAGGTGAGTGATCGGGAGCCATCCCATCCTACTCGAGCTTGTCCCCCGTGTCAACATTCGAGACGACATCCCTACCTAGTGCATCGTCATCGCCGTCGGGGTCAACTGTGGCATGGCTCCTGTCGCATAGCCTCCCTAGCTAGAGGGCTTCCCCTTCATCTCGCGGTGGTGTTGCCGCCTCCCTCTCTTCGCCTTCCACTGGAGGCTCGCCAACTGGCATCTCGGTCACTGTGTCAGCAGCCTTCACCTCTACCACCTTTGGGGCTGTGGCTACCCCTGAGCTCAAGGCGACTATCGATGCCTTGGGTCAGAAACAGAGGAAAATGTTATCATATGACCGCAAAAGAAAGAAGTAAAAATGATGAAATGATGACAACCAGCGAGATTGGAGGAAGTTTGGGGCACAACCCCTATGCCGGTCTTGGCTCAGCGAAGCCCTAGTACTAGGTGAACAAGGGGTCCTTGCTGCACGACGGAGCCGTCTTATTCTTCTTCTTCACCGAGGGGCCTTTGGTATAACCCACCCTAGGCTGCTATGAGGGGCACTCGTCGTATTACCTGGCCTCGAGCTCGAGTGCACCTCAAGCCTGGTCCACTCAGCTCTATGCTCAAGGCTTGGCACCGTTGGGGCATCATGCGACGCCGATCCCTAGCCTCACCATCGTGGGCCTTACTTGGAATGTGCTCTACTCAAGGAGGCGATAAGAGTGCTCATAGGGAGCTCAACCGGCACCACTGCTTCCCTTTCCCTTATGGATCCGTGAGGTCTTTACCACCGTTGTCGTCCTCGGGGTTCCTGGCTAGGCCACGGCCATCACTACTAGGGATGTGCATTGCTCCAAGAGTGGCCTCTGGAGTTCGCTCCTTAACCCTTTTCGCATCGCAGTCCAGGAGGGTCTTTTGAAGCACCACCCTCCTAAGGTTTGAGCACAATGCAAGGTTGTCCCTTAATAGGATTGTCGCTGCCACATCATGTACCTTCATAATCACCTTCATCATGTGGGCGAACTCCTTCTAGCTCCAATTCTGGCCTTTGCCACAATGAGTTTAGATGGTGTCATTGTTTCCTATGTACAAGCCAAGCGGGTTGGCCGCGCTACTAAAGTAGGGCCAGCCTTCGACATAGGAAGTCCCTGACCACCATGACGGCATCCAGGCTAGTAGCACGCAGATCAGCAACCTAATTCAACACTAGGTTGAGGCGTGTGTTCGATTTAAGGGCATACTTCTAGGAGTCGACATGAACCGCCAACTGTTGGGGAAAGAGAAGCGCAGGTGAGTAGGGACGCTGATGTACACCCAGTCGTCATGCCAGTAGTCCTATTTATTATGAATATAAGACTCACCAACCCTATGCGAGGGCAGAAGTGGCAACATCCCACGGTCTCTGGGTCGTTAGAGTTCTTCTTTCTAGCAATTTGCATGGCAAAGAGCTACTAGAAGAGCACCACCGAAGGCATGACGCTAATGAAAATCTTGTACAAGTACACGAAGACGGCTAGCTGGCGTTCAGCCCCAAGTGCGCTAGCTGAATCTGATAGGTCTCCAGCACCTCCATAAAAAAATAACGAGAATGGTGGCATTAGCCCAGCGAGGGCGTATGAGCTGAAGAACACCACCTCGTTGGGCCCATTTGGCCGAGGCTTCACCCTGCCTAATCTCACCATCATCGTTTACCTCCAGGCGAATGGTGTTGGCATTAACCAGCACACTTTCTCTGCCTCCTACCTCAGTAGAGAGGCATGACGATGGCGGCACTCCACTTCCCACGTCACGCAAGCAACATCCTATTTGCAGCATGGTGGCAGTCAAAGAGAAGGAAGGTTGTGGGAGCAAGAAAATGGAAGTTGAGGGGATAGATGGAAAATGAAGCACGTGGGAGAAGAGGAACAATGCAAGCATGAAAAGAAGCAATTGGTGTGCCTTATATCCTTTTATAGGCAACATCGCTCGCCCACGCCCCCTCAAAACCCCAATTTGCCATGCCACTCCCTAAATATGTTGCACCACTCCCCCATTCACATGTAAATCGAGGAGGTGTCACCTCAAAACTAGTGTAGACATCGATTCCCTTTTCTAGAAATACGCGTGGTTAAGTGGGGAGATAGAACAACTCTCGCCACTCTATTTTCTCCACCGCCACGCATCTATCCACTACCAACGGTTGCACTCAGCCTAGATAAATGGGCTAGGAACAACCAAACTTTGGTTGTTAATGAACAAGGATTTGCGATGCTGCCTCACAGACAAGGTAGGCCTCAATCCCCATCTCCTACAACTTCATGTTTATGGTCAAGGCTAGGGGCTACTATCAGTAAAGTAGGAACCAAGGTCTCTACCACTAGCTGCTCTAGGCACTAGTTGCCATGTCATCAGACAAGATGGTCGGCCTAAATAGTAATCAACTTCAAGATTGTAGCATATGCACATCTAAAGAAAAACAGAACAAGGGCCTAAGCTCACCCCTTCTCGAGAGATTGAGCTTGGGCACCCCTGCTCCCGTGCTCGACCACCCCAAGCAACTCGAGGCACTGACCATGCATTTATTGCGATAGGGCACAGCGGGTTGTTGTGTTTGATCACGTGCAAGCTTTGCATTAAATGCGATAGGACTTAAACCTACCCGACGTGCGCCTGGGTAACAAGACGACATCTGCACGTCCATCGCGTGCGTCATCATCACCCCTATGAAGTAAGAGTATGGACTCTTAGACAAAGTGATTGACTATTATTCCATGTGACAGGTCTCACCACTTTTTTGCACGCCCCACCACGTGAGGCTAACAAGTAGGCCCTGCAGTCGGCAGTATGAGTCCAAGCTCTCATCTTAAGCTTTCCGCAACCATGAAGAATGTGTGGTGGAGGGGCATGGCACCACCACAAATTGGCCCGAGGAGGCTCCACTAGGATCTAACGATCGGGCTCACTTAACAGGAAACGACAAGACTTCTCATACCTAACTCCTATGTATCAGGATCTATTTTCTAGTAACTAACCACTGTGGTATTTCCTCATTAACTATAAGAGAAGACCTTATTAACTATAACATGATAACCAAATCCTCTTAAATAGGATCTGAACCTAGAAATCTAGCTAACATACAAGCAATGTAACTAAGTTCATCCACCTAAAGAAAAAAAAGAAAAACACATTAGAAGTAGGTATTACGTGTCTACGTGGGCCGACCTATATAATCCCTCTTCGCCACATTTAGTTCCATAACAACCGTTTGATACTACACCCACGCTCCCTAGACCGAACTCACAAAGAGGTCCATCGGTCCTCTAGAGTAGCCTAATCTCCGACACTCAACATCATGTGATAGTAGCATTTCCTGGATGTGCTAACGTTGTTTACACTAACATTGCATTAACATTGCATAGCCTCATAAAAGACGTCCAAAACAGCATTTAGATGCTAGGAATACAAAACAAAGCCTGATAAAGCATAAAATATATATGATAATTATGCTTTGTGAGAAATTAAAATGATAATTATGCTTTGCTCCGAACATCCGATAAATATATATCTCAAAACTTGTGACACCACAAGAATATTAAATCAAATCTACAATTATGCCGTCAATTTTGTCTCACCCAAAAAATCAAAACTGAAAAAATTACATTGTTGGTTGTGAGTTATGAATGTATGTAATGGATGCTGCTCAAATAGCAGCCTAATCCATGGCAATCTTGGCTCTTTCTGCTGTTTACCTGTGCCAGTCACATCTGTAGTTGCTGTACTTCATCAACTACAGGTAGTATAAACGGCCGCCCATGTCTAATCTGAGGACGTAACTTCAAGACAAAGTTAATCAGTTCTGTTACGGTGTTCATGTGTGGCTGTTGGATAAGGCGTTGAAGCATTTCCACAAGGAAGTTCACAAAAAATTCTAATGTTGATACACTCATTAGTGCGTGAAGCACCGCTGAAGCAGAGGGTGTGAATAGTCTACATAGTTATCCCAAAAGCCCTTGTACTTATCCATCCCAATTTTCAGCCATGGCTTCATATTTCCATTGTAATGCAACACTGCACCTTCTTTGATAGTTGCGGGATCCACTGTCGTGTAGCCCAGTCCCAAGACATGCCATTTGGGGTCCAATGGCTCAACCAAGCCATAGAAAGCAAGAAGACCAGGTGGTAAAGATCCAAGCTTCCATAGGGTATGATCAGCATTGCGCTCCTGCCAATAATGATATATACCTGTCACATTCTTCTTCCTCCACTCCACAAGATCAAGAACATTCATACCAAATGCCCAGCCACAGGCATCAGGATCAAAATGAGCACGGATTAGAGGATGGGAATGGTTAAGATACTTATGAAACCTGTGAAATGTCTCCATGCAAGTCTCTACAGCTCCCATAACATTCCCATTTAGGTTGATGGTAAACAATTCCGATAAGTCCTTTTGGACAACAATGTCATCATCAAGAAACAGAACCTTATGCAATTCAGGATAGATTTCTGGGATGTAGAACCTCAGGTGGTTGAGCATTGATAAGTACTTAGGGTTCCTGAATTTGATTGGTGTTCCCCGATTACCACTGCCAGAAAAGTAGAAGTTCTGGGTGGCAGCATCCTGGAGCTGTTTAAGAACAGGAACATACGATGCATTGAGCCAGGTTAAGTCCTCTACCTTTTGTATCTCCACGGTGGCTCCTCTATAATCATTCAGGGCAAACCACGCCCTCATGGGAGCATAATTCACCTCATCAGTCACCAGGTGAAAAACAATCTTTTCAGGGTGCATTGAATTTAGAGTTGTAGAATTGACGACAACAGACACGGCAAGGATGTTGTCCGAGAAAACACAGTAATGGTAGAGGTTGTTATCCCTTAGGTTGCTCTGTACTGCTGGGCTCCTCTCAGTAAACTTCCTCTGAAGCTCCGTACTCTTGAACCATTCCATGGTTAACCGGACTCCAAGGCAGTAAAGCCCCTTCGGAAGCTCCTCAGCAGCAATCTGCCCATACTTCATGCTCTTTTCTGCCTCAGCTTTCGATTTCTCCTCTAGGGATTGAATCTGACCCTTCAACTTCATGATTGTAACTGCACTATCATAGCGGAACTGCTGTGCCTGGAAGAACAGCACCGACATGTCCCTAATTGCCTTCTCCGCTTCCTGCTCCGTTACCGTGCCACCATGGGCTGCAGCATGCGCAAGGATGCTCTGTGCTCGCCGTATCTGCGAACTAAGCTGTGCTGCAAACTGCAGGCTATTGGCTTCTTTTGCAACGACAACATAAGTCTTTGCAAGAGAAATCTGGTTCATAAGCTGCCTTGAGTACGAGTGAGCACTCAGCATTTCATCGGTCATGTTGAACGCATCGGTAACGCCATCGAGGTAAGATCTCTACACATACAGAAGCCACACATTTCAAACGCTACTCATGATCATGAACAAAAATCGGATCACTCAAAATCAAATACAATGAGCTAACGAAATGTGAAGCAAAGTTGTACATGCCACCGGTCTTGCATGAGCTGAGACGCGATTTGCTCACCTGACGGAGGAGAGGAGAGGAGGTGGCCGCGGATCTGGACGAGACGGTGGAGGGGAAAACCACCGGGTCGGGGTCGGGCGAGCCGCGGGGCGCGAGCAGGAGGAAGAGGCACGCGAGCGCGAGGAGGAGGGAGACCGCGAGGCGGAACCACCACGGGCGCTGCTGCCACCGGCGCTTGAGCGACGACGGCCGCCGCTGGTCCAGGAACGGCCGCCGCCTCATCGGGTCGCGCGGCCGCGCCGGTGCGCCGCCGGTATCCAGCGGGGCAGGGGCAGGGCACGGCGGCGGGGGGTGGCCGGGGCCGGCGAGATCTGGGGACGCGGTAACCGCTTCGTGCGGCGAAGGTTTTTGCCCCTCTCCTTTCTGTTTCTCTCGCGTCGCAACTTCCCTTCGCCCAGATCTCGCGCGGCGCGGCAGGCAGGCAGGCAGCTTCGCCTTCGTTGCGTTGCGTTGCCGTGCCTTGCCTCCCTCTGATGCTCTGACTGCTCCACGACTGGTTGGATCTTGCACCTTGTCGCTCACATGATCACATCCACTGGGTAAGTTTGAAAACTCGCAGTGCTTTTCCCGGTTCACCGTTTCATCCAATGTTAGGTAGAGAAGACTATTAGACGAGTGCCCAATTGTTTCTGAATTAGTTACGGTTTGGTTTACCCATTTTGATATGTTTACTGCCCATTGATCAGGAAGTAGCTATAGGTGGTTACGATAGTATAATATTTTTACTCGCTTCATAAGCTGGTTTCAACTGTTTTAAAAAAAGGGTTACCGACATCTGGCCGAGGGAAGGAAAAATGAAATGTGTTTTTGATATGTAGCAATACATGTCTGCATGAAGAAGAATAAATACAGAACTTTATAAATCGATAGCTATCACTTTTCCAGTGAGTACAATCATTGACACTTGCCAACTGGTCCAGCAAATTTATTTATGGGTTCAATTCTAGTCATATATTTTATTGTTTTTATGGCCTACTGGAGTACATAAAGAAGGAGAATCACCTTAACCTCCCCTCCATTTGACAAACTCCATTAGATTCATTTGAATTTAAGTAAATTTCAAATAATTTAGCAATACTCGCCGTCATGCTAGATAATTTTATTGTTTCTAGCTCCACCACTACATTCACATATACACAAGCGTATTTCATCTGTTCAAGTGTGTGATAAAGGGGCGTTAGGCCGGCCTAATTTCAGCTGTTCGAAAAGGAAAGAAATTACACCAAATATTTCCAAAAGTCTAACCAATGAGGCACCAGAAATAGGGGGCTCCTATGGGCGCAGCTGCGTCAGGAGTGACGGTGGCGCAGACCCCCGCGCCGCACACCCGCCTCTCTGACCTGCTTAGCGCTAATGGTGATTAGTGTTAAGCATATTTTTAAATAAAATAATAAATAAACAATCGAGTTGAAATTTTTAAAGTATCAGTCGAAAGTTGAAAATTTGTAGTTCAAAATTTCAAATACGAGTTGAAAGTATTCATAATTTGAGTTGAAAGTTTTCATATTAGAGTTGAAAGTTTTCATATTAGAGTTGAAAGTTTTGAAATTTGAGTTAAAAGTTTCGAAATTTGAGTTGAAAGTTTCAAAATTTTTAGTTGAAAGTTTTGAATTTTGGGTTGCAAGTTTCAAAATTTTGTGTTAAAAGTTTTGAATTTTGGGTTGCAAGTTTCAAATTTTGAGTTGAAAGTTTGAAATTTGGGTTGAAAATTCAAATTTTAGTTTTTTTAATTTAGAGTTAAAAACAACAACAAGTTGTGTTAAACTAGAGTTAAAACCCAATAAAAACCTTCAAATTATGATTTAGTCATGTCTGTTTTTCAAACATTCATATTCAATTATAGATATTTAATTTATATCGCACTCTTTTAAATCACTCATTTCTGTCTCTTCATATTAATTTTGATTTTCACTATCTCTCTTTATATTATTATCTTATCTTGACTTAGAATTCTACAATATACTGACATCTCTGGAGTCTCATTTAAACATGGCCAAAACATCTCAACTGATATTCGATAAATTTTTCTTTAATTGGTGCTATTCCTAATTGATCACGTATATTATCGTTCCGTACTTGATCTATTCTTGTATGACTATAAATCCAGCATATCATACATATTTCCGTAACACTCAGTTGTTAAATATGGCATCTTTTTATAGGCCAACATTCTGTGTCATAATAGGTCTAATCGTCGTTCTATAAAATTTATCTTTTAACTTCTCCGATATCCTTTTATCATAGAGGATGCTAGATATTTGGCACCACTTTAACTAGCCCATTTTAATTCTAGCTAACATTTACATCAATATCCTCATTCATCTGTAGCATCTATCCTAGATATCGAAAAGTGTTATTCTTAGTCACTAATTAGCCTCCTAAACTCACATCTCCCTCATCGTGTATGATGGTGCTAAAGTCACACTTTAGGTATTTAGTTTTAGTCTCGCTTACTCTAAAATCTTTGGACTCAAGAGTCTATCGCCATAACTCTTAGTTTACTATTTACTCATGTCTAGCTCTCATTAATTAACACCGCATCATCTATAAAGAACATATAACAAGGGATATCTACTTGTATGTTTTTTGTAATATCATCTATTACCAAGACAAATAGGTATGAGTTTAAGACTGATCTCTGATGTCATTATATTTTAATCGAAAAGTAATATGTGTTACCATTATTTGTTCAAACACTAATTATAGTATTGTTGTACATATTTTTAATGAGAGAGATATACTTTGTTAAGAATTTATATTTATCCAAAGCCCACCATATATTATTTTTGAGTATCTTGTCATAAGTCTTCTATAAGTTAATAAAAATCATATGTAAATCATTCTTCTGCTCTCTGAATTGCTCCATAACTTTTATTAGGAAAATTACTTCTATGGTTGATGTTTTAGGCATGAAAACAAATTGTTCCATAGAGATCTGTGTCGTTCCTTTTAAACAGTGTTCGATAACTCTCTCCCATAGCTTTATAATACTCATTAACTTAATTTTTCGCTAATTAGTACAACTTTAAATATCTTTCTTATTCTTATAGGTTGGTACCAATATACTTCTCCTTCACTCCTCAAGCATTATATTCGATTAAAAAATATTGTTGAACAATTTGGTTAACCATCCTATAACTATATCTTTGAGACATTTTCATACCTTAATTAGAATAACATCAGTTCCATCGACTTATCATATTTCATCATTTTCAAACATTCTCTAACATTAGATTCTTGAAGCCTCTGTACAAAGCTAAGCTCCTATTAGTGTTATCTAAAGAGTTGTCCAAGTAGACGATGGTGTCCTCGTTATCGTCATTGAAAAAATTATTAAAATACTATTGCCGTCTATATATAATATTATTCTCTTTCACCAAAGACTGCTCCCTCTCAATCTTAATACACTTAATTTAGTTAAATAATTTAGAGTTCAAAGTTATAAATTTATCAGTAGATGTTTGTGTTAAAAGTTTCAAATTTTGGGTTGAATGTTTTAAATTTAAAGTATCCAAAAATAAACTCAAATATTCTAAAATCACTTAATAGGAAAAAAAGGAAAATGTCTCCTGCCTGTGTGAGCCTACGTAAGGCCATAAGCCACGCCAACGTTAGGACCAAAGGCACAGCTGCGCGGGCCTCACGTGCGTGTGCGTTACCGGCGCAGCTACGCCAAATAGCTTTCAGAAAAAGTCTATATCACGTCACTTAACTATTGGTCAAGCCTGATTTACCTCTCAACTAAAACCGAATATAACACCTTCCTTAACTCTCAATACCACTTTAATTTGTCTCCCTCAACAATTTAAATGCTGGTTTTATCCTACATAACACCTACGTGTGAAAAAAAGTGCTAAGTCATCAACTTTCTCCCCATCTTATCTGCTCTCCTCTCTTCCTCTAGATCTAGAAGCATGGAGGGTATGGACCTAGTTGTACACCATACCACCCTACCCTAGCTTCTCCTGTGAGGTTAGGCCTCTACTCCCTCGCCTTCTTCTTTCTAGCCGAGAGCTGTTCGTCTTTATTGAGGTCCCACCGTCAGTCACATCTCGATCTTAGGTCCTCCTTGTCTCAATTTGCTACTCCACCTCTCCCACGGCGCACAAAGGCTGGCAATGGTGGCATGCAGCCTAGCATGTAGCCCCTAACCATCAGTCGTAGGTGCGGTACCTCTATGAGCACCGTCATTCTCTAGTAAGATCCACCTCTGCGTTGACCTTCATCCACCAAGTTGCGGACATTGGCAAAGCCAATAAGCGACTCTAGCAGTGGAGGAGACCTATGAACCCCTTTTATGGTCAAGCTCCTAGGCTCAGTGGCCGTTAGCTCTATCTGCTTGAGCAAACCTATGCCGCCCTCGCCCCTACCTGACTTTCCTTCACTACGATTTGAAGAGGATGAGGGTTTCTTCACTTGCTCTCTCTATCCCATCTGCTCCACCACACAACTGTAGAAAGAAGATGAGGAGGTCGTCGTTGGAACATTAGGCGGAGCATCCTGGTATCCTGCCATTATTAGCATTGTCTTTTTTGCCCATAGGTCAGAGGCTCCTCCATCGTCGCCACCTTGTCAAGCTCGAGCACCGATCCAACGTGCAACCTTCGCTGCACAACAAAGGCATCAATGATGGCACTATCAAGGAGAGTGTAGATGAAATATGGAAGAGAGATAGGCTAGATAGAGAAGGAAGAAGCATGAGTGAGGAAATATATGTCCCTGATAGTGGGTCTCAATGATTTTTTTAAAAAAAATTGTTGTAATACCACATAAGCTTCACATAAATTCCACGTATGAGTTGGTAGTCAACATGCTACGTGCTACGTAGGATAAAATCAGCGTCTAAATCATAAATCATTGAGAGAGGTAAACTAGAGTTGGAGAGGTGTTATACCCGCTTTACATTTGAGGGAGATAAATCAAACTTCACCGATAGTTGGAGGCAATATGGATTTATTTTCTATAGCTTTTCCGTCAGAAATGTGTACTAGGCCGGACTAATTCAGAGCCCATAAGGCCCGCATGCACACAAGAGCCTTCTCCTTTGCCACCCTCCGTACCGACCGAACCGACCGCGACGAGGTCGAACCGTCGAAGCGGAAGCGCGCACGAGTGATCCCGTCCCCTCTCTCCCTCGCTCCCCGGCTTGCGAAACCCAGCGAGCCCTAGCCAATGGCCTCGCCGGACGAGGAGGCCGCGCAGTCGCCTCCGCCGAACCGCCCCGCCGTGACGCCCCGGCGGAACCCCAGGCGGCGCGCGTGGGGCTCAACGCGGCGGACTGCGACCTCGGTACGCGCGCGCGCCACTTCCTCCCTTGCAAGTTACAATCCTCTCGTTACTCGCTGCTCACGTCTCTCTCTGTGTGACCGCCAGATTTCGACGTCGGTGGTGGCGGGCTCCGGGGGCAAGCGCTGCACGATGCCGGGTTCGCCTACTGCTGGTCGGGCGCGCGCGCCACGGTCGGCGTGAGGGGTGGCGGGAAGAACTGCTCCGGGTGCAAGGTCGTCGCCGGGCAGGCCGTGGAGATGGAGGACACGGCCGCGGACCAGAAGCACATCTGCCGCGTCGGAGTCTCGAGGGGCGACGACCCCGTGGGGGCCCTCGGGAAGACCGGTCACAACTTTGGGTTTGGGGGCACGGGGAGATTCTCCCACCAGGGCAAGTTTATGGAATACGGCGTGAAGTTTGGGGTTGGGGATACGATTGTCTACGCCGTGGACCTTGATTCCAAGCTGTTGGCGTTGATCGGGTTCTCCAGGAATGGGGAGTGGCTTGGCATTGTGAAGCACTTCGATGCAAGTGACAAAGGGCTTGGTTTGGTAGAATCTCCTGTGAGCCCAATGCAATGGGAGTCAGTAATATTTCCACATGTGTTGCTTAAGAATGTTGTGGTCGAGATGCAATTTAGCAGGGAGGACGGGTTGCAGCTTTGTTGATGGTTATGAGCCCTGGCCCTCAGCTTGTGTCGATGGGAATGCAGTATTTGGCCCTGTATTTGCAGAACAAAGAGAGTGTGAGATCATGATGATGGTTGGCCTCCCGGCTTCAGGGAAGTCAACATGGGCAGAGAAGTGGATCAAGGAGCACAAGGAGAAGCGCTTTATCCTTCTCGGAACTAATCTTGCATTGGAGCAAATGAAGGTTCCTATGCTTGTTTCACAACTTGCATGCTCTTTGATTTCCACTTTTTTCAGTTTATGACAACCTTTCCCTTTGCATGTGCCAGGATTGTTGCGTAAGAATATCTATGGTGAATGCTTTGAACATATGATGGATCGTGCTGCAATGATTTTCAACAAATTGCTGACCAGGGCTGCGACGATTGCTCACAATTACATCGTCAATCAGACTAATGTTTTCAAAAACGCCCATATTCACACACTAAGGCCATTTGCGAACTACCGTAAGGTAAGCTGCAAAATGATAACAGTGTCACAGTTTGCCGTGTTGTTGCTGAATTAATAAATGTCAATGTTAGATGCCTTTTTGGGGTGTTTAATTCCATATACATGTTCTGCAACAGACTGCTGTGGTTGTGTTCCCATTGCCAAGTGAACCCAAGGCCTGGGCAGCAAAGCGTTTCAAGGAAATGGGGAAGGATGTGCCAGCTGATACAGTAAATGAGATGACAGGTATCCAACCAAATACATTACTGCTATCTCGAAAAAATCATTCCTTTGTACATTATCTATGTTCTACTCGTCAATTACTTACTATACACTCCTCTTTTCAGCTAATTTCGTCTTACCACTGTCCAAGGACATGCCTGATTCGAAAGAGTCCTTTGACGAGGTTGCTCGGCATTGCTGTACTCCATCTTTTGGTTATTGTGAGGTTTTTACTTAGCTCATTACACTTTTCAACGGGTGCAGGTAATCTTTGTAGAGCTTTCCAGGGTTGAAGCCTAGAGAAACCTAGATGAGATGAAACGTTTGCTGCCAAGAGCCTCAACTCCCAGCTATGCCAATTTCAATAACCAAAATGTATGTTACCATTGTTGCTGCTTATGAATTTGGACCCATGTTTTGTCATCATGGGTTAGTTTGATCACATGCTTCATTTACTGTAAGTCCTAGCATTAGACGTTTACAGGTGAGCTCAACATATAGTGGCACTGTTTCTCCAGCCGTTGCTGGAACAATGCCACATATGTCACCAGGCTATCACCAACAAATGGAGAGTCCGTATGGAAGTGGTGTGCGGACACCAGGGGCCTTGGCACACCAACAGGCACACATGGGGTGTTCATGGTTTCCATAGTTCAGCAGGGATTAACCACCATCAAATCTACTTAAGCTACCCAAATACCCCATACCAACATCAAATCCAACCAAGCCATCCAAGCACCCCATACCAACATCAAGCCCAATCGAAGAGCTACCCAAGTACCCCGTATCAAGATCAAATTCATTTGAGCTACCCATGTAACCCGAACCAACATCAAATTCATCCGAGCTACCCCAGTACCCCAATCCAATACCAAAGCCATTCGATGTATCCAAATACCCCATTTCTTGGTCATGGATACAACGTATATGGTTCCAATGGTGGCCCTAGTCCATACAATCCTAATCCTTACAACAGGAACACAGATATGCAACAAAGAGTTCCAGATCCTGTTGGTGACAGGAACCAGTCCCATGCATTCGTGTCAAATGAAGCCTATGGGAGAACTGGCTATGAAGCGGCAAATTCTGTTGGAAGGCCAGTCAATGCACATCCATCAACTCCTGCCGTGTACAGTTCTGGCAATTACATGCCCTATATGCAGCATTCGCACAGTAAGTGGCTAGCTCAGGCTCTTTCCTTTCAATTCATTTTGTTATAAGCTAATTCAACCTGGTAGATTACTGATTCACTATACAAACTCTTAAAATTATGTAGTGGTGAGAAAAATAAGTTGTCACTAGAAACTTTTACAGCACTTTTAATCACATTAGCACTCATCATAGGGTTCTCTATTTTTACTCCTTTTGCTCATTAATTACCTATTCGGATTTAGAGATTATTTTGCTACACGTGAATCTGTTATTTCCACTGCATTGTGCTGTCAAACATGGAAGTAATCATCTACTAACACATCTTTCTTTGACTGACGACAGATGTCCACAACTCTGGATCGCAGTACTCAGCTCCAGTCCCCAGGCCTCCTTACGGAGCTCCTCCACCAAACCATATGAATCCAGAGACGAGAATTTGGTATATCTAGGCAGCTAATTTGTGGCGAGAAGTGAGCACTGGACATGGTACCAAGAAAAGTAGTTAAGTAGATACACGCGAGTGCGTGACCTACATGCTTGTTCTTGTGCTTTTAGGTTCCTGGGAACCGCTGCCTCCAGATTTTTGTATAGTTATATGCACGCATAAACCATTTTCCATATTATCCAGTGAACGACTTTTGCATGATCAATCAATATTTCTTTGGTCAACACAGCGTGTTATGTCGTGAACTGGACGCTCGGTCAGGTAAGCCTGAATCATGAAAACGTATACGCTGGCCTGCGAAGAACGCCCACTAATATTGACGATGAGAATTCCTTGTGTCGGCATTCATGTCATGTTGCCAAGTACAAACTGACAGCCAGCATTTAGCAGCTACAAGCAGCTAAATCCATGAGGCTAAGCAATGTACAAGTCAGAGATAGGGGGCAACACGTGAGTTGGCGTTCCAGTAGTTCCTTGGAAACATAATTTGCCACGTAGATGAAAACGAGTCCACTCTTCTGAGGCTAATAACACCTAAGTTCTTCAGAGCACTTGCTAGGAATCATCTCCTCCTAACAGCCCCATAGTTCCTAGTGATCTGCAGAGTAACAAACCGTAAAACCAACAGTTTTCGTATCACTCGGCGCGTGTACGGACAATAGCAAACAATTTCACATGACAGACTACAACAAGACTATAATTGGTCAAGCAGGCAAAATAACAAGGTGATTCACTTACCCGAGGTGGAGGCTTCTTCGGCCTGTCATCTTCATCATCGTCATCATCTTTGCTCATCAGCATGCTTTGGATGGATGAAATATCTGCTTTTCTCCCCCTTTTTGCAGTAGCACCTCTACCCCTACCTCTACCTCTAGGAGCTGCCCTCTTCCGTCCAGTTTGTTGGGGACTCTCCTCCGGTTCCTGTGCGTATTCAAGAATATGCAACATTTCAATTCATGAGGTCATTTTCCAGAGTAAAAGCGCTCATTATTCTGATGGCGTAAATACAGCAAAGGTACAGAACTACAAATAGAGGAAATGATCATACTGAAGATTCAACAACTTCATTTGCTTCATTAGTCTCATTTTCCTCGTCTGAAGAGGATTGCACCTCCTCACTGCGGATAGCAGCACTTGACCTGCAAATATTGGATGGTCAAATTAGCATTGGAGCATCTACTAAAGAGTTAAAACCAGGGTACACGATTTCAAACACCTTTAACACTCTAGACATCATTTCAAATGCAAATTAGACCGTAGCATGGCTATTCCATTTTGGCATAAGTTGCATAGTTATGGTATAAATGCAAGGTAGCAAGTAATTTAACAACCTTGATTGGCTGAAATTCAGAGTGGTCTGCTTCATTGAGGTCGTTCCTCTTCCCCTGCCCCTTCTGGAAGTTCCAGTTTTGGCAGCATCAGTAGCATCTTTAGAGGGTCTTCCAAATCCAGATGCTTTCCTTCCAGCATTAGTTGTTCTCACACCAAGAAGCATCGCCCTGGTGTCTTCATCATCACTGAAAGAGTTCAGGTTACTTTGAGCTGTAACAGATCTACCTCCAGCCTCCTGGTCAAGTATCATAAGAACAACAAACAATCAGCAACAACGAAAAAATGACACACAACATTAAGGGCATAAGGACATTGAAACCACCAAGTTTTGAGAGCTTGATGTAAACCGTGAATCTTCCTTGGAGCGGAGGGACCTTTCCTTCACACGTTCCTATGTAGTTAAAAATATTAACCTTTTTATTACCCACAATCTCATAGTGGAACAATAGTAGATTGCTCCAAATACCTGCATGCACTCGCCAACTTTGACTATTATATCTTCTTCCTCTATTTTAAATTTATCTGCCTCCGAATTCAATTTAGTCTGCAAGTTTCAACAAAGGATTTCAATTTTAGATGCATGAAATCTTATCAGGCAGCAAGCAGTCAAATGATAACTAAAACTAACAATACAAAATGTAGCAAATCATACTCTGGTTTCATCAAGATTCCGCTGCAAACAGGCATAAAACGCCATCTTGTCATCCTTGCTCACAAAATCATGCAATGCAATGTCTAAGTCATCAACTGGAAGAATCTCCATTTTCTGGAAACAAGATTTGTGCCATGAAGCTTATATTGTAGCTCTAATAATTTTTTAAAAAAGAAGGATGTAGGAAGCTATCCAAAGAATATATAGAACAAAATCAGGAATTCTAGACACACAAACCCAACTAAAACAATTAAATAGTCCTTGTTTCACAGTACCACCATTAGTCTCAGGCCATTATTGTAAGAAGATCATATGGTGAAGTGTAATGGGACCAGATAGAGATGTACGTTCATTAAATTATTGGCTGTTATTCAATAGCTACCATAATGGGCCTCCTAGCCAGAAGTACCTTTCTAGCCATTATATTTCTGAAAATAAAATTATAATTCGGCATAATACTGTAGGAGTCAAGAATAAACACGTTACCATCCATTTATGGTCATCATATATACAACTAAATGGAATGCCATAAAAAACAGATAACAACAATTATTTCTCCTAGAAGAAGAGCAAAACTGCAAAATAATACAGAATATGCAGTTTCAAGAAGTACCAAGTTATTTTCGGCAACCAAAGCTTCAATAGTTTGTTGGTTTAGTTCCTCGGGACGAAGTTTCTCAGAGTCATCAATATTGTCTACTGTATATATACATAGACATAGCCAGTGAAACAAAAAAGTCAGAATAACATGACATCTGTTACTCCTCATAGCTTAATGCAATCTGTCACTATGTAAATAACTTTTGCACTGTCTTTCTTAAACATAAGGAATACCTCCTGTAGTCTGACGCTTTTTTGCTGATTTTGAGAAGATAAGAATATCCTGGGGGTTTGCAACCTTACAACAAGAAGCCATCAAATAAGCTCATTCAGGTAAGAATTCTGAGTAAGAACCTCATTAGTGACTGATACCTTTCCAACATACTTCTGACCAAATCGTTGTGGATTAATTGTTGAAAACCCAGAGTAATCTACCTGCAGAACAATATGACCACTTTCATTGTTCCTGTCTTGATTAATTTGTGTGGAGTACATGTGTACATCTCTTCTGATTTTTTTTTACCTTGATTCTAATTAGTGGAAGTTTGGTCTCTGATCTACTGGCTGTTGGCTGGCTACTCTTCTCAATAAGATTTCTTACCTGAAACAATTGAGTATTATGAGATTGAGGGTTAACGACTTCATTTAACAAAGAAAACTAGACTGAAAACAAACTGGCAAATAAGTCAATGTTGAACCAATTCTACACCAGCATGCCGCCATGCTTCTCAATAAAATGGACAAGATTATAACACATCATGGAAAACTGAAAACTCACAATTTTATCCAAATATTCAAGAACAGAGGCCTGATCATTGGGATCAACATCCACTTCATCTTTTAACACAACCTATACATTAGCAATGTGAGACCCAAGCACTGCAATAAGCATGAAGTGAAGGGTGTCATACCTCAGCATAGTGAAAAGGTCTAACGGATCTCAAAGGTATTTTGGTTGGCCTATACTGGTTTCCCTGTTTAAGAATACAAAAGGAATGATAAAACACCACAGTGAAGTTTTGTTCAACATGAAGAGGAGAGCTTTCAAGTAGGACCTTGATTTCTAACAAAAGAACATGCTTTGGTTTTGCTTCACCATCAATCAGGGAGGTTGCAACTGATGAGCCTGGTTGAGTGATGTGGAAACCCATCCCAGGTATCTCCTATAAACAATTGATCATGTGACAAGTGCATATTTACTTCATTTTTAAAAAAAAGCATGAATTTTCAAATAAAATTGAAGTCATTACCTGAGGATCAATAAGGCATTCATGCTCATGGCCCCATACTATAAAGTCCAGAAAACGTGGTAAGAAATGCTCATTGATGGCACTTTTAGGGTTTGTTTTTATCCTGTATGATTTCAGGTTTTTAATTTTCTTTTCAGTAAGCACCATGAAGATTCTAAATAAATGAACAGCCCACTACAGTTTGTCACCATTCATTCACTTCCCATACCTATTCTGATGAAGAACCAGAATATTGAACCAGTCAGATACTGACATTCCATCTTGAGTTTCAGGTCGCATCCACTGTACTGCATGAGGTGTCTGAATAATTGATATAAAAATACGATATCATTGGGGGGAATGCCCTATCAATGTTCAAATGATCAAGAAAGTTTCTTGCTCCAGTGCTGCCAAGTTGCGAATTAACTACAAATTCTTAGACAACTCAATGGAAATGCACCTGAAACATCCTGTTTAATCGTTCATCTCTAATGTTTCCAAGGCCATAGAGCGCAACAAAAGTTGCACCCTGAAATAATAGGAAAAACAGAGAATTAACATGTGAGAGTTCATGGTTTGCCTGCAGCTAAAGTACCGCACCTTTTTCACTAGTACAGGATAGACTGCTATTTGACCAACGCCAGAGCCACCAAGGTCCATCTTCCCAAAATAATTTACAAGATTGCAGGCGGAGAGAATATCAATTGCAGAGAGATTATCCTACAGTGAGGGGGCGAGAATGCATGAGAAAAGCTGGCACCCATCATAAGCATAATAACCACAATACCAGAAGGTATGCTCATACCACACCAGCTGGATCATCATGGTTTCCATGGATAGTGAACACAGGCAATCCAACGTTGAAGTTTGGATCTTCATAATTTACTTGGCCAAATCTGTGATTGTAACAGGAAAATTCCTGTAAGAAAATTAAGGAAAAAATGCAGATTTGCATGCATGTATGATATATAAAACAACCTAAATTTCAGCAAAAATGATATTTTTATTAAAGATTACATTGAGGGATCACCAAATTTGGAGTACACTCAAGAAAAAAAATGGCATGATAGAGTGATATAACTCATCATCAAAACCTGTTTGGGAAGTTGATTGTCTGATCACTGACAACCTGGAACTTCACTGGCTGGTCATTCAAGCAGTAACGCCGTAAAATCTCAATGGTCTTCACCAAGGTTGAACGTGAAGGTTTGTTCTCATGGAAAAGGTCACCACCAAGTAACACAAAATCAACCTGCAATTCAGTATCATTTCCATTATATTATAATTCATAAATAGAAGGTTATCCCCCAACAGAACGAGCAGGTCAATCAAATTTTGCAACACAAGCAGAAAAGAGTGGAAAAATGTGCAGCTCCTACAAACCTTACTCTGCTCTGCTAATGAGCATATCTCTTCAAACGCCTCAAATGAATCAAACCTACGTATCTCGTCCTTTTCCATGTAGCCGAGATGGCAATCGGTCGCCACAAGTACGCGGAGTGTGTTGCTTTCGTCTTCCCTGAAACACAAGTCAACAGCTAATATATAACGAGCCAAGCGTCATGTGTGTCACAGTGTAAGTATCAGGCCACAGTTAACAGAATGCTCGGTGCAAACAACATAACAACCAACATGGATCAATGTACTTATCTAGTACCACCGCTCCACCAGATACTAACAGTGTAAATATACCATGAGCAGGATGACTCACATTGCCGGTGCTGGTTCAGCTTCAGACTTGTGCCCAATAACTTTCCTGATCAAACCCTCACTGCATCGATAATAGTACACAACCAACAAAATGTAATATCAAAACACCGCGATTGGTTCCATATTCTCCTTGCCGAATAATGCCCTCTATTTTTTCCTACTAATCCAGAAACGAAGTATCTGACCAAGGCAAGGAACAAACCAAACGAAAACCTGCGAGCACCGGCTGAGCTTAAGCGACGCCCTGGGCGACGGCAACGCGGTGGCCTTCCCTACTTCACGAGCAGTTCGAGACCGGCGGACGGGCCTCCGTGCCGGTCGGCGTCGGCAAGCTGCTCGGGGACAGCGGGGTGGCGGCGGCTAGGGGACGGGGCATCGGTCGTCGCCGGCGCGGAAAGAGAAGGGCGGCGCGGCGGCGAGCTGTGGACGAGCGGCGGCGGAGTGGGCTCGACAAGGTTTTTTTAGATGGAGCAATAACAATGGGCCGGGCCATCAAGGCTAATTAATCTCAATCGACGAGCCCACTTTCCATATACGGACCGGACCGTTTTCCTCTAGGATTAGGTCAAGGTCTTTCCCACGACTCACCTCTATTAATTGGCAGGAGAGGACGCCGACCACGACGCATCACCATCACCCACCACCACATCGCGCCGCCGAAGAAAACACCGAATCGAGCGAAGAGAGGGGAGTGGTCGGCGGCGGCGGCGGCGAAGATGGTGTGCATCCGGCAGGCAACGATCGACGACCTGCTTGCGATGCAGGCGTGCAACCTGATGTGCCTGCCGGAGAACTACCAGATGAAGTACTACCTCTACCACATGTTGTCGTGGCCGCAGCTGCTGTTCGTGGCGGAGGACTACGGCGACCGGATCGTCGGGTACGTGCTCGCGAAGATGGAGGAGGACCCCTCCGAGCCCTGCCACGGCCACATCACCTCCCTCGCCGTGCTCCGCTCCCACCGCAAGCTCGGCCTCGCCACCAAGCTCATGTCCGCCGCGCAGGCCGCCATGGACCAGGTCTTCGGCGCCGAGTACGTCTCCCTCCACGTCCGCCGCTCCAACCGTGCGGCCTTCAACCTCTACACCTCCACGCTCGGGTACCAGATCCACGACGTCGAGGCCAAGTACTATGCCGACGGCGAGGACGCCTACGACATGCGCAAGCCGCTGCGGCAGCCGCAGCCCAAGAAGCACCACCATCACCACTACCACCATCACGGCCCCGGTGGTTGCTGCTCCCACGATGCTCCTCCTGCGGCATCTGGGTCTTCTCCGCATTCTTCTACTTCGCCAGAGAAGAAGACCGACTCATGAGGGCGTAAGCTGTTCTTGCTTGCTTTGCTCTTGATTAATTGTTTATTACTATAGGAAATTTGGTAGTATTTGCCATGTGCGTGTGCCTCCTCACCTTTGGCTCCTTGAGATTGTTCTTTCTTATGGTTGCCCAGTCATGGAGGCACAAATCGATTTCTGGTGATTTTAACGTAGGAGATAACAGTATTATCTCGTGGTTATGCTTCTAAAAATGTCTCACCGCATCAATTCTGAGTTTCTGACTATTAAGTCCTTGTTTGCTGGGAAACGGTGGTTTGGTACAATCTCTTCAATCATGTTCAGTGCTCTTGTTTAGTCGTTTAGTGTGTAACTTCATGCGTTTTGATTCCTTGTTCTGAACTTATTCGGCTATATGAATTGTGTATGTAGCGCCAACTTTATATGTTATGGGATAAATGCGAATGGCCTGTTTATGGTTTTCTTAATTATAGTGCAAACTTGTTTCAAGCAATATTTGAGTTGCCATGTGTTGTATTTTTGGTTTTCATAGTAGCCTATGATGAGTTGCCCAATGTGTGAGATGTAGGTAGCTCCAAGTGCCTGTTTTTCAGGTTTGAACCTACTTGGGGTCCAACATTGTAATGAGATAGATGGGCTTTTACTGAGGTTGGTGTGGTAATAAGTTGCTTATGATTTTCGAATTATAAGAATCAGCATTCACTTTTATAGCCATAATCTTATATAGTTATATGTAAGGCTAATGATATTTTAGATGGTAATGGAATGTTCCCGTTGCCCAAATTTGAGATGTAGGTTTCTCCAAGTTCCTGTTTGTCAGGGAGAACCTACTTGGGGGGCCTATATTATAATGAGATTAATGGGCTGTTACTGAGTTGAACCTACTTGTTAGCATGTACTCCTTCCATCCCAGAAAAAAAATCAACTTTTGTATATAAATCTGGACATAGCCTATGTCCTAGATTCGTGTACAAAAGTTGATTTTTTTTTTTTGGGACAGAGAGTATTTGTTACAGGTTTTTACTGAGCATTATTACTTGATAGAGATATATTCTAACTGATGTGCATGTTTTTGCGAATGATGATTTTGTCTGCAAAATGGATGCCCTGTGGACTCAAGTCCCTGTTTCAGGGAGAACCTACTTGCCAAAGCGGTGGATAACATGACATCAACAGATAAATCTGATGCATTTGATATTCTGTTGAGTTTTTTTAGTCGTAAGGAAGTCTTGTTGAGCTCATCATCTGTTCTCCTATCAAAGAACCATTCCCTGAGTTTTGTTTGTTCTTTTATTGTGCCTTTCTAGTTTAGTTCCCAATAATGATTATGTCTGCAAAATGGATATTCTGTGGATTCAAGTCCCTGATTCAGGGAGAACCTACTTGAGGAAGCAGTAGATAGTATGGCATCAAGTGATAATCTGAGGCACCATTGATAAGTTTCATTCTCTTGACTAATGCTTGTGGTCCTTCATTTGGTAAGTTGATGGTGTGCACAATGCTTGCTGCTGCACGATATTGTTTACATTTAGCTTAACTGGGCTCCTGTTATGATTTAAATCCCTGCTTTGTGGCATGCTGCTGTTTTTCCTTTTTTTTGTTTTGTTATTATCTGGTGAGTACTGCCTATGATTACTTGATTAGGATCCAACATTATGTTTCTTCACTTGATTGATTGCAAATTTCTTCACAACTAAAACAAGAAACAAGCTATCTATGACGATTCTGTCTGCAAAAATGGATGTGTTGTAGATCCAAGTCCAAGGGAGAACCTACTTGGTGAAACAGCATCTAATATGACATCAAATCATACATCTGAGATAGTCTTTCAGTTTTTTATGTAAGTTACATTATTGTGATTGCAGAAGCAAATGGAGAGGCTGAAGGAGTTGCTGAGCCTGTTGGACTTTCAGGCGATATTATTTCCAAAGAAAAAGAAGATCTTTGTACTGTGACTATGTGTGTTTGTACGGCATCTTTGTCGGCCGATGATTCATTCATGGGCCAGAGTCAACTGTAGTTCTGTTTGATGGACGTACAAGTACTTTTATTAACCACTTGGCATTGCTGTTGCGCCTGTAATATCTCCCCATACTTGTGGATTTTTTGGCACATTGGGCGTATGTCCTTGGCTACTTGCAGTAGCACGCATAAAGTCATATTTGGTGCATCTCCCAACTCTCAAACACCATCAGCATGAAGTATTGGTTTCTAAAGAATTCAGATAAGCGTATGAACCGGCCGGCTTTCTGGGAAATTACCTATTCCTTTACAACAACTTTGCAAAATAGATCAAGGCCCTCTTGATTTGTTGGAAATTACAAAGGGAAATTGGAAGATTTCAATCCTATAAAAAAATTTAATTGGGCAGTGTTTCAAAGGATTGAATCATATCCATACTTTCCTATGAAATGGACAATAAATCCTGTAAAGATAAAGGAAAGTTACCAACAGCTTCAATCTATTGAAAAGTTTTCTTGGAGTATCTCTCTTATCTAATTCCTGCGTTATTTTTTATTATTCCTGTAATTTACAAAGGAAACTGACACAGGTTATCATGTACTGCCATGTAAAAAAAACCCAATTAGACAAAATGACAAGGTTTCAAGGTGCAGACTGTCAAATGCTAATGGGTGTGAAAAATTACAAGCCGATAGATCAGTCACACATGTATTGACATGATGAACGCATCTTCGGTAGAGACGCCGGGATTACCAGATCATCGTCATCCATGATGATGGAGTTAGAAACCAGGGTCATCCCACTGCAGGACGGCTGAGCCCACATTCTGTTCCCGCTTGAGCTTGTCCTTCAAGAACCAGTCGCAAACACGGCCTGCGTTGAGCTTCTCAATGGGGACGCCTTCTTGCTCCGATATCACCCTCAAGAGATTCAACGACGATATCTGAGACAAACACCAAGCAAACAATAACATGATTAGTCGTCATCGTCAATGACTCGTTCAGAAAAATACCTCACCTAAACTTCAGAACCTTGCACGCTAATCTGTTAGTTACTGTGATTATCTTGCAATCGATCATCGTCAACAAGCTGCAGACTTACAGTGAGGCGGCAGAGGAAGCGCTCGTGGGTGCTGAGGCCGGACATCTCCACCAGCCCGGCCTCCTCCAAGCTGAGAAATGTTCGCTGCTGCTCCCCATCACCGCCGCCGCCGCCATTGCTCTGCTCTTCCTCCTTCCCTTCCTGCTCCTGCTGCCGCTCTTCTTCTTGACATCTCCTCCTGACCACCAACCGCGACGTTGCGCCGGCCTTCCTGAGCTCGCCTCCCGCTCTCGCTGTAAGCTTGCATCCAGTTAGCACTTAGCACATGCAAAGACTACAAGCTAGAAGCTGGAATCTGCTGCAGCCGATGCAGTGAACGGTAGTGTAACCTGCAGGGAGGCAGGGGAACGCTCGCCGGAGCAACGACCGCGGGGACAGCAGCGCGGCCGGCTGAAGGCGATAGGCCTTGCACGCGCCGACCGTCTGCCGCATCGCCTCGGTCTATCGCGGTACGTCCCCTTGTTCAACTCAGGCGACAGAATCAACGTGGCATACCAACTCGAGCCGCGAGCGACGCGAGGAGGAAGAGGTTGGGGCAGGCGTGCGACTGCAAGTGGATAACATTAGCTTAACGCACAGCCAGGCCGAGCCTTCGTACGATCACATAGTTATCTGTAAAACCATATATTGATGCTTGATCTGCTATTTATCGGTGTAAATTTGTATGTCTAATACGGATCATATGATATATGTTTGTTACAGATTATTTGGTTTATGTGTATAGCTCCATAGTTAACGGTGAATTACAACTGAGAAGTTAAAATCTAAAGTAATTAAAGATGACAATGAGATTGAATATAAGTTGTTATATAACAGATAGATATCGTGTAGAGAGATTTTACAACGGGCTTTTCCAAAAAGTCAAGTGTGTAAACCGAAAAGAATCAGAGAGAAAAAGAAAAGAAAAAATTAAAGATACTCCAATAGCATATTGGCCTAGGGGATGACGGGCCATATGGATGTGGCGGCTCGCAAGCAGAGGCAACCCAACATGGTGAGCATGCACGCATGCTGATGATCTAGGAACGGCTATGGACAAAGCACGTGAGCAATAAAAGCAGCGATGAGCTAGCCCAGCTAGAAAGTGGGTACACACGCGGTAGCACAGTTGCATGTGATCCACAAGACACATGTCACATCCCAATTAGCACGGGCAACATGAAGACAATGGTGATAGGATTTTCTACTGCTGCGCACTAGATTGTGTGGTCATCCGTGTGGTAATGATGTTATACAATTAGAGTTATCCATTTTAAATCTAATAGCTAAAACTATTAGAGAATTAAGGTTTCACTCTAAGCGCAATTAGAACATTATTTTAGAGTGTAACCAATCGTTTATAAAAGAAAAAGAATAGGCAAGGAGAGGTTTTACATCTTTGATAATCTTTTGTAAGAATTGAGAAGAGTTGTAGAGAGTGTTGAAGTAAGAAAGAGAGAAAATTAGTAGAGTTTTAGAGAGCTTTTTTAGAATTTTTGAGAGAAATTTATAAGCTTTGTAAATATATTTAAACCAATGAAATTGAAATTGTATTTATTTTGAAATTAGTTTTATTATTTTAGTTTAAATTTTGTAATTAAATTCTGCATTTAAATTCGCAACTTCAATTTCTACATCACAATTTTAGGATATTACTCTTCTTCTTCAATGTGTTTGTGGTGTGAGCTTCTTTTTTACTTCAACTCTTTTATATCTTATTTTGTGAGAATTTACCTCTAAATTGTCTGAGAGAAAAACTGAGAGATTGTTTTCAACTATTTACTTAAAATTTCTGTGAGACTTTGATTTTTAGGATAGATATACGTAACTTGTGATATAAAAACCCTTAATCAAATGATACCAATTATTCACATGAATCCACTTTAAATATTTATTTTTTTAATGACCGTTCCTGATGTTAACATTAACAGGCTCCTGGGCTTTTGCCAGCAAAACAAACGTCAAATGCTGGGCCTTAGCTTCTGTTCATGTTAAGCTTCACAAGCCCAAAAGCACTAGCCCGCCGTTGCGTGAGTGCTGGGTGAGATGGATCTGCTCGCCGCTGGCGCGCGTCCTTATCCGTTCACTCCCACGAACCCATCCTATCTCCACGAATCTGCCAGTTGCGCGCGTGGGACAACGACGAGACGGGACGGGCGCCGCGGTGGTGAGCCACCAACCCAGTCGGGACGGACAGCGAGGTGCGGCATATGGAACCAGAGCAGCTGAAGCACCCGGTATCGCGGGAAAACCAGCGAGCGCGGCCGCCTGTTTCGCGCCACCCCAGCCGGCCTCCCTCCAGTATAAAGCCAGCACCACTCCCACCCCCTCAGCAGCAAAGCATCGTTCAGTTCAGTTCACAAATCACAAGTCGATCACAGATCCACCAATCGTCAGTGCGAGAAATCAAAGAGGAGATCGATCGAATCATCGCTCATCAATGGCGGGTGCGGCGAAGGCGTCGTGGATGGTGGCAATGAGCGTGGGCGCAGTGGAGGCGCTCAAGGACCAGGCGGGGCTCTGCCGCTGGAACTACGCGCTGCGGTCCATCCACCGCGCCTCCAAGGCCAACGCCGCGGGCGTCTCGCGGAGCAAGAAGCTGCCTGCTTCGGCGGCGGCGGCGGTGGCGGAGAGGAGGAGAGCGGAGAAAGCCGAGGAGGGGTTGAGGACGGTCATGTACCTCAGCTGCTGGGCTCCTAATTAGTGTATATCTCGAGATACTAGTAGCCAGAGTTGAAGTAGGGAACATGGCTTGAGATTTGGCCGGTTGCTTCCTTGATGTATATATATCAAGATGATGATGAAAACTTCTTATTGCTTAATTGCCTCGTGGATTCTTTGCCTTAATTTGTGAATTGCGATCAACGTTGGCTCGTGGATACGTTGCCTCTGAATTTCAGTCTCTCTAGCTAAGGCCATCTCTTATTTGGTCAGACGACATTAATTCATCCAGGTCTCCAAGTTACTTTTAGTATTGTCAGAACTGCAACTTTTTTTTTGAACGAACTAACTGCAACTTAATTTATCAAGGAATCTATAAATATACGAACAGACTAAGTTCTTTTGATGCAATTCGAAATTGTGAGGCACGCATGGATCTGGGAGAAATCAGATATGCAGCCAGGGGCCAAGGCATAGCACGAGGCAGGCGTCTTGTACTGATGTTAGACATGTTACCAGCAGACGCTGGAAGCCGGGAACACTGGGTACGTTGGAAACCATGTCCTCCAGCGAACGGTTTTCCCTACCAGCGTCCCATAACTTCTCTCTAGCTCCCCGTCACCCAAGACCATATGGTAATTGATCATACTTCAGTAACCAAAAAGAAACGGGAGAGTGGATGCATGCTGCATGGACAAGAGAGAGCGTTGTTTGCTAGCTTCTCTTAACATCAAAAAAGTATACTTGCAAATAAGAAAAAAAAAAGGAAAAACAGTTGCCTCAAAGGGATGAAGTTCATGCACAGTATGCATACTGTGTTGGACCAAGGCATAATAAAAATGTGCTCCTCCTCGGCTGACTAACTCATCAAGCCCAACGATTTTTATTATGCAGTCACTTGTTTAGCATTTGAGGAGCTGCAGTCTGGTCGCAACTCGTGTGCTTCTGTCACAGATCCGACTTTACCGATAGCCAGCTAAACAAAAGCACCCGAACCAAACAATAGTTAAACTTTTAAACTACCAATCAACGCACAATCTACTCTACTCCGAGTCTCTGGTCTGCAACCACCCCGTAGAAAAAAAATCCATTACCTTCGCGGCTGCGTCGTGCCAGCGTATCTGCCTGTCTGCCAAACATTTCGAATCACTGTTTGAGTTATTACAGCACCGGACAGCGGGCACGAAGAAATCAAGTGAACCAGATAAGCTCACGTCAATCGGCTAGCACACAGAAAATGACTGGAGCAGAACGCTGCATTTTCCAGCAGCCGGAGATCACACAGATTCTCTTGTGCCCACCGTGCGATTACTGGGGCGTGAGTGCGTGACCCATCAAAGACGTCAAAAAAAAAACTTGACAACAGTGGGCACTTGGGCCTTCTTTATATCTACGTGGGTCTCGGCCTCTGTCTGTGTTCAGCTTCGTTGCCCAAAGTCCAGGCCCATATAAGACTAACCCAACAGTGGCGTGGGATCTGGCTGCATGTAGCACGGGGACACGAGTCCTCATCACGTTGTTCCCATCTTTATCTCCGCCCCCATGGGCGGTGGACCCGCCGCACCCGCACGCGACGCGACGGACAAACCGCTTCCGCGCCGCGATGCAGCAGACGAGACGAGGCGGGACGCACCCGGTATCTGGGAAAACCAACGCGCGCGGCCCACCCGACCACCTCCCCCTCCCTCCAGTACAAATCCCAGCTCCACTCCCCAGCTGCTTCTCATCAACGCAACACAGCATCAGTCACCGATCGGTTCAGTAGTTCGCTGCTCACTACGAGCCCCGTGAATTCAGAGACCAGTCACAGCGAGAAGCTAACAAGAGATCGTCGATGGCGGGTGCGGCGAAGGCGTCGTGGATGGTGGCGATGAGCGTGGGCGCGGTGGAGGCGCTCAAGGACCAGGCGGGGCTCTGCCGCTGGAACTACGCGCTGCGGTCCATCCACCGTGCCGCCAAGGCCAACGCCGGCGCCGTCTCGCGGGGCAAGAAGCTGCCCGCTTCCGCGGCGGCGGAGAGGAGGAGAGCGGAGAAGGCCGAGGAGGGACTGCGGACGGTCATGTACCTCAGCTGCTGGGGTACCAATTAGGTAGTTATGTCTACTAGCTAGCTATAGGTGTCGGGTTGGATCTTGGAAGTGGCAACCATGGCTGGGACTTGCCGGTTGCTTGTTAATTCCCTCCTGATTGTATATTAGTATACACGATGACGATGATGATGAAAACTTCTGTTACTCGAGTATACTTGATGCCTCATGGGTCCGGTGCTTTGAATTCTTGACAAGCTTTTCCTGTAGTATCTGATTTTTGAACCATAAACGGGGAGAACTAAGTACTTATCATGGCAAAAAATGAGACGTCTATCTGAACTCTCCTCTTGGATTTTGAATTTATGATAATTTACACGCATCTATGTTGAATTGCTGATAGGATCATGACCAATCATCAGGTTAGCTACAAGCCAGCTAGGCACACAAATCTGCTAGTGGCGCCATCACTTTAATTTCAAGCCTCTCTGAGTAACTCCTGCTGCCTTCGTTATACCACATCAATTAATCCTGACTTACAAGTTTCTTGATCAAATTAAATTGATGTATTCTCGCAAAAAACATTGATGCAACAGTCACAATACAATTCCTTTCCCAGTTTGTACAAAACGATATTCAGTCGGAGGAACTAGATCAGAGTCACCATGCGCGTGCGGAAAGCACAGGTGTCTTCTGTCTATCGACATCGTATACCCAGAATGCAATGCATCAGTAAAGATAAACAAACTGGAACGAGAAGTATGCGGTGAAGCACCTGATATCTTGGGAACCATGTGCTCCAGGCTGAAGCCTCTGGTTTTCCGTCCCCAGCAGCCTCCCACAATTCCGCTCTCACCGTTACCCGAAGAAAACGTGATCGCGAGTCGGTGCGTGAAAAGAAATGCTCATTAGTTTCCTCGCTCACCAATAATGCAAGTACAGACTCCAGGACGCAGCAAAATCGCATTACTCCAGTAGATTTGGCAGATCCCGTGTGTTAATACTTGAAAGCGAGACAGTAAAGAAAGCATTGTTTGCTTCCTTAAACTGAAGTTTTACCTGTGTATGAGATTGAACAATTGTTGCTGAAACAGAAAGAATGGCTTACAGTTTGATCGTGCTAACTGCTAAGCTTTCATAAACCCAAAATTCAGGCCCAAACAGATACTAGCCCTGCGTGGCATCTACAGTGACACGCGTCCTTATCAGTTACACTGCTCATGTGGGCTCCTCGCAACGGACAACCAGCTTCCACACCGCGAACAGAGACACCTCGAGGTGAGGTGGGCGCGGGCCACAGAACCTGGACAGGACGAAAGCGAATTCCGGCGTAATCAAAGAGCAAGCACCCGGTATCCTGGGAAACCAACGCGCGACGCCTCCTGTTTCGCCCAACCCGTCCTCCTCCTCTCCAACCTCTATATTACCCGCCTCTCTCCCTCCCTCTCACCAACACATCCTCAGCTCAGTACTCACTGCAACAAGTCCACTGCAAAGCAAAGCTAGTGAGAAATCATAAAGAAACAATTCAATTCTTAGCAAGAAAGAAGAGAGATCAATGGCGGGTGCAGCCAAGGCGTCGTGGATGGTGGCGATGAGCGTGGGCGCCGTGGAAGCGCTCAAGGACCAGGGTGGCCTCTGTCGCTGGAACTACGCGCTGAGGTCCATCCACCGCGCCGCCAAGGCCAACGCCGGTGGCGTCTCGCAGGGCAAGAAGCTTCCTGCTTCTGCAGCGGCGGTGGCGGAGAAGCGGAGAGCGGAGAAGGCCGAGGAGGGGCTGAGGACGGTCATGTACCTCAGCTGCTGGGGTCCCAATTAGTATAGCTCGATCTTATTAGCTAGGAGTTTGTTTGCAGTCGCAGCCATGGCCTAAGGACTTGGCCGGTTGTCTCCTGATTGTAATATACCAAGATGATGATGATAACTTCTGTTACTTGTGAACAATTGCCTCCTGCCCTCATGGAACCATTTGCTTTTGTGAATTGCTATCATGTTAGCTTGAGGATATGGATGCTTTGAAGTAATTAAGGTCACATTTGACAGAATTATAACACACTTCCTAAGAAGGGGCCATGGAAAGCAAATAAAATTGTAAGAACCACGCGTTCTTCTCGAAGTAATCCGTTAAATTTGTAAGTTATTTAGTATTTTAAAATATAAAACTTTTAAGTTGTTTAACAAGAACTAAGGTTATAGCAAAAATCCCTTATTAATTTCTAAATTTTGAACCGCTAAGATTACCCTTTCAAGATTAGTTTTATAATCATTGAAACGATGGAAATTTTGAAAATCAGATATTTTATATTTTACTATAAAATTTAAATTTAATAAATTCTTATACTATTTTAAAATGGAGGTAGTAATAATCATGTAACAACATCACTAATGAAGCATGGGGCCTGGAGCCCTGGAGGGGACATGAGAGTCCCGGACCATGACACTGAGTGACATGTGTCTTCTAGTGCTGTTGTTTCTGTTTGCGTACTAGCACCCGGTATATTGGAAACCATGTCCTCCAGCCCCCGGTTTTCCATGCCACCTCCCATAACTCCGCTCTCATAGTCACCGGCATAATATAATACGCTTCCCGATTCGACGATTTGAGTCAGTGCGTGAAAAAGAAACAATAGTTAGCCAAAATTCCAGTCTTCCAGGACGAGCCAGCCTTGACATCAGCAGAGCTAGTAGTAGCAGCGAAAATGGTATAGATCCCTAACCTGTGTGCTAAAATCGAAAAATCAATACGGCGTTCAAGTATGAAATGATTTTTTTTAAAAAAAAGGTTACGGACAAGTTCGTCCACCCCGTAAATCGGTCCCGTTTTACGACTAGCCACTGCTTCATGGGACCCATCTGCAAGTGGCACGAGCATCCTTCAGCCTCACTCCTACTCGCCTACTAGGCCACTCCTATCTTATCTCTGCCCGCGTGGGCCAGCCGCACGCAGCAGACGTACCAGACCGCGAATAACGAACAAGGACGAGACGAGGTGGGCGTGTGATGAGCCAGCCACCAACCCGGGCCGGAAAGCGACGAGTGCGTGCGGCGGTGGAACCACCGGTATCCCGGAAAAACCAACGCGCGCGCCGCCTGTTTCGCCCCGCTCCTCCGGTATAAAGCCAGCTCCCCTCTCCCCCCCGCTCCTCGTCAGCTCAAACACGGCATCAACTCAGCTCACTACAAGAAGTGCCAAGCAAAGAAATTTCACAGATCAGTAGTATATCAGCGAGGAGGAGGAGATCAGTCTGATCAATGGCGGGTGCTGCGAAGGCGTCGTGGATGGTGGCGATGAGCGTGGGCGCCGTGGAGGCGCTCAAGGACCAGGCGGGACTCTGCCGCTGGAACTACGCGCTGCGGTCCATCCACCGCGCCGCCAAGGCCAACGCGCGCGCTGGCACCGGCGCCTCGCAGGCCAAGAAGCTGCCTGCTTCTGCGGCGGCGGTGGCGGAGAGGAGGGGAGCGGAGAAGGCGGAAGAGGGGTTGAGGACGGTCATGTACCTCAGCTGCTGGGGTCCCAATTAGCTTGGCCATTAGTGTAGCTTAGATGAATCTTCCACTGGGTGTCCGTTTGACAGTAGCAACCATGGACGTAATTGGCCAGTTGCTCCCAGCTGATTGTAATATATCGCGATGATGATGAAAAATTCTTCTACTTGAGTACAATACTACAATTGCCTCATGGGTCCTTTTGCCTTTTTAATTGTATCGTCTAGGAACCCTAAAACAATTTATCAACTGACAACTTTTACGGTCACACAAATCAGGCAGTGTCGTCAATTTAAGATCCAAGCAAATCGGGCAGTGTTATCAATTTAAGATCCAACCTTGTGTAAGGTCTTCTGTTCCTTTGAGACCTCAATTTTTTGGATCGAACAAGCGGCAGCAGTCTTCTTTGCCACTTAGTACTGAATGATAGCCAGATCTGTAACTTAATTTGATAAGGGGTTTTTTTTACGGTGCTCCAGGCCGTCCATTTCATTTTTAGATAATGGATATAAAATTCGGCCTACGGCCATCCACTTCACATTGATCCAGTAGTTGCCATTGCTAATTTCTATTATCTCGATGGAGGTAATAGTCTTACGGTGGGTGTATGTTCAAAAGAATTCACTTCTTATATTTTCGGCCTTCCTTATGTTCCTTTGTCAGCTCTTTTAAGCTAATAAAGTTGTGATAAATCTTGTCACTTGATTATATGATTGTTTTAGCACTCTTGTTTTTTTAAAAAAGATTGTTTAGCATTAAAGATATATTTTCTTCTCTCAAATCTCATAAATCAGGCCTGGCAACGATAACTTCGCCGTGTCTCAGTAGTTTTGAGGCCGCAGTTTTTTTTCTTTTTCTCTCCATGTGTGTTTTGTCGGTGTTCGTTTAATTAACTTGTAAGGTTTTTGGACTAGTTACCTTATAAACTGGTCCAACTTTTCTTCTTAATATATCCAGAAGAGTTCATGTCGTTGGGGTTTAAAAAAATCTCATAAATCAAAATAAAGAAACGAAAGCATTAACGCACTTAATTATCCTCTCTAAACATGTTGTGCATGGAGCATTTGATGGGCTTTCCAAATTGTTAATGTTCTTCCATATTAAAAAGGACCAAAATGAAAACGATACAAAAATTTAAAACTTGAAAACTTGTTAAAGAAAACATATGTGAAACAAATGAGCGACAACGGTTTCAAATCCCAAATTCCAAAATCATCAAATATAAAATAAAAGTCAATCATATAACTAAGAGAAAAATCTGAATTATCTTTTTGAACTATCGTGGTCAATCAAATTAACCCCATAAATTCAAAATCAGACATTTTACACTCTCAACTATTTAGACCAGACGAATAACCCCCTACCTCAATCCAATTAGAAAAAAAATATGGTACACACTTATCATTCTCTCATCCCACTCTTTTTTATCTCTCTATCGGCGCTGGAGGGTGTTGTGGGCATGATGGGGAGGACGGGCAGCGACGAGGAAGGTATTATGAGCATGGCGCGATGGGCAATGGCGAGGAGGGCATTCGAGGCGACGGTTGGCGATGTAGCTTGAGCTCTCTCGAGTAGGGTGTTGGAGTAAGTGGCTCGTTGATCCTGTTCGCCAAAGCTCAAGCTTGCCTTGGGAGGTCCACCACTCCCGTCGACTTCTCCACCAAGACGGGACCACCATTAGGATGGCCATGTGGCCAAATTTGGTGGCTTCTTGACTTGCTTCATGACCTTCGCCGCACATCTTCCTCCTTCTCGATCTTTGCTTGTTGCCCCTTCCTTCCTCCTAAGGCCGATAGCCGTCGCAAGTCTCCTTCCCAACTTCCTTCACTTCTCCCATCTCCCACCCTAACCTCGGCGACCACCGATGCAAGGAGGTTGCGGAGCTTGCGCTTAAGAAGGTGGTCACTATCACATGTCTCCTCCTCGGCCTCCGACATGAGAAGGCTATAGAGCTCGAGCTCAAGAAGGCAACTAGCGACGCATGTCTCCTTCCTGGCCTCCAACAAGAGGAGACGGCAGTTAAGATGCCATCGAGGCTTCTTCTAGGCAGCGGGTGAATGTATGTGGAGAGAGAGCAGCGGTGTGCTTGTTGTGGCGAGGAGGAGGAGACCTATCCGGTGAACTCGATGAGTCAACCATTGCTGCATGCTTTAGCATGGAAAGAGAGAGAATAGAGAGGAGTAAGGTTTGAGAAAAAAGGGTACTTGGGTCCTACATTTTTTATTTTTTATACTGACTAGATGCCACATATGTATCACTTACGACTAAAATCGCTTTAGATTACGTTAATTTGTTCGGTTTAAGAAGTTTAGAATTTAAAATATCTGTTATTTAAATTTAGGGATGTAATTTGATTGACCACGATAGTATTAGAGTAATTCAGACTATATAAAAAAATTTCGTACCAAATACACTGTAGTTAAAAAAATATGTTAACGAAAACCAAAGTTAAATCTATGTCTTAATCAAAAATAAACGGGCCTAAGAGCTATGCAAACGAGCAAACCACTTGCTTGAAGCAGTACAAACTCCAAACGCAAATCAAACCCTTTAGACCATCAAAGATCAAACAAACGCAAAATCTAGTCTATCTTTTGACTTGCGGCCATGTGGATCACGCCCAGAAAACGAAAACAGTTCACCTATGCACAATTGCGCCTGCGCATCTACCTCGCTGCTAGCCAATAGAACTCCATCGTTTGGACGGCAATACAGAATACCAACTTTCTTGAATAAAAACCGAGTATTTGGACTCTGTAGTCCGTACCATTGTCCAATGGTACATAACTGCGGCACTCGCCCTGGTCTCGTTCGGTACAAGAACTTTAACCGGACACGGCAAGCGGAGGCGTGACGATGGCAACGTCACGGCAAGTGGCCAGCTCGCTAGTAGCACACTGATACCCACAAGCAGCGCACACCGCACGCGCCGCAATATGCAAACCTCGTTCCGTGCGAGCGTGCGCGGCCAACCACAGCCGCGCGAGCTGCACCCGGTTTACGGGGATCCCCCCACCGATTCCCCGCACGAGTCCAAAACCGTGCGTACGCTGCGCAGCCGGCAGCGACGGCTCAATCAGAGCGCGCAAGCCGGTCTCTCCCCTATAAAACCACGGCTCCGCCACCACCATTCCGGCAGAAGACGAGAACACCCAAGCACATCATCACCGAACGCTTCGAGCTCACTCACGCGCGTACGGATCATACTACACAGATGGCGAGCGGCGGCGGGCAGGCGAAGGCGTCGTCGTGGGCGGCGGCGATGAGCGTGGGCACGGTGGAAGCGCTCAAGGACCAGGCCGGCCTGTGCCGCTGGAACTACGCGTTCCGGACGCTCCAGCAGCGCGGCAGGCAGCAGGCCGCGGCCGGGAGCGGCGCCAAGAGTGTCGGCGGCGCGCGTGCGCTGCAGCCTGCCGCGGCGGTGGCGAGGAGGAAAGCCAAGCAGCAAGAGGAGGAGCTGAGGACGGTCATGTACCTCAGCAACTGGGGCCCAAACAACTAGCTAGCTGATCAGATTAGGATCGTGTTAGGTGGTTAGATTGGCTTTGTTGCTTGCAACTGCTTGTATACGCAGACGAGTTTTGCTGATATGTGTGATACGGCAACTAATCAAGAGCTTTGGTTTTGCACAATTGTGTTCTTCTGTCCTCTGTGTTTGGCCATCCAGACGACGCATTGTCACTTCTCTTGAAAGTTGAAACTTGCCTTGATGAATCTGGAAGAAACTCAGAATCTGCAACCGGTTTCCTCCCATCCTCCGGGCGTACGTCCGATTAGTCGTAGACCAAAGAATCTGCATCACCGAGTGAACTAACTATAATGCCTTCAGATGAGTCACTGGTCAGCCAGTATGCGGAGGAAAAGCTCATTCTTCAGGCAAAGAAGGGCTTCTCCTGATGGTCACTGCTCACTTGATTTTCGAATTGTTCCTTGTCCTTGCTTGCTTTGGTAGGACGATAGACGGATTGAATATATGCTTTAACTGTTCAATAACACTGTCTAAGCTTTAATCAATTTGTTCTAATCCAACTCTGCGACTTTTGTCTCGCACAAGATGGATCCTGAAACCAACAAAATACCCGGGAAAAAATGTCGCCATCGACACCACTTCCCACCCGCCATATTCCAATACTACCTGTGTGCTGCTACCTGCAAGTGGTACAACAGGGAAGTACTCTCATGCACCACGCTTTACTCCAACACCTCCAAAATGTACACGATAATTACTGAAAATGTCCCCATCCATCCCCATTTCTTCAGAATTCAGAATTGAGATCCCTCCCCTCTGTGTGCCTAACCACTGATCTAGGCTGTATATATATAGACCCGACCCCCTTGTATACGCTTAGATATTATAGTCACTGTATATATTTTACATAGTATTAGAGCGAGTTTAAACATCCCGACGCGCTAGCTTCTCCCTTCGACGAGCCGACTCTTTCCTCCTTCTCGTCGACGTCTTCTTTCCGTCATCGACCCTCTTTCTGATACTCTCCTCGCTCTCTCGCCTCCATTTCTTCTTCTCCCCGTCTCTCCCGCAGTCACCTTCTTTTCTCCGTCCCGCCTCCGCACGATCAGGCGACGGTCTCGATCCACCTCCTCATCTCGCCTCGCACCCGTCTCCGCTCTTCCTCTTATTTCGTGCATCTCTCCTTCTCTGACGCCGGCGCACCTCCGCGCTCGTCGTCTCCATCGGCTGGAAACCTCTCTCGGTTCTCGCCCTTTTCGACACGCTCAACGGCTCTCGGACGCGAACCTTCTCCCCTCACGTCCGAGCCAGTCCAACGTGTCCACGTGTCCACGGACACGAATCCCTGCCTCCCAGACGCGAACATATTCTCTTCGCGTCCGGCCACTTCCTGCATTTTTCGCGTCCGCCCCACTCCTTGGCCTCCACGAGTCCACGGACGTGAATCCTCGTACGTCCGTAGCCCAACTACTCTCTGACCCATCCACTCTGTCCTCACCTACTCCGCTGCCTACTCCCTATCGGCCAACCACTCCTCATCGGCTGGCCGGCCCACTTTCCATCGGCTTTTCACATCCCTGATCGGCCGATCTGTCCTTTCATCGGCTTCTCCCTCCTATCGGCTTCTTTCTCTCATCGGCTCTTTGCTCCCATTCTTCCGTCATGGCCACCGAATCCGCTCTCAGCTCCGGCACTCTCCCAGCCGCCGAGTCTGCTCCGGCCCTCGGTGCCTCAGACCACACCTCGGGCACCACCTCGCCAATCTTCTCCCCTCCATACGCTGCTGTGAACGTGAAATCTCACGTTCCTATTTTCCTTGACCTTAACGCCAATTATTCCAAGTGGGTTTTTTTCTTCAAATCGTTCTGTGGAAAATTCGGCCTCCGGTCCCATATTGATGGCTCCGCTCCACCTCGCCCTGATAATCCTCAGTGGGACATCACCGAGTGTTGCGTGCGCAGCTGGCTGCTCGGCTCGGTCGACGACTCTGTCCTCGACCCCTCCATGGACGATACCGACCCCACCGCCCGGAATCTCTGGGTGGCCATCGAGCGGATCTTCCTGGCCAACAAGCAACCTCGCACCATCTTTCTCCTCAATGAATTCCACTCCATGGTACAAGGCGACTCCTCTGTCTCCTTGTACTGTCAGCGCCTCAAAGTCAAGGCTGCTGCTCTCCGGGACGTCGGCCACCCTGTGGCTGACTCTCAACTCGTCCTCGCCCTTCTGCAAGGCCTCAATCCCCGCTTCTCCAACACCGCTCTTCTTGCCGCAGCCGATAATGGCTGCTGAGCTTCTTACGCTGTCCCTTCCTCCCGCGGTTCTAGTGGCCATGGCTTCGGCCACAGTAACACAGCCCGCACCGGGAAAGGCAAGGGCCAAGGCAAAGGCAAAGGTAAGACCTGGCAGGGTCCGACGCCATCACGACCTACCTCGGTCCCTACCCATCCTGCCGGTCCCACGGGTCCGTGGCTTTGCTACAACCCCTAGGCGCCCCAGCCCCAGCCACGCAGTCCCATCGGTTGGTAACCCGAAGTTCTCGGCGCCCATCCTCAGGCTCACCAGGCATCGGCTCCCGTTCTGCTGCCTCAGTCGATGCTACCGACCCTAACCACCCAGTCGGTTCCCTCCTGAACTAGGCTGGCCTCGTCGCTGCCCTCAACCAGATGACGCTCCAACCACAGCACCCTTGGGTGCTAGACTCTGGGGCGTCTTCACACATAGCGTCATCGGTCGGTATACTTCGCTCCTGTCACCCCTCTTCCTCCCCTTTTGTCATCATCGGCAATGGTCACTCTCTTCCCGTCCAATGCCAAGGTGACTCCTCTGTCTACATCCACCACTAACCTCTCCCTACGCAATGTTCTTATCGTCCCTTCTCTTATTCACATATCCCACCATTACTCGGTCCGATGTCCTCACCATCGGATCTCCATCGGACCCACCTCCATCGGCCGATACCGATCCTATTTATTCTTTAGCCGATACCGTTCCCTCTCCATCGGCTCCCCCCACCCTATCGGCTGATCCATCTCTATCGGACCGATCGGAATACTTGGCCCAACTGACTTCATCGGCTTAGGACGATCTAATTCCTCCTTTTCCTCTTGTCTACAGTCACCAACTCGGAGCCGATGACGCCCCCACCCAACCAATTCTTACCATTACTCCCGCACCCCCATCGGCTCCAGTTCCCTCCACCTCTCACATGCCCCACTCAGCGCTACGGTCTCTCCGCCGTCCACAGCTCTATCTCGCCTATCCCGGTGACTTCTCGCTCAGCCCTGGCCGACCCTCAATGGCGTGTGGCCATGGCCGACGAGTACAAGGCCCTAATGGACAACGAGACCTGGCGCCTCGTTCTCCGACCTCCCGGCGCCAACATTGTGACCGGTAGTGGATTTTCAAACACAAATTCCACGCCGATGGCTCTCTTGCCCGTCACAAGGCTCGCTGGGTAGTCCGGGGTTTCTCCCAACGACCCGGTGTCGACTACGATGAGACCATCAGTCCCGTTGTCAAACCCGCCACCATCCGAGTCGTTCTCACCTTGGCTGTCTCTCGCTCCTGGCCGATCCATCAACTAGACGTGAAGAATGCCTTTCTTCACGGCCACCTGATGGAAACAGTCTACTGCCAGCAGCCCCTAGGCTTCGTCGACCCTTCTCGTCCCGACGATGTCTGTCTCCTTCAACGCTCTCTCTACGGCCTTAAACAAGCCCCTCGTGCCTGGTACCAGCGCTTTGCTGCCTATCTTTGGCACATCGGTTTCATGGCCTCTGCATCCGATAGTTTCCTGTTCGCTTTCCAAATCGGCTCCGCCACTGCCTATCTACTTCTCTATGTCGATGACATTGTCCTCACAACGTTTGCGACATCTCTCCTCGATCAGATCATGGCCCGACTCCACTCTGAGTTCGCCATGACCGATCTTGGTCCTCTCCACCATTTCTTTGGCATCTTCATAACCCGTTCTATCTGCGGGCTCTTTCTTTCCCAATGCCAGTATGCCATCGACCTCCTCCAGCGTGCGGGTATGGCCGACTGTCACCCCACGGCCACCCCAGTCGACACTCGAGCCAAACTCTCCGCTGTCGATGGCGCCCTCATTGCCGATCCCTCTCACTATCGGAGTCTTGCCGGGGCTCTTCAATACCTCACACTCACCCGATCCGACCTCACGTACGCTGTCAAGCAAGTGTGCCTCTTTATGCACGCTCCGCGCGAACCTCATCTCGCGCTGCTCAAGCGCATCCTACACTACGTGAAGGGCACCCTTTCCAGCAGGCTGCATCTCAGCTCTAGCCCCATCGACTCTCTCACCGCGTACTCCGACGCGGATTGGGCAGGCTGCCCCGACTCTTGACGCTCTACGTCCGGCTACTGCATTTACCTCGGTGACACTCTCGTATCCTGGTCCTCAAAACGCCAGACTACAGTGTCCCGGTCTAGCGCTGAAGCCGAGTACCGTGCCAGTCGCCCACGCCGTCGCCGAGTGCTGCTGGCTTCATCAGCTTCTCCAAGAACTCCGTACACCCCTCTCCACCGCGACAATCGTCTACTACAATAATGTCAGTGCCGTCTACATGACCGCCAACCCGGTTCATCACCGACGCACCAAGCACATCGAAATCGATATCTATTTTATCCGTGACAAGGTCGTATTAGGACAGATTCGGGTGCTCCATGTACCATCGGTACATCAGTTTGTCAATATAATGACCAAAAGCCTGCTCACGTCTTTGTTCACTAATTTTCGATCCAGTCTCTGCGTCCGTTCTCCTCCCGCTGTGACTGCGGAGGTGTTAGACAGATCACTGACCTGAGCTGTATATATATATATATAGACCCGACCCCTTGTATACACGCTCGGGGTCATAGGTACATATTCTACACCTCCGATACATCGTGCTTTCCTGTTCTGTTTGGATTCGGTTACCATTTCGATTTGTCCTCAGCGACAAATTGCAACTGAAAATTCAGTTGATGGAATACCACTACTCGCAGTGACGTCAACGCACAGCACAATGAACACATCCCACATACTGGCGCACACCGGAAAAAGAAAAACACGGACAAGAGCAGGTGCAGTGAATAGTCGCCAAGCGCCAATCCAGAGGAACAAAATTGATGGTTTTGGAACAGGACTGAGTATCACTATGCTCTCCCTGTATATATTCGCTCATAAGCGTAAAACTTTCTACGTGCAAGAAACTTCAAAGGTAGTAAAGATCCAATCTTTGAGCGATCGATCGATGAGCCTGAGGTACGCGAGCAGGGTGTTGCTGAGAGCGGCGGCGCAGGCCATGAGGGCCGCGAGGCAGCCGGCGCCCGCGGTGTCCAAGCCGGTGCCATCGGCTGCCGCCGCGGCTCAGCGGCAGCAGGCGAGGCGGCTCTCCGGTGGCGTGGCCGAGCCGGCAGAGAAAGCGGCCGTGGCGAAGAGGATGAGGCGGCGGCGCAGGGAGAAGTCCGAGAACGTGATGCAACTCGTGTGCTGGGGACCCAATTAGCCGCGATGCTTGTGCTGTAATGCTGTGACATCAGTTGAGCAGCGTGACTAGTCACTAGTGTGATTCATGGTTTATGGTTGTGTTCGTTTCCTTTTGTAAGATGCGAGAATCTGTGAAATTTTGACGGTATTGTACTCTGAACGATGCTATGAAGTACTGTTTCTTTTTCTGAATTTTTGTTCAGAAAATTTCATTTGCTGAACTTAGGATTTCTCTTCACATTTCTTAGCTCTACAGAGGTAAGACGTTATTTTTGCTCGAATTATGTGGAACACTGAAATATCCACTATCCCAAAATCCTTTTTTTCTTACACAACATAGAAAAGGACGAAAGGGTACATGCAGCATACTGCAATTTCAAGATAGGGCGACCGTGTTCTACTCAGGAAGACGGGAAAATGATTCAGTATTTGAAGAGAAAGCACCGTGATCTTCAGAAAATCACTGCAGAAAGTGTATACGCACACTGAAGACATGATTAACGCCACAACCGAGATCCAAGAATAAACAGTATTCTGCATCCATAGATGATGATTCACATGCTTAATTACATCTTCATTCACATCTGAGATTTTCACAGACGCAGAACAACCTTCACAACACCATACGCTATTGCTAGCCTACACATCTACTAGTATACTAGTGATGATCAGGTGTTGGGCCCCCAGACGGAGAGGAACATGACGGTGCGCAGCGACTGCTCCGCCCTCCTCCGCTTCTCCTCCGCCGCTCTCACCCTGCCCTTCTCTACCGACCCCGCCGAAGGGGCCCTGCTGCTCCTCGCCGCCGCCGACGACGTCGTCGCCGACTGCGCCTTGTCCTTCACCGACCTCCCCGCGCCCTCCCGCACGGCCTGCGCCGCGCGCGCGCCCACACGGCTCATGTACCTCAGGCTCATCGATCGACTTGCACGCAACTCTCTTCCTCGATCTCTCTCTCCTTTGCTTTGGTTGGTTTGTGGTTTGACGTGGAGGAGGAGGCGGCGTGGGCGTTATATACCGCGAGGAGAGGAAGGGGAAGGCGATGGCCGCTGGGTCGCGCCAAGCCGCTAACCGGCACACGGGTTTCGCTTTCGCTGGCGTGCAATAGTTATCCTCTGATGACGAAACGGCGGGCGTTAGCTCCGCGGGTGAGAAATATCTAGATGCCGTTTCGCGCGTCACCGATCGTTATCCTAGTGTAACTACGGGTGCCATCTGGTACGAGATACCCAGCGAAAGATGATATTTCTTGATCAGAGAAGATATCTACAGTCTCGTCGTCTGGTGAACGGTAAAAAAAACAAAAATTTAAAAAATTATAAATATTTTTTTTACATTTATGTTCTTATCGAGTTAAAAGTCAATTTTAGAAAATAAACAAATATTTTAAAAAAATTAAAATCAAGTCCTAAATCAAATTTTGGCTGCGGTAAATAAATCAAATGACAAATGGTGGAGCTGTTTCATCCCATATACAGAAGTAGTATAAAGTAAAAACAGCCTAACATGAGTAGTAATGTACTGCAAGCCTACGCAGAGGGTTGAGGAGTCCGTCAGGCATGGTTTTCTGGGAATAGACCAGTAACATTATATGAAAATATGATATTTACTCGGAAAATTTTGCAGTTGATGAATACAGCAGATCGATCTACATGGCTGATGACTAAGCTAGTAGTGCATAACAAAAAAAAAAAACAACATCGCTCACAGTAGCAGCGAACATTATGAAATCTGAACTCTGAATCACATTAACAGGACGCATAGCTCAGCTAAGATGAGCAATATCAACGTCCTCAGGGAACTTGAACGTATCCGCTGCTCCAAACTTCTTCCTCCCCTCCTCCCACTCGTCTTCGTCCTCCAAGCTGTTGCGCTCGTCGTCTTCGTGGTTACTACGGCACATCGGCGACGAAGGGTCGTCGACGCTCTTCGATTTGCACGGGTCGCTTGCGAGCATGGTGACCTGACGGAGGTGAGAGATCTCGACGACGACGGTGTCGTCGTCCTTGGGAAGAGGCTGCTTCCATGGCTCCCCATCAATCCTCATGAATGTGTGCTGGGCTGCTCCTTTGTGGAACTCGAAACGGATTCTATGGGCCTGAAAAAAGTAAAATGTGTGACTGCATCAGCAATGCTGAATTGTAGGGAGTTCAGGAAATGGAGAAAGAACAGATGCATCACCTGTGCTAGACGAGTTCCATGGCCATTAGGAGCAAGCAAGACGAGACCATGCCAGGCATCACGAAAGCCGACAACCTCGATAAGGCCATCGTCAACGAAAGGTGCAGTCAGGTCTCTCTGCATATTGCCATGAAAACTTATAAATCTCTGCCCATGGCAAGTCATTTGTATCGAGTGAATGACAACGGACGAGGTCAAGTCTTCTATTGGTTTCAAGAGGGGAAACTTACGTCTTGTACTTTCCTCGTGCCAGGTGTTCCCCAAGGATTCAGTCCTCCCGAAAAACTTGGCAAATTGAGACAGACGATTGATCGAATGCTGAAACATATGTTGATTTTCATAGCTCTATTCTTGTGGTGATGATAACAAGAAATGTGTGTCGAAGAAACTTGGAGGTGGAAAATGGGGTTGGAAGAAGCAGCACTAAAGATGTAGCAAAATGGAAACTGCCTTTATACAAATGCACTGCAAAGGTAACAAGAATTTATTTACCCGCGAGGAATCTTAAGATCTTCCCATTGGCCACCAGGTCTTTTCATGATCCGAACCTTGGCAAGTTGAGCAATGTTCCTGAAAATGGGAGCGCTACATGTCATGCATATCCAAGGTAAAGGCATATTGGCCATGTACATCCATGTTGGATGTAGAGGCTGAGTTTAATCCATTATCTAAAAAAAGGTAAAGGCATATAGTAGATAGTCGTGATATTTCAAATGCTAAGACTGACAAATAAAGATAATTTGATCAATATCAGGAGCATCATGGTTGCATTAGTGACAGGCTACCTTGAAGATGGGTGAGTTAGTGAAGCTGCAAACCATCCTTGTTTAAGTCCAAGCTTAGCATATGTACTCTGCATCAAAGAAATGCATTGCAAGATTCAGCATAAACACAATGGAATGCACTACAAGGCTTGCCCTAAAAGAAACGAGAAAAGGACCTGATTTGTTAGCTGGTTCTTGAACTTCTCGGGATTTCTCTTCCTCTCAGAGTGAAATTCGTAAGACACTTGTGCGTCCATCCCTACAGTATGCGAAGTCATGATGACTAATTTTTTATTACTTTCCTTAATAATAATGATATGCTTAAAATATACTGAAAGAAGTCCTACAATTCCGGTCGTGGGGCAACAATTGCCTATGATAATAATGTTGGCAAGCCCCGAGTAAAACGTACTGGATAGCAATAGTGACAAGTTGTATCTGCTATGAACTAGCCTAAACCCCCAAAAATCATGACGTGCCTTTAACAAAAAAAAAAGGTTACCAGAGGAGCTCTTACCCATACTAAAGTAGTTCCAAAATCCTCCACGGTACGTGTGGTAGCCCTCCTGAACAAAAACATATAAAAACTGATAAACAAACTTAAATATATATCGAGAGAGTCAACGGCTCTGAGTACTTCAGTAACAGAAAGAATCGAGTAAAAAGGGTATCCACAGAGAACTCTTACCATATTGAGTGAATCACTTCCTGATACACGGTGGAATGCATGCAATGAGTGAGGCAACTCTAATGGAGCAATAGGATCACATGGACCTTCCTGTGGAACTCGCATCCTCATGATGATATGCCAACTAAAAAATAAAATTATATCCAAATGAGCATTTTCATTCATATGAAGAATATATAAGGTACATTTTCCTCATGTTTAAATACTAAGTTTTCAAACTAAAAGTGACTGCACAAGATGTATGAAAGAGCTGTTGCAGTGAATTATATACTGGGCAAGACTTTTACCTTTCACAAGAATGGCAGAGAAAACAGAAACAAATATAACATTATATATGTGAGATTACCTATCAATATTCATTTCTCTTGCTTTTTTTACTTGTCCAAGAAATGATTTCACTGCCTCTTGGTCAGTGGCTGGATTCTTCTTCCCCTGCAGTCAAATTAAATTTTATAGGGGTATAAAACTAAATACCAGCGTAGATTCAGAGATCATGCTTGCACATTATGCAGACTACATAACAAGAATGCCAAGGAATCCAGCATCAAACTAACAAGAAAATCTCAAATTCGGTAATCTTCCACTTTAGAATGAAAAATCATGCACCCTTCACAACTCAGAATAAATAAGATATAAAAGTTAGGCATCAAGCATGATCTGATTACTATTTATCAAAAGTAATGCTTCTTAATGCTAAAATTTCTTATGTGGTTGAATAGACTAACAAGAAAAATAGGTTGCATATGATCACAACAAGAATGAAGTACATAAAGGGTGGCTCTTATCACACATGAAGAGAATATATGTGTTGGAACTAAACAACAGTCTACATACCCATCCAAATGAGAATGGAAGGTTGTTTCCAGTTCCCAGAGGCACAGTAGCAACAGGAGGTGGGTGAGAAAGCTTAAGGTCGCTAACCACACCTAGCAGCCAACTTGCTGTGCCATCACCACCAGCGACCTATTTCAAAGCTCCTTAGTTAAGAGGACATGACCATAGGCAAAAGGATCATTCTTTACGTTTTTTAGTTAGGCTACTCACAATTAGTCTTAGGCTGCTCTGAATTTGAAAAGCAATAGGGTCACCATTAGACTTGAGCTTCTCAAAGTTGCAATACAATCTGCGCAGCACCTTATCGGGAGCCTCTTCTGAGAGATCAAAAACCTGTGAAATTATAGCTATAAATATCAGGTCATGATATTAAATGCTATTATGGCTCACGGGAATAGTTTCAGCATTCCAGCTTCCCAAACTACTAGGTTAGATACCTGTGCTTCATTCAGAAGCTCACGGTACGTTTTGATCAAACTGCTTCCGAGTTGGCCGCCACTTCTTGAGTTGATGAAGACTACCACAGGGCAACATGGTGCCTGATCAATGATGACTTGTTCAGAGTCTGGTTTCAGAATGTAATCCGGGATGTAGTAGTCTGTTAGTGGCCCACATGGCATAGAGCAGGAGCCAATAGAGCCATTTGAATGTCCATCCATGCTGCAAAAACATTTTATGAGTGGAAAAAAGATTAGACATTATTCATTTATGCGGTTCGCAGAACCCTTCTTCCACGTTCTACAAATGAGAGTGTGTAAGTAGAAAATTCTATGATGTGGAGGGGGCCTGAAAACCTAAATTTTATTACTGGCCATCCCATTGCTTAATGGGAAAAAATCAGATTCTCAAAGGAAAAGGTGCCAGTGGTGCTGTACAAGATTCCTACTAAAAAATCGCAATAATTATTTGGTAAGAATCTTGTCGAGTACGAATTAATGGAAAATCAGTAAAACATCACAATATCGACACCAGAAAGAACGGAATTAAAAGGTGCTCCTATATGATTCTCGCAATTTTGCTGCATCCTTTGACTGCGGCATTTCAGATTGCCATTGCCCTCTCACAGTTCATCATTTTTGGCGGTTGGATTTGTATTGTATGTCACTGATGACAATGCTCACAAAAAAACAAATTATTAAATTAATGGAAAGAGTTTCAATAATAAAAAAATAAAATAGTAAATATGACAATGCTCACAAAAAGCATAGCCTTTTAGAATAAATAACGTAGATACAGACGCCAAGCGAAGCATCTTTTATAATAATTATACTAAAAGAGAAGAAAAGAAGGTAAATTTTACACATCACAACGCAGCGGTTTCTCTTGGAATCAGAAAACAATGCCATAATCTTCACAGTTCCCATAATGACAATGCCTAGTGGCTAGTGCTATCTGCAGGATGCATCGTCCTAGCATGCACCATGGAGAACACAGCAGCCTTGGACCGAAACCAAAGAAGCAAATTGGAGATCCCCAATTCACTGGGGGAACCGCGGTTCTTGGACCCATACCACCATCACCCAAATAACCACATGCGGATCTAGCGGGGGAAAAATATACTACCGGACACAGGCATGGATCGATGCAGAATCTTGCGGCAACAACGGGAATGGAATTCAGATCAACGGCAAGCACATTAAGACTCAAAATGCTTTGGCCAAGATGCAAGAAACCTCAATACAAATCCCTCACAGGAGGGCTCACAAAGCTCGGTGCCCATGGATATTACCTGCGATCTCAAGATTTGGGGGGCGCCTCCAGTTCCGTCTTTCCGCGTGTTTCCGACTCGCCGATGACTAGAATTCGGGACAGGGTGGTCTCAAATTTGGGTTTTGAGGATTATAAATAGGGCGATGGTAGCGAGGACGAAGGGGGGAAGACGACCACAGATTATAGAAAGCGATCTCCGTTCGAAATTTCCTGCGCTTACATGGAGTGGGGCATCACTGTCCAATTGTACGACAGATCTGCATCGTCCATTGCCATGCGTGATGACAGATACTTTTGACTTGCCTCACATTTTATCATTTTGCCTTTGCGTGCATCACTGCAGGTTAGTGAGCAAAGACCGATTTCATAATTATGATTATATTATTGAGACCTGTTTATATGGCTCATTTTTGCATGGGAAGCTAGAGAAGCTGTTACCGTGTTTTTTTTTCTCGTTGTTGACAGGGTTGAGATATTTTGCGTCAGCCATTAAGAAAGACGTGCTGGCCAAACTGGGAGTTCCCAAGCGTTAGAACCGGGGTGCATCTGGACGTTGTAGATTTCCTGCCTATTTCGTTCTGTCAACAAACGGATTAGGCGCCAACGCAATACTCCCTGCTCTCGTCTACACACGTTCAACTCGACGCACGCAGAGTCTACGTAAAATCCAAGTCCAATGTCAGGCTATACCAACCGTCTAGAACAGATCAGAGAAGGAATTGAACTCGTGCGTGAAGACACCATCACGCAACGACCCATCGCGCGAGCCGCCACGCAGGTTGGAGTGCTCCACTAAGACCAACCACTCTAATAGCTAGCGGCCTCGCTAGGCGAGCAGCGAGCATCAACTGTGCCGATTTTCGCCGGAGGCCCGGAGCCCCGCGAGTTGGGGGGCGCGCGCGGGCGACGGTCGGTGCGCTCGCGCTGGCCGCTCGCGTTTTTCGACGGATCGGAGGCTCGGAGCACGCATCCCGACGGGAGGAGTGGGCGAGACGCCGAGACCGAGAGAGGCTCGCGTGGAATTCGTCGCTCGTTCAACGCCGTTCCCGAGTGGGTTCTGTTCTGTTCTGTTCTGCCCGTGGTCGCGTTCGTTCTCATTCCTGGCGCGTTTCCACCCGCTGACGCCTGACGCGGCGCGTGCCACGGTGGTGCAGGTGGGCAGCGCCATCAGAGTCCAGAGATATCAATATATATATATGATGGTGGAGTGGGTGGCACGGCGACGGTAGCAGCGGCGATGCGAACTCCCCCGGGAGGGATGCTTTGGGCGAGTTTATTTGAGAAAAGAATTAACTTTCTCGTTTTTATTAACATATTTTTTAAAGTTTTCTATAGAGAAAAGCTGTTTTTTAAAAAATCAAATAAATCTATTTTTAAATTTAAAATAATTAATATTTAATTAATCATACGCAAATATCTTATGCCATTTTACGTGCTATAATTTACTCAGCTTATTTTGTCAAACTCGAACTCAGCCTTACTGCGTTAAACTCTCACTATGTGATGGCAGTGGCGTGCGCTCTGCCCGCAGCATGTGGTAAATTTCGATAGTAATATCTAATCTCTTTCTTTAAATACACTAGACGCTCGCATATATATTTATCTCTATAAAGGATTGGCGTACTTTAAAATTAATGACAATATCACAGATGTATTGTTGTTGATAATTACGTCACCTAAAAAATAAATACACACCAAAAGGACCTAATCAGCTGAGCACACTCAGTTCATAGATTTTGTTTTTTTCTCGAATTTGCATACATGGTTTTTGAAGGGGAAAAAACAGTTCAATTGACATAATCACATGACGGCAATCAGGGGTGATTTTCTTCTTTCGAGTGAGACAATTGAGAATTTTTTATTTATATGTTTTTTAATATCTATAACTTTATATTTTTTTAAAAAATAAAACTATACCCCTAATACCTCTAAAGGGTGTTCTTTTAAAATTTGTCCTCTCAGAGGGCTATTTTGCTAATGTGGCAACCACCCGTCAACCCCCACTAACAGGGGGCGCCCCTTGCCGGGCAAGAGGTCAGGTACGAAATAGCAAAAAATTGTTCTCCTAAAAAGCGAATTTTAGATTCACCGTCAATATTATAAACCCCTCCTCTCAGTAGCCTTAAATTTTATGAAACTCCCAAAAATTACTAAAAAAAGAGACTAGAGGGGCGAGAAGGATAGCAGTGAGATCCTACCAGTTTGTCTTTGGTTAAACTCTTTTTTCCTTCACAAATTCATTTTATAGTAGTAGTATATGATGCTTTTGATTAGTTTCTAGCTTATGGAAAAAGAATTACATATTCTATCTGTGGTATGTATATGGGTAGAATCTATTGTGACATTAGTGTAGTAGTTATTCCAAATGCTAGATCCTTGCCTAGTTGCGTAGGTATATGGGTCAAATGTATTGTAGTGTAATTGTATATCTAGCTGTTAGATGAAATTAATGCATGGTAATACACATGGAGGTTGACGATGGCACTTAGTTTAACCCAATTTTATAGTTTAACTTAAATTTATTTCTTTAATATATATGTTAAATAAAGTGACATTCGAACTTATTTACCATCAAGTAAATGTTAGATATAATATTAATGGTATATATCTGTTAGAGTTGCTAAGGGCGTTGATTGGCCGGTCGAGAGAACTTTTCGGACGGTATATAACTGATTAATATAATTCTTTTATATTGATCCCAAAATCTAACTTAATAACGTTATAGTCAGTTTTGGAACTGATGTCAAATGATTGCACTACTAAGTGGAGACAGAATGTGAAGATGGCATTTGAATACGTACCCAAATCCTTCTTGAACATGGCTAAAAATAAGAGGACCAATGTCCAGTGCACACAGATGATGTAAAGAATGATTTGCACAGATAGTTCTGTTCTGATTAGATCACCTGCTATGCTTGTTCAGGCCTTTGAAAGATTGCAGAAGCCCACCAAGCCAAAGAGTTCTCGCAGCACGGGAGGTCAGAGAAATAAGTTGGCGTATTAATCTTCAGCGCCGGTGGTTCCAATCGCCAGGAGGTTGTGCCCATGCTGGAGAACGAGGCCATGGGCCATGGCGCGGCGGCTACCTGCACCAAGTCAACCTGTATGTGTCGTACAAAGGAAACATTAAGCTTGGAGCCGAGCAGGCAAGAGATAACCTGGAATGCTTCCTTTACAGAGCTAGTCTGGCATCTTGGAAGGACGCTATATTTCAATGGATCGGTCTGCGAGATATCCAGTAGGTACGGTACAGCCAGCATTGCTCCATCCTGCGGCGGAGACGGCGATCGCCGGCGAAGGCGGAAGAGGCGTACGTGACGGGCCGATTTACTAGGCCGCGTGGCAAGGAAACGGCCACAATAAACTTCCCGGCCTAGTATGGAAAGCCCAAATTGGATCACAACGAATACGATCTGATTCCCGTTGTTTCTGTCAGCATTGTTGTTAGAAGATCACTGGATTCGTTCTCTTTCATAGCACAACAGAGATGTGGAAAGATATAGAACTCACTGGATCCGTTATTTTCCCTCCCACAGCAGTAGAGGTGTGAAAAGATATATAACTCCAACGCCAACTCCTTTGCCCTCAACATCTTCACAGAAAGTGAACAGTGGATATAGAGTAAAACTTTTTCCTATATATTTGTTTCACAGCAGGCACATGCACTTCTGCTCTCCCACCGGCCCACATCAGTTAAGTGGGCTTCATTGGTAGCCCAGTTTATTGTCCAACAGATCGTTTCGGCCCGATCTTGACAATCCAGATTAGATCGCATGGTTAATGGTTAGGATCCAATTCATGCCGGTGGGCCGAATCCTTTCGCAGTGAGACGCCACTCGCGCTGGGCGGCGAGCCGGCGAAGCTGCTCGGTCCGTCAGCCTGTGCCGCCGGCAGCTCTCGGGCGGCGCCGCGCGCACAGCCGGCCCACCAGGCCGCCCGCCGGTACCTGGATCGCCGGCGCCTCGTCGTCCCACCGCTTCTACTTCCTTCGCCAACGGCCACGGCCGGCGCCTCGTCGGGGCGCTCGTGTCCTGTGACTCCTGTCCCCTTCCTGCCATTCCTACCTCCGCCCACAGCCCACTGCCTCCGAACCGTGCACCTCGAGGGGTCTCCCTTCACAGCCGGCTGTCTATGGCGAGATTCCCTCGGAGACCTAAGGTCCGCTTCAGTCGCCTTCGCCGCGAGCTAACCCGTCGGAGCTACAGCTGATGGTGAGCCAACCGGTTTCTCAAATTTTTCCCTTTTTACTGTCATACACGTTCAATGAATTTTCAGCTTCGTATTTGTGGATAGTGATGTGGCCGATGTATCTGACTTGTTGCCCCTGGTAATGAAATTCAATGATCCTTCACTCAGACGTCAGTATCTAGTTGCCGGCTCAAGTTTGGCAGACGACTACTGAATGGCCATATCATTGAGTCAACTATGCCCAGCTGGATGGGACCCTTTTTTGGCTTGTTGTTCATAATTCCTACTAAGTGCGCGTGATCGATGATAAGAGCCTCCTACAATTGGAGGGAAGAACTGCTTCCATGCTTACTCAATCCTACACAGAACAGAAGGCCTAATGGGCATGGCTTTCGTTACCGTTTGCATCCTCGTGTTCTTGATTTCTTTGTGCAAATCAGATGACCAGCTAACACTTGCAAAGCCACTCTACCCCAGTGACTTGCTCATCTCGGACGGTGGTGTTTTTGCTCTTGGCTTCTTCTCCCCAACAAACTCAAATGCTACCTTATATGTTGGCATATGGTACCATGGCATTCCCCAGCGCACCGTGGTGTGGGTTGCCAACCGTGACAATCCAATCACTGCTCCTTCTTCTGCCGTGCTCTTCATCTCCGACAATTCTGACCTTGTGCTGTCTGAATCTAAAGGCCACACCCTTTGGACAGCAAGGAACAACATCACCACTGGAGGTTCTGGAGCTACCGTAATGCTTCTTAATTCTGGTAATTTGGTCCTCCGATTTCCTAATGGCACGGTCTTGTGGCAGAGCTTTGATCATCTGACTGATACCATCCTCCCTGGCATGAAGCTCTTGCTGAAATACAATGGCCAGATTGCTCAGCGCATTGTTTCTTGGAAGGGACCTGATGATCCATCCACCGGAAACTTTTCCCTTAGTGGTGACCCGAACTCAGACCTCCAGATTTTGCTTTGGAATGGAACAAGCCCGTACTGGCGCACTGCAGCATGGAACGGTGCTATGGTCTCTGGTATGTACCAGAGTAACACTAGCTCTTTCCTGTACCAGACAATCATCAACAAAGGGAACAAGATCTACATCATGTTCTCTGTTTCTGATGGCTCTCCTAGCATGCGCTTGACACTGGACTACACAGGAACATTAAGGATCCTGAGCTGGAACAGCAACTTGTTTACATGGGCTGTGCTGTTCACCTATCCTTGTTATGCTTGTGAAAGATATGCCTCCTGTGGCCCATTTGGCTATTGTGATGGTACAGAGGCATACCCAACATGCAAGTGCCTTGATGGATTCAAGCCGGATGGTCTTAACATTTCAAGAGGATGTGTGAGAAAAGAGCAGATGAAATGTAGCAATGGAGATAATTTCTTAACCTTGCCTGAGATGAAAACGCCTGACAAGTTCTTGTACATCAGGAACAGAAGCTTCGATGAGTGCATGGAAGAGTGCAGGCACAACTGCTCTTGCATAGCATATGCTTATGCGAACCTGAGCAGTGCCAACATGACGGGGGACACATCGAGGTGCTTGGTTTGGATGGGGGAACTTATAGACATGGCAAAGGTTGGTGGTGGTGGTGAGAACCTGTATCTCCGGCTTCCAAGCTCAACTGGTACTATTTACTGTCCCCTGCCCATCATATGCTTCTATGTTGTGCTTAATGTCCATACTTACTCCACTGATGCACTGTTGAGTATTAATTAACTTGACCCATATTTCTGAATGCTTTCTAACTTCACCCAGAGATTTCTAAACTGTTTTAGAAAACATTCTTTCTGATCTTTGCTTTCTAAACCATTTTATACTGAATGGGGGCACCTTGCTGATTAGGCACTTGTTGCTCTTACTCTTTAGTTCCAGACGAAGTCATATTAGGAAAGATAATGGTGGTCACAAAACATAACCTAGTATTTTATTGGATTGCATGCTGTTGATGGCCAATTATTCAGTTGACACCCACCAATTTCAGTAATTTGTTTGTATAAGTAAAGTAATTTCAGTAAAAACCTTTCTGGCCGATGAATTTCTTGGTTAGTCCAGTTCATGTACCATTGGCAGGACACATGACTCAAATTGGCATCCTGCTGCATTAGCAGCTTGTTTCCTATATATTGGCGTGCAACTTCTGCTACTGTGAGACCCAATCTTTTGTTGCCCGCTCTGCCAATTTACCACTTCATCTGATGTTTGTGGATGCACTAAATCATCCTGTAAAATTCAAAATTTATCTGAACAATGAAACATTACTAACAGTAAAGTGCATCTAATCCATGCACTTGCAAGCAACTTATCAAGTGAACTTGAAAGTACTATTCTCTTGTATGGACTATATTTCTGCAGCTGTCAAGAAGGAGAGTGATGTAGTGAAGGTTGTCCTTCCGGTTATGGCTAGCCTGCTGATCCTCACATGCATATGCCTTGTATGGATACGCAAGTCAAGGGGTACAACAAGTCAACAACATTCACTTCACTTCTCAAAATGCAGTCTATGTGGTTTTGATAGTTAAACGATGTATATAATACTGTTCCTGTTAGGCAAATGCCGAAGCAAAGAAATCCAGAACAAACTTATGGCACAATACTTGAGTGCTTCAAATGAACTTGGAGATGAAGATATGAATTTTCCATTCGTTGGCTTTGAAGATGTTCTAACTGCAACAAACAATTTCTCCAGTTATAATATACTTGGAAAAGGAGGTTTTGGCAAAGTTTACAAGGTAAGGAGAAGATATATCTTGATTTTTTTTTTGATGTCATAAGCTCATAACTTGACATTTCCAGTTAATATTTTGCTTTTATTTGTTTAATTGAAATTTTGTGTGCTCACGTAGGGAATTCTAGAAGGTGGCAAGGAAGTTGCTATTAAAAGGCTCAGTAAGGGTTCTGGGCAAGGAATCGAGGAGTTTAGGAATGAAGTGGTTCTTATTGCCAGATTGCAGCACAGAAATCTAGTTAAACTTGTTGGTTGCTGTATTCATGAAGATGAGAAGTTACTGATGTATGAGTACTTACCGAACAAAAGCTTGGATGCCTTCCTTTTTGGTATGTTCTAACTTCTGACCTCATATTAAATGGTTATTGAATTAATAAAAGGATATATTCATGACGGCTGACAATACACTTTGTTTCATGTTAATATTGGGAGATGCTACAAGAAAAACAATGCTTGATTGGCTAAAGCGGTTCAAAATAATTGAAGGAGTGGCAAGAGGGCTTCTTTATCTCCACCAAGATTCAAGATTAACAATTATTCATAGAGATCTGAAAGCAGGCAACATCTTGCTGGACGCAGAAATGAGTCCCAAAATATCAGATTTTGGCATGGCACGGATCTTTGGTGGAAACCAGCAACAAGCAAACACCACCCGTGTTGTTGGGACATAGTGAGTGATGCATGAATTATCTAATACTTAATGTGATCAAGTTTTACATGTTTACTGATTCAAACTGAGCATTCCTTGCCGCTTGACAAACAGTGGCTACATGTCTCCTGAATATGCAATGGAAGGAGTCTTTTCTGTCAAGTCTGACATATATAGCTTTGGTATTCTACTATTGGAGATTATAAGTGGCTTCAGGATCAGTTCACCCCATCTCATAATGGGCTTCCCAAACCTCATAGCTTATGTAAGAATAGCAGAATGTTTAATTTCTTCAGCTCAATCAATGCATACTTTCATAACTGACTCTTATATTGTGTTGGTGTAGTCTTGGAGCTTATGGAAAGATGGAAATGCAAGGAATTTGGTGGACTCGAGCGTTGTGGAGAGTTGTCCATTCCATGAAGTTTCGAGATGTATCCATATAGGGCTATTGTGCATTCAAGACCACCCAGATGATAGGCCACTGATGTCATCTGTTGTGTTCATGCTAGAGAACAACACTGCACCTCTACCTCAACCAAAGCAACCTATATTTTTTGTGCAGAAAAATCGTGCAACTGAATATGCAAGAGAGAACATGGAAAATTCTGTGAATGGCGTGAGCAATACAGCCTTGGAGGGGCGCTGAATGTCAGATTTGTTTTATCCTTGCCGGTAAATTTCGGCACTTCCTGCAGCTATCCAATAGATAACACATTCATTCATGATTGATTGCTTCTACTGTTGAAGCGAGCAATATAATCCAATTTCAACTTCTATTGTGTATCCCTTGCCTAATATAAGACGGATAATTGTCCTAACATTTTATTGTAAATCTCAATGTGTAAGAATGTATACAGTGAGACAAAGACCCTAACTATATACAGGGAGTCGGGTCTATATATATACAGTCTAATGGTCCAGTGGTATAACACCCTCTACAGTTGTAACGGGAGAGGAACGGACGCAGAGACTGGACCGAAAACTAATAAACAAAGGCGTGGGAGGGCCTTTAGTTATAATATCGACGAACTGGTGCGCCGATGGTACATGAAGCATCCGAATATGTCCTAGTGCGATATTGTCACTGATAAAATGGATGTCGATCTCTATGTGCTTGGTGCGTCGATAATAAACCGAGTTGGCGGTCATGTAGATAGCACTGACGTTGTCGCAGTAGACGACGGTCGTAGAGGAGAGGGGTGCACGGAGCTCCTGAAGAAGCTGGCGAAGGCAGCAACACTCAGCGACGACGTGGGCGACGGCGTGGTACTCGGCTTCGGCGCTGGACTGTGACACTGTAATCTGGCGTTTTGAGGACCAGAAGACTAGAGTGTTGCTGAGGAAGACGCAGTAGCCAGACGTGGAGCGTCGAGAGTCGGGGCAGCCTGCCCAGTCCGCGTTGGAGTACGCAGTGAGGGAGTTGATGGGGCTGGAGCTGAGGTGCAGGCCGCTAGAGAGTGTGCCTTTCACGTAGCGCAGGATGCGCTTGAGCAGCGCGAGGTGAGGTTCGCGCGGAGCGTGCATGAAAAGGTACACTTGCTGGACGGCGTAGGGGAGGTCGGGCCGGGTGAGGGTGAGGTATTGGAGAGCACCGATAAGACTCCGATACTGAGAGGGATCGGCGACGAGTGAGCCATCGGCCTTTGCCCTTGCCTTTACCGATGCGGCCTGCGCTGCCATGGATAGAGCTATGGCCACCAGAGCCGTGGGAGGGAGAAGCGGGGGTTGAGGCCTCGTAGGAGGGCGAGGACGAGTTGAGAGTCGACCACAGGGTGGGCGATATTCCGGAGAGTAGCAGCCTTTATCTTAAGACGCTGGCAGTATGAGGAGACAGAGGAGTTTCCTTGTACCATGAAGTGAAACTCGTTGAGAAGGAAGATGGCGCGGGGCTGCTTGTTTGCGAGAAAGATCCACTAGATAACCACCCAGAGATCCTTGGCGGTGGGGTCGATATCTTTTATGGCGAGGTCGAGGACAGAGTCGTCAACCGAGCCAAACAGCCAGTTGCGCACGTAGCACTCGGCGATGTCCCACTGGGGGTTATCGGGTTGAGGTGGAGTGGAGCCATCGATGTGTGACTGTAGGTCGAACTTTTCACAGAGAGATTTAAAGAAGAAAACCCACTTGGAGTAGTTGGCGTTGAGATTAAGAGAGATAGGAACGTGAGATTTTATATTCACAGCAGCATAGGGGGGTGAGAAGATCGGCGAGGTGGTGCCCGAGGTGTGGTCTAGAGCACCGAGAACCAGAGTAGATTCGACGACTGGGAAAGTGCCGGAGCTGAGGGCTGACTCGGTGGCTATGACAAGAGGAGAACAGGGACAAGAAGCCGATGGGAGGAAGAGACCGATGGAAGGAAGCCAATGAGAAGGGAGAAGCCGATAGAGAGTGAACCAACCAGCTGATGAGGAGTAGGCATCGGAGTAGGTAAGGGAAAAAGTGATGGCAGAGTAGGTAGGTCAGAGAGTGGTTGGGTCATGGACGTGTGAAGATTCATGTCCGTGGACTCATGGAGGCCAAGGAGTGGAGCGGACGTGAGAAATGTGGAGAGGGGGCTGGATGCAAAGAGAAGATGTTCGTGTCCGGGAGGCAGAGATTCGTGTCTGTGGACACATGGACACGTCAAAATGGCTCGGACGTGAGAAGAGAATGTTCGCGTCCGAGAGCCATTGAGCGTATTGAAAAAGCGGGAACCGAGAGAGGGTTCTAGCTGATGGAGGGTGGACAGGTCCAGCCGATGGGGGGCGGATGAGTTCAATCGATAGAGACGACGAGCGTAGAGGTACGCTGGCGTTGGAGGAGAAAGGATGCATGGAGCAAGAAGAAGGGCGAAGACGGGTGTGAGGCGAGACAAGGAAGCGGATGGAGACCGTCACCTTGTCACGTGGAGAAGCGAGGGATGGGAGAGGGTGGTGGAAAGAAGGAAAAACGTCTACGGAGAAGACGGGAAGAAGAAAGGAACCGAGACGAGAGAGCGAGGAGGAAGTACCGGGAAGAAGGTCGGCGACGGAAAGAAACGTCGACGATGGGGAGAAAAGGTCGGCTCACCGGTAAGAAAATGCTAACGCATCGAAGATGTATAGACTTACTCTAATACTATGTAAGAATGTGTATAATAAAACTAAGACCTCAATTATATATAGGGATAAGGGTTAAATATATATATATATAATCAAGTGATCCAGGGGCGGAACCGCTGGTCAGGAGTCAAGCTCATCTACATGGACGAACTTGTGGCCTATATTAGCTTGTCGTCACATTTGTAGAAACATATGCAGCAGGGAGACGAAAAAGGCATATGCAACACGGCCTTTATATGAAATGCTTGCTATAAACTCATTCAGGGGACAGCACAGAGGGTGATAAGGCCATCAGTTGACACTTGCTCAAGTTTAGAGTGCAGTCAGTCAAGGACAAATGGCATAGTTTACCGATGTTTTACATCCATATTCCAGACTATGGCTGCACTGCTTGCACGATGGTGAACTATGTTGTCGCCAGAACCGCAATAGCAGATATCTTCAACCCTCATCTTGCAAAAAACGTTTAAATGAGGTCGCAGGCAGTGTGGATTGTTGCTTTCCTTACGTGACGGCTACGTGCCTTGTGTGTGACGTTCACATAGTGCTGATGTGGCATCTCGGTCATCAACAAATAATAACACTTTAAAATGTGTGGAACCCACATGCCATTCTCTCATAAAAATAGTGGGGCCCACATGTCATCCTCTCTCCCCTTTCTCCACCGGTGCGGGTGCGGCGGCAGCAGCGTCATGCTGTGTCAGCGGTGGCAGACGACGGCCCCGAGCGGATGAGCAGAGCCTGGCGGCGAAGCTCGTCCAGACCGAGGCGGTGGACGGCGGCGTCGATACCGCGGCCCGGAGCTCATCCACGCAGCCATATATATATATATATAGGAGCACCGGAGAAGCAGGCGGAAGCGGAGACGGCGCAGCAGCGGGCGCTGCTCAGATCGGCCGAGATCTCGCACTTGCCGACGACGTTTGCCGCCGTGGGGAACCCCGCGAGATCGCGCAGCTCCTCCCCGCGGGGAGCCGGCACGGAGGGGGGCGGCGGCACCACGGTGGACGCGCGGGAGGCGACGCCTTGCCCGCTCGCCTCTGTGCCGCCCACCCACAGAAGAGAGGGAGAGAGAAGGGGAGAGAGGAGAGACGGAGCCAGGGCCAGGGCCAGCCACCATGCCGCCCGTCGTGCCGCTCACCGTCATCGTCCCCCTTCCCGCCGCCTTCCTCCGACCTACGGCATACCCCAACCCTGACGGGACAGAGCCCGAGGATGACGCCGAATCGCTCCACTTCTTCCCGGCGGGATCCATTGGAGAGATGGCGGCGGGATGCAGGTGCCAGGAGACTGGGAATTGAGAGAGGAGATGATTTTTTTCATGTGCTGTCATATTTTTTTATTTTTATAAAATCTATTTTTTTATATAATTAAGCTATGAAGACTAGTTCAATCAAGAAAAATAGCTATCTATACGTACCTCATTTAAACGGTTTTTGCAAAAAGAGTGCTTAAGATTTCTATGTTGCGATATAAACTCGACGTCCTGAAGACGAGCGACGTATAGTGGATTTATTCTTTTGCTATTTGCTGGACCAAATCGATGCCAACCTCCGATGCTTCTCTGGGCCTACCCAGGCGAACGGGCCGAGTTTTGCTGGACCGAACGCTCAAGAAACTGACCATATATTCGGGCCCAGTTTGGACGGTCAAGATTGGATTGCTACCAGTGGTAGCGATCCGATTTTATTGATGCCTCTTCCCATGGGCCGAAACCGCAGAATCCCTTGCCGCCGGCCGCTCTTCTTCGAAGCCCAACTCGACGGCGCGCCCGCAGCCGGCCTGCTCTCCGGCTGCTCCTCCTCCATCGCTTCCGCTTCCGTCTCCAACAGCCACGAAAGGCGCCTTGTCGGCGACACCCGCATCCTCCTTGCCGGCCGGCCCCTTCCCGCCAATCAGCCGCTGGCCGTCGCTGGCGAGATCCCCACCCGGGACCTAAGGTCAGCCTCAGTCGCCGCCGCCGCGGGTAATCTCGTCGGAGCTACAACTGACAGCAACCAACCCGTTTCCCAGCATTCAAGGTTAACGATAACTCGTTGAGATCTCAAAGCGAGCGAGGAGGAAGGCAACCAGGCCCAAGCAGATCTGACATCGAGGCACATGCTTGACTTTCATCAGGCATTCAGAAAGCGATTAATTTTACAGCTGTGAGCAGTCGGTTTTGAGAAGGAGCTGTGTGTCCCAAACTTCACAGGTAGAAACCGTTGGAAGTAGAGTCTTCAGCCTAAATGACAATGTCAGCAAGTGAGGCTTTTGCGAATCTCTCAGTGCCAGGATGGTAGAAAAGCCCTTTCAATTGACCATGACCTGTAAGATTTCAGAAATCTGCTTTCAACATTGCAGCCTAACTCAGCCCAAGCCACATTTCATCACTGAAATTTTCAGCAGGGAAAAATGACATTCAGCAATAGTACCATACTACTAACCCTGTCTTGCTGATCATTGTTGGGTCTGATTAAGATGAGCCTGCAGCTTTCTCGTCACTGTCAGGTACTCTCGCCCGCCGGCCATATTGTGCATTCTGGTGGCTAGTCATGTAAATGTTCTGACAGACTTGAGTATGCAAAGCACCCATGCAGCCATGTGAGGCTCTGAGCTTACCATACCGGGGAGGCCGCTGGTGGATGAAGTGCAGATGTCGAGCTCAAGTTTTTTTTTTTAAAATATGTTGGTAAATAAAGAAAAAGAAGGTAATGCTCGTGATTGACCGGTAAACTTTTAGAATATTTTTTTATAATCAGAAGAGACTTTAAAAAATTAGGACTTGAAAAATGATTATTGAGGTGATCCAACTATAATTTAAAATTCTCGTTAAGTTTTAACTCTAATTTATAATTTATAAGTAATAGTTGTTGGTTGATGTCTTCTAAATCCTAGATGTACATAGTGCTGCACTAAGGAGGATTGAATTCTATTATTGTGGTTTTGCTCATGCTGTTTGTTAGACAAGACAGACCACTAGCCTGAGTTATATATATATATAGATCCGATCATCCTTTATACAATCAAAGTCTTACTCACTGTATATATTTCTATATGATATCAGAGCGAGTCTAGATATTCCTGGCGCGCTAGCTTCTCCCTCCGGCGAGCCGACCTTTTTCTCCTCGTCGTCGACGTCTTCTTCCCATCGCCGACTCTCTTCCCGGTACTCTCCTCCCGACACTCTCTTCGCTCTCTCATCTCCGTTTCTTCTTCTCCCCGTCTCTCCCGTAGTCACCTTCTTTTCTCCGTTCCATCTCTGCGCGACAAGGCGATGGTCTCCATCCGCCTCCTCGTCTCGCCTCGCACCCGTCTCCGTTCCTCTTTTTGCTTCGTGCATCTCTCCTTCTCTGACGCCGGCGCACTTCTGCGCTCGTCATCTCCATCGACTGAACTCGTCCTCCCTTCCATCGGCTGGACTTGTCTATCCCTCCATTGGCTGGAACCCTCCCTCGGTTCTTGCCTTTTCCGACATGCTGAACGACTCTCGGACGCAAACTTTCTCCCCTCATGTTCGGGCCAATCAAATTTGTCCATGTATCTACGGACACGAATCCCTGCCTCCCGGACGCAAATATATTCTCTTCGCGTCCGGCCACTCTCCGTCTTTTTCGCGTCCACCCTACTCTTTAGCCTCCACGAGTCTACGGACGTGAATCTTCTCTTCACGGGCGTGAATCTTCGCACGTCCGTGACCCAACTACTCTCTGACCCACCCACTCTGCTACCACCTTTTCCTCACCTACTCCCTATCGGCCAACCACTCCTCATCGGTTGGCCGACACACTTCCCATCGGTTTCTCACATCTTTGATCGGCCAATCCGTCCTCCAATCGGCTTTTTCCTCCTATCGGCTATTTGTCTCCGTTCTCCTCCCGTCATGGCCACCGAGTTCGCCCTCAGCTCCAGCACTCTCCTAGTCGCCGAGTCTGATCTGGCCCTCGGTGCCTCAGACCACACTTCGGGCACTACCTCGCCGATCTTCTCCCCTCCCTACACTGCTGTGAACGTGAAATCTCATGTTCCTATCTCTCTTGACCTTAACGCCAACTATTCCAAGTGGGTTTTATTCTTCAAATCCCTATGTGAAAAATTCGGCCTCCGGTCCCATATCGATGGCTCCGCTCCACCTCGCCCTGATGATTCTCAGTGGGACATCGCCAAGTGCTGCGTGCGCAGCTGGCTGCTCGGCTCGATCGATGACTCTGTCCTCGACCTCGCCATGGACGATATTGACCCCATCGTCCGGGATCTCTGGGCGGCCATCAAGCGAATCTTCCTCGCCAACAAGCAGCCTCGCGCCATCTTCCTGCTCAACGAGTTTCACTCTATGGTACAATGAGACTCCTCTGTCTTCTCGTACTGTCAGCGCCTCAAGGTCAAGGCTGATGCTCTCTGGAACGTTGACTACCCTATGGCCGACTCTCAACTCGTCCTCACCCTTCTGCGAGGCCTCAACCCTCGTTTCTCCAACACCGCCGATGACATCGCTAACACCACACATCTTCCATCGTTTGCCCGAGCACATGACATGTTAGTTCGTAAAGAGCTCCGTCTGGCCAACGATGAGAAGACAGTGGTCCACACCACTCTCCACTGCCGATGGCGCACTCGTTGCCGATCCCTCTCACTATCGGAGTCTTGCCGGGGCTCTCCAATACCTAACCCTCACCTGGCCCGACCTCACATACGCTGTCCAGCAAGTGTGCCTCTTCATGCACGCTCCGCGTGAACCTCATCTCGCGCTGCTCAAGCGAATCCTACGCTACGTGAAAGGCACCCTCTCTAGCGGGCTACATCTCAGTTCCAGCCCCATCGACTCCCTCACCGCGTACTCCAACGCGGACTGGGCAGCTTGCCTTGACTCTCGACGCTTTACGTCTGGCTACTGCGTTTTCCTTGGTGATACTCTCGTATCCTGGTCCTCAAAATACCAGACTACAGTGTCCCGGTCTAGCGCTGAAACCGAATACCGCGTCGTCGCTCACGCCATCGTCAAGTGCTGCTGGTTTCGTCAGCTTTTCCAGAAGCTCCGTACACCTCTCTCCACCACGACCGTCATCTACTGCGACAATATCAGTGCCGTCTGCATGACCGCCAACCCGGTTCATCATCGACGCACCAAGCACATCGAGATCGATATCTATTTTATTCGTGACAAGGTCGTATTAGGACAAGTTCGGTTGCTCCATATACCATCGGCATATCAGTTTGCCGATATAATGACTAAAGGCATGTCCACGCCTTTGTTCACTAGTTTTCGGTTCAGTATCTATGTCTGTTCCACTTCTGTTACGATTGCGAGAGGTGTTAGATAGATCACTGGCCTGAGTTGTATATATATAGACCCGACCCCTTTTATATGTCTTAGTCACTGTATACATTTCTACGCGTTGAATTATTCTTGTCTGCTACCTTTATGAATTCGTCGTATTTGGTTAACCATTTCACTAAGGAAAATAATAGTTGAGCCGCATGCATGTATGGATGGTTGTAGTTCTGATAAAGTGAAACTAGAATCGAATTCCGTGATAGGACATGAAGGTTCACTCAGTTATAAGAAACAAAGGGTTCAACTAGCATGTTCGGTTAACAAATGTTGAATTATATTCATGCGGTACAAATATTAATGGATTGGGCGAAAGCCAACTATTTGGCACGTCTTCCTTTACTGTTTGGCACCGAATTTCTTTTGAAGAGCATTTCTGTTGAATTTTGACTTTGTAGCAACCATGAATCTTGGTAAAAAAAAGTTCTTTTTTGGGAAAAAGCTAAGGTTTTGCTCTTGCTATTTCAATGCCCTCAATAGGACCTAGAATTGTGTTGGACATGGGTGCGTTGAATTTCTTTTCAAGAGCCATTTGTTTGACAAAAATGTTCAATTTTTTCGGGGAAAAGTAAGGTTTTGCTCATTTTATTTCGATTTGTCAACACCGCCAATCCATGCATATGGACTCAACAAAACCTAAAGTGTTGGATATGGTGCAATGCTACCAACATAAGTAATTAAGCATACTAGACCAGTCAGTCAGTCAGTCAGTCAGTCAGAAGTTAGCAACGGATTGGGTAAAAAAGATACTACGGAAATATTGCAGTCAGTAGTCAAGTTACAAAATGGTAATTATAGTATTACCATATTGTGAAAATATTTTCCATGCCAAATCTAGTGGTTACATTCCCATATGATAAATTTGATCATTCTTTGGTAATACCGGTCACCGGAATTATGGGATCTTAACAGCATGTCAAAATCTCTTCCTAATATGATTTCTTCAATGGATCAATTTACATTTTTTTCTATCTATGTTAATAATAATAAAATGCAGTAGAATTTGCCCAAGCAGAAGTGTTCTGCATGCTGATATCCACTACAGGAATGGAATTGTTAACCTGAAAGTTCTGGAAATAATTAAGCAAAAGAAAACGTGTACAAATTTGTAAGAATGTGTACAGGGAGTAAGACCCAACTCTATACAAGAGGGGTCAGATATATATATATACAGTCTAATGGTCTAGTGATATAACACCCCCGCAGTCGCAGTAGGAGGGGAACAGACGTAGAGACTGGATCGAAAACTAGTGAACAAAGGCGTGAGGAGGCCTTTGGTCATAATATCGGTGAACTGGTGCACTGATGGTATATAGAGCACTCGAACCTGTCCTAGCGTGACCTTGTCACGGATAAAATGGATGTCGATCTCTATGTGCTTGGTGCGTCGATGATAAATCGGGTTGGCGGTCATATAGACAGCACTGACGTTGTCGCAGTAGACGACGGTCGCAGAGGAGAGGGGTGCACAGAGCTCCTGGAGAAGCTAGTGAAGCCAACAACACTTGGCAACGGCGTGGGCGATAGCGCGGTACTCGGCTTCGGCGATGAACCGTGACACTATAGTCTAGCGTTTTAAGGACCAAGAGACTAGAGTGTCACCGAGGAAGACGCAGTAGCCGGACATGGAGCGTCGAGAGTCGAGGCAGCCTGCCCAGTCTGCGTCGGAGTACGCGGTGAGGGAGTCGATGGGACTGGAGCTGAGGTGCAGCCCGCTAGAGAGTGTGCCCTTCACGTAGCGCAGGATACGTTTGAGCAGCGTGAGATGAGGTTCGCGCAAGCGTGCATGAAGAGGCACACTTGCTGGATGATGTAAGTGAGGTCGGGCCGTGTAAGGGTGAGGTATTAGAGAGCACCGGCAATACTTCGATACTGAGAGGGATCGGCAACGAGTGAGACATCGGCAGCGGAGAGTTTGGCTCGAGTGTCGACCGGGGTGGCCGTGGGGTGACAATCGGCCATGCCCGCACACTGGAGAAGATCGATGGCATACTGGCGCTGGGAAAGAAAGAGCCCATGAGAAGAACGGGTGACAGAGATGCCAAGGAAGTGGTGGAGGGGACCAAGATCGGTTATGGCGAACTCGGAGTGGAGTCGGGCCATGATCTGGTGTAGGAGGGACATCGAAAACGCTATAAGAATAATGTTGTCGACGTATAAGAGGAGATAGGCGGTAGCGTTGCCGATGTGAAGAGTGAATAGGGAGCTATCGGACGCAAAGGCTACAAAGCCAATGTGCCGAAGGTAGGCAGCAAAACGCTGGTAACAGGCCGGAGGGGCTTGTTTGAGGCTGTAGAGAGAGCGTTGAAGGAGACATACATCATTGGGACGAGAGGGTCGACGAAGTCTGGAGGCTGCTAGCAGTCGACCGTTTCTGTTAGATGACCGTGAAGAAATACGTTCTTCACATCAAGCTGATGGATGGGCTAGGAGTGCGAGGCAGTCAAGGTGAGAACAACCCAGATGGTGGTGGGTTTGACGACGGGACTGAAAGTTTCGTCGTAATCGACACTGGGGCATTGGGAGAAACCTCGAACTACCTAGCGTGCCTTGTGATGGGCAAGAGAGCCATCGGCATAGAACTTGTGCTTAAAGATCTACTTGTCGGCCACAATGTTGGCACCAGAAGGACGGGGGACGAGGCGCCAGGTCTCGTTGTCCATGAAGGCCTTGTACTCATCGGCCATGGTCGCGCGCCACTGAGGGTCGGCCAGGGCAGAACGAGAAGTCACCGGGATGGGCGAGATAGAGTAGAGGACAGCGGAGAGCCCGTAGCGCTTGGTGGGGCGGAGAGACTCGGTCTATGAGCGAGTAACCATGTGAGAGGTGGAGGGGACGAGAGTCGATGGGAGTGTGGTAGGTGTGGGTAGAACAGGTTGGGGAAGAGCATCATCGGCTCGGGATCAGCGGCTGTATGTGAGAGGAAAGGGCGGAACTAGATCGGCCTGAGCCGATGGAGTTGGATGGGCCGATCGGTTTGGTCGGTCCGATGGAGATGGAGCAGCCGATAGGGAGGGGGGAGCCAATGGAGGCTGAGGAGCCGATGGAGACTGAGGATCCGATGGGGGTAAGGTGTTCGATGGAGAGGGGATAGGATCGGCCGAAACCGATGAGAGTGGTGGGACCGATGGGGGTCTAATGGGAGTGACATCGGACCGAATAGTAGTGGGATAGCTGAACTGGAAGTCCTCAGCAGCGGCCGATGAGGGGGCCGGTGGGGAGAACGGTGGAGGAGACCGGGACGACACGATATTGGTGAGGAGGAAGTCGAGATCGCTAGATGAGGATCTTGGATTAAGTAGGCCGAAGAGTAAGCATATCTCGTCAAAGATGACATGATGAGAGACGATGACCCTACGGGTGGAAAGGTCGAGACATTGGTATCCCTTGTGAGATGAGGGATAGCCGAGGAGAATGTAAGTGGTGGAGCGGGGAGCGAGTTTGTGAGGAGTAGTGGCGGTGAGGTTTGGGTAGCAGAGGCACCCCAAAACACGGAGGTGGGAGTAGTCAGGCACCATGCGGTAAAGAAGAGTGTATGGAACGTTGTGGCGAACGGAGGAGCACAGGCGTCGATTGAGGAGGTAAGAGCAGTGGTTAGTGCTTCTGCCCAGGAAGTTACAGGTAAGTGGGCATGAAGCAACATAGTGCGACTGATGTTGTTGAGGGTGCGAAGGAGGCGTTCGGCCTTACTATTCTGGGAAGAGGTGTAGGGGCAGGAGAGGCGTAGATGGATGCCCTACGACGTGAGGAAGTTTTGAACAGTATGGTTAACAAACTCCGTACCGTTATCGGCTTGTAAAGTCTTGATGGTAAGGTTGAATTGGTTAGAAACGTAGGTTGTGAAGTTAGTTAGGTGGGAGACGACCTCGAATTTGCTGATGAGCGGAAAAGTCCAGCAATAGTGTGTGTAATCGTCAAGTATGGCAATATAATACTGATTACCAGAGACATTTTTAACCGAAGAAGTCTATACATCACAGTGTATAAGCTCAAACGGTCGCAAGGTACAAGATAGAGAACTAGAAAATAACAGTCGCATATGTTTGCCAAGTTGACACTAGTGGCAAACTATGGAGCTGCTGTGGGTACACTGGATAGAGGCGCTGCAACGGAGGTTGGCGACAATGTCGAGGCCAGGGTGGTCGAGGCGAAGATGCCAGAGATTGGTGGAGAGGGCGACGCTAGTGTGTGGAGTGGACAGCGCAGTGAAAATGGTGTAGAGGTCGCCGCCACTATTGCAGCAAAGGATCTGTCGCTGAGTTGAGATATCCTTCACAGAGAAATCAGAAGCGTCAAATTCGATTGAGCAATTGTTATCTTCTGTGAATTGGCGAATAGATACGAGATTGTGAATAAGAGAGGGTACAATAAGGACATTGTGAAGGGGGAGGTTAGTGGTGGGTGTAGACAGGGAGGAGTCACCACGGCATTGGACAAGAAGAGAGTGGCCATTGCCGATGGTGACAAAGGGGGAGGAGGAGGGATGACAAGAACGGAGTATACTAGCCGATGACGCCAAGTGGGAGGACGCACCAGAGTCCAGCACCCAAGGGTGCTGAGATTGGAGCGTCATCTGTTTGAGGGCGACAACGAGGCCAGCATGGTTCCAGGAGGAAACCGACTGGGTAGGTGGTGTCGGTAGCATCGGCTGAGGCGGCAGGATGAGAGCCGATGCCAGGTGGGCCTGAGAATGGGCGCCGAGGACCCTTGGTTGCCATCCGATGGGGTTGCGTGGCTGGAGCTGGGTTGCCCAGGGGTTGTAGCAGAGCCACGGACCTGTGGGACTGGCAGGCTGGGCAAAGACTAAAGCAAGTCACGATTGCATCAGACCGTGCCAGTTCTTGCCTTTGTCGGTGCGGGCTGCGTTGCCCTGGTTAGGGCCATGGCCGCCGGAGCCGTGGAAGGGAGCGGCAGCGCAGGATGCTTGGCAGCCATTATCGGCTGTGGCGAGGAGAGCGGTGTGGGCCACGGTCTTCTTGTCGTTGGTTAGACGGAGTTCTTTAAGAACTAGCATGTCATGGGCTCGGGCAAACGATGGAAGGGGTGTGGCGTTGGCGGTGTCATCGGCGGTGTTTGAGAAGCGGGGGTTGAGGCCTCGCAGGAGGGCGAGGACGAGTTAAGAGTCGGCCACAGGGTGGCCGACATCTCGGAGAGCAGCAGCCTTTACTTTAAGGCGCTGGCAGTACAAGGAGATAGATAAGTCTTCTTGTACCATGGAGTGAAACTCGTTGAGAAGGAAGATGGCACAGGGCTGCTTGTTTGCGAGGAAGATCCACTCGATAGCCACCTAGAGATCCCGAGCGATGGGGTCGGTATCTTCTATGGCAAGGTCAAGGACAGAGTCGTCGACCGAGCCGAGCAGCCAACTGCGCACGCAGCACTCGGCGATGTCCCACTAGGGGTCATCAGGTTGAGGTGGAGCGGAGCCATCGATATGTGACCGTAGGCCGAACTTTCCACAGAGGGATTTAAAGAAAAAAACCCACTTGGAGTAGTTGGCGTTAAGGTCAAGAGAGATAGAAATATGAGATTTCACGTTTACAGCAGCGTAGGGGGGTGAGAAGATCGGTGATGTGGTGCCCAAGGTGTGGTCTGGGGCATCGAGAGCCGGAGCAGATTCGACGACTGGGAGAGTGCCGGAGCTGAGGGCTGACTCGGTGGCCATGACGAAAGGAGAATAGGGACAAGAAACCGATTGGAGGAAGCCGATGAGAAGGGAGATCTGTCGATTAGAGAAGTGAGAAGCCGATGGGGAGTGAGCCGATGAGAGAGAAGGATGTGCCAACTAGCTGATGGGAAGTGGTTGGTCGATGAGGAGTAGGCAGTGGAGTAGGTGAGGGAAAGGTGGTTGGCAGAGTAGATATGTCAGAGAGTGGTTGGGTCACGGACGTACGAAGATTCACGTTCGTGAAGAGAAGATTCACTTCCATGTGCTCGTGGAGGCTAAGGAGTGGAGCGGACGCGAAAAACTCGGAGAGCGGCCGGATGCGAAGAAAAGAGGTTCGCGTCCGAGAGGCAGAGATTCGTGTCCGTGTATACATGGACACGTCAGAGTGGCTCGGACGTGAGTGGAGAAGGTTCGCATCCGAGAGCCGTTGAGCGTGTCAAAAAAGGTAGGAACCGAGAGAGGGTTCCAACCGATGGAGGGCGAACAGGTCCAGCCGATGGGGAGTGGACGAGTTTAGCCGATGGAGACGACGAGCGCAGAGGTGCATCGACGTTGGAGGAGAAAGGATGCATGGAGCAAGAAGAAGGGCGAAGACGGGTGTGAGACGAGACAAGGAGACGGATGAAGACCGTTGTTTTGTCGCGTGGAGGAGCAAGGGATGGAAGAGGGTGCTGGAAAAGGAGAAAGGAAAAGCATATGCGAAGAAGACGGAAAGAAGAAAGGAACCGAGACGAGAGAGCGAGGAGGGAGTACCGGAAAGAAGGTCGGCGATGGAGCGAAAACGTCAGCGACGGGAAGAAAAGGTTGGCTCGCCGGTAGAAGAATGCTAGCGTGTTAGAAATGTCTAGACTTGCTCTAATACCATGTAAGAATATTTACAGTGAGACTAAACCCTAACCCTATATAGTGAGGTCGGATTTATATATATATACAGACTAATGGTCCAGTGGTCTAACAAAATTCTTGAAGCTCTACTTAATAGCAAAACATGTGGTCAGATTTGAAGGAGAAGCAAGTAAAAGGTATCACTAATCAAAGAGATGAGACTTTTATTTGGTACAATCAACAGAGAGAAACCTGCTACATTGCTTTGATCCACCATTAAATCGAACCACCAATTCTTTAACAAATTCTTCCGCAACTACTCAATGATATGATGCAACCTAACAACCAATCATTAGAACCTGGTGATAATCAGTACATAATTCTGTCCCCTCTCAACTAGCTGATCCCTTATTCTCTGATGAACCTGAAGAATGAGTCCAAGTCTTCAAGCACTCATTCCAAAGGTTCATCTAGCTAGCTAGCTTAGTGCTATGCTGATTACAGTCACAGCATCACTACTAATACAGTTACGAAATTATCATCATACACTAGTAGATACAATCAAGAAGCATCAGATCTCGATTTGTGCTAGCTAGGTGGCTATTAGCAGCGAGCTACTCGATCGTTAATATGACGCTTCTGATCAGAGTTCTTCAGTTCCAGCCTTGTTCTTCTACCTAATAAAGTTGGCACCAAACGGAGTCCACAGCTCGACGGGCACCTCGCTGGCCACGGCGAACGTGCTCGATATCGGCACCAGACAAAGACCCCGGCCCTTCAGAGATATCTCGCCGTGCTTGGACTTGTCCGGACTTGAGTCCTGAAATGAAACAAATCAATTGCACAGATGCAGGCAAAGCCATCGTCAGCACTAGCTTGAACGGAGATGACACAGATCTTAAGTACAGTGATCGATTAGAATGCTGAAAAGGAGAGCAAGAGCGCAGCATCCAACACTGGCTATACCTTCAAGTGGGGCACTTGATGGGCAACGTTCTTCAAGTATGGAGCACTAAGGGCCTGCAGAAACAAACACAAGACAATGTGCAGGTAGCACTGAGTGAGTCTCTCTTCTTAATTCTGATGTATGATTCATCTGAAGAAACGTGCGAGTTCGTGCTCCAGAAGCTATAATTAAAAGTGGGGAATCATGGTGTACTTGCACACTTACACCAACTTGGTCGTGCAGGAACTTGATGTACTCGATGGTCTCATGGAGCACCGATGCGGTATCCGTCTGCACGCGCGCGCATCGAGAAGAAATAAGATTATGTTGGTTGCATATATGTTAGATCTCGAAAGGAGGAGGAGATCAAAAAGGAAGAACTCTTTTGCACAGAAGATGTTGAAGTATAGTTCCAAGCACTCTTGTTTGTAATATAGGGCACATTGGCCATGAAAAGCCTCCCTCACCTTTCCAAAAGGAGAGACTAGTTGTTGGAGTGCTGTGATCCTGTCCCCTAGCTTCTCCTTCCTAACCTGAAGTATATTGCACACATATGAACAACTTTAGTAAAGATGCGTTGATATTGGATTGTATGATCTATATATTATTGTAACATCAAATAATGCAAACTATTTTACTAAACCAAATTGAGTTCAACCCATGATGCATATCAGATAGCTATCTCTGTAAGTATCTACCTTGAAGGTCGGCAATGGCGACGGTGTCTCGAGTCTCGGTTTCTTGAACGCCGGCTCCTTCTTGGCGACCACTGAACCAGAATCCCCTACTCCTTCCAAAGCAGTCTACACGTATACATAACAAAGCATTAATCACAATGCCCTAAAAAAAGCTAATGACAAGCAGCTAACCATCTACATATATATAGGACTACACACGTTTGCATCGTCTATATATGCAGTCGTACAAACCTTTACTGCAAGGGTTGCTGAACGCGCCGGCGCCGGCGACGAACGTTTGGCAGAATGTGTGCTAGCTTGATCTGGCGCCGCCGCCGCCACCATGCCGAACCCAGCAGAAGGGTTCCAGAAGGGCGCGTCGTTGGTGAACTGGAGTGAATCCCTGGCCCCAACTGCCACGGCAAGCTTGGCAGCAGCTGGTGTCTGGCCCATCTGCTGCTGGTACTGATACTGATGAAGTCCAGCCAAAGCCGGCTGCTTCGCCGCCGCGGCCGTCGGCTCCATGAGGCTCCTCAGAAGCGAGGACTGGAACCCGTACGGTGAGGTCGGCGACAAAAGCAGGTCTGACCCGAAACTGGACAGAAGCTGGTGGTGATCCTGCTCGTGGTGGTGATGGCCTGCTTGCTGCAGCGCTAGGTTATTTGATGAATGGTTCATCAAGCTTGACGCGCTCATGTCATGGTGGCCATCTTGCAAAAACTCATGCAGACCAGCACCGGTGTTCCTGTTAAGACACAAAATCGCATACAACATGTCGAGATCTCAGATTTGCTAGCTCCACGTGATAGCTAGTGCGGCATCGTGTATGGTGGAAGTACAAGTTCATTCATGGCTAGCTAGTTTATATAACTCACATGAAAGGCTGGGTCCAGTAGGTGAAACCGGCCAGCGCCGGCTGTGGCACGGCGGCGACGGCAGTCGGGTCGGGGATGCTCGTCGGCTCTTGGAAGGTTATCGAGCTGTTGTTTCCGGGCGACTCCGAGGACGCCGTGGTGGTGCTCTTCGCCTGCTTGCCGCCGTTGTCAGCCGCCATGACATCGTAGCCAGCAGCCAGAGCCGGCGACCAGGCGGTGTACCCGGCGAGCTCCGTCGTAGAGCACGTCGCCGCCGGCACCGCGTTGTTCCACCATACGCCATGAGAGCTACCACCACCACCGACGCCGCCACCTACTGCGCTGTTGTACATGGCCGGAGCTGCATGCATCATCTGATGATCCCCCATGATCGACGACGATGTGATCTCTATCCTGCCACCTCGATCCTCCGTTTCTTGGATGCTGGTATATTCTTGTGGTGGAGAGCTCGAGAGAGAGTGAGTGCTTGCTTGGTGTGTGGGTGGGCAAGTTGCAGTGAAGGGGAAAGCGAGGGAGCTGAGAAGTAGTGGAAAAGATGGGGATGTGTGGCTTGTGTATATATAAACCGTTTTGGAGCAAGGGAGAAGGGGAGAAATTTGGCTCTCTGACCGGAGCTGAGGCTAAACTGGCCGGGGTCGTTGCCGGTCTTCCGGCATTGCGTCAGCTTATTCTGGTGCAACTGATCATGATCCAGCGGTTGTTCAACAACCCAGAGAGTTCAGTACTACTACTGCACTACGGATTAGAAGAGCTTAATTCCCCTTAGGGCTGTGTACTTAATTGGTCCTGTCTCTAGCATATCCTTGTATGCTTCATGCATACACGTATATCTCGTTTTGGGTCTTAGGGTTTTGACATGCATTGCATGGCCAAGCTTGTGTGCTGTAATAAAAAAAGTACCAGTTTTTTTTGTCCGGTAATTAATTAAAGAACGATCGCTCCTTTAGAAAAAGCACCGATATATATGTGATCATGTACGAAATGTAGGGATATGGATGTGTGTAGTTTAAACTCGATCATATAGGAATATTAGATTATTCCTTTGGAATTAAAAGGAGATTAGACAAAAAGAAATTCCTTTGTTTGTGTCAAACACGTCATATCTAGCTATACTGTTGTACTGTGACTAGAAATTCCCATCCTCCTTTTTTTTTCCTTTATGATGTTCCAGTAGTGGTAGCACACACTGGCTAGACATGTCAATTGTCAACAATTTTGAGATTTTTATGGGGATACAAATATGAATTTAATAATAATTGATTAATTGATACCAACATGCATGTTTCTCACGTTAGAATCAGGATAAATAAATATGTCGAATCAGTTTAAATTAATATCACTTATTATCTTTTGGCAAATAAAACAAGCAGTCAAAGACTAGCGAATAAATTCCACGTAATCAAAGGCATTGACCTCTGAAAAGAAGTCTTGGTGATAGCAACAGAAACAAATAAAAATCAGAGCGATTAGAGGGAATGTTTTGATGATATCACCTAACCGTAAAAGGGTAATGAACTGCGGCACCTAATTCTCTGTACCAAGAAGTCTTGTTTGTGCGTACCATAGTCTTCACCAGTTGCTCTAATCTAACTCTAGCAAATTACTTTCTCGATGGTAATTATTGTTAATCATCTCATCAACTTTATTTTATTGTCTAGTATTCCGACCACTAGAAGATAAACTCAACGTCACAATCTAAATGCAAATTACACATATACCCTCTGTCCTCTACAAACCGTATTTTATTGCACGCCTGCTGTCATTGTAGTATGATGTTGCGCTAATTAAATCATGTAGTACTTGAGTGGCATGCAGAATGATATGCATATATATAACTATATATATATTGTTTGATATATTGTAAGACTAAATGACTAATTAAAACATGTATGTGTACTTACACTTTGTCTCAAAATATAGAAACATAATATTTAATTTAATACAATCTAGGATTATAAATTCTGACACCCTATGTATATATACATGTAGGAGACAATGCTATTTGTCTAAAGACATGCGTGTGTATATATATTAAAACTAGGGCGAGGAGAAGTGAGCACTCACCGAACGACAAACTGAAGCACACGGCCGGCATGCAGGTGTCTAGCTAATCCAGGTTTCTCAGATCAATATGGATGAAAGAATAATTCCTCTCTCCAAAGTATAATAATATGTATCTTCACAAATTTCAAACTTAATGAACTAATAATTAATCCTATACGTACTCATATCAGTTTCGTTCGGAAAAGTAGATTGTGATAGAAGAACAAGAACCCCTCACGTCGCGTTAGGCATGCATCGGGCGCGATTTGTCTTGGATTCTTATGATTCTGCTTTGTTCTTTTTGGATTTTTTGTCCATCTATTATATTCTCTTCAGAGTTCCAGTCAATGCGTATTTGTACTCTTGCAATATGGCCAATTAAGCGTGCATATGCCCATCATGCACCGTCAACACATGTATGGTCGATCCGGAAATTAACCATCTTATTCACGGTAGCATTATCTCTTATATATATACTATAAATTATATTTTTACTATAATTCTTATAAAGATAACCGCACTTATTATATAATTGTTTGCTTTGCTATCATACCTTATGCTTATGCTTGTAATGCTTTTTTATCTACTTTAGACCACATGCCATTATCATTTAATTTTCGTACTAAACATGTATGCTATCCTTATAATATTTTTAACACATTTTTATGACATCAAATCTCACCTAATATTAACTGTGACAACTTTATGCAACAAACAAATAGCTAGCCGGCTAATGCCAAAAGATCCTAGGCAGTTGCCTAGACTCGCTGCCGCGTATAGTGGACAATTAATAGACACGTCGCGAGATTAACTGTTAGTAAGTCTACAAAATTTATACTCCCTGCGTTGCCGATAACTTTTAAACATATATTTAATTATTTATTCTATCTAAAATTATATAATTATTATTTAAATTTTTTGGTTTGTTTATTATTAAAGCTACTTAAACCTTAATTTACATTTTTACATATTTATAGAAAAAATTTAAATAATACAAATAGTACTTAAAGGTTTGTTTAAAAAGCTAATAGCGTCATCTATTAAAAGTCATAAAAATTAAATTCATTTCTATTTTTGCTAGGATTCTCTCATTTGGGGGTACCAGAATTGCCGTCTGGAAGACGAGCCAACTAGCAGACGGCGGCCGGCCTAAGGGTAGAACACACACGGTGGCAATAGGCATAGACAATTAGCCATAGCCAGTTTAGCCACTGCAAGCGACGGAAGAACACGGCCTTAGCCGTCACGCTTATGACTGCGGCGTCGAAGGCGTCAAAAGCGCGGGGCCGAGGGGTCGCACGCGTGCCCGGAAAAAGCCAGCCGCCCACTCACCCCACATCCCCCATGCCAAGCCACACACAACCACATATCTCTCGCACGCACGCATGCCCCAGCGACTCTGAACGCACGGCGCTCGTCCACTGGCACTACGAGCTCACCGGTCGATCCATCGGAACAACGCCGGGTCAAAAGGCGCGACAGGGACGGCATCCGAGCCCCCTCCTCCGAATCTCGGCGTCCCTGGACACACCGCCGTGTCCCCGGCTAACGACGTCGCTGCCACGTATCGACAAAGCTTTGACCGATCGATCGATCTAAAGCGAGGAATGATTGGGGGTCAGGAGGTCAACTTTTCATTCATTCGTTTGTTCCCGAGTCGCGAGGACGCCAGCGATCGATTGTTTCTAGTTTTCTCAGAGGTGAAATTACTAGTTTATGTCGAGATCTCTTTCCTCCCCCCGCCTGACTTGCGATCGTGAGTAGCGATCCTTCACCGGCAATTTGCACTTGGCAGAACCTGGGGATCATGACAGCAGTAGTACTAACTATTACTCTCGATCTCTTGGTAGATTGACCCGTCTTAACCATGAAGCGTGCAATCAATTTCCTCTAGCGAACACTCATCCTGCCCGTAACTTTCTACTCAAATTAACACATGTTTGCTAGCCACGAATGTTTTGTTGGTGAGAGTCACCGAGTCTTAGATGGCAAGCTACGCTACGCTACGCTGTCCCTGCCGCTGCCGTGCCACCCAGGGCACCCATCCCGCCCGGTCTCCCGAAACCGACCGACCTGCCGCTCGCGCCCGCGACGACGACGTCGACGGAGCCTCACTGGCTGTGCGCGAAACACGGCGGCGCGCGGCCCGATCGATCGCCACGGCGCACGGCGGCTCATCGGCTAGCTAAGCTAGTGCGCACCGCAACATCGCGCAGCAGCCGAGGGTTCCCGTGCGTGCCCGGCCTGTAACACGTGCCCGCGCCTCCGAAATCGACGAGGCGACGACGCCGACGCCGACCCAACCCAACCCCGCCGCGGGGGCGCGTCGGTTTCGGAGGGGTAGGAATTGCCGAGCTAGCGCCGGCATCCGTCGCGTCAGGATCGGGAAAGCACACGCCGATCGATCGTCGACGTGTTGGCCGGGCCGGCCCCGCGGTGGGGGGGTGCGACTTTTGCGCGGTTAGGCTGGGCGTTGACACGGCACGGAGGGGCTAAGGGACAGTAGGACACCAGGGCATCTTTGGGCCATTAGCCCCAGACAAATGCTAGTTTCCTAGCTGTTTGATTACTGGGTCGCAGTGTGGGTCAAACTGTTCGTCAAAGGGTGCTCTGACTTTAGATCGACTCGATAGAAGTCTACTCGGTTTCTCCGGACAGCTGCTGGGATGGTTGGGCATAGCTCGTTTGGAGCCTAGCTAAGTTGGTTGAGTGATCAGATCAGGGCATCAGGCCTATTGTTTTAATTTCGGCGTAACTGTATGATGGTGTGTGGCCGTGAGATCTAGCCAGCTTGTGATCTCTGCGCCTAACACACGTGGTTAGGACAGGTAACCCATCCAAGCAAGAGGTCAACCGTGTACGCCTAACGAGTTTCAGAACGAACGCATACATCTGGCTTCTTCAGGAGACTGATCCGAGATCTTAGTGAGAACACATTCTACTGACACAAAAAAAAAAGTATATGCTAGCTGGGGCTAATTATGTGTTGAACTCTTAATGAGGAGGCTACATTCTTATAGTACTTACCTAACTAAGCCCACCGGCCGTCTAGCGACGGTACTGGTGTGCGCCCGCTACGTCACGAACAAAACATCACTATACTGTTCATCATTAAAAAGCAAATCAAACATCAGGTTTCTGATGAACAATTGAATGCATTTATGCGTTGTGAATCCTCTGTGCGTATGAAACCAAGGAAAACTCTCCCTACACCTTTCTTCGGCAGAGTCAACACTCATGGACCCCAAACAGTTCAGGTGGGCTCCGACGAAAGCCCAAAGGCCCGCAGATTCGCCGTGTCTCCCTGACCAACTGGGCCCACCAAACGCATCGTGATTGTGTTAGGTATACTGGTCCAGATGGGCCGTCAAGCCAGTGTCTATCGCATTCACAGCCTGGGTGGGCGGGTCAAACCTTTTTTTTACTTCGATCGTTTTCATTTTCAGTACCCTTTTCCTTTTGGGATGCAAATTTCCTGTCGAGTCACCTTCCGATTACATCAGTTCATGTGTGCATTCTTTCCTCTTCGCTGACGAAACCATTGCGTAGATCAAGTAGAATTAATAAAACAAAACGTAGTGTATATTCGTTTTCAGTTTTTGTATGTTAGACTTACACGTTTAGCAACAGCCACCAGATAAGCTTTTCTATGCATCGTCGTCCATGGCTGCATGCAAGCAATGATTTGTCAGTAGTCAGGAGAGCAAAGAGTACACAATTAGTAGAGGGTCCGTGGAGCAGAGGATTGACGCCATCGGAGGCGGGGGCGGCGTCCGATCATCCCGGCCGTGATGGTCGCCGGCCGGGGCCAAGCAGCTAGCTCCGATGTCCCTACTGATAAATGCAGTGCTGACAGTGCCAATATACCTTGTGGTGCTTAGCTTATTAGGCACTACCAGCAGCATGAACAGAAGGGCCACTTCCACACAAAAATTGCTTTTCTGTACAATTCCGTTTCGTGATGAGTCACTGCACCATGAGGTGTAGTCAAGTGTTCTCTGTGCATTATACATTGGGCAGGCTGTATGGAGCCTTGGACATCACTACAGCAGGACCAGGAGCTAATAATCATTTGCATCACATCATTGTGCACAGGACCAGCTATAGTGCTTGTTACCTAGGTCTTCACTGATACTACGCACCAAGCCGCCAGTTGCTCCTTAACCTAGAGGGCGTGTGGATCATGCAATATTTCCGGTGATGAAAACGTAGAAGTCAGAAGAGCACGGGCGCGTCAGGATCATGCATGGACCGGCCAGGTGAGAGCACCCAGCTTATTGGATGCCATATCAGCTAGTAGCAGCTAGCACAAGTACTCCAGGTATGAAACTGTGAACTGGCGCCCGAGTTTTATGTGAATTATTAGGCAGCGTTCAGATAGTCAGAGAGCTCATAAAGATCATTGAGAAGACTTTCTTGAAAAGAAAAGGAAAGGTCACACGGCGATGGCACGTCTTCTTTCACAAGTGAAGATGAGTGTGTTTGCAGCTTGCGAGGAATCTAACTGAAACGAAGATGTCAGAGGGATCCCCGGGACATGGCGAGTTGGCCCGGATTGTTGGTGCCATGTGCGCGCTACAGCCTTTGCGAATTTAGCAGATCCTTTCGATCGGGGGGCGCAGGGTGGTACTGCTGGTCTGGGGTCGGCTCTGGCTTACCACCGAAAGGAGGAAGGCTTTGCAGCGAGACATATGGCTCAATCAGCTCCATTACCCTGCGGTACGCATGTCCCCGCAGCAACAGCGCTGAATCTCGCAAGCGTATCAACAGGCCCGCATGCATACTCATTCCACCGCGAAAAGGTGGCAGGTCGATCACTGGATAGCCCATGTGAGGTCGGTTCGGCTATTAGGTGTTCAGTGGAAGAGCATCCTGTTTGGCTAGGACTTGGGATTTCAGCAACGCCGCCGTGCCGCACGAGCATGTCAGCAATTCATCGTGTCACTAGTGGTGTGTAGTTGGCACAAACGCAACGCAAAAATGTTTCAACGTGGACAAAGTGAAATACAGCTACTTCCCGATCACGCTACACAAAAGAGGAAACCTGTCAGACAGAACCTGAAGGCCACCCCGTGGGCATCGCAAGCCCACTAAGGAATGATCCTCTAACCAAGCTTTCGTGCTTGTCCCCCTTACTACCTTATAGAAGATATCTTGTTTAAACAAAGTCGTACCATGCGTTATCGGCACAACTATTTTAAACCAGTTTTGACGCCTGTGAATAGCCGAGGCGGTACTAATACCAGTCTTTGTTGTCCTCCAATTGCGTAATGGGCCGTCCATACTAGTATTAATGTCCTAATAAGCTTCATGGCCCATTATGAAATGCTTTGTCCTACAGTTTAGCTTACTACTCATAAACCCTATGTTGGAATTGTGTGCTGCTTCGTGCCAAAACAGCTAACCATGAGATTTATCATGGGGTTTATGTTTCTGAGGACACAGTTGATGTGCTGAGGGCCTTGACAATCATGACAGATTCTGTAATTTGATTTCGTCAACTATGCCTACACATGTAGGCTTATCAGTATTATCTAAATATAGGATAACTATATAGTTGTGTAGACTATTATATATTATATTATATTATAAGTTATCTATGAAAATAAATCTAAAATTCAGAGTAGATAAAGAAAAAAATCCTTGATAAGAAAAGAAAAGAAATAAAGTACTCGACCAAAACTAAATCATATGCATCCTATTTCTATTTGGAGAAGGAATATCCAAAAGTATAATTATAAGGTCTTATATGATAAGAAGGCATGAAAGATCCTAACAAACAATTCAAGCCACTCTCCAATCTCGACGAGGTAAAATTAGAGAAGCTCGACGACACCTACCCACCAACCACTATGATAAAGCTTATATCTATCATATTAGATTAAGATTATCTTTTTGTATTTTATACTTGTGTGAGATTGACAGAATATCAACATTGGTCTTCAGCTAACATGAGTAAAGCTACTACCCATATCATAGATCTAAATCTATATGAAAATCCTAGTCTCCTTTTTTCTTACTATAACTTGTCCTTATTAAGTTATACCCTATATATATAAATATATCCTATATATATATATGTATGTATATATATGTGTGGATATTATGGTTGGAATTTCATCTCAACAAGTACATTTTAAGATAGGCTTGTTAATAACTTTGCGACAATGGAGAAAAATCATCTTATTAATGAGTTTACTGTAAAGATAATAAAATAGGGAGAGACGTCTAATGCATTGCTTTTTACCGGACACTCTCTCCCCTATTAGATCTAGGTTAAAAAAAGTTGATTTCAGTCAGACGATCTAATGCATAAAAAATCAACCCGTCCAACAATTTTGATTAATGAAGTCTACTACGTACTCTCCCGAGGATCCATCCAAGGAAAATACTTCACAGAGCTTGTTGAAACATTTCGGAAAAACAGCATGAAACAATACAAGAAGATCAACTACAACAAAACTCCTTTTGTGCAACATTGTAACATTTTAAAGAACGGATTGCAACATTTGGTGAAATAACGGGAACATTTTAGGAAACTAGCAACATGAACACCAATTGGTTAAACAAATGGCCTTACATTGATATATTTTTGCAGTAAATAGAGAAAACTAGCGGAACAAATATAAAAGTGTATTTAGGCCACTAATTGTTTTGATAATTAATTGTCACGAATAAAAACAAGACTAATATGTTTGTTGAGATGGTGTAGAAATATATGGTACATAAGTTCATTGGTTGGAAGTGTTTCGTGGCAAATCATTGAAGACAAAGAAGTATGTCATTGAGAAGAAATCATCTTTAAATTCCTATCATAAGTGAAACTACACTATTAAGAAATGCCGCTTTAAAATTTAGACATGAAAATAAATGCTTAAACTTTTTTGCATCAAGCATTTATGTCTTGCTTTTCTAGTGTTTTTGAGTTGTCCTTTTCAATTGATCTGAATATCCGATGTGATCGGGCTTTATGAATTGAAGTATGCAAGATTTCTGCCTTTTGTCTGAATGAGTTAAAAAAATAACGAAATATTTGATATAAGGTTGGAATATCCGACATATGCATTTTTCCAGATTGAGTATAGTCTTATTGTCTATGAACTGCTCGGAACTTTTGATGTGAGATAGAAATTTCTGATATAGACTTGACACGACTTCTATGCTTTGTATGGGTATACTGAAAAACATCGGAATATCTGATGTGGCCATTAGAACTTTCAACAACGGAATATCCGATGTGGCCATTACAACTTCCAATGTGTGAGATTTTCTAGTTGAGTAGTTATTTGTGTTGTTTATTGATATGGTGTTCTTAGATACTTGAGCACTTAATTTTAATTATAAGGTTCTTGTTGTATTTATTGAACTCCTGTATGGCTAGGAGTCAACTTTGAGTTACTGGTGGTCATGTGGTGAATCGAAGAAGTTTATGAAGGTTAAATCCGTCTCCAAAAGAAAAGTGATATCAGTAGCGGAAGATGAATGTATTTGTGTAATCTTAAAAGGATTAGGGTTACAAGAAACTCGGCTCTGTATGAGCTTTATCTTAAGGATTCAAAATTTAGTATACATCTCTACGTGTTCATCTTAGTGATATTCTTCCATCCTTGCATTACTAATTTTTTCTATCCCTTGCTTTACTATTGTCTTGTGTAGCTTTTGGTGCTGTTGATAACAGCATTGGAATTATCGGAATATTCAATCCACATTGGGTATTCTAGTCAAACATTCGCTTCCACATGTACCCTAAAATTTTAATTGGTCTATTCACCTCCTAGGCTCCTAACAATACTTTCAAAATGTTCTCAAACTAGCAACATGAAAACCAATTGGTTAAACAAACGGACTTACATTGATATGTTTTTCATTAAATAGAGAAAACTTCTAGAACAAATGGAGAAATAGTTTGCAACATCTTTGATTTATGTAGAATGGCAAATCATGGATGGTGTATGCTGTTGAGAGGTTCTAACCACATACACTGAGTAGAGCATTTCTACATCTAAGGGATGTCTGCGCTAGATCAGAGTAAGATTCTTCTAATTTGAGGGATAAGACTAGTTAGGGAAACACGCTGTCAGATCACTATAAACCTCACTCTAGTCAGAACTATACCAAACATATGGCTCAACATATAGCATGGTTATTGTCCATTTGAGTAGAATTTGAGGGCTAATGTCGATGTAAAATATATTGTATACCTGACAACATTAGAAAATTTAACAACCCTCAAAATGACTAATTTTTAAAATTGTTTTTTCTTTCTTATGAATTTTGTAAAATCATGTGTAGAATTCTCCATTTTGTTCTGTTTTAAAAATCATTCTTCATTTGCCATACTTCATCCAACTTTTCGTTGCATTTCTTTATTTCCTTCTCGTCCTTCAAAAGTATAAATCATCCATCCAAAACCCTCGTGGGCTGAGTTCGCTTCCCCATCAGGGCATCGGTTCATCTTTCTCCTTCTCATCACCAATCATTTTCCTGACTTAGTCACCTTTTCTCTTTCCTTCTTCTTCGTTGGCCCAAACCGGCCCAACCAACCAAGTCTCCCTTGCTCTTGCTCTGCCCTGCCTCCAGGGAGAGCTCATTCGCTCATGTGAACAGTTGAACATCGTTGCCCACCACCTCTACAGATTGACTTATTGGGTACAAAAAGGCGGCATTGTTGCTGTCATAGATATGAACCACTGATTGGAGATTTAGAAGAGGCATTGATAAGGATGACAAAGTAAAGAAAGAAGTCGAAGATGGTGATGTGGACTCGAGAGCTTCTTCTCCATCCCCAAAGCTACTTCTGCTGTCGTCATTGAGACGGTTTATGCAAGCATTGTCAGTCCTACCTCAATCCCAGCAGAAGAACAGGGTCAAGCAGTGGCGGAGAAAACGGTCACGCAAGACGACTTATGCACTGGCAAAAAAACAACAAATAATAATAAAATTTTGTTAACTTACTTTACCATATGAATGTTTAGTTTAAAATAAATATTATAATAATATTGTTTATTACGTATCAAAATAAATCTATTTGCGCTCTAGACTTCCTAATAATATATATTATGCCTAAATAATATAAACATAGAGGGGTGATGGTCATACCAAAGCATGGCAAATTATTAGTTTGTGATGATAATATTGTTAATTACAAATCAAGATTATATTAATGTTATAGCTACACTTCCAATTATGCTCTACAAACACATTTACATTATTAATTGTTATCACAAATTTAAACTAGTTATAACTACAAGAAGTAGACATTAGATAGAGAGAATGTTAATGTTGGTGTAGTTTTGTCAAGTCAAATATGATTATTTTATCTATCAATTTTTAAAAAGTTATATCGTTTAATAACATGAAATTATATACTATAAAAATATTTATAATAGTGAATTAAAATATAAATATTATGATGTTAAACTATATAATTTTTAAAAATCAGTGATAAATATGTTTGGGTTAGAATAAAGCTAAAATAATATGTAATTTAAAATATATGACTTAAAGCTAAAATAACATGTAGTTTAAAATATATGGAGTACTAAATATACGTTTGGTTTAGAATAAAGCTAAAACAACAGCATGTAATTTAAAACAGACCGATTAGTTACTCACGTGAAGCACGGGGGAAACGTCCATCCAGGAAGAAATAAAATGGAAAAATGAAAAGAAAAGAAGAAAAATAAATAAAAGGAAGAAAAAGATATGAAATGGAACAATTTGCACTCCCGTGTCAAATACTGAAATTTCTGGTTTAAGAGACGAGCACTATTGGAATCACCAAAAAGAATAGTGCCCGATCCCCAATTCTATCGTGTGTTCACATTGTCTGGTTGCTCGGCGGTGGCGATCACACCGGCGCCAGCGCGGGACGTAACCCCGGCGTCGTCATCGCGCTCGGATCCGCGCTGACGAGTTTGGCGGCCAAAGGGCGGAGACCCGACGTGACCGCTGATTCGGCCCTCGTCGGCCCATATTCGCGCGTCGTTCTCCTTCCGGAGTCGGCGGCGACCACCTCTTATCGCCGGCGACGCAGGAGGAACCGAGGACTGGGAAGTGGCGAGTTGGCGACGGCCTAACCGCTCCGCCGTCCGGATCTGTGCCCGAGCACGTGGTGCGGGCCAGGAAGGAGACCAGGCGTTGGCATCGATCCCTCCGTGCTCGGTGCCGACGGCGTCGTCCTCGCGCATCGACCGCGCCACCCTTGTTGACGTCCTCCCTCTTCAGCTCGTCGTCGCTGTCTTCGTCTCGGGGCCCATCCTCTTGTGCCCCTCTTCCACATCGCCGCCGCCGCCGGAGTTGGGCCCCCGATCTGGCGCATCTTCGTCACTGCTAGGGAGGACGGAGGCCTCCTGCGTCTAAGGGTTTACTAGATCATAACCTTTTTTCTCATGCATGTTCGTACCATACTGAATGAAACATTGCCCAGATAATTTCATCTGCATTCTCCAGTCAAAATAACTATAGAGATTTAGACACACATCACCAATCTAAAGAGTACAAATCTATTTTTTAAAGCAGATAAGTACTTGGAACTCATATGAGACACTTAGACAATCATCTGGCAGCAAAGTGTGAACGGCATCAGCACACATTTACATAACTCAGGACCTAATCAGATGGATTTATCTATCTATTGTATTACTAAGATAGCTTGAAAAGAAGCCACCACGTTCACTCTGGAGTATAGAAATTCCAACGTTTATGAGAAAAAGAAAAATATTTGGACTGTAGGTTATAGTGGGTTCAGATTATAACAATGTATATTGATATAGTTGTATACAAAAATACAATTGAATCTATAGAAACAGAATTTAGGAGTTTTTTATGAAATCCAATTCCATTTGAAAAATCTCTTGAGTAGAAAATACAACTGTTTCTGTAGAAATATAATTTAAGTGTTGTCTATTGAGTCTAATTCTACTTTTAAAAATCTAGCACCGTGCAATTTGCTCAGGACAATCCCCTATGTACTTATCCATATGGACTTACGGTGGCTCTCAATAGACATATCCACCTAGTCTGTGGTTCAGTATGTATGAACTAAAAGTGACCTCTCATATAAATATTTGATCAGTGATTCAGGGTACACAATAGGGACTTCACACACACGAGTCATGAGTCATGGTTATATAACAGGGAATTAAACGGCTCTCTCATAGATGCTGCAATTCATGTCCGGTTGGGAGAAGATATCTTATCTATTCAAAATAAACACTCTATAGATGTCACTCGCAAGATCGCACAATCCAATTGACAGAACAGATAATACCCTGTACAGTGTTTATTTTGGCTAGGTAAGATATTATCTCCTAAGCGGACAAGAATTGTGGTATCTATGAGATCTGTTCTATTTAAAATATTCAGGTTTGCTTACAATAAAAAATAAATAAGCATGGAAACCATTAATGATTGTTCCAAAGAGACGAGATAAATTCAGCACATCCAAATCGTAATTTAGTGCACTGTAGAGGCTCTCAATTTCCTTATTTTATTTATTGTTTTTCCTGTTGTGTTTTTAGGTCTAGGTTTCTTTATTTCTGTCAAATGCATTTAATTGTGCTGTAAATTTGAATTAACTATGTTTTCTACCTCTAGGTTGGAAATGGTGCATATGTTTCCACGTGATGGTGCCTCATCCAGCTCAACCTCTATGAGTAGTCAGAAGAGTGAGACTGATGATGACAGGATGATTGCAATGGTTCTTTCAGAAGAATATGCCAAGTTAGATGGTGCTATGGCCAAGCGGCTCTCAAATTTAGCATCCATTCCTGTAATACATTGCATGATTATTCTATTCTATGTATTCCATTCCTTCTTCCGTGTTAGATTTTTTTTGAGTTGATGCAGCTGATAGGCATGCTTGTTATATGTTATTCCTTTTTCCTCTGAACCTTTACAGCACATCCCCCGAATAAACACATACTTTCCGACATACAGTGATGCCACTCTAGATCATCATCGCCTTCTGGATAGGTAATTCTTAATGATTTACTGCTTGACCTGCTAGTTCTTAACCTTTATTTCTTGAAAAGTTAGCCCTTCATTATTTTTAGCATATAAATATTGTAAAACTGGCCTTCATTTTTTTAGCGTATAAATATTGTAAAATGGTTTGCATTGGTAATGGATGATAACATATGATAATTTTCGATTAAAATAGGACTACATTAGGGATCAGTCCCATACATTTTTATATTGGTAATGAATGAGCTTACAAGAAACATATAATAAAATATTTCTTATTGTATACTTTTTGTAATAATGTAGTGTTAATTGATGAGAACCGCACATGAATAAATAGTAAGTTAGAGAAATGGCGGCAGACTCTTGAGTACAAAAGTTTTAGAGTAAGTAGAATTAAGACTGAATACTTGAGTTGTGACTTTGACACTATCGCACACGAGAAATAAGATGTGAGTTTAAGAGGCCAAGTGGTGTCTGAGAGAACACTTTTCGATATCTGAGATCGATGCTACAAATAGATAAGAATATTGATCTGCATATTAGTTATAGAATTAAAACGGATTGGTTAAAGTGGCGCCAAATATCTGGCATCCTCTGTAATAAGAGGGTACCATAAAATCTAAAAGGTTTTATATAACGGCGATTAGACCTGCTATATTATATGGGACAGAATATTGATTTATAAAAAGATGTCATGTTTAATAGCTAAGTGTTGTAGAAATTTATATACTACGTTGGATTTATAGTTATATAAAAATGAATTGAGTCCGGAACGAGAATATACGTGATCGATTAAGGGTAGTACTAATTGAAGAAAATCTTAGCTAGTATCAGTTGAGCTGTTTTAGCCATATCCAAAGAAAATCCCTAGAGGGGCTAATCCATTATAAAATACTAAATTAAGATAATAATATGAAGAGAGATAAAAGAAAATTAAAATTAACATAAAAGAGATAATAAAATGAAACTTAAAAAAGTAAGATGTATTTTAAGATCTGTACTTAAATATAAATATTTAAAAAATAGCTATTGATATGACTGAATTGTGTTCTTATTGAGTTTTAACTATAGCCTATCCTAATTTGGTTAGAACTGAAAACCTGTGTTGAGTTGTCATGGTTTGCATAGGCATTAACATTTTACAGATCCTGAATAACACCGTCCTTCCCTATAGAATCTTTTGGCGAATATTTGGGCATGCGATGAATCATTGAGCCAAGAATTGCTCTCACAAAGGCTCAAAGCATGATTGTTTCAATGTTAGGGATTTTATATGGGATATTAGGAAGACAGTAGATAAAACTACGAGGTTCTACTTTAGGGATTTCATCATGTCCTTCCCAAGTTCCTCTCTAAAAACACACAGCATGCCTTTCCTTTCTGACAATTGAAATTCATGTTATATTTTCTTATCTACTCAATCTGTAGCCATGGTTTTTATCACGCCATGAATGCTACAGAAACAAAACTCTTTCCCACGCATGCTCTTTAGTAATGATATAAAACTGACTTGATAAATTTTGTAGGCTAAACATTTATGGCTTGTATGAAGTGAGAGTTTCTGGCGATGGCAATTGTCAGGTTCATAATTTTATTGATTAAAGTTTTCTTGGCTCAATGGAATTATGTGTTCTTGTTAATCTCTTGTGTGTTTACGTAAGGAAACAGTTGTTTGTTGTCTTTTAGTTCCGTGCACTATCAGACCAGCTATATCAATCACCCGATTATCACAAGTATGTTCGAAAGGAAATCGTGAAGCAGGTATAGCAATCGCCTACTGGAATTACTAATCTCTAGTTTATATTACTATGCTCGTATGTGTAAACTACAATTTCTTTATCAGACATTGCAACACATTGAATCTGTCATTATCTGCTTTAGTTTTTTTTTTCTTCAGGTGATGAATGAATAAACAGATTTTGATCAATATACTTTAGTTATGTTGATAAACTCTTGTTAGAGATACATGCATTCTTACCGATGCTGTTTTTCTCCCTGTGTAGCTCAAAACATGTGACTCATTGTATGAAGGCTATGTTCCAATGAAATATAAACATTATTGCAAGAAGATGAAAAAGTATGCACTTTCTGAGGCTGACTTAGCTTCTTCAATGAAAACAGTTCCTGAATTTGTCTTTTATAATGATGACACTGAAAATTTGGCTTTTCCAGATCTGGTGAATGGGGCGACCATGTGACATTGCAAGCTGCTGCTGATAAGGTTAGTTATTTTCGATGCTTGGGTGTGCCATCATTCTTTTGCTCATCTAAATTCCTACTCAGCTCCCTGCAATCCAATAGATTTTTTTCATTAGCATATGTAGATTATTGGTATTATTTATTGCATTTTACTGAAGTATAACGAAGATGACCATTCTTTGCTTACAACAGGATATTCAAATATAATGTTAATCACTTGTTAACCGATTTTGCTATGATTATTATTTTCTTTGCGCAGAACTTTTCATTTTACATTGTTTTCACTCAAAGTTACACTTAACGCAAATTCTTATTGCTATGACAGTTTTATGAACAATAAAAGTGTTTTTTTCCATATGCAATTCCACACAATGAGTCCCCTGAAGAAAGAAAAGGACTAATATTTTTCTTTCTTTTGGCAGTTTTCTGCAAAAATATGCCTTCTAACATCATTCAGAGACACATGTTTTGTTGAAATTGTTCCACAGTATCAGCCTCCACAGAGAGGTAAGGTTTTTCCCTTGTCACTACTAGCAAGAAACTTTATGCATACATGAACACCAATCAATACCATTTTGCATAATGCGCTGTTCTAGCTTATTATATACTCATGTATGTGGATTTTATGCACATATGCTTATTTACACATCCCCTGATTACTGCAAACTTATTTAATGCATAACAAGAGACAAAACTAAACAAAGAAAATGCAGCTAGTTGCTGACCCCTGAAGCTCGGTGTTTTTCAGAACTTTGGCTAAGTTTCTGGTCGGAAGTTCACTATAATTCAGTATATGATGCTCGAGGTCAGAAAGATGATATATCTCATTTCTTATAGTGCACTTCAAACGCATCAGATTTGGTGTCTTGTGCTATTGTCATCCTTTTTCCTAATAAGAGGAAAATACACGTTTTTGCAGATCTCCCTAGCAAATACAAGCCTAGAAAGAAGCACTGGTTATTGTTTTAGTTACCAAGCAGGAGTTTTGCTTCGGGGATGGATTTTATTGCCTGGCCTTTTGCCCCTGCGGGTGGTAGAAATTTGAACTTGGAATCTCAATGGTTCTCTTCCTTGAAGCTCTGAATCATTGGTTTGCCGGATGAGCTCCTCACACTACAGTACATGCAGCATTAGTTATACTACAATACTGAATTCGAGATTGCTTCCTGGTGAATAGCCATACCGAGTTTCTGACGCCCATGTTGATTGTAAATCATATTAGTTCATTGGTATATTCTGTATACATTATATAGATTGCTGTTCGCTATTATTTTATTCATTCAAATTTCCGGGACAATTCGTTTATTTTCAATTTGCTTACGAAATGTCTTCTGTCAGTAGCTAGTAATTCAATTAACACGCCTTGTAATATGTGCTCGAGTATACTAAACATTCCTTATGCGTGGATTCAATGCAAGAGACCAGACATTGAAGTGAATGTATTTCATCTACTAGTAAAAAATCAAAATGCATGTTGTATTGGTACCGCTACATATCTCAGGGTAAATATAAAGCGGAAGCCACGACTGGGTAAATATACGGTGAAAGCCATAACTTTGGTCAAACCGTGCAAACACCATCATAAATTTTTTTAAAAAAATTCAAACAAGTTCATATATAAATAAGAAGATGTTAGAGATTTGTATAAATTTGCAAAACTAAAACCGACTTCATCTGTAAGGTATAAAAATAGCAAATAGTAGAAAAAAAGATAATAAGAAATAGTTTTTATAGCTATTTGTTAATTTTAAATTTATGAATAAAGATGATTTTTATTGTGTAATTTTGTATGATTCTCTAATATATATTTATAGATAAATAGATAGATAGACAGACCCAGTCTCTACATCAGATATACACAGCCCCTTTAAGTTGGGCATTTAGCCTTAATGAGACACCAGCGCTGATCCTGGGGATCAAACACTGGACACCGTGCTCACCTGCACAGCTTGCCATTGAGCTACGGCTTGTTCTCATCATCTTACCTATACGTGTGAATTTTTTAGATTTTTTGAAAACGTCTATCAATTTCGAGTTTCCACTAAAGAAGTAGTTTTTACTGCATATTTCTCCACGTGGCTTGCTTTTAGGATCCGTAACCTCGTTTAGAATTGCCCTAGCAACTTCGAAGATGTCTATTTACATTCTAATAGCTATCCAGATTCGTTGTTTTCGTGGGACGAGTAGGTGGTACTATGCTATGAACGATGCTAACCACACAGCTAGACTAAACTGAGGTTGCAAAGCTGTCTGTAGCATATCGTAACTTGCAAGTACGTCGTTTGTCAATCTTTTTCAATCATAATATAATTATACAAAATCCTATTGTAAAGATTTAGTTACAATATATACACGATATAGTGGGATTCTAGGTCGGACATATAGTTTAGGAGAAACAAATCATTTGAAGCTAGGTGCCTGACCGTAGGCTGCGCCAAAGCTGGCCTTTGTTTCTTGAAGGCTTGCAAGTTGGATAATATGTTTCGCAAATCAAAAGAGCACCCGGCTTGTCTTGTCTCAAAGCCTTCACACGACGGCCATGTTAATTCCATGTATCGGGCTGGTCCTTTCTTCTTAAATGAAACCCAGGCCTTTGGATACTCTCGGCTCAGGTAGCCTGGACAAAGAATTTATTTATTTATATTTTTTATTAAAATATTTTTAAAAAATTTTACAAATCTATATCCAACATCCTTAGGAGATTTTTTTTATAAAATATAATTTAATATGGAAAACGCTCGTTTACCCCGTTAATGGAGAGTCAACAAGATGCTATAAAGTTTACAAATGGCCTCCTTTCCACTCTAGTCAAGGGCTTCTATTCCTATAACACGAGGCCACCTACAAAAATACCGAATCAGAGCACCAGAGGGAGAAGAAGACCCTATGGTTTTTTTTTTGCAGGAGGCCCTTTGCCACTCCGTGCTTAGACGTTTCTTTGTCCTTAAGGGGCCACCTTCTGTTAAGAGCATTTTTTGGCAGGCTATAAGATCCCTCTCAGCCACCTAAAAATTTAGTTTAATAAAAAAATAGAAAAAAGAAATGAGATGATTGAGGAGAGATGAAGGTAAGCGATGAAACACTACTGGCTTGTAGATTCGTATGAAACTAAAAGATTTATACCATTTATAATATATATTGTTATTAATGAAATAAAATAGTATGTGTAGTTTTATTCTAGATCCGTGAATAGTTTCATTCTAAGTTTCGTAGATAGTTTTGTTCGTAATGAAAGATATATTAGTGTTGAAATATCAAACACACGATACTAGATGTGATGATTAATTTCTTACTTATTTTAACTCTATTTTTCTTTAAACAAATATATAAAATAAAGTGGTATTTCAGTTATATCACGATCGAGAGAATGTTAGATCTGGTCCATATAGTGTAGATCCATCAAGCTCAAGTCATCTCTTTATAGCATTTAAATACTAACTGAGAAAAGTTTTTTTAGCAGTGTACGACAGGTTAATATGAGGTTTTCGAATTAACTACCAAGTTAACACATAAACGTGTATATTGTAGTGAGCTAGTAACTAAAGATTTTTTTCTATAAATTGATACTAGTGGATACCACTGCCACTTATTGATGCTAAGAGGAGAACATAATGCAACAAGGTTGGCCACCTAGCATTCTTTTATTAGTGTATGATAAAGACAATATTGTTTGAATGATATTATAAGATGAAAAGAGTTTAAATATAACTATAGATGATGCTAAAATAGTAGAGAAAAAAAAGTTAGAGCACCAAAAAGAAGAGAAGGAGTTAGGAAGCTTAGGGGATTGATGGATGAAGGACAGAGAAACATTATCATTGTTGAAGTAATGGATAAGCAAGATTTTAATAAGTAACGTAGATGATGAATCATCAAACGAGAAAAACAGTAACCCTAATGTAAATCTCTTATAATAATTCAACTAAAACTTCTTTAAACTTATTATCTTAAAAGACATCACGTGATATAAGAATATAACGAGAACGAGATCTGAGGAATTGAGGAAGATCCACTTGGCGGTATCTCGCGGCGACAGCGGGATCGGAGGGCCGAGCAGCCACCGCGGCGTGGGCGCGGCCGGGTTGAACACGAGCTGGCGTGACAGCGCAGTGTGCATCGTCTGCGTGGATCCGGAGACGACGACGAGGCGGCCCCGGCGGCGACGGGCTAGAGCGGCAGCCGGCGAGCGAGGAAGGACGGGTGCCAGAGCATGGGCGGCGGCGACGGCAAACGAGACGCAGGCGCCGGCATCCGCGTCGTCGTGGACCGCTTACAGCGACAAAAACGGTGGGAACGACGGCGTGTATATGAGTCGTCGCCTTGGCCGGCAAACGGCATGCAGGGGACGCGGCGGGAGCGGCGAGAGGCAGAGCTGCGAAACGTAGTCGGAAAAAACAGGGAGCAGCGGCTTCCGCTTCTGCAACGGAAAAACAGAGTGGAAATAAAGAAAAGGAAGAGAAAGGAAACAGGAGAGGAGGAGAAAAATGGAAAAGAAAAAAAATTAAATGGGAACATTTGTCAGTCAGAGTGACAACGTTGCGTTAGCATTCGTGTTGTGATAAGGTCACGTAGGATCTAAGGTGTTGTGATAATCTTAAATTAGAACGACACACTTTAATAAATTTATATTTTAATCGTTTAGAGATTTAAATAATATAGCCGTAGCTAATTCAATAAAAAATCTTTTATATGCAATTTTTTATCTAAAACTTTAGCGTGGATCTTATGACCAAAAATATATGTTGGCAGCGCACCTGCACCCATTAGCATTTCGGATGCTAGGACGTCATAGCTTGCTCATTTTACGTCGGCAACAGTTATTATTACCCCTCTAAGCTGCAGTGCATCTGTATTTATATGTTTAGTGGTATAAGCACCGTAACACTTCAGTACAGGGTATCCCAATCAATTCACTTGCTCCACATTCCCTCTACAGTCTACCACTCTACCGATATACACATAAATACGATTATAGTACCATACTATCATTTGGTAAATGGATAGGTAAGTCCAAAGAGCTATGAGAGCTTGGTTAGTGGAAAAAAAATGTAGTGCAAATCCATACGGCGAACGTCCCCAAAATGTTTGCATGAGGCGGATGTTTTTATGAAAAACTGCAACTATGGATTGTCTGACCAGATCTAAGCCGTATATTTTGCATCCAACGATAGTTTGCAAGTTTGCATCAAATGGAGGTTGCGCTACATATCTTCTCCGGTTGGTGACGGGCTAGTCCAAAATGGCAAAAAAAAACAGAATTTGCTATTCATTTCTTGACAAATTTCTCATAAAAATCACACCGTGTAACTCAATATAATTATAATATAATTAATTGTAACTAGCATATAATCATAATATAAGTTATATCTTTTCAATTGGATGTTTTTATGCAGGAGACTTTTATCTATGTTTATTATAATTACATACTAATTATGTTATAACTAAATGCTTATTATATTTAAATTATATATCATATAATTTTATAGTTATATTCATGTGATTTTTTTAAAAAAATTATAATCTAAAATACAGGGCCTTCTTAACAAAGTGAGAAGGTAAAAACGTATCAGCTCGTGGAAGCGGTTCCTACGAAACGTGGACCACTAGCATGAGGCCCACGCTCATAGCCCCACATGTCAGGGATACACGTGGGCCCATCCACAAAGTGCCACATCTCGGGGATACAAGAGAAGTCTCGTTGCACTCGTGACCATCTCAGCTGTTCTGAACTCGGATGGCGGATGCGGTTGGGCAAGGCAAAAGTACTGATCGATGCCTTATCTCCTCGGACTTGTCCTCTGTTTCCCTAACAGTGAGATCTGTAATAATGTACTCGATCAATAGACCACTGCTTTATTGTATCCTCAGGACCTCTACTTAATTCTCGGTTAATTTCTGAATTAAATCATGGTATAACTATATTTTAGAACGTATTGATTTTTCACCATGGGCATGTGCATCATTGTAGTGGGAGCATCATCCAGACGTCCTCAAAAACTGAAGAAATCGAGAAATCGAACTTGTGAAACAGACAGCAGTGGAATTCGAGGTCACATTTTTTTTACAGAAACACCCCATAGATCGAACAGAATTACGACGAAGTGCCACCACAACGTTCAGAGAGATAACCCAACCAACGCCCCATTTTCAAACAAGAAACCAGCAGTTCCATCCATCCATGGGAATATCCTAACCAGCGAGGAGATCGACGATCACCGGCCGGCGCACTCTGGCGGCTGGACGGGGAAGCGGTCGGCGTCGACGCAGTAGTCGTAGACGAGGTGGTGCGCGCGCGCCCAGGCGAGCTGGTGGCTCTGGTGCACGGTGAGCTCCTCCATGTCCTTCTCCTTCCACCAGTACCTCCCCTCCTTGCCCCACGAGCTCCCCGTGCAGCGCGCCACCTCGCCGGCGTCCCAGTCGCTGGCGTTCGCAGCCCACGCGCACCCCTCCACCCGCACGTCGCGGTACGTGGCCACGAACGGCGCGTGCGACCAGTCCGTCTTCACGCGCCCGCCCTGCGTCGCCCAGTCGTCCGCGTTCCAGATGGAGCTGTACACCGCCATCGGCTGCGGCGACGGGAACGGCGGCACGGATGCCGCCGTGGTGGCGTTGGCGCTGGTGGTGCCACTGGCGTGACGGTGGTGGCCCTTGACGGCGGTACCGTTCAAGTTCTCGTAGACGCGGATCGGGGTGTCGTCGACGAGGAAGACGACCTGGCTCGGGTTCCAGAGCACGGCGTAGGTGTGGAAGTCGGCGGTGGGGTCGAACCACAGGTCGATGCGCTGCTCCCGGTTGCCAACGCCGTCGATGTACAGGTTCGTCTGCACAAGGTACGGCTCGCCGGTGACGTTGCCCAGGAACTCAAAGTCGAACTCGTTGTGCTTGTCTCCGGCAGAAGACAGCTGCAAGTCAAATTCAATCACAGCTAAAGTTTAGTTTAACTTCGGTTAAAAGCTGGAATTACAGGCATACTAAATAAGTAATTAATCGGGTGATTTGTCAAAAGCTGCCATCTTTAAAGAAAGTTGTTGTCCTATTGCAGCACGAGTTCACGTGCTGCTGTTCTTTGTACATTGGCTTTTGGCAGCTTCCCCGGAGAGATGCGATACGACCAGCATGTCGCCAACACAGCCTTCAAAAAACGTTTGTTCTGTGCTTACTACTGCACAGTTAGTGTTGGTTATGCTACTAAAGGGAAGTGTTTACGGTGGCATGCTACATTCCTTCTTTTTCTAATGCAGGATTAAGAATCGAGTATGGCAAGTTCGATGCACATGGAGCAAAGCGAAGCACAGCCTGCTGCTCTCACTCACATAGAAAGCAGTGACAACTCCGGCGGAGTCCCCCGGCACGAGCTTCAGGTCGGCGCTCGCCTTGCCGTACAGGAACTTGTTCTTCGACGCGAAACCACCGCCTGCATCCACATCACCCAATATTTTTGTCACTTTGACAACCAACGAGCACAGCTCATCTCAATGCTGAAATGAACAACGCATACAACGGTAATACACCGCAGGCAACCGGCGGTCCGGCGACTCATACCTGACGAGCTGTCGAGGCGGAGCTTGAGGAGGTCGCCCTCGTACACGACGTGGTCGTTGGCCCAGCTCGGCTCCACCACGTCGTCGAACTTCCCCGCCGCCACAACCACGCCGGCGGCGACCACCGCCACCGCGACGACAACCAGAGATACCATTGTCGCGATTCGAGAGCTTATCTCACTCTCCTCTACTGCGGTACCGCTACCGCGGCTGTTAGATCGACCGGGTCGGCAGCTCTGCTCGGCGCGGTTTATATAGCCGGGGAGGTTGGCTCACGGCGGAAGGGCGGCACGTGACACGAAGGCGCCACGTTGGAAGGCGAGCTAGCCGTTGGGCAACACGGCCCACGGGCAAGGTAATACATAGTGTACAGCGGTTCGTCAGTGGATTGGTCGCGGATAGCAGAAACTAATTCTTAATATATATTTTTTATAAAAAAAATTAAAATACTAACAAACCAACCGAGAAATAAATTAGTAAGATTTAGTAAATAATTAATGTCTTATTCTAATTTAAATTAAATTATAGGCGAGTTTATTCCATCCAAACGAGCTGAGCAAGCCGGCTCAAATAAAACAAGAAAATCTATTAACGAATGAATAAGCGTATTAACTATTTTAAATTTAAATATAAGTTTATTCAATTTTTAAAAAAATACAGAGTTTAAAAACTGTACTAACCAAAAATTGCTCAGTTTTTTCTCTAACAAACACACCCCAAGTAGCAAACGTGAAATTCTATCCATTAAATATTACGACTCACAAAAATAAATTATTTTAGAGATAAAACAACTAATAAACTCGTCTTAATATTATATAATATATGCTCATGGTATAGCTATCAGTAAGTATCAACTTGTGATATTCAGTTCGTTACATCGTAGGAGCAGCAGCAGCGGTAGCGGTAGAGGCCGCGATCATTATTGCGGCCGCTCCTTGCCCACGGGTCAGCGGGTAGGGACCAGTACTCACTCTGGCGTCTACTCTGCAGTCTGCGTGCACAGCTCAGCCGATGTGGATTTCCCCGACTTTTGCGGCTTTGGCTCGCTCAGCTACTGGATTAGCCGCAGTGACCCGCCGGGGAAAGAATTGTTCCTGCCTGACTCGCTGGCCCACCAGCCGTACGTGCCACAGTACACTACTTGCTGGTTTCAGCTGGCGAGTGGAGTAGCACGTGACACGGTACAGGGAAGAGGATAGAGAGTAAAAACAGCTTGGGCCCAACTGCAATGCATCGTCCAGTAGCCAACTCGGCTAGGCTCGTTCCGGCTTGGTAGGGGATAGGCTCGACTCGTTATGTTAGGGGTGTTTCAGGGTGGGATTGAGTTTAAGATTATAGCGGCACGGAAAACATGATAGTTCATTTATGCATAATTAATTATATATTAACTATTATAAACTAAAAAATATTTCTACATATAAGGTTTTTTTTTACAAAACATAGCGCTTGACAGTCGGAATACGTTCTGATAAAAGAAGTAGCTAAGTAGAGGAGCCCTTTAGAACGCTGTCTTAGAATGGGTTCCTTAGGGTGTTTGATACCCTCTTCTCTTCGGTCATATAAAACGAGAATCGTAATTAGCACGTGATTAATTAAATATTAATATAATTTTAAAAATAACTTTTATATAGAAAAATTTTAGAAAAAAAATATATCGTTTACCACAGTAAAGAGAGAAAAGATTCAGAACGTGTAGTTATTTTTCCAAGGTGTATTGGGTGAAGATTATTAGCTATAGGTGAACGAGATAAATCATTAGTAGATTAATTGGATATTAACTATGATAATTTTTTTAAAAAAAAGAGTTGTTTGTTTTTTTAAAAAAACTTTTATATAGATGTTTTCTAACAAAAATTAGCATAAGAAGTAAGTTTATGAAAATTGAGAAATTAGTTAAGACGAGAAGCAAAATGAAACAGGTCCTTAACTAACACACTGTTCCATATCACAGCTCGGCTGAGCAGATTAGCAACACCAAAAGCAGGGTGAATCATTAACTTATAATAATTAACTATGAAGTATTAGAAACGTGTATATATGTAGTTCTTTAAAAAGAATTCTATATAGATAGTTTTTTTAAAAAAAGTACCTAAATGACTCGCCCTACTCGTTTTGTCTACCGGGTTGACCTAGCTTATTTAGTTGGCAAGCCAGAGCAATGAAACACAAAGTACATAATCCAAAGATATTATTCCTAGTATATATTAACTACGGCGGCGTAAAGCGGTACTTAGAAGGTATTATTTTTTAATAGAATAACAATATTATTTTCAAAGGCATTAGCATACACATTAATATATAAACTAAAGGTATTATTTTTAAATGCATATTCAGTATGCAGTATGTCACTACTTTATTCTCTAATCACTAACCACTGTGGGGGCATAGAGCAGTTTGGAGTATAAATGGGCTATTGGACTTTTGTCTCTCTCTTTAGCTGCTTCGCTTAGTCACTTAGGGCAGCTCCAGTGTGTAAATCGATCCGGATGGCTCCAGTTCGTTTCAGTTTTTACACGCCTCCATGGCTGCAGTGTGTGTGGGCCCATAAGTGAACTAAAGAGCTATATTGCCCTTCGTTGCGTGGCTACGGTGAAGGTTCCGCCTGTTCATCTCAGCCAAGAAAGAATATTTTAGTCAGCTCGCTTCCCGTGGTTCGAACCATGTTTGAGTTCGATTTACAGTCTGACACCGAGCAGTCGATGCGTGCAGTGTGTTCTGTTCGTTTTGCTTGGGCGACGGTTCGATTATTTGCAACAATGGAGCTGCTCATAGGACTACTGTTCGTTCAGCTTGTTAACAAATTCAAACGAGATAAGCCAAGTCGAGGAAAGCTAGATACGAGCCGAGCCAGGTAAACGAGTCATGAGTTTTCGCCCAGCAGCGTTGGTAGTGACTCCTGGCTGGCGCAGGAGTGTACTAGCGCAGCAGCTATACATAACGACGAGTAAAAGCACTGCGGCCTCTGTTGCTAACCTGCTTGCACTTGCCAGCTAGCACGGCTTGATGGAGAGGCTTGCAAGGCCGGCGCTCTGCAGCATGCCTTGCAACGGAAGGGGCATTCAAAAACCTGAAGCAGATCTACTGACCCAATCACCAAGTGACCAGTGTGTATAATAGTCAACTGATTATAAAATAAGTTAAATTATTGGACGAATTATTACTACAAATTATCTACTTAATTATACAGATAAGTTAAATATTTTAAAAATAAACTTAATATATATCTTAAAACAATTTTTCTACGTACATGCAGTAAAATATTTTTAAAAAAAACTTATTTTTTAAAACGTAGAGTAAATAATGTACGATATCCTAAATACCAGTTGAGAAATGTAAAATGCGGTAGATGTTCAGCCAGCCGGCAGTCTCTGATCAGAAATGGAATCACTGCTCCAGCAACTATACTACATGCAGTACAAAAACATTCAAGGATCAACCGGTGACGTCGAAGCCTAAACAGCATTGACCCTATATAGGGCCATCAATCCACGTGATTGGCCAATCTATTTACTGCTAACCACACTCGATTAGGAACAGTTCCCCAGGACGGAGCGGGGGGCGTAGGCTCCAGCGGTGAATGAGTGGGGCGTCATCACTACACTTTAATCAAAAGTGACCCCGACAGTAAAATGAAAGAAAGATGTTCCGATCGATGGCATGAGTTTTGGTGCAGAGCACGATGATGCCCTGTCGTTTTTTTTTGTTACCGCAGAGAACAAGACTCATGACGCTTCATTCCGCGGGCTGTATCTCCTCTTTTCGCTTTCGCGAACGCCCAAACCGGGAAGCATAATCTTCGTCCTTGTCGACCCGGACGAAACAAATCACTCGTGTTGACGTTATTACTACAGTTTTACCGCGCCATCAGAGCATAACTGTACGTTAAACTTGCATTAGTTTTACTTACTTTGAACCCACCTGCGGATTTGCGCTGTTCCTTCACCAATGAAGACACTCGAAGAGGCGATCAGGTTGGAGTATGGAAGAAGATGGGAAAAAGGGCCATTGGGCAGGGGTAATGGAGGATGGAAGGCAGAGAAAGATGCTCATGGCTGTGTACTTGCAAGTCGCTGTGCACTGAAATACCCATGTCAATCCAGATTATGCGGCGAGTCAAGAAAAGATACTCCTACAGCATTATTATGCTCATGTGTGGGGGCCATGCCTTTACAGCGGAGAACAGTGACATCACCCACTGAACCTGCAATAATATGCTTTTCTCTTTAGTAGTAAGAGTATGAGTACAATGAGAGTTTTTTTTAAAAAAAAAAAGCGTCTCTCGCGTCCGTGGAAAAGCAAAAGTTTTCGGAGTTTGGACTCATCTTTTCAATCCACAACTTTTCGAAGTGAAAACGGAAACCTGTCCTGGGTCCAGGAACCCCTCGGCAGCTGTCAGGGCTCTGGAATGGATTTTTGTTTTCAAATATAAAAGTAGTGCCGTTGATGGTACCGACAACGTTTAACGTTCTGGTGTATTGGTAACCCTTCTCTCATCTTGAGTAAAACGAAATGATAGATTAACATATAATTAATTAAATATTAGTTTAAAAACAAGTGAATTAATATACTTTTAAAAGTAACTTTACAATAAAAAATTATAGAAACACGAAAAATATACAGGAAGTATTTACAAACCATAGCTACCAAGCATATTATTAGCAACAATACTTGTCAACCGTTGTAGTGTAGTACCAGCTCTGTATGTCAAAATTTTCAAAAACTAGTCCTTTATAGAAACTTATTTTAAAACAAGATAGTATAGAAAAGCTTTTTAAAAAATACACCAGTAGCTCAGCTTCAGGACATACCATAAAATAATGAAAATGTTGTAACCACATATACACACTAGAGGAGCCGACGCCCAAGAAAAATAAATGAAAGTCGAATAAGCCGTGAAGTAAACACAATACCTTGCTACTCAACCTCTGGCGCTGAGCCTCAGGATATTTTTACGCGGTTTATTTTTAAAATAAGTTGATCAATTCGTAAAAATTTCGAAGCTGTATGAGTACTCATCCTCGCTGTCAGAAGTCGGCCTTTTTCTGGGTCGGAGAGCATATGACAAATGCATGTACTCGTACGTACATACATGGTCGCCGTATTATACAATTATCCGTACAATACCGTGCATTCCACAGCACGACTGTGTAAGGCAGCTTAAATGGCCGTCCAATCGACGTGATCCAAATGCCAGCTCCGGACGCTGCAGTTTTTGAGCCCATCCATCATTTTTACCTCGTCTCGGTGAAAATCCCTTCGGTTTTGACACCTAGCTGCGTTGCTGTTCACCTCGAGCTAGGAGCAGTGTAGTGGTAGTAGTACTACTACTGTGGAGTAGCTCGGCCTGTCTGGTTGTCCCGTTGCACTCGTGACGCATGCGATTCAGTATTCTCTACACGAGCAGCATGCGTGCATGGGCCGCTCGACAGCGACCTGTAGCTGTAACGTCGTTCGTGCACGCTTCGCCCTGCAGATCGTACCGTGTATCGGCTTCCCATCTTCTGTACCACTGCCAATGGTATTCACTGGAGCACAGTAACTGCCCCTGGTACCTATGTACTCCCTCCGTAAAAAAACCAGCTTGTAGAAATAAACATGCACAGGTAGTACAACTGCCGTGGTTTTCTTTCTACTCTACTAGTATTTTTTTTCGTCCCGAAATATCTTTAATTTATTTTCTAACATGTATTTTATCTTTAAAACAATCAAAACAATCGAGGGGTAAAAATAAGAGACAAATACATTAGGGTTTACCGAAATAGAAGATAAAAGGTTATAAAAGTACAATGTATTTTAATGTTTTTAAATTTGTATCGGTGCATATAAGACCAGCTAAAAATATTTTTTTGAAAAGATGGAAGTAGTTCTGAAAGTACAGTAGTTTATGACTTGTAAGGGCAGCTAATGGTGTTCAGCGGAGGATTAATTAGTCCGGAATGAGTTGGACATGAAGGCATAAGTGATGGTTATGGCTAGTGGATAGCCCTTGGCAGCATCGTGTTGGCAGTGACATGACAAGGTTGGCATGGCGTGTGTTATGATGTGTGATGAGATGATGGCTTCTGTGTCAGGCGTGCGAAATTATTAATAGGAGTGAGCTCGCGTCACATCGCATTGAGCACAGTACCTGTACTACTAGTAGTACTGTGTCTCACTCCCACGGCAATAGCGTTGTCCGTGGAAGCAAGCAAACAGAGGTCCAATGGCCGGGCCAGGCAAAGGATGGGGGAGAAGCTGGCCATTCGCTGCTTCCATTTCTTAATTCCTATCGCCCATTTGCCTCCCACTGCAATCGGGTCCATATGTCATGCCGTACTGTAGAGGAATTTCCATTCCACACCCGGTCACGCATTTCGCATCGGCACGGGAGGTAGGGTGGTGAGCAGGTGATACAGATTTGTGTCCCGCAGGAGATGATGCAGGTTTTCAGTGACCTGGGTGACAACTATTGGCGGCCATTTGTGTATCTGTGTCCCCAGTATCACCGCAACTAGTATCGTTCCAGTTGCAGATCCAAGGTGTGGTGAAGTTGATGGAGTTTTGTCGTCTTGTACAAGTTTGTACTAGTGTAGCGGACAGCGGTTCTGCTCCTGCTTGTTTTCGTCGTTTCACAGAGTAAATACGACTAGTGGCTCGATTAGCCAATTCAGAGCAATGAATTTCGAGCAGGTACGAGTAGTAGTTACTGGTACGAAGTACGGAGTACGGTTGATGGAGGCTGATCGGTTCAGCGTTTTTATTAGCTCCTGAATGAGAACGAAAGAAATTAAAACGGGAACAGAGCAAGGCAGCAACTGTAGTCAGGATTTCGAAAGAAAATAGCTGTAGCTGTACTGTCTATTTGCGTTCCCTCCATCGACGAGGAGAAATCCTCTGTTTTTTCACGCATACGTTTTCACATGCTGTGATTTGTTTTTTTAAAAAAAATATAGAAAAATTATTTTAAAAATCATATCAATATATTTTAAATTTAAAATAATTAATATTTAATTAATTATACATGATTAAGCTCGTATTATGTTTTTTTCTTCTCCATTCAAACAACACTCTATTTGTACTCTTGGGGTAGAAGTTGAGGGACATTGGCCTCTCTTGTCCAAGGGCTATCAAAGAGCCCTCGTGAGTATGTCACCGAGCTATGAGCCTAAAATCACCAAGGGCGATCATACAAACGTCTGAAAAGTCTGTTTAGCTATCGTACAGATTTATCGGTTTCTCTTCATGGCTCGAGATACACATATCAAGGCCTAAGAGGTCCGCTTAGCTCCGACGCAAGTCCCTCCGCTCGCTCTCTGGTCCCTCAGTCGCGACGGTGTATGTGCGGACGCACCAGTCAATTTAACCCTATAATTAATTAGCAAGTGAGGCGAACAGATCAGTCAGACAATGGGTCGATACGAGCTCTCACTGTCAACTGACCACCGATAGAATTAAGTTGGTCATCAGCCACGTCCGGATGGCTCCTACTGTTGGTTGGTTGCCGATAGGGATTATAACATTCTTCCATCGACTGAGGAGCCGATGAAGGCATAGACGGACGTCGACGAAGGATGTGATGGCTTTGGGTATAGCAAAAATGAGATCCTGATCCATCGACAATAGAGTCGATGGAGACAACAAGGGGTATTCAAAGAATAGCAAAGCACGTGGGAACTCTCCTGACTGCTAATAGAAGCTATAGCGCTCATTCATCGGCTAGAAAATCGATTAAGGTATATGTGAGTCGGCAAAGAATCGTATAAAAGACACACCGGCTACAAAATTGATGCTGCTCCGGATAAGGTGGGCGATGAACAAGTAGTGGGGCCAATCCTCCCACAACATGAGACCCATCGTCCACTGTGACGCCGCCGCTAGCACCGATCTCGAAGGATCAGACCTAACCGAGACAGTAAGAGACCGAGGACAATTGCAATGGGACGGCAGACGCTAGATCGATCGTGCTAAAGAAAGAGCGGAGCGAACCCATCGGCTAGCTGAGCCGACGAAAAGACATCTCTGAAGATATGCGTGCATCGACTAAAAGACCGATGTACTCGGCGTGACATTCGATGGAAGTCTATAAGATGTGTGCGTATCGGCTAAGGAACCGATAAGCTAGGTGTGTTGCTCAAGATATAGATAACTCATCGGCTAACCACTTCGATAAAACGCCGAGCAAAGACCTACAGACCTACAGCTCAATTTACTATCGGTAACCTCGTAGATCGAATCTAACCAATGCAGCATGAGACCGATAATGGCAGAGAGAGCTTTATAAACCGATATATCTCACACGGACATGATACGATACACTCGATTTGACTAAGAGGTCAAACATAACCGATACAATCTTAGACAGATCAAGATATATCGAAATAATGGCAAGACTTACCTCTTCATCGGAGATCGAACTTAACCGATGCAACCCCGTATCACACAGCCAGAACCTGCTAGTAAAAACTTAGATAAACTAGAGTGACGATACGCTGAAGTTGTATTTATCGAAGAATGTCTTACAACCTTCTAGGAGATTTATATTTGTATACTGCAATTACAGAGTCCGACGCGGTTACAATAATAATTAGACGTTATTTTCTAAAAATATAAAAAAATAAGTTTAATTAAGTTAACTCAACTAACTAAATATTACTGTCAATATCAATAAGATACGACTTACATAGATAAATTAACTTATTGTGAGTTGCACGACTGCTCTTAGACTCGGCCTCATTTGGATACTTTTTTTCTATAACACTTGGACTCTTCACGATCGTATTTTAAATCTATCTGTGGGCTTTGGTGTTAAAACAAAGCCCAGCCTACTAAAGTCACCAAAGCCCAGCCCAATTACTGTGTTTCCAGCGGAAAACGGGACAAAATTTGTCGCGTTTGCACGAACGAGAACGTAGAAATCACCGATTCCCGCCGATTCCGAGCATAATCAAATCACTTGCTCCATCAACCCTGGTACGCATCAAGATTTGAGTGATCATTTTAGGAGGCTCTTCTCAACTTCGTCCAGCCTGGCCATGGTGTCGTACATCGGCTTGCTCATCGTCTCCGGCAGGCAGAACACCAGGAATCCACCGATGAGGCCTGACACGCCGAACAGCGCGAACGGCACGCGTTCACCGAGCACCACCTCCAGCGGCGCCAGTATGGCATACATCTGCGACGCCTGCGACGTGCAACCCAGCGCCGCGTTCCGCACCGCCGTCGGGAACAGCTCCGCCGTGTAGATGAACAGCAGGTTGTACGTCGCCGCCATGCCGAAGATCCTCACCATCCCGCACGCCAACCTCACCACCCTGCCACTCGATCAGCGTCCGTTGGATCAACAAATGTTTGAGCTGCAACAAGCCATCTGAATTTGCTTGGATGATTAGGGATTACCTCATGGCACCGCCCCCGGCGATGAGGCTGCCGGCGGTGCAGAAGACGCCGCTGAGAAGCATCGTGCCAATGCCGAGCGGCTTCCGGCCGAAGCGATCGAGGAGCAGCGCGGCGAGCAGATAGGCGGGCATCTCGGTGTGCGAGTTTACCAGGACACTGACTTAGAGGTTGGCCTTAAGATTGACGACGTTGAGGATGAGCCCGTAGTACACCACCGAGGCAAGAAGGTTGGTCACCACCGAGAGCATCAGCCGGAACCTCGTCGTCCGCGACTTGGACACGTCGATTGGAGCCCGACGCCGACACCGACGACTCGACATCCTTCCCGCCGCCGGCGTCGTCGTCTCGCTTGAGTGTGACGCCGTCTGGGATGCACCTCCCGTTGCTGGACGCGATAGCGCGCACGACGCGCAGCGCGTCGTCGGCACGCCGTCGCACGAGGTACCATCTGGGAGACTCCGAGTCGAACGGCAGCACGGCGACGACGAAGACGAGCGGCGGGACGGACGTGACCACGTAGAGCATCCTCCACGACGTCGGGAACAGCGCCGCGATGCCGCCGGATAAGAAGTAGAACGTGGACATCCCAGCAGCGCCGCGGCGGGAGGGACCGACGGGCTCGGTGGCGAGGACGGAGGTGCAGAGGCCAACGCTGCCGGCGCTGAAGCCGGTAAGGAGGCGCAGCGCCGCGTAGGCCCAGTAGTTGGGCGCCAGCGCCGTGAGGATGCCGAAGACGCCATTGAGGACGCGGACCACCTGGAGGGAGCCCTTCAGGCCGAGGAACGAGTCCGAGAGGTGCCCGAACACGCCGGCGCCTGGCGCGACAACACAGTAAAAAACTTACAGTAAATCGCCAAATCGAAAAGGAAAAAGAAACGGCCCATCAACTCGTCAGATATTAGGCCCAGCCCCAGCCCAAGAACTAGCGTTACTGCGAAAAAATTCCACGAGTAAATACTAGGTCCATATGGCCCACCATCGCCGGTGATCTTGACTGGTTATTAATGCCACCGCAGAACCAGACACGGTGAAGTATGCGAGCCAATCTGCTTGCCGCACATCGGCACAGGTACGCACGTGTTCGTATCACGCAATTAATGGGTAGCTACTGATCACTATCAGGATTCCACAAGCTTGATTTTGATGATTATGTACAGACTATAACGCAATTCAAATGATTTATTGATCTTACATCTTGGCTTCCAGTCCACGTCCAAAATTCCAAAGATACCGGTGTCAGGCAGGGAGACGCTATGAACAGTCAAAAGATTCGAAAGCATTGTTCCGGCCAATCCAAGCAAAAAGCTTGAAAAAAAAACATCAAACGCTATATATGTGGTGACAAAACAAGAAGGAAATTTCTGCGAGACAATCTGCATTTGGCTTTTGCCACGTGATTTAGATCGCCGAACTAGATAGCTAGCTTTTCATCGAGCACCGTGAGATAACGTAATTAATTAAGTGACCTGATCAATTTAATTGACAGTAGGTTAAACAACAGTGACAGGTTGGGCTAAAGCAAATAACGACAACGAGCACAGCCACGCATGCAGGAACCCTGCTAGCAGGCTGCAGGCATCATATAGGGTTCGATCGGTTGACAGCTTTTGGAATTTAAATAGATGTTAAGATGGTACATGAGTCAAACAAAAGCTGAACACTGAAATGTTCTGATCCAAATTAATTAATCTCCCAGCCGCCAGTAGCCGCGCAGAGATAAGAGAGGCAGTGACACGGCGCTTGTGATGTACTCCTAGTAACTTGCAGTGGTGTAGATAATGATTTTAGACGGAGCTCAGTAGTTTACTTCCATTATGACGACGATATTATTACTGAGTGGCTGATGGCATAATGTTGACCTAGCAAAACTAAACTCATGTAATGACAACCAATTTGAAATGGCTAACGAGTGTAATTTATCCGATTTCAATAGCGAGAGGTGTCGAATGCCCAGTCTAATGCAATGAACTACAGGTCGGACCTTATATGTTCGAGATTAAACAGAGGGGACAGTGAAATACACGCTGTTTTCCGGCTGGGTGGCTAGCTCCCGCATGCGGCCGTATGCAAACAAACTAGCTGGTGCCACACGTACAATTCCGGGCTGGAAATGCGCCACCACGAAATCTATTGTAACGTCACGGTCTGCAATGCATCGTCCATCTAATTTGAAATGCTATTTTTGCAGCGGTTATCCTCATATTACGTACTGTTTCTCTGAATTATACAAAGCGATGCCATGATCGAGGCAAGCGTTTCATCACAATCCTAGTATTTTGGCATTGCGTCGCGTAGTTCGTCAGAGTTGACACGATGGAGAAAATATTGGAAACGAAGGTACTTGCAGGAGAATTAGAACACTGACCAATCATGCATCCGGCGAAGAAGATGGCTTGGACGAGGCCGACCTTGTACCGCTCGCCGCAGACGAGCCCCCACTCGGCCACCGTCGAAGAGGCGAGCTCGCCGGCCCACTCCCACCCTCCCGCCGCACCGGGCGTCACCGGTGGAGCACAACATGGCCGGCTCTCGGTCGGCGAAGATGATGACCATGGCGTGCAGCGCCTCCAGCAGCCACGCCAGCGCGTCGTCGATGCTCACGCGCCGCCTCGCCTCGCCACCACAACCGCCGCAGCCGGCGGCGAGGAGCGCCTCCGTCGACATGGCTATCCGTCCTCAGGAGTGCACCGTACGATCGTGCACGTTCTAGTCCCATGGCGGCCGGCTGGTTGGCGACTGGCGTTCTATTCCCTCAGAACGTCACAAGGTTTTTGGCATGGCTGCTGCCACCAGCCCATCCCGTCTGTCCAAACACGTACGTGTGGCTGTGTGCGCGGGGATAAGATGTCACCACTCCTGCGCTGGATCGTAGGCCGCGCGCCGCCTCGCTCGGAGAGAACCCGCACGGTTGATTCTACAGGGGTCGCCCGGTTCGTCATATCGCGCGTGGCGCACGCAGATTCACCGGTACGGGCGCAGCGAAGAGCTCGCGTTTGTCATCGGCCGCTGCGCGCGCGCAGACGCTGCGATGTCGCTGCAGAACGGCGGGCTCAGCTGCGCGGCGTCGCGTACTGGTGGCACCTGCGCGCTCAGTGCGGGGACGCGTGGTGAGAAACTGAGAATCATGCGGCCGCGTGGGAGATGAAGGCGAGAGTTGCGAGGTGGGCCGCGCGGCTACAACTGGGGCGACCTTGGTTGTGCTCGGCCTCCTGCCGCCGATCTGTGCTCCTGCCCCTCCTATTGATCCCTCCTATATCTAACTTGTGATGAGCCACTCTGGTTTATCCAAAACAAAAACACGTAGGAAACCAGTTCTTTTTTTAGAAAATGGATTAAAACGGGAGGCTCGTCAGGTTAGCCTCGACGATCACAATGCATGCTCGAATCTGGTGTGTCCGGTAACTTGAAACTGAAAGTGCCAGTTCGTACCAGTCGGTTTTGACGTTGTACTGAGGGTATCTTCCCGCAACGAAACGGGCGAGTGGCAGGACGGTGGTGTCGAGGCTGCCGGCGAGGAATGTCTCGGCGCCGCAGAGGTCGTCGACGTGAACTATCGCCAGGGCTGGTGGCCGCAAGGCCTCTCAGGGTTTTTAGCTGCCCCTCATCACCTGAAAAAGAATAGCATCGCGATCGATCGATCCATCCATCCATCATCACCTGAAAAAGAAGTTCGTTAAGAGCTTCTTGATTTGATGCATGCCATATATCATATACGCATCTCTCACCGGATAGCAAGGAGAGAAAAGCTGGGACGCTTGTTCTGGTCACCGGCGTCGGCGCGGCACCCAGGGTGTACCCTGGGAACACGGTGATCGGGCTGATGTTCTCCTCCGCGAATTTGCATGCTGCCTTCTCCAAAAGCACCTTCGAGACACCATACGCCTGCAAACGCAAACGCGATAACAATGGGGTACTGCAAGCGTTAGGCAGTCGTCATGTTTTCATCAGTTAGTAGGGATGAGATCCATCCCGGCGAAAAATGAATCGATGAGATGGAGGCCTAAAAAAGTCGGAAGTAGAATGTGACCCAAGCTGGTGGCTTCTCTCTAGTCAGGTACTCGACGTCGGACCAGGAATCCTCGTCCAACACATGGCCGTCGCCTTGCAGCGGCCTGCCGGACACGGCGGCCGCCGACGATGTCAGGATCGCGCGCTTCACCGTGCCCTCTTTCACGCACGACCCCATCACGTTCAGGGTTCCTTGGACGCCGGCTTCAACCGTCTCTTTCTGCCAACGTAGCAAAAAAGCAGCTTCGACACAAGACAACAATGACGTCGAGCAGAGAAAATTAAAGCGGACTAGCTAGCTGTTTACCACAGGATTCTCTGACTGGATATTCACGGGAGCGGCGACGAGGAAGGCGTAATCGCAACGTTGACGGCTTCATCGAAACTGCTTTCTTCGTCCAAGTCGGCAAGGAAGACCTTTGAGGGGCCGAGTGCTTCCAAGTCCTTGAAATGGGAACTCTTCTCCATGTCATCTGAATACACGATTAGAATATTCAGAGGTGAAACTGAACTCTGAAAACTCGTATCATCGTGACATCATGGAGATTCGAGTCGATCAATTCCAGCATATGTCACTACATCAAGGATGCAACTATCGGTTGGAACATGTAAATATTTTCTATATGGTTCAGGTGAGAGTGCCATTTGGCATTTGCTAAGTAGGACTTGTTTCTGTTGTTCATGACGACAATTCAGCAAATATGCTACCGCTGAAGATTTTACCCCTGAATCTGAATGGAGGGAAGACAGAACAACGAAAAAGGGGAAGAATCACACCAGGGTTTCTGACTGTCGAATTGACAGCATATCCCTTCTCACGTAGCATCTTGATGAGCGCCGATTCGATAAACCCATTCCTTCCTCTCGACCACTGACATCGTCGGATGCTTCCAGCCTTAGACCCCTCCAGGCTCCAGCCCGCCTGAAACAGCTTAGGATGAGGTACAGCCACCGACGTTCCTCTGATTTGATGCCTGTCTCGTTCCGTTCTTTTCTAATTAAACGTTATGTTTTTATGAAAACTTTTTATATAAAGTTACTTTAAAATATCAAATAAATCTAAGTTTATAATAATTAAAACTCAATTAATCATGCGCTAATAGATTTTTCGTTTTGCGTGTGTTTAATCTTCGTCCTTATCTGCGAAACGAACAGGTACTAAATGCAAGCAGATGGTAGATCAATATTCCAACTTTATTTTAGGACGAGGATGCAAGACTTTGTTAACAATTATTACCGAAAGAAGCGTGAAGAACGATGTACGAAATTGTCCATATAAAATGGTTCAGTGATACGGAAATTGGTGGTTGATTCATGATTGAGTAGAACGGTATAACCGACTGTGCACTGTCTTACCGTATATATTTTAGGGGCTACGGGAACCGGTCAAATGAACTGACACATGCTGATACAAAACGATGGCTTAGCCATTCCGGCGTGATGTGGGAGCATGGCACTTGCACGCTTGGTGAGGGGACAAGTGATGAGTGAGAATCGTGTGACGACGTATAGGAGAAGGAGAGGACATGCAGCAAAAGATGAGGTGTGTGAGGTGGGTTGCGTGGGATGACGTACTTCTGATGCGCTCGATTACATCTGGGCCGACTTTTGTTGTGATAGGCTTCCTGTCTACTCTAGTTTACGGGTTAGAGTCCATAAAAAAAAGAGCTACTATCTCATAGTATCCTATTTGGACGGGTATCGGATTCTTACATCTATCGGTATCAACTTTATAGGTATTGGCTGATACACGTCAGATACCAATTAATTACTTGTTGGTATTAACCGATACTTATCGATACCATGTGAATACCCATTAGTTCTAAACATAGTATCCATCAGTATTAGTCAATATTTATTAGGTATCAGATCTAAGCTAAGAGGAGAAAAGAGAAAAAGATAGAAGATGGTTACCAATGTGATGGTTGAGACGATGACGGCGATGACTGCCCTTTCCATACTCTGACCAGCTGCGGCTTTCATTGTCCTCCTATGTGTAGAAGACTAGGCATCCCGTTTTAGGGATCATAGTGTATACGTTCCATTTTTATGGAAATTTTCAAAAACCACCCCATAAGTTTTTTGAAGTTTTACATTCCACCCTATAAGTTGTTTTGTTGCAAAAACCACCCTAGTTCGTACGTGCTTAACTGAATCAACGTGTTTTCATAAATTGTGAGCTGTCAATGTGGTATTTACGAAAATTAAATACTTCTAGGAGTATAGTCTCGACACTTTTTTTTTTGGAGATTCCACAAATAGAATTGCTGATGAGAGCTTAAACGTTGTCGCATTGAGTTTGGCTATACGCACACAAAAAAAAAATCAATGAAACATGAAGAATAAGTCTGATGCAATCACTTGGACAAGATCGATTCAGCTAGCGTAGCCTGTGGTGGCTCTACATCAGCGAAAACGGGCTGATTCGGTTAAGCACGTGTACATTGGGTGGTTTTTGCAACAGAACCGAGTCGGGTGTGTGCATTTGCAACAAAATATCTTATGAGGTGAAATGTCAAACTTCAAGTGACTTAGGTGGTTTTTGTAATTTTCTCTTTTTTTATCATACCTTGTAGATTATGATCGAAGTAACCATCTTTAGATCAAGCAAATCCTGATAGGATACAGACTACGGAGCTGTTACAGATCGTAGAATGGAGAGAGAGTGCGTGAGAGGAGAACGTAAGCCAACACAAGAGACACTGAGGCCAAGAATGACAGAGCTACGAAGCAAAAGAAACTATCGTGAGGGAGACGCGTAGGAGATGAGAGAGAGAGAGGGAGGGTCTCTGCATCAGCACCTGTTTGCTCATGCTCGGAATCGTGCCGGGATGTGCAGCCTCGGCGGCGGCGGCGGCGTCACGCGCGTGGAGGGCGGCGCGTCGTAAACTCGTCACGCGAGAACTGCGCTCAGTGCCTCGCGCGAGAAGTGCGGACGGGATTCCGTCATATAGCATAGCTTTCCCATAACAGAAAAGTACACACAGGGTCGTGAGGGACACAAGCAACCATTTCCTCCTCCCACTCTATCGAGAGAAAAAAAAGAGGTTCGTATCATGAAGAGATTTCCATACCGTGACACACAACGACTAATTTCACAAGAGAATTATTCGGTTCTCAGGACCAGCCCAGACTCCAAACTGAAGGAGCATCAGCAGTTCAGCGCGGTAGAATCTCCAGGGCATTGCCGTACTCGACAAGGTCGCCGAATATCTGATCCAGATTCGTGTGCTTGAACTCGAACCCTTCCCTGATCAGCTTCTCCGACGAATACAAGACTCTCGGCTTCTCAGGGAACCCTTCGAAGCTTCGAACATACGGACACGATCACTGGCTCGTCAGGTTGGCCTCTCATTGCATGCACGGCGTCAGAATCGAATGCATGTGCCGGTGACTTGGAACTGAAAGTTCCAATTCGTACCAGTCGGTCTGGACGTTGTACCGAGGGTATTTTGCTGCCACGAAACGTGCGATTGCCATGACGGTGGTGCTGAGGCTGCTGCAGATGTAACTCCCGGATGCCGACTCCTTCTCGGCGAGGAATATCTCGGCGCGGCAGACGTCGTCCACGTGAACTACCGGAATGGAGCCGTGGCCGCCAGGCCTTTCAGGTTTTTTAGCTGCGACTCATCACCTGAAAAAGAAACAGTACGTAATTTTAGCTGATTGAATTAGATTGGATATACAACTCTAGCTTATATTTATATATATATAATTATATTTTGTACGCAACACATATTAAAAGGAATTGCCAGATGGATTTGGTCGGAGGTGTCACGTTCTTTAACGGTGTGTGACCGTGCCGAGTCAACATGTGACTAAGGATGTTGTACAAGAAATGAATCTTAGAGACCGCTTAGCCGATACTCAAGCAGGTGGTGCTATGTGCCAGATGGCAGCCTGTGGTGGTGGTGGCTGGTGGTGGCTGGTGGGTCAATGTTGGTTCGATATTGGGGAAGATGTTAGGATGGTAGGCGGTGCCAACGACATTAAGGGTAGATGGAGTGCCCTTTAAGTATGTGATATGGCTACAATAATAAGAAGGAAAGACCAAATGCTTGTTAGCGATGTCGACAAAAACTAAGAAGGTTGGATTCTACCTAATAGCTAGATCCAGTATCCTTCTTGTGTATAAGGTGGCTATAGCAAGAAATGGTATCAACAAGATGACGGTGGACTGGTTGGTAGTGCTAATGATGGCTGAAAAGTGATGTTAGATCTAGGGTCTAGGTGTAGCTAGATCACAACAATTTGTGACTGAATCTATTTGTGTAGTGGCAAATTGCATTAGAGGGGCTTCTTATTCTCATTGTTCACTTAGATGATGTCGGCGAGTGAAGTCACTAGAGGTTTAGAGTTGTCAGATCTAAATCAAATGGATTTGGCTTACAAGCAGGATGGTGAAGGAGCCGATTAAAAGTTCAGGCAACATATTAAAATCGATTCAGTGTGGTTTTTTTTCATGGCTTATTATGCACCGGAAGACCAAAGCTTAGGTTTATAATATTTTTCTGTTTTGTTGCTATTGTTGTTTCTATCTTATGTAACTTGGAATTTAAGTATTAGGTATATATTTTTGTTTATTACCTAAAAATAATTATACTTTATATACAACTATTGATTTTAATGTATATAGCTATAATTTGAAAAATGGAAGGCGCTAAACTATCGGTCACATATATGCCATTAGCTCAACTCATATCAAATACTTATAGATAATAGATTTGATCTTTGTCGAGAAATGATTCCTACTTTTTTTAACTTTATGAACTAAATTTAATAAAAATTTCTTATATAAAAAACTCCACTAGCCCTCGAAGAAAAAATAATAATGGGATGTCACAAGCTATAACACGAGCACATTTTTATAAACAAGCTAAACATATGTTGGCTCTCAATCACTCTTTAACAAAAACTAAATTGTAAGAAGTGAGTATTCAATAAGTGATATATATATATATGCTATTGTTGACCGAATAAGAAAAAAATTGATATGTGCAATTGCGTAAATAGATAGAAATATGTATTATCAACTTTCAAATATGTGCATATTTATTACAATTTTAAGTAATATTACTAAAACTTTTAAAACAAATCTAATTGTATAAATACATGGGACAGCCTGGTAGTTCTATGTACCTATAAAATCCATCCCAACTAAGTATACTTAATGGCAATAAGTCATATTACCTCAATTATTTTTAGCCTTTGATCCATGAAAGGTGCAAATTGCGTCTCTTTTTCTCAAAAGCTAAGCCATACATCACAGTCATTTATGACCTTTGAATAATTTGAATAATTAACCAGATACGAGATATATAGAAAAAGAATGTGAAAGAAAAATCGTATAGTAACTAAGAAAGTAAACTTACTTATATCTACTATTTTATCATACAATTCTTCCGCAACGCGTGGGTTTCCATTTTGTTATCAAAATTTTTGAAAATTTCGGAACGAAAAAATGGACAAATTTTGACCAAATTTAAATAAATTTTCTTATATTCACAAGAAGATTGAAATTTTGACCCTGATTGCATCAACACACGGCGCTTTATACTCATGCAGCCGATTTACCGGGCTGTGAATTCTGACTGACCATGTAAATTAAAAAAAAAATAAAATCTGCAATTTTGTGTGTACCTTTCCGGGAGATGTCCTGTTGGCTGCTGACGTGAGGTAGTCGACGTCGGACCAGGACGACTCGTCGTGGACATTGCCGTCGCCTTGCAGCAGCCGGTTGACGACAGCGCCCGCCGAAGATGTCAGGACCACGCGCCTCACCGTGCCGGCTCTCACGCACGACCTCATCACGTTCAGAGTGCCTCGGACACCGTCTTCCACCAGTTCTTTCTGCCATTACCATCAAGCAGAACAAGTAAAAACAGAACGCCTACTACGTGTCTATGTCGGTGCCGCCACAACAGAAGTAACTAAAGTGCAAAGAGACATTATTTGCTATGGAGGAACTAGTTGCAAACGTGACGTAATTGAGCTTTCAATATATAATCCTTGGTGTCCTGGCAACCACCGTCGACTTGGGAGTGAGTGGCAACCACCATCTATCTAAATCCTTTGTCTACAAAAAACCACCGTCTAACTACCTAGGATAGCATGAACGATGGTTTGTGGAGACGGCTATGTGTTTACCTCGGGATTCTGTGACTTGAAGCTCACTGGAGCGGCGACGAGTGAGGCGTAATGGCAGAAGAGGCGTACGAGCCGTACGGCTGATATTTGTAAAATGTAGACGGTGTTTATCATATATTAAAAAATATTTTAGATGTTTCTAAAAATATTTTAATAAAAATTATTTTAGGTGTTTTATTATTTAATAAAAAATGTTTCAATCAAATACAATATTAAAAAAACTAACTACAACATAAATACCGTATTATATGTAATATATATATCGGAATATAATCATATTAGATATTAATAGAAATATTTAATTCTAAGGAATACAGAGGTTGAGGAGAAAAATAATTTTAAAGATATATATGAACATGCATGCAGTCTAGCGTTGCTGCTGCGTATGAGAGAGAAGGGAGAAAGAGGAGGGAGAGCACTGCTTGTGAGAGAGAAGGGAGAGAGAGGAGTGTGGGCGTCCGATTTTTTTGTTGATCGTGGGACGTTCGACAAGAAGCGTTTTCGGTAATGGCAGCCGGCAACGGCTTCGTCGAAGCTGACTTCTTTGTCCAAGTCGGCGCGGAAGACCTTCAAGGGGCCAAGTGCTTGCAACTCCTCAAGATGGGAGTTCTTTTCTCCATGTTATCTGAGACTCAGAAATTACATTGTGTAGCAGAGAGTTTCAGAGGCTAAACTAAATTATTTTTTATTTAAGAAAAAAGAGGTTAAAACCAATTATACTAAATGTTTAACATGTTTGTCTTATGATCTAAGCTAACAAACATTCTTTACTCAATTTTTAGTCTTAAACATATTTTTATTCATTTCTTATTTTCTTATAATTTTTTATAAGTATAACATTTCTAGAGTTTTTCTTTTTCTTATATCATATTCAAATCATCTTAACCGATATTAAATAATTTTTTTTAAAAAAATACAAAAATCATCTAATGCACGAGTAGGCTGCTACTGCCTGAATCTGCACGAAATTATGAACGGAAGAAGAATTTCACGGGGGTGTCTGACTGTCGTGTTGACAGCCTATCCCTTCTCCAGGAGCATCTTGATGAGCGCAGAAGCGATATACCCGTTACCTCCGGTGACGCACGCCGTCTTCCTCTCAACCGCCGACATTGCCGGCCAGTCGCCTCGATCTCCTAGCAGACGAGAACGATCGAGGATTCCTTCACCCAATAGAACCAAGCACTGATTTGGTGGTTGTGGTTTGATGATTGTGCTAAGGGTGCTATAGGAGATGAGGTTGCTGGCCTAATCGAACTAGTCTAATCTAAGCAGACACTGTGTCCTGGAGGGCACGTGATGCTGAAGATCGTCAGTCATAAACCACTGCGAAAGTAATGGCTCCATTCTCTCCACTTGCTGAAAAGAATACACTATCACTTGAAAAATCCATGATACTGTAAATACACGGTATGTGAAACCATATTTAATATACGAAAATCATAACTGAAGGGGTCAAAATTTTTGGACGATAGGCCACAAGAATTTGCAATGGAGCAAGTGCAAAAAATCCCTCATTTCCACGCCTTTCTTCCTCTGAATTGCTTTCCCGAGCGCTTTTGCTGTTTTTTCTTCTCCTGTCGAGAACGTGCTGCCTTCGCTCTGCTTGCAGCGAGTGGCATTTTCTTCTTGTGTTGTTTCTGCTTATTGCTCAGGCCACCAGTCTAAAACGCAATAAGAAGCATGTAAGTAGAGAAGGAATAAAAGCTACTACGAAAGAACAGTTCATGATCAGATCTCACAAGGCTACCATATAACCAACATAGGTTAAAATAGGCACAAAAAAAGGAGAATCATATAAATGGAGACCTTTTTCTGTTTCACAGCTGTTCTTGCTTGGTATTTTCCTCTATCCTCTCTTCCAGCTTTCACCATTTCTAACCTTTCCTCTTTCGTAAGCTTTCTCTTTACGTGAGCCTACATAAAGGAAAATGTTTTTCATATAAGCAAGTGTGTGTGAGAGAGAGTGTGCGTGAGCACACTGGCATGTGCGCAATGCGAGAGGGGGGAAGAGAGAAAATGCACCTCAAGCTTAGACGGGTCAACCCGTTTCATACTAAGCTGATCAGAAGAAGGCATTTTAAAGGTTACTGATTTTGCGTCACTACCCTTGCCTAGTCCATGTTGTGCAAGAGCCAGTTTTGCTTCTTTTTTTGCCTGAAACTCAAAACAATGTCAGATATACACAACTTTACCTTTTTTTCCCAAAAGAATGTAAAGTCCACAGCATGAACTACAGCTGGAAAAATTTCTCATACCTTTAGCTCCTTAATACGCTTAAAGTCTTCATCAGATAAAATTTTACTGGCTTCATCGCACAAAGTTTCAGCCTTCTTGGCTCCTGCTAACTTCTTCAGAGCTCGAAGGCTTGCATCTGCAGCACTAAGTTGCCCTATATAATCACTTAACTTTCTTTTATTCCCCTTACAACTGCTGTTTTTTGACTTATCATCCTGGTCACTGTCATCATCCTGATCAGAGCCTTCATCAGAATCATCTAAATTTTCACTGAGTTCCTCATCATCATCAGATTCAGATACATCATTATCCTCATCCATATCAGAGTCACGTTCTAGCTCATCATCATTTTCTTCACTATCATTGTCAGTGATGTCTTGACCCTCATCTACTTCCTCTTTATCGTCTTCATCCCCAGATGGTTGATATTCCTCTTTCATACCCTCATCTGTGTCAAGTTTGTTTGCTTCAGACAAACCATCCAAACTTTGTTTAGTACCATGGGCAGATTGTAACTCTTTCTCTTCATTAGAATCAAAAGCATCAGACTCATCGTCTGAGCCTTCCCCTCCTGATGAAAAGTCTTCATCTAGCAACTCAGCTCCAGGCACATCAGTAGCGACAGTTGCTTCTCCAAATGCTTTTGGCCGAGCCGTCGGATCAACCAGACGCCCACGATCTTTCTTGACTAGCAGAGAAGGACAGATCTGAATTCAAACCAAAAGAAGGTTTAGCTGAAATGAATAATCAAAGTAATCACAAAATATGCAAAAAAGGCGAGAACTGACCTCCCGGAATAAAGTAATTAGAGAACGAGCAGCGATGGAAACAGCTTTTTCATGGGACTTTTTGTATAAAACAAGATCCTGGAGTAGATCTTCATTCATCAACTGCAGGTATAACAGAAGAATTAAGAAAGGCATACTAGATGAATAACATAGATGGACCAAGAATACCTTCCTAAATATCTTACAACCCACACCAGTACCTCAGGTGGTACTGTAGTATGCAAACCTGCATGCGTGCTCTCGTGCATAAGTGACTAAAGTGCCAGGCCTACACAAGACTAAATGTGCCCTGGTAAAACCATGTTTATACCTCTTCAATTCTTCATTCAGTTAAACTTATATGCTTAAAACCTGTAGCAACTGACTATCAAATCATTTTGGACTACGCAAACAATCATTTAAGACTAGTGAAAAATGAAATCATAATTAGTGTTCCCTCTACTTGTGCATGTCCAGAGCACAGGAATTGTACAACAAAACATGATCACCACAATAACTTAATGAATCCAACACACAAATTTAAGGGATGTCTGGTCAGTAGCACTAGAAAGTAAGAGTACAGATTTGAGCAAGGTAAGTACCAAAGGTATTCTCATGCAGATCTCTCGCACAACATTCAAGCCAACAGCAATAGCCTAAAATGAGATTGGTTAGAAATATGCCCATGCTAGTTTCAATATTCAAATATTTTGCATATCCGATGAGTGTTATGCAAACCTCTGGGCGAGAGCGATCATGCACAAATTGATTTACTATCTGCTTAAACAGTGGCTCAACAGCATCAGGAGGCACCTGAAATTGAAGCATATTAATTTAGCTGAATTTGGACATAGCAAAAGAAGACATTAGTTACGAAATATAGGAAAAGAGCAAAAGTGTTTCAACCATATGATGGCAAGCCTGTACTGCTGCAGCAAGTAAAGTTGTCACATCTCGTTGATGAGGCTGCATCACAGAAAGGTACAAAATTTATGACCAAAGACGGTATAAATAAACGCTATATCTACCATAAGGTCACTACAAGATGAACACATGCCAAGTTAACAACATACTTGAACGTATCTTTGAAGATATGGATAGAAGTTCAACAAAACCAAGTGATGCAGCCCAATAGTCCTCGCTATAACCTTTAACATCATCATCCTTACCTGCAAGCACCCAAACAACGTTCTTTAAATTTGTATTAATGTTTATTGTCATTTAGTAAAAAAAGAAGAAATATTGGCTTTGTTGGAACATACTTGCACACATCACATGTAAAGATTTATACAGAAGGGAGCACATCAAATAAGAACAACCCCCAAATAGGGGAATGGAAAAGGGAATCCTTAATCATCGGATGGAATACATGTTGCTCACAACAGAGACTGAAAGCAACCAATACTTGCGTTTAAAAACAATGAATTATTGTACATTAGGGTTCCGATTCTCCAATGTTAGCTCCAACTACATACACTCGCATATAAAACTTCAGCAAAAAAATAGAAGTACTAAGTAATGATAGTTTTGGTAATTACATATAGCTTTTTAAAGAATGTCCACAATAAATTCTCAGAAACAAGGAACAGGGCCAACCTCAAACCGCTCGTTGCATTTCTGCAGCCGAGAGAAGAGCTTCTCAGCAAAACCCTGTCAGCAAGAAAAAGGAAGTTTCAATATCACAGTCAATATGTAAGTGACAACACTGTGAACAATTATGTGATTACACCATTACCCACCTGAGGATCCTTTAAATACGTCAGTGGTGAATAGTAATTGGAGCCAGTATCCTCAGTGGATTTACGTTGTTGCCTTTTCATACTACGAATCACACGCTGCAATTTAGCTTTCTTTTTTTTCTTAGTAGCAGCAGTGCCCTTGTGATTTGCCTGAGAAAGCAATGACAATAAAATAAATTATATATCGCAGGCATGGAACAGAAAAAAGGATGTAAAACAATATAAATCAAAATAATGCTAAAAATTCAAATAACCTTGTAAATATCTTCTTTGCTAAGAATAATTTGAGGGTTTTGAGCTTCATCTTCACTGCTCGATGCATCACTATCATCTTCTTGCTCAACGTTTTCATACCCAAGAAGGAACGAAATAGCGGCTATCATAATTCTGCATGTAAAAGACATTTTTTAGATGAAGAACACCTACTAGTAAACATATAGTATTTTCTGGCAATATGTACCTAGAAGAAACATGGAAACAAGCATTGCATATAGCATTTGCTGTACGATCATCAAACCAGACCCTTCGACGGTGAAGATCACATAAAATAGTGAAGGCCCTCTTTGCTCTCAACTCTTCCTCACCCTGGGAAACAGCGAAGCAAGATGCATAACTAAATGAGGTAGGAAGAGAATCATGAACTTATTCTTGCCACTATGTTAAACCCAATAGTACGAATCAATGCAATTGTGGCACACTGGCATGTCACAAACCTGTAGGAATGTGAAAAGGATGTTTTGCAGTTTACGATTCCTGGCTTCATTCTTGTGGGTTTGATTCATTCTCCTGATACTGTGTAAAATATGTGAAAATGCTAATTTTTTGACAGCCCGGTCCCCAATAACTTGAAGCTCAATAAATAACTCCATTGTGTCCTCCAGATCAACAATCTAAACATAAAAAAATAATGCATATGAGGGGAATTTACTCTACGGCCATAGGATAATTTCGTTCCAACCCACACGATTCGAACAAAATTTAATGCGAACTGAACAGATGAACTAAACTGGTGTCACCTTCCGATTAACCAGTAGTATCAGCGCCTGCACGAGGTGCACACGGAGCCCGGAGGGCAGAGAGCGCGCGTTGGTGTCAAGCAGCCCCCCAATCTGGTCGGGCAAGTCGGCGAGGTCCTCCGGGTAGAACGGCGCCACGTGGGCGAGGAACAGCGCGAGGTCGCCGAGCTCCTTGGCCACCTCCCCTCAGCCGCCCGAGGAGGACGTTGAGGCCAGTGCCGCTTGCTGCCGGAAGAGGAACACTGAGGACTCGAAGTGGCGCTGCAGCTGGCGGAGCTCCTCCTCGTACCCCTCCGGGTCGCGCTTCATCTTCGCCTGTAGCGCCGGGAGGCTCTGCCGCTCCCCCGTCCCGCCAATCGCCGAGGCCGACGCCGCCTCCGGCGTGAACGCCGGCGCGTGCTGACGAGGCATCGGCGCAAGGAATCCGGTGCCCGCCGCCGCCGCCGAGGTGCGAACGCTAAAACCCTAGGCCGCCGCAAAACCTCCCGGGAGAACCGATGACAAGAGGTAGTCGACGACGACGTCGGTGACTGGGCCGACTATTTACAGTTTACGTACGGCCCATTTATCTGGCTAAATTTGGCCCAGTGAGGCCAATTTTTTCTCCCGTCTCGCAAACCACGAGGCCCAGTTGGCTAGCAATCGTTCGCGGCTAGCCGGGCCACCGGACCGGCGATTCCGCCTCGGCGTCGCGCTCGGCGCGAGTCCGCGAGACGACGACTTCCCCGTGAGATCGCGGAGAAATCACGACATCGACCGTGTGACGGGGGCGCAGGCTAGCGCGACATCACGCGGCGTCTCCTCCCACCGACCGCGCGAGCGCGCGCGGCACCGGCAAGCGGCGGCGGCTGCGCGGTCGTTTTCGGCGGAATGCGCCGCATGCCTCCGCATGGTTCCTTCCATTCGTGGTCCTTTCAAAACAGGTTAGGCGGCCCCGACGCCCGTGACAGGTTTGGTGGCGAGCGAGCGAGCGAACGAGTGATCGAGCTCGATCATGGCCGGGGTCGCCGTCACGCCGTCGCCAGCACGCAGCAGCGCCCCTTGTCTCCCCCGGCGACCGATCGATCGGCAGCTAGCGACGCACGAGCTTACATGCGCGCGCCGCGTCACCTTCCCCGCGCCGCGACCGATCGATTCGTCAATCGTCCGCTACCGTGCGTACGCAGTGTCGGCTGGGACATGTACATACATTATTAAAAAAAAACAGCACAAACCGCTTTCTGAAAAACAAAACGAACGCCATTAATTTCTCTGTTTCTTCTCTTTGTATTTTTCTGGTTGCAGCACAGACGTCGTCGTCATCGTGTCATGGTGATTGATGAATATGACCGGGACTTTTGAAAATATATGCAATTATTATATCAGTCGCTTGGTCGATATGGAACCTGTTATTTGTTTTTCAGAATCTATCATTAATCAGAAACGTAGGTTTAGCTGGCAGAGGCTGGTACGGCGTACTATACATACATCTTGGCAAGAGGTACACCGGTCTGATATCGACCATACCATGTCACGTTTTGCGTAAACTGTAAGATAACGCATCACTGGGATCGCTAGGCCACTATCGGTGCAATTTTGGCTGTAATTGAAATTGCTAAAAGATTAAAGAATAATTTTGTAAATGTAATAATATAAATTATAAATTTAATTACTAAAAAAGTTTAAAATCAATTTTATAAATGAAGGACTTGTGTATATTTTTTTTAAAAAAAACATACATTTTAATGGTTCAAAATAACTTACTCACAACAGCCGATGAAAAATCTTTAAAAAAACATTCTCAACCATTCTTAGGAGTGCATGATAATTAATACACCCCTGATTAAACTGGATTGCATTCCAACACAGGGTGACATTTGTGCTCACAATTAAGCTTGCTGATACCAACTCGATTACTCAGACAACACCAACTCTAGCACTTTCATAAGGCCCTCCACAGTGTGCCGGGGAAGACAGAAAAATATTTGGGCCCACGGCAAACAAACCAGAACTGGCCTATCTCAGCTGCAACATATGAAAAAAAAAATAGCACCATAGCTATCTATAGATCTGGGATCCACAACTAAATAAAATATCGTTGTTCTTTTGTCTCCATCCGTTTTCTTCACGCGTGGAAAAAATCCTCTTCCTCTTTCCTCCTCCATCCTGTGTAAATATATTGTTATTTAATTTTCAGGCATCAATATATGTTTGTGTTCTGCTCCTATATTTGTTCAATTTTCAGGCATATTTATTTATTTATTTATTTATGCTCTGCTCTAATATTTTCTGGCCTAGTATGGAGTTGGCATCACTTTGCCACAATGTACGAAGTGATGCCCAAACCTTCTGTCTCCTCTTCAGCCATCACTCCAAGCACGCACTGTAGAGGCCTAAGTGGACCACGTTTGGCGACGACGAAACATGGTTCTTCGGCGAAAAACCATGCCTCTAAACTCAGGAACTTCAGAGACAGCAGCAGTCATGCTCTTCGCCCCACCTCATAAAGCACCATAAAAAATAAAAATGACTAGCTGACAACGTACGCCAAGCATCATTACACCGAACCCCTACGCTAATCACCATCATCGATCCATCTTAAACCGGTAAAGCACAACGCAATTAGGATTTGATCTCGCAACTCGACGAGACGAGACACCAATTTAACAAACACCAAATTGCTAACTAGCATCGCGTCGAATGTCCAACTCAGGCTCCAGTGGCGAAGTCACTGACAAGTTAGCTTAACAAGACGTGGCACCTCCAGAGCTGTTGACTCCCCGAAAGGACAAAGAAAACGAGGAGAGCAACGTCGCAACGTGCCTCGGCGCGGCCCGGCCCGGCCCATCAGGGGGAGGCCCAGGTGACGCGAATCTCGGAGCCCACGACATCGAAGTTGACCGTTCGAAGGAAACACCGAAAATACCCCTGACTAATCCATGATATTACGGGAGTAACACTGCCTCAGCCGGCGCGCCACTGCGACTTGGTCACCGCCGGCTTGAAGTGTAAACTAACACCAGTGGCAGTGACTGTAAATAAATGGGAACTGAAGGGTTGAGGTGGGTACCGCTGATGCATAAGCGTTCAAAATATTTCGAAATAGCTCGGCCGCCTCGTCCTCTTCCCCCTCCTCTCGCTCTTCTCCCCACATCTCTCGCTCAGATCCGAGAAAAGGGAGAAATCCATGAGAATTCGAAGATAATCTCCGCTCGGTGGCTTCGAAAGTTCGAATCCTCCCTAAGCTCGTCGGCTCCGCTGTTTTTCTTGAGGTTTTTCGGATCTAAAGCGCGGTTTTGTCGGCGCTTCCAAGCCACGAGATTCTCTGCCTTCGAGCTCACTCCATCCGGCCCCAAGAAAGCTCCCCTTCTCCCACCCACCGTCACTGAGGAGGAGAGAACCCTAACTATAACCCCCTAATCCTGCCACTAATCCCCGTTCATGGCCTCCTCCCTCACTCCTCGTAGCCCCAACCCGGTAATTTTCTCTCTTTTGTGAAAAAAGAAATCGCTTTTTTAGGGTTGATTCCTGGGAGCTTAGTTCTTGCGATTTGGGGGTGTGGCTGCTTGTTGTTGTTGCAGAAGAAGGAGAACTTGGGCAACGGGCGGCGGGGGATGGGGGTCAAGCCGGGGCCCCGCCGCAACGTGCTGTCGGCAATCAACAACGGCGGCGGCGCGAACAGCGACACGGCGTCGGTGGACGGTGGCGACGGTGGGGCTGGGCCGGCGGCGCCTATGATCGAGTTCAGCGGGAGGGAGGATGTAGAGCGGCTACTCGCCGAGAAGATGAAGGGGAAGAGCAAGACCGACTTCAAGGTGGGTTCTTTGGGGGGTTTCTTGGCGTTCGTTCTGTTGAAAATTTTGGGGGCGGGTTTCCTGAATTGGTTGGAGTTGGCCTTGTGCAGGGGAGAGCTGAGCAGATGAGCGAGTACATCAAGAAGCTGAGAGCTTGCATCCGCTGGTACATTGTGTTGGAGGACGGCTATTTGGTCGAGCAGAAGAAGCTCCGTAGTACGATGGATGCAGAGAATGCCCAGCACGCCGAGTTGGGTAATGGATTTGAATGCTCTTCTCTTTGTTGATTACATCAAGAGAACAATACTCTTTTGAGCATTCATGTGTGTTGTTTGGTAATCAGAGTAGCATCTCATCGTAGCGATATACTGCTGGTGATTGAGTTTCTTCTGGTCCTTTATGCTCGTCGTATTGTACTTCCAGAGGCCCAGCTTAGCAGTGATCTGGAAGAGCTGAAAGCTGCACATCTGAACTTGACGAGGCTGTGCGATTCATTGGAGGAGAGCTTTAACAAGGAGAAGGCCGACAGGCTGGTTAGAACTAACCTGTCGCATAAGCTGCATAGTTATGTGCTGTTGCTGTGTGCCTGTATGATTGGTTTCAGCCACAGCTTACACTTCTTGACCTTTAAACTGGCAGCTTGCTGTGGAGTCCTACGAGAAGGAGAGGCAACAAAGGGAATCGGCTGAGGCGTCCCGAGACTTGTTGTCGGTAGACCTGGAAAGAGTCAGTCATGAGGCAAAACGATTTAGTGAGCAAGTAGGTGTTCAGAAATGTTTTATGTAGTCTTACATGAATTTGAGTCGTGATGTCCCTTTCTGATGGGTGGAAATTGTGAATTAGCTTAAAATGGTCCAAGATACGAACAAAAGATTGCAAGAGTACAACACCAGCTTGCAGCAATACAACAGTAATCTTCAAGCTGATGCCTCTAAGAGTGGGGACATCATCTTAAAACTGCAAAAGGAGAAGAGTGCAATGATGGAAACCATGGCTTCTCTGAAAGATTTTAACAATTCAATGAAGAACCAGTTGGATTCTTCCAGGGTGAGTTGTGTTTGTCGCGAATTGAAAATTATTTTAGTTCTTTTCTTTTTGCAGTATAGTCCTTGTTTCGCTTAATAATTAATTGTTTTGATTTCTGTTAGACTTCTCAACAAGAGGCCATTAGAATGAAAGAAGAACTTATGAAAGAAGTGGATCGCCTTAGAATTGAGCTACACCAAATTAGAGAAGACCATGATCAGTCTGTTTCTCAAGTAAATACCTTGAGTGTTGAACTTGCTAATTACAAGGAACTAGCAGGAAAGTCTACAAAAGACTGTGAAAGCTTAAGTGTAAAAGTGTCAGCCTTTGAGGTTAGTGGTTTCAGATTCACCTGATCAATACTTTATGTGCACAGCTATTTGGCTCACCATTATGCTTCTGCTCAGGAAACATGTAGTATGCAACAAGAGCAGATTCAAACTTTACAGAAACAACTCGCAGTTGCAACAGATAAACTGAAGGTTCGAAACAATATCTTGTCAGTGCTGATTTACATGTGTGATACTATTATATGACGTTTGATCTGATTGTTTACTTTTGTAGCTTGCTGATGTTACTGCAATTGAGGCAATGACAGGATATGAAGGACAAAAGGTGAAAATAAAAGATCTGGAAGAACGTTTGGCATCTGCAGAATTTCAAATTGTTGAAGCTGACAAGTTACGAAAGAAACTGCACAACACAATATTGGTAATTGTTTCAAAATACTAGCACTTCTTCCTAAAACAATCTCGGTATTTTATTCACAGAAGAAAATTTTAGTAAATACTGAATTTTTTTCATCTTGCTATTGTTACTTGTTACTGATTGGCCTTTCTATTTGCAGGAGCTTAAAGGAAACATCAGAGTGTTTTGTAGGGTCAGACCACTTCTGCAAGACAATGATTCTAGTGGTGCAGAAGAAGCCCTGATTTCATATCCAACATCAGTTGAATCTGCAGGGCGTGGTATTGATTTGATGAACCAAGGTAAATCGTATTCTGTGGTGAAGCTAAACAGAGACTATGTTTCCCCACTAAGTTTTCAGTGGTAAAGCTAACCAGGGACTTCATTTTATTGTTTTGTGTTGTGTAGGTCAGAGATTTTCCTTCTCATATGACAAAGTTTTTGATCATGGTGCTTCACAAGAAGACGTGTTTGTGGAAATGTCACAACTAGTTCAAAGCGCGCTTGATGGATACAAGGTATGAATTCTTCACGACAAAAATGGAGTATCGATGAATAGTCTGTTCATAAGGTCCCTGTCTCTAGTAACTCAAATATCTGAGTTTTATTTTTTAACTTCAAGATAAAATGAATGCTATTTTAATTGATATTGCGGCACCCCATATTTTATCTCTTCAGCACCATCACATAAAAAAAATACATGCAAAAAACCGTGAACATCTATCTTACAAATGTATGAGTTCTCCTATATCACTTACATTCTGCATACCTATAATCACCATCATCTTGAAACTTCCACTGATATTTCTAGTTTATTTCAGTTTTGAAGTACTTGTCAATTTAGTATGCTTAAGTTATTTTTGCATGATGCAGGTATGCATATTTGCTTATGGTCAAACAGGGTCCGGTAAAACTTATACAATGATGGGTCCACCAGGGCGTGATCAGAAAGGCATCATACCTCGTTCTTTGGAGCAAATTTTTAAGACTAGTCAATCTCTTGAATCTCAAGGATGGAAGTACAGTATGCAGGTTAATATCCTTAGTGCAATGCAGATTCTGAAGTGTAGATTATATATAGTGTTACTGAGAGTTTTTCCTATGTACAGGCATCAATGTTGGAAATATACAATGAGACAATTCGTGATTTGTTAGCACCTGGTCGATCTAATAACTTTGAAGTGTCCACCGGTAAACAATACACAATAAAGCATGATCCACAAGGGAACACTGCCGTCACTGACCTTACTGTTGCTGATGTTTTTAGAAGCGCCGACGTAACTTCTCTTCTAGCGAAAGCATCCCAAAGCAGGTACTTATTCATTTCTAATCATTTACTTGTGTCCTGTAATTGTTTGCTCTAATGGGATTCACCATGATCAGTTTAATGTTATATAGTTTGAAATAGCAATGCTTTAGATATATTTAGATGATTTATCTCATCTATGATTCAAATATATTAGAGAGAGCGGAAACATAAGAGGGTTGATCTTTTATACAAGCTAGCACTGAATATCTGAATTCACATGTGTCAGTTAGTCACTTAGGCTACATATCAACAGTGAGTCTGATTTTTTTCACCGCATTGAACCAGATCTGTGGGTAGGACCCAAATGAATGAACAATCTTCTCGGAGCCATTTTGTTTTCACACTGAAGATATCTGGATCAAATGAGGTAGCTCGCTTCATCCATATTTTAGAATATCACAGTGCTGAAACTTTAGAAAATTGTCATGACAAGATCTGCCATGTCTGTCAAAGAATAATATCACAATATTTTTTTTCTTTTTCATGCTAACTAAACACAACCTCTGAAACTTGAGCAAATATATGTCACTCATTTTCTTTTGATCTTATTGCAGAACACAGGGCAACAAGTCCAAGGTGTCCTTAACTTGATTGATTTAGCTGGTAGCGAACGCCTTGCTAAAAGTGGCTCCACAGGCGATCGTTTGAAGGAAACTCAGGTGAGTGTGTTCATCACAAATTTACAATATTCTTATTTGATAATCACATTGTCTTATATGCTTGTTTTACTTATGTTTTAGGCAATCAATAAAAGCTTGTCAGCTCTTAGTGATGTTATCTTTGCAATTGCAAAAGGAGACGATCATGTGCCCTTCAGGAACTCAAAACTTACATACCTTTTGCAGGTGAGTGAATTGTGCTGTTGTGCAAATGGATGGTCATACAAAAACGTACAATTCCTGAATATATTTGAAACATGTTTCTTATAACTTCTGTTGCAGCCTTGCCTTGGAGGTGATTCCAAAACGTTGATGTTTGTCAACATTTCTCCGGAGGCATCATCTGTTGGGGAGACGATTTGTTCATTGAGGTTTGCTTCAAGGGTAAACGCTTGCGAGATCGGAATACCAAGACGGCACACACAAGCCCGGTCCTTCGATTCCAGGATGAGCTATGGCTGAAGTTGCTGTGGCCATCATAATGTGATGACAATCGATTGGCCCTGGGGATCATTTTGTTGAAGCTGATGAGGCCGCTTGCTTCTTGTAACTTGTACAGTAGGAAGGAGAGTGGCACTAGCGCGCTAGCGCGCTGTGAGCAGAAGAGAATACGCATGCATCCTGGCATGATGCCTTCTTTCTGTTGTAGCTGATTTGAGCATTATTAACTGACACTGCCTTGTATTTTTCTGGAGTAACTTTGTATGCAACCGTGGGTTCCCAATGGTGTACTGCCTTTGCCCGGCAGAACTTCGCTGCAGGCTCCTACAACAAATTGATGACTATGACATACATGCCGCGGAGGCACGAACTGTGTCGGTTGGTGCCATATAATTTGTACTCCTAACTCCATATTTCCGTTTTATTTCTGTTATGGAATGTACTCATGAAGTTTTTCAGTTGCAAACTTGGAATATATTCCACACAGCACAGAGGTGCACTATGCCCTTTTTTTTTCCTTTTGATTTTGAGATGCACTATGGTTAATGCCAGGTTCTTTTTAGCTTATTTACTAAATTGCGTGAAAAATTGCGTGTGATTTTGCAATTCATCGGTGCCTATTTTTTATTTATAGGTTTTGTCTCTCTACAGTCTATACCATGGTTGCCAAGCTAATTGGGGATTGGAATGTAGAATCTCTCTTTGGTAGTTCCTTTTGTATGATTGATTTTGGCACATACTGTTGCCATCACCTTTTTTTTTGGTATTAGGACCACCATTTGATAGGGTTGTTGGTATTAAGCTTGCCAGCTCAACTATTACTCGCACCATATCAAATCATCATGTTATCTTTATTTTTCAAGTATTCTGGATTGGTGGCCTGCTTGAAGGAACAAGGGAGCTTCTAGCGGCCTTCTTCGTTTCCTCTCTCAAAAGGGTGGGGTTTTTTTTTTCCCTTAAGCAAGATCTCTAAAATCCCATATCATGTTGAAATGATTAAACTTGGCAAAGCCCCTAAAGACCGGATTAATTTCTCATAGTTCTGTTCAGGATCAAAGTGAGAAGTTAAGTCTTCAACTAAACTGTACGATGATATGTACACCGAACTTGAGATTTGATATGAAATTATGTGACGTCCATCAAAATTTTGAGCCCATTCATACTTTTAAATTTTCTTGGTCTTGTCTCTACCTTTTAGTTAGCCCAGAAATCACAGTTTTCAGTTATTACTTGCTCTGCAGGGGTCCAAGGAATGACACTAAAATAATCCTAGCCTCAGCCAGTCCATGTTTTCGAGGTGATACTGTGACCTGTGTGTTTTCTTAAGTAAAACAAGCTATGTTATCCCCTCTGTAGCTTTATATTTAAATTAGATGCTGTTGCAGGGTTGCCACATGCAAACTCTCTTGGAATATGAAATATGTCAATTTAAAATTTACTCTAGAGCGGGAGAATATGAACTTATTGTCTATATTATTTGATTACTGTAATAACTAATACATGAAATACTACAACACGATAATACTTTACGATATCGCTGCTTTCAAGTGGCTAGCAACACAAATACATCACATTAGAGTTTTATTATCCACATGCCATGTGCACAATTTATTATTATACCAATAAATTGACAAGTGAGTATTAGACTACTAATTAATTAGACTATATATATATATATCTGATTTCTTGTAGTTTGTCTCATGATACACATTCTTATATAATATCAGAGTAAGTTTAAACATCTTCGACGCGCTAGCATTTTCTTACCGACGAGTCGACGTTTTCTTCCCGTCGCCGATCTTCTTCCCGTACTCCCTTCTCGTTCTCTCGTCTCGGTTTCTTTCTTTTTTTCATCTTCTCCACCACCATCTTTCATCTCTTGCTCCTTCACGCAATAAGATAACGGTCTTCATTCGTCTCCTTATCTCATCTTACACCCACCTTTCTAATAGTCAGGAGATAACATCTCTATTAATTTGCTACACCCACCATTACTTTTACGCTAGAAGATAAGATCTCTATTAATTTGCTACCCTTTCTGTATCATGGTCTTTATTCCCGTTGGACATATCTTTTATGTGGTTGGTATAAGCTTATAGCTTTTCTAGTACTGCATAGGATACTGATTCCAGAAGAAACTGCCAGCCAAAATAAGCCAGGGCCCACCGGCTGTAGAATATAAATCCCCATGCTTATCTAATCTGCAGGTGGATTGCCACTTCTCTTTCCTGTAGACAGTGTGATTTTTTTTTCTTTTATTGTTGGGGAAAGGACTAAGGAGGAGAAGACCAGTAACAAGGAGAGAGAGAGGTAGAGGTTTCTGTTATTGCTTCTTACGCCATATGGAGATCCAGCAGCAGAAGGGGGTTGGCAATTCCAAAGTTGTGAAGGTTGAGAAGGAGGAGGCATGGGATCTGTTCGTCAATCAAGCAAGCAACGGAGGCCGCCCTGTGGGTTTCTCCTTCCTTGCCTTTTCTTTCCCCCACCTCCTTCCTGCTTTTTACATGATGAGATTTGGTTCAATTTTCTAATGAAGTCTTTCGATGTTGTGGTTTCTCAAATCATATTTGTGTCGGTCCATGATTTTTGCAATTGCTGTTTGTAGATTATAATTGTGTTAGAACGATAGATTGGTAAAATTGTTTGTGCGTAGATTATAATTATGCAACCTGATTTCTGTAGTCATGTTCTTTTCGTTCTTTTTTTTGTTGTTGTTTCTATGTCTTTCTCGTTTTTATTTCGCTGTAATTGATGAAGTGAGTTAGAGACGAAAACTTTCTTGATGATGATTGTTCGCTGCAGTTGCACCCGGAATTTCTTTTTACTCACTCAAAAGTTAATCATGATTATATTAACCCTCGATGTTGTGCAGGTTGTTGCCCACTTTGGGGCTTCATGGTGTGTGACTTCGCTGTCTATGAACTACAAGTTCGAGGAGCTAGCTCAGACCCACCCTGAGATATTGTTCCTCTATGTGGATGTTGATGATGTCCAGGTAACCATTCTCCTCTCTCCTGGTCTGATGGCGTAGAAAGTGCACAGTGACTATATACCTCGGGTCTATATATATATATTATATATATTGTTCTGTCTAACACATGCATGTGTTTATCTATGTATTTTGAGACCAATTTTAATGGCACATCTCTTCTGAGTTGGTCTGGAAGTACATCTTCCGAGAAATTGAAAGGGGGAAGCAGATAGCTAACCTGATACTTCGACACGGAATTAGCTTGAGAACGTCCGTAGAATTTGGTGCTTCCATATTTGGTGTTCCATAGTTTCTACTTTCTACTGAAGATGATGGCGTAACCATTTTGCACAAAAAATGCTATGCATATATGCTCATTAAGTTGCTTTTTAGTAGCTCATTGAGCCAAGCTACTATCATATACTGTGCATGCAGAGTGTTTCGTCCAAGCTTGGAGTGAAGGCCATGCCGACATTTTTTCTCATCAAGGACAAGGAGGTGGTGAACAAGATTGTTGGTGCCAACCCAGATGAGGTCAAGAAGATGGTGGATGCTTCTGCTGAGTCCTTCGGGGCTACCGCTCCTCCTGATATAGTGGTGGAATAGATATGGTCATATAGCTGTTGCCTTATCTTCTGAAGCTTCTCTGTGACCGTGGGTACTTCTTGGTCAGGTCCTGAAAATGCGTCCGCATTGTCGACGTGTACATTCTAGCTTTCCTCCTGTGACTCTGAATGGTGTCCCTTTGAACTGGTAGGCTTGTGCCATGTGGTAGTTTGTTCTGCAGCTGTGGCTTTACCATTCTGTCTGAATTTTACATCTGTTTCGAGTTGAAGAAAGTATGGTTCAAAGTTCAGACTAAAAATTTGTGACAGTATCTGGCATGCCTAGTGCGTTGCCTTTTTCTCTTCACATGACGATGGATGGTATAGTTCCAAAGCGTAATCTGACGAAGAGCTATAAAATTGCAATGATCTCTGAAGCCACTGCAGAAAGTGCTCATCCCCAGGTGTAAGCAAGTGTCACGAGCAGCTAATTTAACAAATGCAAAATCTCTACCCCATGTTAGGAGGTTGGTTGCACCGTTAGCTCGCTGGGGTACTAACGATCATTAGCATAACAAAAGTTCTGCACTTAAATCAAAAGAATTTACATCTTAAATGGCTCTAATCTAAAGCACCATACCTAACCACACCTAGGAATGAACAAAAATTGCAAGCTGGACTTTGGTCCAGTGCAACATGTGACCAACTATGGACATGCCACCGGTTGTCTTGAGGCCTTTCCTGTGCTCCACTATTCAATCCTCCAAAATCAGAGTACAAAAGCTAAGAAAAAAAAGGAAAAAGAGAAATAAAAGTAAGAGCATCATTGGACCAACACCGTGGACCCTCACCATAATCTGCACCATCAAATGCTCTGAAGACCACTGTAGCATTTTCTGAAACTGTACACTTCATTTATCACCTTGTCCCAGACTCCCAGTTAATTACCTTTTTCACTAGCTGTGTCGGCAGAGTAGTGCAGCTCCTATCACTAACAGCAGACAAATTTAGTTGCAATATTATAGCAACTATTGTACCTGAGTTAGATTGATGTAGAACTAGCTTAGGCCCTATTTTTAAATAAGTTTTTGTTAACATATTTTTTAAACTATTAAATGATAAATAATAGTATGGGAGTTGTTTTATAATATCTAATAAATCTATATTTTTTAAATTTATAATAATTAGAACCTAATTAATAATATATTAATAGTTTTATCGTTTTACGACATTAACTTCATCTTCAAAGTAGAAACGAATACACAGCAAAAATGAGACTCTTGCCATAATCTGAATTTCTGATTGACCATCCTGATATGTTTTCTGCAATTTATATACCACACTGACTAACTGAACAGTGAGCTGCACTGACTGCAAAGAGATTAAAATGTTCAGAAACATGCGGTGATCATTTCACTTCAATAATATGATGATTAGGTCGTGATACTAACAAACCTCTAGCTCTCTCTCTCCTTCACGTGAAGCCTCGCACGAGTGCAAAGCCAGCACCACCCCCAAAGCGCAAGGCGAGTTGGCCAAGTGAAGTGCTCCCTCCCAACTCTGCACTGGATCCCTCTCGCCATTGCTCTCTCCAGCCTCTTCTTCCCTTCTCGTCTGCTTCCATGAGTGCTCTCTGTTACATCAGCTGCGGCGTTGCGTGCTGTTGTGAATTGTGAGAGAGTGGTTGCCGACTTCGCCGGTGAGGAGGAAGAAGCAGAGCTTCTAATGTGCTGCTACGTGGGCAAGGCCACCAAGATCTTCCTGTGCCTTGCGGCGGCGCTCATTGTCGTGGTCCTCGTCCTGGGCTTCGGGCTGGCCCACCGGACATGGGGCGAGAGGAAGGTCCAGCCGGACTGCCAGTGGCCCGACTGCCATCTCCAGCCGGCGTACGGCGGCGGCGACCAGCTCCCAGCCACCTCCGGCGCCAGCGGCGGCACGCCGCCCAGCGACCCGCTGACGGAGCCGGCCGTGGCCGCGTTCCCCGGGGTCGCTTCGGCTTCGGCTTCGTCCGCCGCGCCGCCGACGGCGACGAGCATGCCGTACCTTGCGCCGCCCAGCCCGTTCGCGGTGGGCCTTGCCCCAGCCCATGCGTGAGAGCAGCAGCTATAGTTTGGTTGCTGAATAATCTTTTCTTTCATTTTCTGTTGTATTTTTCTGAATTTTCAAATATGACTGTGAATTATTTCTACAGTTTTGAGTTTTTGCTGTTTAATCCGGTCTAGTTTTCTGTCGTTTGGTGATCATTTTGGTTGGATATAAATAACGATTTTCTTTCAAGTGTTCTTCACTTCAGTTCATGCGTTTAGTGTTCATCTTTGCAGACTTGTAGTAGTCCGTGCAAAATAAGCATATCATTACTCTAATCCCCTCCTTTTATATTATTTTTAATAATGCTCGTGGTTGTTTATCTGGTTCGGTGCAAGTTGCCGCACAGGCATATTTTGTCCTCGACCGCCCGATCAGTAAATCAGGACCGTCCGATGTTAATACCTAATTAACTAGTAGGATCATGGTAGCACAAGAGAATTTTACCGTTGCTATTACCTGGATTTTTCCTCTTAAAAAAAAGTAGTAGTCGAATTTTGAGGGTTTGACAGTTCCGTTGCTACGCCCAATAGTCACTGACAGGTGGGGACATGCGAATTTTCGACACCATATACTTTTCCTAAGAAAAAAATTAAAATACACGACCAGTCGTCTAGTCCACCTCTCGCCCTTCCATCACAAGACATCTCCGCAACGATTTCAAGCTCCAACAAATGGAAATATTTTCCTTTCCCGCTCCCTCGCGCCCACTGACACGCGGGGCCCGGTACGAGGGCCCCACAGGTCAGTCGCACGAGCGCCGGAGAAACTGACGCCTTGTTAAGTCCCAGGTTTCCTCTCGGCTTCGGAGTTCCGACTCGGCCGCGCGCCGTCACGAACCGCCCGCCCCTAAATCCCCTCGCTTTTCGATCCGGTTCCCTCAAAATTTGGTTGATTTGATTCGTGCTCCCCGCCTTCGATCCCTCCAACGGATAATCGCCGGCGACGGCGAGGGCTCGCCGATTCGGAGGAGGTAACTTAACTCCCTGCAAAACTGGTTCTTTTTTGGTGCTTCATTTGGGCCAGCGGTTTGGTTCAAATGGAATGCTACTGTGAGGTGTTGTTTTCGATGCAAGGGGTTGCGATTTGTGGGAAATTTTGATTGCACCAGATCGTTTCGCGGCGGATAGGTGGCGGCTTTGAGCGGATTTCGCTTAGGTAGGGCTTGGGGATTGGTCGATTGGGCGGTTTTGGGGGAGTTTGAAGCGATCGTGGGCTTGATTAGGGTCGTGCATTCCCGTAGGCGGTGCTCAACTTGGTTTTTCGAGTTGTTTCATTGTTGTGTAATTGATTCGCCGTTCCTTGTTTATGGCGTCGCTTGTGTGATGACATAGTCCTGTTCATGTTGTGACATATCTGCTTCTTTTAACATTTGGCCCTTGGATAAACTGCGAATCTTTGAGCTGTGATTTGCTTTGAAGCGGGTGCTGCATGTCGATCAATATATTTAGCCTAGGAAAAGCATTATTGTTACTTCCTTAATATATTTGCCCTTGGTTTAGGCAAATATTGCTCTTGTTGTAAAAAAGAGTTATATATATATATATATATATATATATATATATATATATATATATATATGGTGTTATTTGCAACCCTTGTATGCACTAAGTTGCCGTTTTACTTCCTATCTGGGCTATTGTAGTGCCCCTTGAAGAATTAAACCACAGTTACTGCTGCAAATTACTTAATGCATCATTTTTTTCAGACTTCTGACTTCCAACTCACAAATTATTTTGCAGAAGATAGTATTCAAGTGGGTTGATCAAAATAATTTGGTTACAGTGTGCTGGAGATAACATTAAGATAGTGTGGTCTGACCAGGCTTGTTGGGAATTAGTCAAGCTAAGCATCGCAGATATCTGACAACAGAGACTTGATGCACATTCTTGCTAGCAATATGAAAATTATTGACTTGTGTTCAGACAGTGAAGAGTACTTCAGTCCGTGCTTAGATAGAAAAGACAATCTTGATTCTGACGATCCCAATGATGGTGTTAACCAGGTCCCTGTTTTGCACAACACAACATTTGGCAAGAATAGTGCAGAACTAGTCAGGATGGATGACGATGACTGGTTAAACAACCCTCATGCTTCATCCTCTTATAGACCTGCTGAGAATAGATCAGACATTCAAAGCAGCAGCGGTGTCAACACTGACTTAAACATTCAAAATGGTATTTGGCAATACAGGACTCTTCCACATCCCTTCATGAGCAGCAGCTACAAATCTTATCCACTTTCTCTAACAGGTGGTAACAATATTGAAAGTACACATCCCACTGTGAAGCCTAACCTGCTATTGCAAGCGGCCACAAGCCATATGTTAGTTACGGCCTAAGTGTTTCAGCTGATGATAACGATGGTGAGTAGAACTATCCTCGATTAACTTGAAAAGTACACTGCTGTAACTTGCGATTAGTACAACTAAAGTTTTTCCCTTTTGAAACCTCTCAGATGATGTCTATGAGGTTCTGCTTCAATCATTTCCATTCAGTCCTTCAAGTTTAGGTGACAACAGGATCGAGGAAGAATCCACTGGGAAGTACAACGGCTTTCAAACAAGTGCTGCCAATGGAATTGAGATGCCTACATCTGCAATATCAACAGGCTGGAAGCTACCTATTAATAGCAACTGAAAAGTTAAAACTGATAATGATGATGTTAGTATACCATAATTCCCTCAAATATTCTGATGGGTGATCGCACAAAAAGATTTGTACTAGTATAAAATGTGATATTAGTAATTTTTTCCCTCTGTTTGAAACTTGCAGGTGGTGTCTCTGCATATGGAGGTCTGAATTCACATAGGATCTTTCTCCCATCAGTGCCATACAGAAATCCTGTTAACAATTTTGGAGTTAATGGCCTTGGCACTCAAAGCCACTTAAATATAGAAAAGAGGCTTTTTGGCCATGATGAGAGAGCGGTGTATGATGAAGCCCTGAAGATATAGAATATAATTGTGTGGTGATTCAATTTGATTGTACTTACTGAGGATTATACCTTTTTAAAACAAAAAATACTGTGCAGCAAATCAGTCAAGAAAGAATGGAAGAAGTTTTGCCTGAAGGTGTAATGTCAGTATCACTCCTTAAGCACCAGGTAAAGTTCATCTTTTGAAAATCTTGGCTGTGTGATAATTCTATTTATTCTGCTTATCCTGTTAACTGTATGTTCTTTGTTATTGAAAGAGAATAGCATTAGCTTGGATGGTTTCCAATGAGAATAGTTCACATTGTTCAGGTGGAATTTTGGCAGACGATCAGGTTATTTCTATTTTCTACCTTCATAGCAATTACTTGTTTTACTAGATCCCCTATCTTATAGGGGCATAACTTTATGTGACACAGGGTCTTGATAAGACAATATCAGCTATTGCCCTTATACAAAGGAGAGAGTTCATCACTTAAATTCATGTATGTAGAAATGTGTACAGTGACTAAGACCCCGAGTGTATATAAGAGGGGTTCAGGTCTATATATATACAACCCAGGCCAGTGGTTTAACACTCTCCGCAATTGCAGCGAGAGAGGAACGAACGCAGAGACTGGACCAAAAACTAGTGAACAAAGGTGTGGGCAGGCCTTTGGTCACTATATCGGCGAACTGGTGCGCCGATGGTACATGGAACACCCGAATCTATCCTAATGCGACCTTGTCACGGACAAAATGGATATTGATCTCGATGTGCTTGATGCGTCGATGATGAACCAGGTTGGCGGTCATATAGACGGCACTGACATTGTCGCAGTAGACGACGGTCGCAGAGGAGAGGGGTGCACGGAGCTCCTGGAGAAGCTGGCGAAGCCAGCAGCACTCGGCGATGGCGTGGGCGACGGCGCGGTACTCAACTTCGGCGCTAGACCGGGACACTGTAGTCTGGCGTTTTGAGGACCAGGAGACTAGAGTGTCGCCGAGGAAGACGCAGTAGCCAGACGTAGAGCGTTGAGAGTCGGGGCAGCCTACCCAGTCCGCGTCGGAGTATGTGGTGAGGGAGTCGATAGGGCTGGAGCTGAGATGCAGCCCGCTGGAGAGCGTGTCCTTCACGTAGCGTAGGATGCGCTTGAGCAGCGTGAGGTGAGGTTCGTGCGGAGCGTGCATGAAGAGGCACACTTGCTGGACAGCGTACGTGAGGTCGGGCTGTGTGAGGGTGAGGTATTGGAGAGCCCCGGCAAGACTCCGATACTGAGAGGGAGAGTTTGGCTCGAGTGTCGACCAGGGTGTCCGTGGGGTGACAATCGGCCATGCCCGCACGCTGGAGAAGATCGATGGCGTACTGGCGCTGGGAAAGAAAGCCCGTGAGAGGAACGGGTGACGGAGATGTCAAGAAAGTGGTGGAGAGGATCAAGATCGGTCATGGCGAACTCAAAGTGGAGTCGGGCCATGATCTGGTCGAGGAGAGATGTCGAAGACGCTGTAAGAACAATGTCGTCGACATATAGAAGGAGATAGGCAGTAGCAGAGCCGATATGGAGAGTGAACAGGAAGCTATCGGACGCAGAGGCCACGAAGCCGATGTGCCGAAGATAGGCAGCAAAGCGCTGGTACCCGCACGAGGGGCTTGTTTGAGGCCGTAGAGGGAACGTTGAAGAGGCAGACATCGTCGGGACGAGAGGGGTCGACGAAGCCTGTGGGCTGCTGGTAGTAGACCGTTTTCGTCAGATGACCGTTAAGAAAGGCGTTCTTTACGTCAAACTGATGGATCGGCCAGGAGTGTGAGGCAGCCAAAGTAAGGACGACCCGGATGGTGGCGGGTTTGACGACGGGACTGAAAGTCTCGTTGTAATCGACACCGGGCGTTGGGAGAAACCCCGGACTACCCAGTGTGCCTTGTGACGGGCAAGGGAGTCATCGGCGTGAAACTTGTGTTTAAAAATCCACTTGCCGGTCACAATGTTGGCGCCGAGAGGACAGGGGACGAGACGCCATGTCTCGTTGTCCATTAGGGCCTTGTACTCGTCGGCCATGGCCACGCGCCACTGAGGGTTGGCCAGGGCGGAGCGAGAGGTCGTCGAGATGGGCGAGATAGAGCTGTGGACAGTGGAGAGCCTCTAGTGCTTGGTGGGGCGGAGAGACCCGGTCTGTGAGCGAGTGACCATATGAGAGGTGGAGGGAACGGGAGCCGATGGGAGTGCGGTAGAGGTGGGAAGAACTGGTTGGGTGGGGGCGTCATCGGCTCTGGATCGGCGACTGTAGGTGAGAGGAAAGGAGAGAACTAGATCGGCTTGAGCCGATGGAGTCGGATGAGCCGATTGGTCCGATCGGTCCGATGGAGATGGAGTAGCCGATAGGGAGGGGGAGCCGATGGAAAAAGGACAGGATCGGCTAAAGCCGATGAGAGTGGTGGGGCCGATGGGGGTCCGATCGGTGGGACATCGGACCGAATAGTAGTAGGATAGGTGAAAGGTAAGTCCTCAGCATCGGCCGATGAGGGGGCTGATGGGGAGAACAGTGGAGGAGACCGGGTCGACACGGTGTTGGTGAGGAGGAAGTCGAGATCGCTAGAGGAGGATCTCGGATGAAGCAGACCGAAGGAAAAGCATGTCTCGTTAAAGATGACATGACGAGAGACGATGACCCGTTGGGTGGAAAGGTCGAGACATCGATATCCCTTGTGAGAGGAGGGATAGCTGAGGAGAATGTAGGCGGTGGAGCGGGGAGCAAGTTTGTCGGAAGCAGTGGCAGTAAGGTTTGGGTAGCAGAGGCACCCGAAGACGCGAAGGTGGGAGTAGTTCGGCGCCGTGCTGTAAAGAAGGGCATATGGAACGTTGTTTTGAACTGAGGAGCACAGACACCGATTGAGGAGATAAGTCGCAGTAGCCAGAGCTTTTGCCCAATAAGTGGTAGGTAAGTGGGCGTGAAATAGTATAGTATGACTTATGTTGTTGAGAGTGCGAAGGAGACGCTCGGGTTTGCCGTTCTGAAAAGAGGTGTAGGGGCAGGAGAGCCGTAGATGGATGCCCTGCGAGGTGAGGAAGGTTGTAACGGTACGGTTAACGAATTTCGTACCGTTATCGGCTTGTAGAGCCTTGATGGGGAGGTTGAACTGAGTAGAAACGTATGTGGCAAAGTTAGCGAGGTGAGAGGCAACCTCGGATTTGCTGATGAGCGGAAAAGTCTAGCAATAGTATGTGTAATCGTCAAGTATGGCAAGATAATACTGATTACCGGAGACACTTTTAACTGGAGATGTCCATACATCACGATGTATAAGTTCAAACAGGCACGAGGTACAAGAGAGAGAACTAGAAAAAGGCGCTGGCAGCCTTGACCTTAAGGCGCTAGCAGTATAAGGAGACAGAGGAGTCTCCTTGTATTATGGAATGGAACTCGTTGAGGAGGAAGATGGCATGGGGCTGTTTGTTCGCGAGAAAGATCCACTCGATAGCCACCCAAAGATCCTGGGCGGTAGGGTCGGTATCGTCCATGGTGAGGTCGAGGACAGAGTCGTCGACCGAGCCGAGCAGCTAGCTACGAACGTAGCACTCGGCGATGTCCCACTGGGGGTCATCGGGGCGAGGTGGAGCGGAGCCATCGATATGTGACCGTAGGCCAAACTTTCCACAGAGAGATTTGAAGAAGAAAACCCACTTGAAATAGTTGGCGTTAAGGTCAAGAGAGATAGTAACGTGAGATTTCACGTTCACAGCAACGTAGGGGGGAGAGAAGATCGACAAGGTGGTGCCCGAAGTGTGGTCTGAGGCACCGAGAGCCGGAGCAGACTCGGTGACTGGGAGAGTGCCGGAGCTGAGGGCGGACTCGGTGGCCATGACGAGAGAAGAACAAGGACAAATAGCCGTTGGGAGGAAGAAGCCGATGGAAGGACTGATCGGCCGATCAGAGAGATGAGAAGCCGATAAAGAGTGGGCGGGCCAGCCAATGAGGAGTGGTTGGCCGATGTAGAGTAGGCAGTGGAGTAGGTGAGGTAAAGGTGGTGGCAGAGTAGGTAGGTCAGAGAGTGGTTGGGTCACGGACGTGCGAGGATTCACGTCTGTGAAGAGAAGATTCACATCCGTGGACTCGTGGAGGCCAAGGAGTGGAGCGGACGCGAAAAAGGCGGAGAGGGGCCGGACGCGAAGAGAAGATGTTCGTGTCCGGGAGGCAGGGATTCGTGTCCGTGGATACGTGGACACGTCAGATTGGCTCGGATGTGAGGGAAGAAGGTTCGCGTCCGAGAGCCGTTGAGTGTGTCGGAAGAGCAGGAACCGAGGGAGGGTTCCAGCCGATGGAGGGTGGATAAGTCCAGCCGATGGGAGGGCGGACGAGTTCAGCCGATGAAGACAACGAGCGCAGAGGTGCGCTGGCGTTAGAGAAGAAAGGATGCACGAAGCAAGAAGAAGGGCAGAGACGGGTGCGAGGCGAGACGAGAAGGCGGATGGAGACTATCGCCTTGTCGCGCAGAGGTGGAACGGAGAAAAAAAAGTAACTGCGGGAAAGACGGGGAGAAGAAAGAAATGGAGACGAGAGAGCGAGGAGAGTACCGGGAAGAAGGTCGACGACGGGAAGAAAACATCGACGAGGAGGAGGAAAAAGGTCGGCTCGTCGGTGGGAGAAAGCTAACGCGTCGGAAATGTCTAAATTTATTCTGATACCATGTAAAAATATGTACAGTGACTAAAACCTCGAGTGTATACAAGGGGAGGTCGAGTTTATATATATACAACCCAGGCCAGTGGTCTAACAATATCTGCTGATTTGGGCAGCATGAAATCTGTAGCTAACCTTGATGAGGATGATGAAGTAGTGATAGTCATGGACAAGAAGCAACTGAAGGGTGACTCGGTGAATAAACTACAGGATTCAACACAGTTTCCATCATCAGAAGCAACAAGTGATGCCGCTGATCTGAAGCCCTGGGCTAGTCTACCGGGTCTGCTGTTGATAGCATGGTAAAGGCTGTCAAAGTTGAACCCAAGAAGAAGAATAGAGTGAAACCACCATCTTCTTCGTCAACATCGAGGTCTGCTAATAGATCAACTGTGGGAACACTGGTGGTGTGTCCAGCCAGCGTTCTTAGACAGTGGGATAATGAGTTGGCTGCCAAGGTTACTGAAAGTTCTAAATTGTCTGTTTTGGTTTATCATGAAGGTTCAAGGACTAAAGATCCAATTGAGTTGACAAAATATGATGTTGTTGTCACCACATACACACTATTGTAGCCCATGAGGTACCCAAACAAAACTCTGATGAGGATATGGAGGAAAAGAACAGCGAAACATATAGGTTATGTCCAGCATTTTTTATTGGCAATAAAAGAAAGAAAAATAGCGAAGCAAAGAAGCAAAAGAAAACTAAAAATTCAGATGCTGACCTTGATGGTGAACCACTTGCCAGAGTATGATGGTTCAGAGTTGTGCTCGATGAAGCTCAAACAATAAAGAATTACAATACTCAAGTGGCTAGAGCCTGTTGTGGACTGAGAGCAAAATGGAGATGGTGCTTATCAGGAACTCCTATACAAAATGCAATTGGTGATCTGTATAGTTATTTCCATTTCTCGAAGTATGAACCATATTCTGTGTATGGCTTCTGTCGCTCAATGATAATACACCAAATTTCTAGAGATGCAACTCGTGGATATAAGAAACTCCAAGCTGTCTTGAAGATAGTCATGCTTTGGCACACAAAAGGTAAAATAGAAAACCATGACTACATATATATGTCTGCAACTTTGTACTTTTTAGTTATGTACTATGTGAAACCCACATCCCATTGCCTCGACGCTTACTAATTCCTGACAATAATTGTTGGTATTACTCACAACTATGAAAATTTAATAAATTGATATTGATTCATTATATATGTATGTGTTGGAGCATAATATATATGATAATATGATATCATGGAAACATCAACTTTTACTTGGAAAAATGCAAACTCTTATCTTGGATCTCTAGCATTTTATGGAAATCATGAAATACATCTGAAAATCTGGAATTTCTGAAGGTGGGGAACAAAATTGAAAGAGTACTATCTTTTTGGGCGGAATTATATTGAGTACCCCGTGACATTCTGTTTATTTATTTGTTGCTTGAGTTGATGTGTTCAGCTTCAGTACTTTGTTGCATATCTTGAATTTGTAAGATGTGCTTTCAGCGCATATGGCTGTTTTTTTTTGTTTTCACTGGTTCTGATGTTGTCTCATTAATCTATTTTTTGGACTGTTCAAATACAGAAACACTAATCGATGGAGAACCGATCATAAAATTACCACCAAAAACGATTCAGCTGAGAAAAATAGACTTCTCAAAAGATCATTTTGATACTGTCCGTTCATAGATACTGTCCGTTCTCAGTAGCATCCGTCCTAGATACTCATTATTTGAACATAGAACTGCTCGGTTTTGATGTAATCCTAACTCAGTCGTTGCTGCAAGGTCTTAGAATAGCATCATATCGATTCTCTCCATACAGTTTGTTTTCTATGTTTTCTTATCCGATGAACACTTAGCTGTATTGCGCCCGCGGCAATTGTTTTTTTACCTTCCATCTTTCCTTTTAACAAACAGAAGCCAAGTTTTTACATTATCTTTGTAAGCACAAGTAGGTTTAGTAGTCAATAGAGTAGAGGCAAATGCCTTTATACCATGTTCAGTGTGATTACTTTTCTTTTTCAAAATATTCTCAGTGAAATTTCAATGCAAAATGTTTATACTCCATGTTCATACTACAGGAATATGCTGCTGCTGGGACAATAAGAGAAAATTATGCAAACATTCTTGTATTGCTTCTGTGACTTCGGCAGGCTTGTGACCATCCTCTTCTTTTCAAGGGAAAGGAATCAGATTTGATTGATACTGGTTTTATAGAAGTGGCAAAGCAACTTCCTAATAAAAAAAGTGATAAATTTTCTTGGACAGCTAGAAGGAGACTACGCAATTTGTTCCAGATGCAGTGTTAACTTTGAATAGCTTCTTTTATGAAAAAGCAAAATAAGGAATTCAGAACAGGGTTGTCATGTGTGTGTGATTAAACAATCAGTGGTTTAATTTTATCTGAACTGTTTGTTACTCCACAGATAATTAGATAACTACGGTAATTCAATTCCTGCACATTTTGCAGGACCCACCTGAGGATGCTGTTGTAGCAACATGTGGTCATGTTTTCTGTTATCAATGTGTACATAAGAGCTTAACAAGTGATGAGAATGTTTGTCCCTCCCCTTTTTGTGGGAAAAAAATAAGCGTTGAATCAGTTTTTTCACCTGGAGTATCAAGGTTTTGTATAGCTGATAAATTGGAGTCTGCTGCAACAACTAGTAGTTCTGTAGCAGCAGATGGCTCCCCATCAATCTGTGAAAGCAGTTACAAATCCTCGAAGATCCAGGAAGCCACTGGCATACTGAACTCAATCGTCAATACACATGCCCTAACTGGGAGTGATACTATTGAATCAAGTCCTAGTGAAGTAGCTCCTTCTAAGGCGATAGTATTCTCCCAGTGGACTGGCATGCTGGACTTGCTGGAGATTTTGCTGGATAGCAGTCGTACATAATTCAGAAGGCTCGATGGTGAGATGTCTCTCGACTTAAGAGAAGCAGCAGTGAAAGAGTTCAACACTGATCCAGAGATACTTTTCTGACGTCTTTCCTCTCTCTCTCTCTCTCTCTCTCTCTTCGATATTACATGTAGATATTCAACAAAAATAACTTATTTCATTCTTCAGGTGAGAGTAATGCTTATGTCGCTTAAGGCTGGCAATCTTGGTCTAAACATGATATCTTCTTGCCATGTGATTATGATTGATCCATGGTGGAACCCTTATGCCGAGGACCAGGCAGTTGATATAGCACACATAATTGGTCAGACCCGTCCTGTATCTGTTTCTCACTTAACTATCAAAGGCACGGTGGAAGGTCGCAATTTAGCTTTACAGGTATCATTTTGGCTGTCACATTTTCATTTCAAAACCATGACCTTTTTCTCTTTTAGATGGCATGCACTTCATTAGTCGTCTGGATGTTTGATGGTACTGAACATATTTAACTTCATCAGTTAAAGATGTATTTCTGCAAAATGAAGTTTTCCAATCTTGTATACTGGTTAGCGTGTAGTCTTTCTTGAAATTAATGTGAGGTTTATTTTTTCGCAAAGCAGCTGAAATCATGTAGGCAATTTCAAGCACTTCTTATTTTAGATAATTTATATTGTTAGGGTGGTTAAGTAATTGGACATGCTCTGGAGTAGGTACTGGTGATCAATTCATTTTAGACAGTTTCACCATGCTTGTGTATGTCTTCTTTTTTACTCTCCATTTTTGTCAACACAACGTTTATGTTTCTCTTGCCAGGAGAAAAAGAGGAAGATGGTCCAATCTGCTTTTGGTGAGGACAAACCTGGTGGCAGTGCAACTCGGCTTACGATAGACGATCTCCAATATCTATTCGGAATATGAGGGCAGCTCATGATCCTTGTAGAGCTGGTGAATTTTGTCGTAACAAGAGTGACATACTCCTATCAGCTATAGCTGATGAATTTTGGCATGGTTGATGCCTTGAGCCAGATTTTTTGAATTGCTCTGATCATTGAACAAAGGGTTAGCTAGCCTTTGTAATTAGATTATGTCTTGCCTTTGCCAGACCGGCAGGTTTTACATCCACAGGAGAAACATAGAAAGTTTGTTTTTGTGTATATATGGCATGTTAATTTTTATGTTGGTTCCTTCTCTTGATGCTGAGGAATACATCACCTACTGTTACTGAATGATTGTGATCGACTGACTGTGTTAGTTCTTGTCAGTTAAATTTGCACATGCCAACTTTCACTTTAGAACGTTCTTGCTGGCGATGTTGCGTAAGCTTTGCATTAGACAAGTTCTTTTCTGTAATCAAGCATAACTGCTAAATTCATTCAAGAAGATATGCGTACAGCAAACAAAATCATAACAAAAGGGAATTCACTACACCATGACACATAGGAACATTGCAAAGATCTCAAACGACGGAAATGTTGCGAGTAATTCCGAGTTATCAGAGACGAATTCAGGTTCAGAGCGCGGCGAGCATGGCACTCGCGCCGACGGCGAGGCCTACCACCAGCTTGGAGGCGAGCTCGGCACCGCCGGCCGCCGCCCCATACAGTGAGCCACCCTTGGACGACGGCGACGCCGTCGAGTTGGAGACCGTGATGGCCACCTTCTGGCCCATGCTGCAGTGCGACCCGGACGCCGCAGCGCATGCGAAGTACCTCGTGCCGGGCTTGTCGAAGACGACGGTGGTGCCGCCACCGACTTCCGACGACAGTGGGGCGGCGAAGCTGCACGCCTTGTAGTCCGCCTCCGACAGCTCGTCGACGGTGTGCGGCGGCCCGTACGTGAACACTGCATGCGCCGATCAACTCAGATGCCATTGCCAGATTAAGAACGGACAGTAACACAAGTGGTGGAGGAGAAAGCTCACTCACCGACGCTGTCGCCGACGGCGACCATGTTCTTGGACGACCAGTCACCGTAGTTCCCGCCGGAGGCCCACTTGATCGTGAACGTCTTGCCGGCGGCGAGCTCGGCGACGGCGGCCACGGCCATGAACGCCACCAAGGTCTTCAACGAAGACGACGACATTGTTGCACTTGCAGAAGCTACGGGAAGAGGCTGCAGAGGAGGTAGAAAGCTACCGGTAATGCTAATACCAGCAATGGCGCGGCTGCTGCGTGAATTTATCAAGCTGCCGGCTTGCACCAGCTGGTGGTTGGATCGTGGATGACGATGAAAATTTTGTATAGGTACCTGCTCGCGCCATGTCCCATTTAATTTGCAATTCAACTAACAGATTGGCAGCATTATGCCAATGATATGGTTAATATATAAATATTTTTCTATCCATTACATTAAAAAATACTCTCTCCAATTTTTAATATCTGACACATTGACTTTTACCATTTATCTTATTTAAATTTTTATAGAAATATAAAAAATATAAACTATACTCAAACAATATTTAGTGATAAATCAAATCATAATAAAATAAATAATAATTACTTAATTTTTTAAATAAAAAGAATAGTCAAATATATCTTAACGTTATATATATTAAAAATTGGAGGAAGTACATATAGGTAGTTTAGATACTAGTTGGGGGAGCCAACACGTGATCATGGCAGCCAGGTTGAGATGGTATCATATTAATTCAGGTATACTATATGTGTGCTATACGGCTATGAATCTAATAGGAATTAGTCGATCGAGCTGGCGTTCTTAAGATAACAAATGGTAGATAGGTACCATCTTTTAAAAATAAAAAGAAAGATAAAAAATGGTACGGGTATATGGATTATGTACTGTGCATTAGGGGACCTGGGAAGTTGTTTTCTGCTGTAACCGGTGCATTTAACACTTATAATTAACAGTGTCTTGCATAATTATTGAAATGATCACGAGGATGTCGATGCATGATGTATCCATCACAAGCAATCTCGATGCACGTCTTGGTTACAAAGTTGAAGGCTGGATGTTGACTTGATGACATGTCGATGAACACATAAAATCAGAATTGAACTAGCTATTAGTACTTTTTCCATGCTAGACCGGCCCTGTCTTTCATGCACAATACATGGTCACAATCACACTAAGGGTCACTTTGATTCATAGAAAAAACATAAAAAAATGTAAATTTTACCATAACAAAAACATAGAAATTATATTTCATATTTGGTCATTAAATGACTGTGACTCTAATAATCTTATAAAATTGATATGCAATGACTAAGACAAGAATATTTTGAAAAAAAGTTAGCATGAGGTCCAAATCTATGGAAACTTTCCTTTTGAGTCTTTATCTCTCCTCTAATTTTTGTGTTTTTTTTCTACTTTCTATTCAAACGTACATTCCTTTTTTTTTTGCAATCCTCTATTTTACAATTTTTCTAAGGTGGGTCCCATCTTATTTCCCCACCTTTCATGTACACGCGTTGTGGTGTCTATCTAATCTAATCTGCTAATACCACTTGACATAGATCAAACTTATTTACCGAGTTGGGCACTAAACATTGAGCATGCCCTTACACAATAAGAAGAATTACACCATTCTTTTAGACTGAGAAAACTGCATACAACAAGACCATGACAAAAGGAAATTCACTACATCACAATACAGAGGAACGGCTGACAAATATCTCACATTCTCCCACTGGAGGAAAAGTATGTATTCTAAACTCGGGATGTCGCCCGTATCTAACATATCATCTAAATAGTTCTAAAAAATTTAAAAAATTTACAAATGCTGCGACCTGTGAGTTCGGCCCAACTTAAAGCCCAAGTAGTTTGGACACGGATTCAGGTTCAGAGCGCGGCGAGCATGAATGGCCACGCCCACGCGCGAGGCCTACCGCCACCAGCTTCACTCACGGCGTGCCAGGGACGCGCGACGCTAAGCTGGGCCCACCATACGCCGCCATCAACTTTCTCTTCAGCGGCGAGCCACCCTTCGACGGCGACGACGCCGGCGCCGCCGTCGAGTCGGCGACCGTGATGGCCACCTTCTGCCCCTGCCTGCAGTGCGACCATGCCGCGCACGCGAAGTACCTCGTGCCGGCCGCGTCAAACGCGACGGTGGTGTTGCCGCTCCGGTCCGACCACACCGGCTCGGCGAAGCTTCACGACTCGTAGTCCGGCTCCGACAGCTCGTCGACGGTGTGCGCCGCCCGTACGTGAACACTTCCATACATACACATGCCATGATGCGTTGCCAAGAACGGAGCAAACAAACAGAGAGACACTAACAGCGGAAGGAAAGTGTATCGGGGCTAGTGGTGCTCAATGGCTCACCGACGGTGTCGCCGACGAGGACGGTGTTCGTGGATGACCAGCCGCCGTAGTTGCCGCTAGAGGCCCACTTGATCGCTTAGGTCTTGCCGGCGGCGAGCTCGGCGGCGTCGGTGGCCATGGCCATGAAGGGCATCAACGCGTTCAGCGCGGACGACATTCTCGCACAGGCTACTGGACTGCTAGGCGTACAGTACAGAGGTGTTTGCCGATGCAGAGAGTTGTGACTACTAACAAACAACATATAGTACCAGCATCCAGCAAATGATGCAGCTGCCGTGAACTTATCAAGTTGCCTACTTGCACCAGCTGATTGGCAGCATTACGCCCATGGTATGGCTAATATATAATTAGTAAGGTACTTGGTGGGTTAATCGCATCTGCATTCTTGGGGGCATTCCTGCACGGGCATCAGGGGATGGCAAGGTTAGTTGATCGGAGTTGACAAGCTATAATTTTAACATATACCATATGTGTGCAGTTGACAAATTATAAATATTGACATATTCCATGCGTGTGCACTTATCAGCAAGTGGTAGATCATAACATACACCGGCTGTCAATTTGACGAAAACGGCTACTTCCGTTTTTTCAAGCTAGGAGGCGTACTACTCTTTCCGCCTTCCTAGCCCGAACACGTATATTCGTATCCGCTCTGCCCTCACTAGCACGAGACAGGGTTCGAGAACAAAACCCCAAACACCACGGCGGCGAGCGGCGGAAGCACCAGCCGCACGCAAGAGGCAGCAGCTCGCACCGGCGGTATGGGTGGGAGCAGCGCAAGCCCGTGCGATCTGGACAGGGAGTTCGCGCCCCAAATCGCGCAACTCCTCGCCACCCCTCCTCTCCAATCCGCGCAGGTACGTTTTCTACCCTCCCTTCTCATCCGTCCTCTGGGATTCGTATATTTGCTTGGGAATTACTTGATTTGAATAATTTGTGTTGAGATAATCGTTTTTTTCTTCTGTGTGGAGGTTGGGTTTTTAGCAGTGGCGGATCCAGGATTTCAGAGATGGGTATTCAAGTTTACATAAGAGCATTTAAGTAAACTCTTAGTATGCCACTATATTACTAGGAAATTTTTTTCTATAATAGAGAAATCTGGAGAAATATTTGTTCTAAGAGCTACTTTTCTGAAAAATAAAAGCCGTTGAAATCTTCCGAATTTTTTATTTATAATAGTCATTAACATTGAAATTAAAACAATGGTAAATGTACGGCAGGAATTAGAGATGTAGGAAGGACACTGCCTATAACAACGTCCAGGTATGGACGCACTTTTTGAAAGCGTTCAGGTGTGGATGTCGTAATGAACAGCGTCCAATGGGAGAGGGGCCTTTGACTGCTGCGTTCCTATTTTTGGTCCATTTCGTTCAGGTAAACTGTTTGTTCTCCATAACTGTTATTTCAGTCTTTCGTGCAATTATTTACGTAACACGTTGCCCTACTTTGTTTAAGGCCAGGTGCCTGAGTTGATAAAACTTGTTTTTACAAATAAAGCGCATGTAAGTCCCAAGTGTGAGATAAATTTTGGATCAATGGAAGTTGAAAGCTTCAAGTTTCACACTACTCGAGTGTCTTGAGTCCACTCATAAAATTGTTCAAAACTAAGCATTCTGTAATAAAAAAATACATTTGACCTATTTACATCTGTGATGACGTACAAAACTTAACAGTGAGCATGGCCTAATAAATCCCAAAGTTTTTCTTCCTTTTTGGTCTAAACAGATATACATGGGCAAAATATAACTTGAGTTTAATGCCACATCGTTGATCATGCTAAATGAATCTTGCAGCAGCGTTGTCCCAACATCTTCATGGATATATTGCTATCCCTTAATGATCACAAGTTCACAACAGTAGCAAGTATGAACTGCGATATATTGGAACAAAGAACATGCGAATTTAAACTCATAGTTGCTCTATTGTACTAATTAAGCTGTGCCACTGCCCTAAAACTCCAAAAAATATAGTTAACCTTTTATGATAATTACTTCAATGAACTTACATAAATAAATTTCATATACTTCTGCCAGAAAACAACAGAAACCAATACTGTACCAGGCAGTGATGTTAATCTATATATGAACCAACAAAAAAAATCTGTCATATTCAATGAAAGTTAAGTCAAAAGACACCACCTATAGGCATGGTAAAGACATGGATCAGGCATCAGTTGCAGCAGAATCCCCCATTTACAATCCAATTCAACATGACAAGGAAATCAGATCACAGTAGTCACAACTACAAAATATAAGTGGACGCAGGAATTCACATATTTGCATTTGCATGCTCACCTCAGCTTTATGGATGCTAAGATATAGATCGAGAGACAGGGTCATGGAATTGACAAAATGGGTACAGTGAACAGCAGGTGCTGTGTTAGTCCTCGCCAACAAACTCTGGTGGCGACGGTAGCAACTCACTTACGGTTGAAGATCCCACAAGGGTACACATGGCCATGCCTTGGCAACAGCCATGCTGCGTGAAATCTCGGTGTTCCTCTCCATGGGTAAAGTGGCCAGGCGCCCACTCTACGCCTCACCCCGACGTGTGAGCAGAGACGGCGAGGACGGATGTGCCACCTGGTCTCGATGCAAACCTCGTGCAAGGAGGCGCAGCAGTCAAGGTGAAAGAAACGGGGATGCTGACTTGATGAGGGCGGCGCCGATGGCTGGATCTAATTGAGCTCAAGCATCGAGACAAAATGGTTCTAGAACTAGGCTGGATTGCCTCAGGGTCGCACTCGCACCAGGATGTGGACGCCATTCATGACAGCGTCCAAATACAGACGATGTCCACTATAGCGTCTGAAGCTGGACGCTATTAGCCACAGCGTCCTTACCATTTCTCTAAGTTGCATTCACAAATTACCACTTATTTAATTTCAGGATTAATAATTATTATAAATATAAAATTCTGTGAAATCTTAATACTAGAGTTAATAAACTATTGAAGAGCTATTGTTTTAAAAGAGAGAATATATTGAAAATTGACGACAATGTGTTGTTTTGAGCTATCTTTCCAAAAGGAAATATTACATGCTATATAAAATCTTACACTAGAATTAGTTAAAGGTATTGGAAACATGACACTACCTTTTTATAAAACTATTGAAAATCCTAATGGAAGGGAGGAAAACTAATATTAGTGTAATATTAATAAAAGCTATTGGAAACATAATGTTTACTAAACTATTAAAAGTCCTAATGAAAAGGGAGAAAAACTAATATTAGTAAAAGCACACTAATATTTGTGAAAACTATTGAAAAACCTAAAGAGAATGAGAAAAAAAGACAAAAGAATAAGAAAAAAGGGATAAAGAAGCTGTGAGTTGAACCCAAGACCTGCTGCATGGAAGTTAGCTCAATAGCCATTGCACATCACTAGTCAATGTGCTATCTACTATGTTTTTCCAAAATTTTTTTGGGTATTCAGCTGAATACCTATGAATCATGGGAGCTCTGCCCCAGGTTTTCATGGCTTTTCATCGTAATCTCTGTCAGAAATTTCGTTATGAAGAAGTGATACTATGATGGGAGGGAACAGTCTGTGGGTGGTGATATTGTATTGTGATTAATTTTAGCTACCGTACTGAGAAAGGAGGATTTTTTTTTTGGTCTGCATGAATGGATTTTTTTAGGTTCATGAGATGAGAGGCGAATTGTTTAGTTTGCAACAGTAACAGTGTGGTTCAATATTTTCTTTGCGGAAGTGCAATCTTAAGGTGTTTTTTTTTGGTTTACCCCAATTCCCAGTTAGCATGTACTGCGTAGTGAATGCATCTCGATGGAGGTGTTAATACGATAGAATGGAAGCAATCTTTTGTGTTCTTGTTGTGTTGCTGTTACAAACTATTTGCTCCTTGAGGCCAGTAAAATTGGAGTAGTGATATTTTTGCAACGTTTTATGGCTTTTTTTGCTCCTTACTTGGTTACTTTAGTTCATGTATTGCTGATGATCTATAGCTCCCATCTGACACACAACTATGCTACTTTTGTTTTCAGGAATACTACAATGGGCTCATACAGTCTAGGAAACATGATGGTATAAGAGTGAACTTCAGCAGCATGCATGGGAAAGGTACCGGTTACTGAATACTAATATATCTTGTGCAAATGCTATCTGGCAAATCTGGCATGCTTGTAAAGAGTTGGTGTTGGGTAAAAGCCAAGCCGTTTAATACTTTAACTAGTCAGTTCTTGCAGGTGTTTGTGCGAACAAGGACTTTGCAGAAGGGGACCTTATTCTGAAGGATCAAATATTGGTTGGTGCTCATCACAGTCTTAACAAGGTTCATATACTTTTAGAGTGATTGTAGGTATTTGATCCCTTCCTTTTTTGTGTGTGGACTGTTCCTCCCTGAAGTGCAGTGTCCGTTTTGTGTTCTGTTGCAGATTGATTGTTCTATGTGTAGTTATTGCTTCTGCTTCATTGGTTCTATAGAGTTCCAGATTGGACGAAGACTGTATGGGCAAAGCATTGGTTCAAGCAGTGACTTCACTTATAGGAGGCATTGCCATTAGAGTGATGTGGGATCGAGTGCCAGTTCTTCTGGTGCAACAAAGGAAAACAATAATACTTTGCCAGAAGAGGTCTTAGGAGCTCTTATTACTGGTGACATGTCACTGCCTTTCACAGACCATTTTGGTTTGCCTCAAGTTGTTGCTTGTCGTGGATGTTAGGAAGAATGCTACTGCAGATTTGAGTTGCTAACCATTTTACAGTTCACCCCTTCTTTTGGCTGCAATGCCCAAAGATATTAGGAATATTTATTGAGGCATAAATATTATGGTGATCCGATATTCATTCTCCATCATAAGTTATAGTTGTCAGTAATGTTAAAACTTCAAACTTAATTGTCTTATCAAAACATGTAACTTGTTCTTGCTGTCTTGGATAAAAATGCAATCTTGAGGGGAAAAAATAACTTTGATTCTGCATTTTTGTTTAGTAAATCATGTGCTGATTCTGACTGGGAAATTTATCACTCTTTGCTGTGTACTGGATCTAAGACTGAATTATCCCCGAGATCTGCTCTTCAGAAATTTGTAGAGCATGCAAATGGTAAGCTAGCAGTATGCAGTGATCATTATATACCATCATTATGAGTTTATGATATGCTCAGTATTTATTAAATGTATCATGCCTAGATCAATTAGTTTATGATTAGTGATGGTTGTGATTGAGGTTGTAAGTCTGTTATCTGATACCAACCAATCTTTGTTTTCAGGGTCCAATGATATTTTTCTTGTTGCTGCAAGGGTATGCGATAGAAATGTATATTAATGTTTAGTGTACTAAGCACCAAACTTGATGTTATGTGCCCATCTCAGTCTAATATTCTCCAAAAGCTTTATGGGGATACTAGAACTTTGCTGTTGCCCATGGCTAATGCAAAAGCATTCGGGCATCACACTTGAGTTACTATTGTTATCACTTATGGCTATCAGAAATTTACTTATCAATGCACCAGGACAGACTATTGCACAAGACGACTTTTAGTAGCTATATCAAGAACACCCTCAAACAAAAGATTCAAGTGAACTTTCCTTATGGCTACCAATTGCAACCAATTTAATATTTTCTGGTCGTGACACATGAGCTCAACACAATTTTAAATGTCAGGCTATCACTTTCACTCTGCTGAGGTACAAAAAACTTAAAATGCAGTCTGAATTTCAAAAAAACACAGATGAATCAAACTTTTCTTTGCTTATGGAAGCATGGAAACCACTTTCTATGGGCTTCAAAAAGAGGTAAATTCGTGAACTTGTATTCAGTTATTCATCCCTATGATATAGTAGTTCCTAGTATGGCACTAATCGGCAGTGTTATTTTATTGTGCAATTGATGGTTCCTACACCAATAATTCAATAGTTCTAGTATACTTCCACTCTTCCCCCTTTTATAATAATCAGTAAAATCTCTATTGCATGGTTGCATATTTTGTTCTCTTTTTGGGATTTGCTGGCAACATGCTATTTTCAGCTCAGCATGGCTTGCACTAAAGCTCTACAAGATCCTTTGTGTTGTTTGACCTGTTTTTCCACCCTAATATGTCCAAAACATATTCTGGTTGCAGGTGGTTGGATTTTGTTGCTTTGCCTGAGGATGTTGATTCATGTGACGAAGATTCATTTAGGCAGCAAATTAGGGATAGCATTTACGGTAATTATGCCAGCACATCTTTCATTCTTGTGAAACTAGTGGTTCATATTCTATTTACAATATTGTGCTCTGGAACAAAGCTTTATTCACTAGCTCATCAGTTACAAATAGAAAAATGGCAGACTGAAAGTGGTTACTGTTTTGATTGAAAGGTGTCCCAAATACCAATGGGCTAATGGCAGATCATGTCTTCTGTATTTTGCAGTCATTTCAGCTTCTCAAGGATGCTGTTTTTGATTCTGATTGTGCACCCTGTATCCTTTTTGGTGCATGCAAGATCGGTTTCATATATATATAGAGAGAGTAGCTTCCCTTCACATTCAAATAATCAAGTTTCGTTGACTCGCCTAAAACATGTGTAGGCATATAATTGGCATGTTTGAGCTGAACAATCTGTGAGTAAATCTAATTATTTTTCATTTATATATGTGCATTACGTACTCTTTCCATCACCTGAGACAGAAATAAGTATTTGTACTGCATTTGATATAATAACCTCTCAATATATTTCCGTCTTTTATTCCAGTGGTTTGGTTGTTGCGTCTCCAGTTGAAGACTATTTCATACATATTGATGATCTTCCAGATGATGAGAAGGTATTTTCACTGGTTAGCCTAAACTTTCCTTGTGGCATTGTTAATCTGAAATGCAACATATTCTAGGAGGAAGCTGAAATGGTTACAAGGCCATTTCTAGATGCTCTAGGTGAAGACTATGCAGTTCCTTGTGAGGGTATGTGCAGCTTCTTCCTAAGTTTATCTCCCCGCTGTACGGTCCTTCTCTATTTACCCAGCAGTATACATTCTTTCTCTTGTGAACTTTCTCATTGGCAGGGACGGCATTCTTTCCTTTGCAAAGCTATATGAATCATTCTTGCTGCCCAAATTCTAAAGCATATAAAAGAGACGAGGCAATCTATATTTCTTCCTGTCGATTCGCTCATTTTTTACCACCAAATTGCCAGTCAGCAATCTGACAAAGCGGTTGAACTACCCTTTCAGGATACTGATGGTAATGCGGTGGTAATTGCTCTGTAGCCTATCAAGAAGGATGATGAGGTTCTGAGCTGTTAACGCTTATCTCAAATCATTTTTTTCTTGTGCTGCCAGTGAAAAAAAAAACATCGGTAACGTTACTTTGCCACCTACTAACTATGAAAACGCTAGATTACCATCTCCTACATCCATGAGGATGTTCCATACGAGGAGAGGCAGGCGCAGCTTGCAGATAATGGATTCCTCTGTACGTGCCCTAGGTGCCAAGAAGAAAAGCCCAACTGAACGAGATCGACAGTCTGGACGTTCTTGAAAATTTTTGCTCTGAATTATGCCATTGAGGTTTTCACCAACTCTGAAATTTTTGCTCCGAATTATGCTATTGAGGTTTTCACCAACTCCAAAATGTTAGGATACGCAGCAGAAAATTTTTGTTCCTTCTGTTCAGTTGAGATTTTTCCTTTTGAATTTAAATACCCAGGTAGAAAGTGCTTACGTGAAAAATAACACATTTCTGGGATGAATGGCCGAACAGATAACCGGATGACAATTTTAAGTATTTCGGTTATACAGGAATACAATTGATACATAGAGTATACTGCAGATTCTATCTCTTTCCATAGCTTATGGGAAGTTGCAGAACCAGTTTAGTACATGACACAAGACTTTTACACATGGTACAAGAAAAACGAGTTCCATCATTCAAGGAAAAAATGAACAATGATGTTCGTCTCAGTTCTCACCATGCCATTGTTCACTGGAGGTTGACCTGCAGATATACAGACAAAACAATATAAATTAGAGGAACTGCAGGTATAATCTAAGTACATAAATTCAGTCAGCCACGTCTTCCAGTCGTTTGCGCATACAGGTTTTATGTCAAATCTGGTGATAATATACAGTGCAGCTATTTATGAAACACGACGATAAACATGTCAACTAATAAATTATCTCTCTTGCTCTACCTCATACTATCATCTCTGATCAAGACCACCAAAGAATTGTTCCAAGCTTGTAGAGCTGAAAACATTGGATGCTACTCTTTCTGCCCGTTGTGGAGAAATATGTAGTTGATATTTGATAAACCTCTGCAAAGAGCATAGCAATTCAAAACCTGCTTCTATAAGGATGATACTTGATTGTTGAAACTGCGACTTACAGCTAGTTGACGAACAATTTCTGGACTAGTATCAATGTGCCAATCAGGTTCCAGTTGCCGCACAAAAGAGGTGCGGCCATTTTCTGTACTACAGAAGAGAACCTGCCATTTGATGAAATGTTACATAAGGTCCATTACAAACATCCAATGGCTCTAGACAACTGCAAAAAAAAAAAACAGTTATATTTCTAAAGTGACCTCATCATGCAGCTTACCTTATCCTTTATCAATCCACCGCTCGTAAAAAGTCCAGCTTCACTCAGGGCAGATAGCACCTTTTCCTGCAACATTATTCAGGTGTGCTGATGTCAGGTTATAATAGCTCATTCAATTTCCGTACTAGGCAATGTATAGCCCTATAATGATGGTTCCAAAAATAAAAAAAATCCTAAACATAATGAAATAAAATAGCAGACCAGGTAATTGTTTATTCATTGTATTATTCCGATATCAGTGGTAAATTGATTACTGTTTATTTCACATGCATATTGACATATCAAGTTTTGGGCATACTTGTATCATGCATATGTGCAAAACATAAAAGCAAGAGAAAATGCATGGTCCTTATGACTTACTCCGCTTTCATCGTCAAGAATGCACTCCATCAGATAGACGTCACAGAATTTTGCAATTTCTAGAAGAACCTCCAGGACAGAAGGTCTCACTGTGACATGATTCTGCAAAAAAGGTATAAATCTATTAAATTAAATTCGTTAATAAAAGTAAGGAAAAATATTGCAGCAGCACTTTTGCTCACCTGGAGCTCCTCTGGAGTTTTTTCCTCCAAAATCACACCAAGTAACCGGCATGTAACCTAAAAGTTATAATTCATGCATTGGAAAAAAAACGGCATTGATATAGCAGAACTTTAAATTTCATGAAAAAGGTGTAAAGGCAGATGCTTGCAAAATACCCTTCGTCCTTCGCTCAGTTTATGCCTAACAAGCTGCTCAAGAGTCAGCTGGAGAAGAAAATAAGCAACTATCAGCCCAAGGATCCTAAAAGCAGATACATCATTTCAGTATTCAGAAAGGAAAACAAGCAATACGTTTACTGGCTGAAAAATCTGGTTGATTGCTTCCTGTGCTCTTGAATCTGCTGAAGATGAGCAAGCATCTGTTGAGGTCAAAGCACCTGGCCGTGATCTACTGCTGGTACTGCTAGGTGATGGAGTAACCCTGCTACGTGGCCTCCGAGGTTGCTCTTGAGGAGCTCTCAACAGTTTCCAGGCAAATATAAGTGTGATCATAATTGCGGCAAGTGTGATAAACGAGCGAAGTTTCTAAAATAGAAGATTGAAGTAATTCAATAATTCTTGTAGCTAGAATTAAAAAAAGGGACTTTGTTTGTGAGAAATCACATTGACACCATTCACTCATTCAAAACTCAACAAAGACTGATACGATGGATTAAAAATAGACACCAAGTACACTCTTTTGAGGAATAATATGAATGCTCATGCTGTTGCAAGTTGCAACATACTCCAGTTGCCAGACACTTTAAAGTTGTGCACATACCTGTGCTTGCATCCATTACTAGCCTAGGATCTGCACGTTGTATTACTACCAAGTTCTCAGATATAGCATGGTAAAAAAATTACAGTCGAGAAACATAAAAAACAACAACATGCCATTAAGCAATTATTTAGTGATTCATTAACTGACTATCGAGGTAGATCAATTGTTGATATCACATAAATCAAGCCATCATAAAGGTTTGCATCTTTCTGGCCAACCAACACTTCTACATAGTAATTATTTCCTGCAGCGCTATTCAAAATCATTAACTAACCTAAAGGAGACATCAAAATCTCAACTATGGCAATGACCCAATAACCGTTCTCCAAATTCGACCACATTCCTCAAAAAGGAGACATGCCATTAGCGAACTGCGAATCAACGCCTAAATATCCAAGCAAATACAGGTTCAAGCTTGTACAGCAGCTAAGAACGAATTACCAAATCGATGCTTCGAAATCATATGTAATAACAACTACAAAAACAGTAGAATGGAGTGGACCATCTGAAAAATAGTAAAACAAAACTAGCCTTCCCCGCAAACAATCAAACAAGCGCCACCTTTGCACCACGGACCACCACAAATCCCTAAACATAGCGAGGCACCTAGAGACTGAAATACCGTAAACACACGCGACGGGGATCACAGATCCAAGCGGAAAACCTGGCGATCGAGGTCGAAGGGGAGGCGATCGGAGTAGCGCGCGAGTGCGTCGACGAGGCGCCGCAACAGATCAGCCAGCTCGTCGTCCTTCCCGCCCCCGGCCGCCCCCGCCGCCGCCGCCGGGGACGAAGCCGACGCCGCTGGCCCCGACGACATGACCACTGACCAGACGAGGAGCGGAGAGGAGGACACGGCGGCGGCGGCCGCTCGAACCCTAGCGCGTTGCTCGCGACGGCGAGGTGGAGATTGGAGGGCGAGGGGGCGAAGTGTAAATTGGGGCGTTCTACGAGGGGGTGGACTGCGACATGTCGGAGGGATGAGGACAGAGGAGAGGGAAGCGGCCGCTTCCCGTTGTTTTTGTCACGTCGTTCCGGCGTAGGAGACGCTTATTTTTCAGTTAGGTCCTTCAAGATCCCATCTATTTCGGTAATAGACTCTGTATTAGTATCTTTGGACCTGATTGTGATTTTACTTTTCGTAGCCATAATTTGTCATACCTCAGAAAGACCAGTCACGGTCTTATTGGTTGAACGAACCAACTGCTGAAATTATGACTTTGAGTTGGTGCCTCATGGTTGGTCTAATTTCTAGTACTCCGTATGAGCTTTGCATGATTCCCCCTTTTTTTTTATTTCCTTTGAGACCATGATTCAACAAAATTAGCCTAATCCATCCTGTTTTCTGCAAACGATTAGATACCTTTTTTTTCGAGGAATTAGATGTTTCTACAACACATCGACACAAGGAAAAAGAACTCAACGATTACGATTAATTCTACTACCACAAGAAAGTACAGATGTTGATTTTTTGACACGAGATGGTGGTGTGTTCGAGCGTTGCGTCATCATAACTCGATCGAGAAAAATGCGCGAAAAGAAATTCCATCAAACAACAAACACTGCAATGACATGACGATTCCAGATTTTCAATGCTGAACAGGCAACGCAAGTTCATGTATGGTAAGCATTTAATTGGCAGGTAATCTGTCCTATTTTTACAGTCTCAAACTCTCGGTTGATATACACATCGAACGCACTCTTGGCACCGTTCGCTACTAGCAATCGAAGGAATACCGCGACGACGACGACGCGTGCAGCCGCACGCCGTTCGCCGCCGCCGCCGTCCCCAGGCTCCTCCAGTCGTGCGCGGCGCCGTCCACCACCGAGCGCTCCAGCAACTTGGACGGCGCGACGGCCGCCATTCTCCCCGCCTTGGCGGCGGCCGCGCCGGCGAGCATGCCGCCGCCGCCGTCCCTCTGCGCCTCCTTCTCGAGGTGCGCGCGGTAGAGCTCGTAGACGTGGTGGCTGAGCATGACCTCGAAGTCCAGCACGGAGAGCAGCTCCAGCTCCAGCCTGTTCATCTCCGCGTCGCTCACGCCGCCGACTCGCGCGAAGAAGGCGTTGTTGTGGTGCCTGCACACGCACACATGGTAATTAAGGAGAAACTAACCCAAGAGGACTACTAAATACTAATTACAGTGTAGGTAATTACTAAATACTAATCACTGAATAAATGCAACTAACTACTAATCGAATGATGATACATGGTACTAGCACTAATGCTTGATTACTGATGCGAGATGACGTTTAGCTGTATTGATCATACGCCTGTCATTATCAGAAGAATACGTAGCGCAACCACCTACGGATCTGATGGACCAAGGATTAAATTGAGCATCCAGAAAAGGATGGATAACCTCCATTTCCTGCCTTAGAAAGTCTAATCCATTTTAATAATTACCGATCGATTAATTCATTTAATTTCGAGGCGGCGGCGGTGCGTCGCCATGTCGACGTACGCGTACGCCACCACGTAGCACTCCGGCTCCAGCCCAGCGTACCGGTGCACGCGCTCCAGGTACTGCGCCACGCCGATGCGCGGCGCCGGCGCCCCCCTCGCCGCCTCGAACGCCGCCATCCCTACTACCCCCGTCGCCTCCCCGCTGCCGACGCCGCTCAGCGCGTCCACCGCGTCGTTCTGCACCACCAGCCGCTGCACGGCGCGCGCCACCATGTCCAGCTCCTGTGGCGGCGGCGACGGCGACGGCGACAGCGAAGTCTTCTGCCGCGACATCTCTCCGCCCGTTGCCGCGGCGGCGTCCATGGCCAAGCACGGCATCGACAGCAAGTGCAGTGTGGAGTGGCGCGCGTTAGCTCAGCTGTAGCTGCTTCGCCTTGGCGCCTTTTTTTTTTGGTTGGCGGGGAATTAACCGCGGGAACGGACGGTGGGCGATGCGGCGGTGGTGGGGCCGTGGCCGTCCGAGCGCGCGGCCAGCCGGTCACTGGTGGAGCTTTAATCCCGTTGGCTTCGGTTTTAGGAATGGATAGGCTCGAGAATTCTTTCCTTAGCCTTTTCTTTCTTTCCGTTTCGATTCAGATAGCTCCAGAATGCCGGACTGTTCTCCCCTGCTTTCCGGCTTTGTCGGCATACCGAGCCAAATTGTGATCCGAAATGATTGTTTTTTAGAGGTGATACGAAATGGTTTAAGGAGTGGTTGACAGGATGCTCGTCCTCTCCCACTCTTGGCGTCCATATTTATCGCCTTAAAAGTTGTATATTTAGCTAATCCAAGTTATATTATTCTCATATTTTTAGTTATGTGTTCGCCATCGCCGCTTATTAAATTCTAGAGTAATTTTTCACCTTAAAAATTACACACTTGGTTCATTAAGTCATGTTTATTCTCGCACTTTAGTTATGTGTTCACCACCGAATGAACTTTGATTATCAGAAAGATCTTGCTCACAAACCTTTCACTCCTCTATCATCAGACAGAAAAAAAAAACCCTTCGACAATTAGGCTTGCGGCATCAAAGTTTTCTTGGTCAGGTTTGGGTTTGTGGGTGTACGGCCTAGTCAAATTGTAGTGTCATTGGGCCAAAATGTGATCCAAATGATGGTTTTATGCTATCATGGGCCAGTAGTGTCACTAGAGATTCAGGCCTGAATGCCTGATAAGCCCTAATTGTTTCTGAAGATCTTCAGAGGTGCATGCCCAAACACATTCAGAAATCAGAAGTCACAAGTTTATCCTTTTCAGCTGGAACAAATTTGCTCTTGCTCGAGCACCGAATGCAGGATCAACTACTTCACTATCTGTTTATCTCCCAGAAGTAGTTTATCACTAAGCACAGTTCACGGACAAACTATCCGGTAATCTGAAGAACTACACCTACAATAAAAGAAGGGAAAGCTCACATGTCAGGTTGTCTTCTCCACACCGCCGTTAGCTCAAAGCGACAACGAGCTCACATGGCGAGAGCGAGCATGTCAACTTGATGTGCTGATGACTCTATTAAAAAGATCAATATGAAGTGGGGACGAAGCAAGCAGATGGGCTGGTGGTTTCTGACCTCCGGAATTCATGTCCGAATTCTCAAAACAACCGGACAAATACTCCGGTCCTTCTTCCTCGCTTTTATGGCTTCTGCAGGATGGTGCAGATGACTGTTGGCTCAATTCTGGAGAAACTTTTCTTGGCCATTCATTGGCCTGAAACTCTGGATGATTAGATGGATTGACATGATACATAATATGCATGGTACTGTAGCATGGAGCAAGCAAGCAAGATAGGATGACCTGCATGCTACCTTGAACTCTTCAATTGATCAGAGAATCATTTGCCAGATTCTGATGATATTCTTGCACTTGCAAAATTCTGCAATCTTCTTATTTCAGACTTCAGACTTCAGAGATGCTATGGGATGCAGTTTCCTACACCAACCTGATGGTCCTTAACCTGTTAACCATAAAATTATTGAAAATCTTCACTTTTTCTGTGTAAAAGAGGTGACATGTAAGGGACACAGACAGGCAGAGTTCACTCGCTCGCTACCTCCCTTTGGCATAGGTTAATAATCATTGTGATTCTCTGTAATGTATTCTCTCCTTGAGGAGTTGGGTGAGTGGGAATAATAAACTTTGCTGATTTTGGTCGTGCAGATGAGCAGATCTTTCTCTTTCTCACGTGCCACAGTTCTTGGTTCCATCCAAGAATGGGCTCCCACTGGAGAAGGATTGAAGGAAGGAACAAAAGTTCAGATCTATCGATCTGTGTCGCCTCACAATGACAGTGACAGTAAGTCAGTAATCTAGGTAATTAGTTACTGTCTTAAGCTGTAAATGGAATATTTTGTTTAGCCAGGCCTGTTCCTAATCATCATCGAGAGAAGATGCTGGTTGGATTTGGCGAGTAGCTTTACCACGAGATGAAGCTTCATCTAGCTAGAGCCAGCGATTTGACAGTGTGAGGTAGTCTGCTACCTTGTAATCGCTTCAAAATTAACTTGCTTTTGTTGAAGGTTTCAGTTAACTTTTGTGCACACTCGCCAGTAAGAGTTTGGTGTAGTAACATGGTTAGCTGATCACTTTTTGTATGGTCAGTACCGAACTAATTAGAATATTTGGAAAGGATTATCTTGTGAAAAGGATTAAGGTACAACTAAACTCTGAACAGTAAGGTGTGTGGGTCGGTTGGGTCTACTGCTGTCACACTGCAAACGAGGAAAAAGCAAAGCCAATCGATTGACTAAAGTTGGAGAAAATTAAAACAAGAGAGTAAAAACAAAGCCAATTCTTCAATACTATCCTAAATGGTCATGTATTAACATGTCCAAATTTAAAAATGTTTTAGTTCGCACTCAAATGCAATTGCACTGCACTAATTGCAAACCATTTATTTACTGTCTTGCACAATTAAGTACCCAAATTAACTTCTGTTGCACACTCACTGTACTTCAAATTAAAACTAGTTTACAAAGCATATTGATCCCACGAGCATCAACAACAAACAATGCGAATCTGAACCTGTCAAAATACAGCTTGTACAAACAAAGTAGAGAAAAAAAGAGAGAAAATTAAAGATAAAAAAGGCTTAAGTCAAAAGGACGTCTCGTACCTAGAAAGGGCCCACATTTTCTTTCGCCCCTCTTCCACCCCCTCCACCTCCCTACTCTTCCTCTTCCCCCACTCCATCTCGCCGGAATCTCAGCTCCGATCCGGCGGCGCGCCGCCACCGACACCGAGAAGGGCCTTCCTCCATCGACGCCACTGGCACGGAGCATTCCGGGACGTTCTAGAAGGCGGGAAGGGGATGGAGTCGATCATAGCGCGGGCGCTGGAGTACACGCTCAAGTACTGGCTCAAGTCCTTCTCCCGCGACCAGTTCAAGCTCCAGGGCCGCACCGCGCAGCTCTCTAATCTCGGTGGGATCCGGTTCTCCGGCTAAGACCTTCTCCCCGGGATGCCAATCTGGTTGTGGGTTTGTCGCCTCCGGCGCTAACTTGTTTTTTTTCCTCCGGGGTTGTGGTTTGGGGTTGCAGATATCAATGGCGACGCTTTGCACGCGAGCCTGGGGCTGCCTCCGGCGCTTGCCGTCGAGACTGCGCGAGTAGGGAAGCTCCAGATCACGGTAATGGCGGGAGCCCTAGCCCGTTTCCTTTGTATATGTCAGTGTGCTTGCTCTTCCCGGCTTCTCCCCTGAAGGCTTAAAGGGTGCATTTAGTGTAAATTTCTTACTGTTAGGTTTCCAGATTTAGATGTTTTCGGGAGAGCTTTGTTTTGCACCTTGTGCCTGTGCGTGGTAGAAATTTGTGATGAACTTGTGATTTGTGATTTCGACTCTCATGTGATAGATTATAGTTCCGGGTTTGAAAGTTAGTGTGAGATGCTAACTAAATGATGATTAGGAAGCAGCTATTTGCACCCAGCTTGTCATTGCCATAAAATTTGGACTCCCATTAATTTCTGTCATGTGACCATAACCGTGAAATCTAGAGAGAGAAATTTGGCCTTGGTATTCCCTGTGCATCAGGTTATTGCAAGTTTTGGTTGGGTGGTCATCTCAGGTAAATTTGGAAACTTAAAATTTATACTCCGTTAGCATTGACCTCAAAGCTTTAGGCAATTATTGAATAGCCATTGAGTACTTGCTACTTTTGGAGATAAGCTTATTTTGTTTCCTTGCTACAGCTTCCATCAGTGTCAAATGTGCAAGTGGAACCAATTGAGGTGAACATTGATAAGCTTGACCTCGTGCTTGTTGAGAAGGACAATTCTGAAGATCTTTCGAGCCCTAGCAGGCAAGTTCATTCTTTTGGGTCTGATGCCATACTGTTGAATCAACACGACCATTTACTGATTTCAGTCTTTTCTGTCATTTTGTTTTGGTTTGCAGTGTTTCATCGCCATCATCAGCTAAAAGCAGCGGATATGGATATGCTGATAAGGTTTGTTTCTTTGACCTTGATGTTCAACAAAAACACATCCCAAACATTTACTCTGTAAAAAATTCAATATGCTGTTTAAAGATAAAAATTGCCATTCCCAGTTATCCATGATGGTTGCATCCGACATACCTATTTTGCTATTCTTCTATATTCTTTATGTGATCATGTCTGATATTCTGGAAAGCAATTCTCTTCTATTTTATTACATAATATATATAATTTTGAAAAAAATACTTGCAGAAAATTTAACTATGGATAGGGTTTAATCTACTACTGTGGTTAGATTGCAGATGGAATGACAGTCCAAGTCGGTATTGTGAACCTTCTATTAGAAACACATGGTGGTCCACGTCATCAAGGAGGAGCAACTTGGTATTCATCTTTGTTTGAATGACTTTTGGCCCTTTTTCTTATGGCTTAGCTGCATATCTCAGTTCTTGTTCATTTCTCTTATTAATATTTGTTTTCATAATGTAGATTTTCCCTGCAATGTTTTTTCTACAAACAGGAATATTCATTCCATCTTTCTTTTTCAGGTCACCACCACTAGCCGCTATTACATTCCGTGATCTTGTACTGTACACTACAAATGAAAAATGGCAGGTACTCTTGGAAATTTGAGTGGCATTAAATATAGTAAATGATTGCACTTCAGTACCTGATTGGATTGCCTTTTATATAGGTTGTAAATTTGAAAGAAGCAAGGGATTTTTCCAACAATAAAGGATTCATTTATGTTTTCAAGGTTTGATACTCTCCTTTTCTGTCCAGAAGATTAATGTCTACTTATGTTGCTAACTATTCCTGGAAACATAATGACCTGAGAAATGCTAAACTTGAAAGGATTTATGACCACAGACATTTCTTCTTTCAAATTTACAGAAATTGGAATGGCAATCACTGTCAGTTGATCTGTTACCTCATCCTGACATGTTCACGGATGCTCGGTTTAACTCTTCTAGCAGTGAAGATGACAAACGAGATGATGATGGTGCAAAAAGAATGTTTTTTGGTGGTGAAAGATTTTTGGAAGGGATATCTGGGGAGGCCAACGTGAGTGCTTTTGAACTTCAGAATATCATATGGAACTCAGTGTTTTTCTTTTCGGTTTCTCTTGAACTTCCTTCTTTGTGTGCTTGGCTTACACATTGCTTTGAACATCAGATCACTGTCAAACGAACAGAGCAAAACAATCCTCTTGGTCTTGAAGTTCAGCTGCATGTTACTGAAGCTCTCTGTCCTGCCTTAAGTGAACCTGGTATTTGGTTACTTTTCATGATTCTTGATCCCTTCCCTTTCTGAATTCCGTTTGAAGTATTTGAGCTTGAATGCTATTTTTATCAGGTTTGCGGGCTTTTCTTCGGTTCATGACTGGGGTATCTGTGTGCCTAAACAGGGGTGATGTGGATCCAAAAGCTCAACAGGTTTGCCTTTTCCTTTGTGCATTTTAATCACTTCATTGCATGTAGTACAGAAGTAGGATGTTTACGGGTTTTCTTTGTGCCCTTATTTCTTTTCTTCTTTTCCTTTTTGATCAGCATGCAGAAGCTGCAGGATCTTCGTTGGTATCCATTATTGTAGATCATATATTCCTCTGCATTAAGGATGCTGGTATGTACCAGCTCCAAAAAACTTCAAATATGCTATGTTTACTATTATATTCTGACTTTAATCCATTTTGTCAACAGAGTTTCAACTTGAATTTCTGATGCAGTCTTTATTCTTCTCACGGGTAAATTTTTGTACCTTCCAATCTATTATCTTGTATGCGTTTTCCACTTAATATCGTCTGCTGATGATATTATTGATTTAGGTTATTTAATTTATCTTATTGTACTGATGTCATGATAATTTTTTTTAATTTGTTGAAGGCAAGTGTTTCTGATGGGGAGATTTCAAAAAACTTGTCTTGCATAAAGATTGGTGGGCTCTTTCTGAGGTACTATATGTATCCTTGAATCCTTTTTACTGGAGATTATATGCACCTGGAAGTTCATAGTAATTCATATACTCAGTTACAGTACATACTAAATTCAGTGCATTGTGACTGTTGATGCCTATAAGTATCACATGCATTAAGCCCAATAGAATTAAGTTGAGTGCACTGCTAGGTTACCAAAGATGCAGACAGTGCAAAATAGGATACATTAACAGTTTAACTTTTCTTAAGTAAGGGAATTTGTGTTCTACTTGTGGTAGAGTTTTTATTTGAGCTATCAAAGCAATTGAAGAACCTATGTTGGATCATCATATACTGATATTTTATTTCTTCAGGGACACATTTTCTCGTCCACCATGCACATTGATACAACCCTCTATGCAATTTGTTCCACAAGAACCTCCACCTGTGCCTGACTTTGGTAAGACTTTATGATTACTTTGCTTTATGACATTCTTATATCTAATTAGATATAAATGAATTGGTCAAGTCTAATGTCTCCTATCGAATTTGCCAGGTCAAAATTTTTGTCCTCCAATCTATCCATTTGAGAATCAGCTATTGGAATTCACTTCTGGAACTCCTTTATTTTCCCTCTATTGTCTTCAACTCGCTCCTTCCCCATTACCTCCAAAGTTTGCTTCAAAAACTGTCATCACATGTGAACCTCTTATGGTGTGTCTCCTTAACATTAACAGTGAAGTATTACTCACCTTTTTCTGCTTAACTAAACATTGCCCATACTTCATAATTTGTAGGTAACCCTCCAGGAGCAATCCTGCTTAAGAATTGCCTCATTCTTGGCTGATGGAGTTGTGGCCAACCGTAGTGCCATATTGCCTAATTCTTCCATCAACAGTATGTCATTTTATATTAAAGAATTTGATCTCTCTATTCCATTAGATGCTGAGGAAATCACGAGGTGTAGTGGAACTAAGAATGTTTGCCCCCAATCATCATTTATGGGGGCAAGACTTCATGTGGAAAACCTATACTTCTGCGATTCACCATCAGAAAAGTGTCTGCTGCTAAACCTTGAGAGAGATCCAGCTTGCTTCCTTCTGTGGGGGTACCAACCTGTTGATGCAAGTCAGAGGAAGTGGGCTACTCGAGCTTCTCATCTAAGCCTCTCACTTGAAATCTCTAGCACCTTAAATGGACAGAGAACAGTTAGGGGCTCCTCTCCAAGTTTCTGGAAATGTGTTGAGCTAGATGACATCCGGTTTGAGGCAGCTATGGTTACAGCTGATGGTAGCCCTTTGTTGATTATGCCACCCCCAGAGGGTGTTGTGAGAATTGCTGTTGCTTTTCAACAGTTTACAACCAACACTTCAGTAGAGCAGTTGTTTTTTGTCTTAGGTCTCTACACTTATTTTGGTGAGGTTGGAGAACGGATTTCAAAGGTTAGCAAAGGTAACTGCTCTGGGACGAAGGCATCAGCTGACAAACTTGAGAGAAAACTGCCTAGTGACACAGCAGTGAGCTTAACTATGAATAATCTCCAACTCAATTTCTTGGAATCCTTGTCACCAAGTGACTTACATTTGCCCCTGGTTCAGTTTGGTGGTGAGGATCTGTACCTGAAAGTTTCTCATCGCACTCTTGGTGGTGCCTTTGCAGTTACAACTAACTTGAAATGGAAAACTGTCTCAATTAATTGTTTGGAAAGAGAAAATGCTTTATTTCGTGAAAATGGCTTTGCAGTTACTTGTGAACCTAATACTTTGTTGTGTGAAAATGGGCATCCCAAGATGAGAGCTGTGTTTTGGGTTGACCATCAGAGTAAGAACCTGGCTAAAGAAGCTCGATTTATTGACATAGACATCACTCATGTAATGCCTTATGACATGCGGGATGAGTGCCATAGCTTGAGTGTATCAGCTAAGGTATCTGGTGTTCGTCTTGGTGGTGGAATGAGTTACACCGAATCTTTACTGCATCAATTTGGTATCCTTGGGCCTGATGGTGGTCCAGGGGAAGGTCTCTTGAGGACTCTGAAGGATTTATCTTCTGGTCCACTTGCGAAACTGTTCACACCATCTCACCTCACCGACAAGGAAGGTAATGAATTTTCTGTCTTTGCTATTTAATTTGTTAATTATGCTGGAAATTTTGTTGGTATGCATGCATCTTGATTGCTTCTGCTCAGTTGCGAGATGTTTTTGCTGTTTTTCCTTGTATTATTCATGGATTCTTCCCCTTCCCTTAAATTGCAGATGGAAGGTCCAATTCCAAAGACAATGACTACAATTCGAAGTTTGACATGGGGGTGCCAGATGATCTTGATGTGTCAATTGAGCTACGAAACTGGCTGTTCGCACTTGAAGGCACAGAAGTAGGAGATTGGTTATCCCCTCATGGCAGTGATCATATCAGTAGAGAAGAGAAATGTTGGCATACCACATTCAAGAATCTACATGTGTCAGGCAGAAGTAGTGATCGGCCTGGATCTGCAGGGAAGGTGATTCACAAAAGAGCCCTTCCAATAGAACGCTTTATGGTACGTCATGGATTATTTTCATACTTTTGCATTTCAGTTTAGCACTTTTATTTTTTTATTTAGTTAAATTATGAGACACTATGTGGCACTTGCAGGCTGGAATTGAAGGATTACAGGCAATAAAACCTCGCCTGAGAGATCAACTAATTGGAAATGCAACATCAAATAATCTTCAAACAGGCAGTGTTTTTGATAGCACAAGTAGCATTGGTGACCAAGGTGTCGATGTTGGAGCGACCATGGTCATTGGCGAAGATGAGATTGAAGGTCCCAAGTGGACAATGGATAATGTCAAGTTTTCTGTAAAAGGGCCGGTATGAACACCTTCTAAATATTTGTCCAAACCTCTCAGAAATTTACAACTGCTTCCTGAAATAGTTGTATTTATTTGACTTGGCAGATTGAGGCAGTTGCAACAAAAGAAGAATTAGAGCATCTCACCATGCTTTGTAGATCTGAAGCTGATGCAATGGGGAGGATCACTGCTGGAATTCTCCGTCTCCTTAAGCTTGATAAGTCTCTTGGCCAAGGGACTATAGAACAACTCAGGAACCTAGGTATGAGTTCCCTACATTACATGTACCCTGATTTATTTTGTTGTAGATGCCATGCTACCTTGTGTTTTGGACTTTTTCCCTTCTTTTACACCTTTTTGGCTTGTTATGACTTATGAATTGTTTACTAGTAATACACTGCTATTAGCTATTCTTTATCTAACTCCTTTGTCGGGTCATTAAATGCTGCAAAGAGGAGATCTAGTTATGATTTTTTTATGCCAAATTCGAAAAAACAATCCAAGATACGGCAACAGTGTCTCCAAATTTTTCGTCAGGGGTTATTGCCTTAGTGTATAGTGTCAACAAATGCCATCTGGGAGTTATTTTGATCTAATGCTTTGAGCTTCAGCAAATTATGCAGCAATCACTATTATTTGGTTATCTGCCGTTGCTTTCCTTTCTTGTTTATGTTACTGTATTTTTATATTCCTTTGTGCAATTTATGCTTTAAATCAATACTTTTTGGAAAAAGATTTATCTATTTCATTTTCTAAAAACAATTTTTGATTGTGTTGTGAAATTGTGCTATCCCAGGAAGCGGAGGAATAGACAATATTTTCTCACCTAGGAAGTTGAGCAGGCAGAACAGTTTTGGCAGCATAGGTACTCCGAGGACTCCTAATCTGCACTCAATTACAGATGCAGGATCGAAAGAGTTACTGGAAGCAACAGTTGATTCATTACAAATCGAAATCTTAGAATCCAAGGCCAAATGCACAGCCCTCGTTTCCCAGGCAAGCAGCGTGGAAGATCAGAAATGTGCCGAAGACATCAGGCAACTGAATGACAAGCTAGAGAGCATGCAGTCCTTGGTGACAAAATTGAGAACTTTGATCTAAGTTGTACATAGTTTTTTTTTTTGTACAGGTTCGTGCAGTCCAAAACTTGGACTTCCTCTTCATTATTCTTTTTGTGTAAATTTACATGTTCCTTGGGGTGTATACAAGTGGATTCTGGAATAATGAGCTGATACGCAGCAAATAGAAAATTTTGTAGCTGGAATGTTCAAATGCAGTCATTAGGAATAACGGTTGTTATCGGTATGTAACTAATGTAGTATCATATGCACAATTTTGCTGTTGTCACAAACGTCAGTAGCCTGTGTTTTGTGACCAAAATATGTACTATGTATAATATAATGTTTTTTTTCAAAAAGAAAATATGTACTACTAATATAAGTTTTTACAGACAAATAATAATACTATAACTAATGCTCAAATGCTAATATGTCTTATCTTTTTATATTAGGAATGGATTAGCTTACGAAAAACATGAAAAATATGGTAAAGAGATATCTCTTATGATACAGTGTTAATTAATAAAAGCCGTATAAATTTGAGTAATGATTTATGTAGGAGAGAGATCTGAATTTCTGAGAAGAATACTTTTACTTATTGAAACAGACGTTAACTGTAGAATCAAAACGTTAACTATAGAATCAAAACGGGTTGTTAACTATAGAATCAAAACGAGTTGGTTTTAAATGTCTATTATACTCTATTATACTCTATAATAAGAGAGTACACCAAACCTTAAAAAACGACGATTAGAATTAAAAATATTATGTTCAACAGATAATTACAGAAATATATTTTTCGATAGAAACAGGATATACATGATCAATTAAAAAAAATTTATCTGACATCGGTTAAGATGTATTAATTATGTAAAAAGATATCTTAGTATATTATAAAATTATAAGTTAAGATAATAATATAAAAAATAAAGAAATATCAAAATTAATATTAATAATAAAGAGAGATAAAAGACTAAAATTATTATGAAAAGAGACGGTAAAAAGAGACTAAAATTATTATGAATCATGAGTTGAAGATTTTTTTTAAGTTCAATTTTAATCTAGCTGTGTTAAGTTGAATAATATAAGATTTTACTCTGATTTTGCTGATCATATATTCACATTAACAGTAACCCTTGTTTTTGTCGGCTGTTGTTTTTTATGGATATCTTAATCGAAAGCGAGTCAAATGTGCTCGAGTTACGTATGTTAATAGAACGATGCAGGAGAAAGAAAGTAAATGCTTTAAGATTTGTGTTTCCACGTGTCCTAAATCTAAAAACGGGCCTTGGCAGCTGAGGGTCAAGGCCCATCCAAACAGAATATTCGCCCCCCATTCGCTACGGCCCAATCAATGAAGGTCCATCAGGCCCACTTCATCCCGTGCGACCCACCGATCCTCTCAATCCACCGTCGTCGCCTCGAGTCCCGGCCTAGCCCTAGCCCGAGTCCAGATCCCCCGTCCTCGCCCCCTCGCCGCGCCCCGCCCTCGCCGCCGGCAAAGAGCCCTAGCCGCAGGCCGCAGCAGCGCCCTCCACAGCTCAGCTCAGCTCCAGTTCCAGTTCCAGCCATCGGCGTCGTCGGCTCAGCTCCAGTCACGCTGCTGGACGCCGCTCCGCTCAACCAGGCGACAGGCGTGGTGTCCCTCCTCCAGGCTCGCCGTCGCCGAGGTTTCAGAAGATCGGCCGCTCGGTTGTTATCTCTGCATGTTTAGTTACTGTTTGGGAGTGTGATTGGCCCTGTTAATTGCAGTGCTGCTTCGAACTTGAACATGGAGGAGGTACCGGGTGTAGAACGAATTAGCCAACCCAAATAGTTCATTTCTCTTATTAAGTTCAGTTTGTTCATTTCTCTTATCAAGTTCAGTTTTTTGTTTACGTAGATCTAGCCACAAAGGATCTTCTGAAGTGAAGATGTGGGTGTAGAGTGTAGAGGACATTGTCACCCCTAACTCTTTTTAAAGGATTGAAGATTGTGTGCAGTGATGGATCAAGCTTTTGTCCAAAACTCTATGGAGCATCCTGTTCCTGGGAAGGAGCATGAGGAGGATAACAGCATGAAGGTGGATGTGGCATTTGATGGAGTTCATAGCCCGTTCCGATACAGACACAAGAAAAGGTCCAAGGTTTGGGAGGAGTACAAGCCGATCTTTCTGAATGGGAAGGTTCAGTTTGCAGAGTGCCTGTACTGCCATAATCGCCTCAGCTGCAGAGATTCTAATGGGACAAGCCATCTATGGCGGCATCAGAAAATCTGCCCTAGCAAGGAGGAAGTGGGACAGAGGCGACAGAAGGATTCCTACTTCCCCTGTGGTATATATATATCCATTCTTGCCTATTCATGGTTCATTCATTACTTAATAGTGTAGATAAGTTAACATTGGTGTGATTTAGGATTTAGAGATGTAGATATTCCTTTATAAAATCAATTTACCTTTGGCATATAAATAGTGTATTCATATTTTATGCACAGTTTTGGCGAATGAGAATGATCCGGTCTCACCGCATGATCCGGTCAATGAGATTATTACAGAGACACTTAGTAATATAAACTCAGTAATACCCAGCGCTAACAGATTCACATCAAAGGTGTGGAAGGAGTTTACACCTATCTATGTTGAGGGGAATCTCCAGGCTGCAGATTGCATTCACTGCCAGAAGCGCCTCAGTGCGAATAAGTTTGGAGGGAGAAGCCATCTTAGTCGACATCTTATAACCTGTGCAGGACGACGTGGAGGGAGCCAAATTCATCAGAAGGGTTTATTTTATCCTTCTAGCATGCCTAGTTTGAAGTCAAGGATGCAAGATGAGCTCTCGCCTGCCTTGACAAATGGGAAGGTTCAGATTGCAGAATACTCTAGCAAGCTTCTGAGGGCAAGTAGCTCTGGTGATTCCACCCCTAAGCCCATTCGAGTGGTACCAGCAGAGCATTCCCAGCCGACTCCAGATTATACAAGCCTGATGAAACAGAGGACCTCATTTGTGACCACTCCAGCTGGTCAAGAAACACCTGATCCAGATCTAGCCAGGATGATAGCTTTGCATGGTTACCCTTTGTCAATTGTGGAGCACGAAGAAATGATGAGATTTGTAAAGAAACTCAACCCTGTGGTCAATTTAGTCTCTCGCAATGCTATGGAAGAACATTGCTTGACACTATTTCAGAAGGAAAAGGAAAATATAAAGAGTAAAATTGCACATTCTTCCCAGCGTGTCTCTCTGTCAGCAAGCATCTGGACGCCTGATGGATCTGAGCCAACAGTAAATTACCTCTGTTTGACAGCACATTATATTGATGAAGACTGGAAAGTTCACAGGATAATAATAAAATTTGGAATGTTTTGGTCAGCACCTGCTGATGTGGAAAGGATGATACATTGTATGGAAGCCTGTGTCCCAGAGTCTGAAAGCGGATCATATAATGTCATGTTGGATGCCATTAGAGATTGGAATCTTGATCAGAAGCTTTTAAGCTTGACTTCTGTTGGTGAAGTTAGGGATGCCACCAATACTTCGTTGCTGAAGGAAATGCTTATAGAGAAGAAGTGCCTTCCTATTGGAGGGAAGCTATTCAATGTTGCTTGTGTGGACTATGTCCTTAACAGTATTGTTTTCAAAGTGCAAGTGGATATACTTCATCTTGTTGGTGACATAGTTATGGATTTTTTAGTGTCATTGACCCAACAGCGGCTTCTGGAAGTTATTTCACAGATGGGTCTGAAGTGTCCACAAGAAGATGCTAAGTGGTGGCACAAACTTTATTTTAGACTTGAAGTTCTTTTGCATTTCAAGAAGTTGTTTCCTTCTGAAGAAAGGGTGTCCCCAGAAGATACAAAAATTGCTGAGTCTGTTTGCAAGATTTTGAGGGCATTTTATCATGTCATTGAAGTTATTTCCAGCCCTAGCGCTCTGACAGCAAATATGTATTTTAACGAGATATGGAAAGTCAGAACAGTTTTGCAAGAAGCATTAAATGATCACAGAGAATTAGCTACAATGGTTATGATGATGCAGGGAGCATTCAATGAGTATTGGCAAAATTCATATTTGTGGTTGTCCATACCTGTTGTGCTAGACCCTAGATTCAAATTCTATTTCATTGAGTTTCGTCTGAAACGAGCATTTGGAACAGATTCAGCAAGCTATCTATCTGTAATACGTGAAACAGTCCGGGAACTCTTCAATGAATACTGCAATTCTTTGAATCAGGCGAGTGCTGTTGTTTCAAACAGTGAAACTTTGTGTGCAGATGATAGTGATTCGTTGGAAGATTGGGATCAGCATCTCCATGAACAAGCAAATAACCAGCTATCTTCGGAGCTTGATGACTACCTTGAAGATGGTTTAGTTCCTAGAAAGGATGATTTTGATATTTTAAACTGGTGGATGATTCACACTACTAAGTACCCAACACTCGCAACTATTGCACGAGACATCTTAGCCATGCCAGCATCTGCTGTTCAATCTGAAGCAGCATTCAGTAGCAGTGGATCAGTAATTCCAAAGCACCAGAGTACATTAAACATCAGAACAATTGAGGCATTTGTCTGTACTCGAGATTGGATGAGATAAAACTGGTAAGATTCTATACATTGTTACTCTGCTCCATCTTATCTTTGTGGTTTTGGTAGTGTGAATACGCTGTGATTTAGTGTATGTTTTCTTATTTCCAGAATCTTGTTTCTTTGTTTTTCTGTATTGGAACCATGCTAATTCTTCATATGACCAGATGAATGTCCCTCAGTTTTGAAACCAAAGAGCTATGACCTATGATGCTAGTAACTTACTATGGAAATACATATTAGAATCTTACATGTTCATATGCAATCTTTGCAACCACATCACTTTAGGCTGTTTTAGATCATAATTGTAATTTTTAATTGAAACATTTCGATCCCATTGACAATCATGAATCTCTTGTTCTGGGATCGCATTCTTTGGATCACTTAATGAAGTTGCGTGTTATATTTTGTGTCGCATATAATTGCGACGACTTCACATATGAACCTGATTCCTCACATCTTTGCTAATAGCTGTTACACGACAAAAGGAGGTCCTGTAGAAATTTCACATATTAAATCAATGCAGTTCTGTTATCTCCTCATCCAACCTATTCATGTGCAATTGCTTGAAAAATTATCATTTCAGTTTCAAATGCTATGCGGCAGTGAACAGTTGAGATGGGTTGCATGTAGCAGTGTATGATGGGCTTCTGACCGAGGATATCCCCTCTGATGATCGAGCCCCCAACAGGGTGTGTCAGGCATTTGGTAGCTGTTAACTTCTTTTCAGTCAAGATGTGTATATAAATAGTACTCCCATCACCCCATGCATTAGTGCAGATATATGCCTTTGTTTAGCCAAAGTTCGGGTTTACTGTATCACTGGCCTGATGAAGACATGAAGTGATGGGTATATGCAGCCCAGAAACTGAGCCCTAGGTTAGTAAGCACTAGGAGTTGCACGGTGAAAATGTTGCTAATATGCTTTGTTATGATCATTCTGTGTTATGTGCAGCCTACTCACATGCTTCTCTGAATTGTTTTACAAAGGCAATATGTGGTGTTGTCTGCTCCTAATGGACCGAATTTAGTATATGGTCCACTTCTCAGTGACTATCGCAACGTTTTGTGGATGGCCCACTATTCAGTAGTATCCCGTCAAGGCCCATGTTGCTTAAAGGCCCAACAGCAGAACCTGGCTAGCATAGCTTGCCATGTCTGGGAGAGGGCTGGCCCACTAGCCAGACACACCGGAGCCTTCTTTTTAACATGGGCCGACACGTGGGCCACATTCTCGTTCCGACACTATTTCTATCTCTAAGGCGGAAAAAGTTCATCTGTCCTCCCTCAATTAATGGGCCGAGGATATATCACTTCTCTCATCTATTAAAACCACCGTTTCATCCTACGTAATATCTTATATATAACCTAATGACGTGACACATTCATAGTGCTTATTACGTGTTATTGCAGTCAAGAAAAAAAATAAAAATAAAAATTACAGTGGCCCCACATGTCATCTAGTGCTTCATCCTCTTCTGGTGTCTCTTTGTTCTCTCTCTAGATAGGTAGATAGACGGGCACGTCGAGCGGTGGCGATGACGATGGTGGACAAGTACCAGGCAGAGGATTTAGAGGCGAATAGAGGGGGCGTGGATCTAGTTATTCTATTTTTCTTTTTCTTTTTTTTTTCTCGGTGAATCTCTCTATCCCATGCTGGTATTTAGGTGAGTTCTTTATCGATAGATCTAATTGTTCTTCTACGTTACTTTTCATTTTCCTTTTCTTTTCTCGGTGAATCAGCATTTTGGCGAGTTTTGTATCTATCGATGAATCTAATTGTTCTTGTATGTTCCTTTTCCTTTTCCTTTTTTTTCTCGATGAATCTTTCTATTAGGCAAGTTCTATGGATCTAGTTCTTCTATTTTTCTTTTCCTTTTTTTCTTAGTAAATCTCTCTATCCTGGCATTTAGGCGAGTTCTTTATATATCGATGGATCTAATTGTTCTTCTTCTATGTTCCTTTTCCTTTTCTTTTTTCTCTCGGTGAATCTCTCTATCCCACACCGACATTTAGACGAGTTCTTTATCTATCGATGATCTAGTTATTCTATTTTCCTTTTTCTTTTTTTTTCTCAGTGAATATCTCTATCCCATGCCGGCATTTGGGCGAGTTCTTTATCTATCGATCGATGATCTAGTTCTTCTATTTTCCTTTTCCTTTTTTTTCTCGGTGAATATCTTTATCCCATGCTGGCATTTGGGCGAGTTCTTTATCTATCGATCGATGGATCTAGTTCTTCTATTTTCCTTTTCTTTTTTTTCTCAATGAATCTCTATCCTGCACATCGGAGAGAGAAAGGGGAGAGTTGGAGAGAGAGGGCAGAGAAAGAAGAGTTATGACACTCACATGTGGGTCCAATTGGGGTTTTAAATTTTCCTTGTGCCCCTATGGTTTTTTTTTTGAAATTGCCACAAGCAGACAAGTCAAATATGCCAGAGAAAAACACTGATGTAAGTGTTAGATAGAATAAAATATAGTAAATTGATCATGTTTTAAGAAAACCAGGGTAGAAACCTAAATTGATCTGAGTTAGTGAAATATAACTATAGTAAAAACCACTATAATAGATAAATTAGTTGGAGCAGGGGCTATATTCGGTTTTATAGATACAGGAGTTACATCAGACGGTCCGTATTGAGGGAGGTAAGATGGACTTTTCCATCTAGCCCATCTCACATGAAGGCCCTTGTACAACACGTGTAGAGGTTTTTGCACGGCCCATAAGGTTATTATTTGCTGGGTCTATCCCGTCTTCCTCCACGCCGGCGGAGCCTGCCGTCGATGAGGTTTCCCATCGCGCTCCGCCGCTTCATCGCCGTCTGGAATGGTCGTTCTGGCACCCTATAAGGGGCGATCGCGGCCTCCGCTCTGGAGCGCCCGCTTCCTCGGCGGCCTCGCGCAGTCGCTCTATCGCCTAGGCGACATAGGCGCCACGTACGCGGGCGGCGAGGCATGGCGGCCGCCTGATGGCTGCACCGCTGCAGCTAGCACGGCCGTCGTTGAGGCTAGTTTCAAAAACTACCTTGTCACAGATTCACAATGCATCGATTGATCACATGTTCCATTAATGTAAATAATTTTGCATGCTAATACTAAAATTTCTAGCTAAGCTAGAAGAAGTCGATGCCGCATCGCTTCTGCTGGAACTCCGGCAGCAGCTGGCCGTCGGGGCCGACCACGACGTCGCAGGTGGCGTGCAAGGGGTGCCAGTGCGACCCCCAGAACGCTACCCGCACCCGTATCCTCGACCGGACCTTCACCGTGAACGCCACACGGCCGCCGCCCGCCGCGTCCCTCGCCATCATGTCCGTGGCGGCGCCCGCCGGCACGGAGACGCCCTCAAACCCGACCGGCGACGTACCCTTGGGCGGCTGGTACAGGGGCCCGCCCGTCAGGTCCTTCCCCACCACGACCTCGCCGTCGCGGTAATGCACCGACATGTAGATTCGGTCGAAGAAGAAGGCGAGGTCGTGGTTCGGGTTGTGGATCGTCAGCTGGCCGGAGAGCACCACCGGCCCGCCGGCCTGGACGCCGGCGGCGGAGAAGGCTGCCACGTGGAACCGAGGCCGGTGAGGCCGTACCACCAGGTAGACGACGAAGAGTAGCACGCCGGCGATGAGGAGCAGGGAGAGGAGCCACGAGCACAGCAGCTTGGTGCAGCGGGTCAGGTGCGGCCGCTCCTTCGGCAGCGGCCGGATGCGGCCGGTGAAGAAGCCCGTGGTGGCCGTGGGCTGCTGCGACGGCATGGCGGCGGCGAGCTGGTGTGTCGGGAACTCGTCGGTGCAAGCATCGCCGTGGAAGTTGGAAGCGGGGAGAGAAGTTAAGGAGGTGTGTACGCGCGTACATACGTAAAGTAGGTTGCATGCCGCGTTGGTTTTTGGTTTCTTTTGGCGCGCGTACATGGGGATTCTTTGAGGAGATACCAAGGAACAAAAATTACAAAAGGGGAGAAATCGCTAAGCTATCAGCTGCCGGTTTTCTTCGTGTTTTGGTTCTCTAATTTCTCTACTTCTTTTATTTGAAAATTTTCAGATCAGTAAATTGTTTTTTTTACGGTGAAAGCCTTTTCCTAGTCTCGACTGGTGCGTCCATACCTATGGACGCTGTTTTCTTCCTTATCGTTAGGTAGCTCTTTTTTAAAGGTGAAAACTCGTTCGATGTTTTAGATGGGCGTTGCTAGCATTTATCTTCTTTATAACCGTCTAGGTAATCTTGCTTCTTGGTTCCGTTGGTTAGGTTGTTCCGTCATAGATATAAAGTTGGAGCTGTTTGTCTATTATGATGTGATTGGCAACGATGATTTGTGTCGGGCCTTAGTTGTAGTGTGTCGCAGTTTCTTTCTTTTTTTTCCCTGCTCTCCGTATGAGTTTTGCCAGTTTTCTTTTAATTAATACAGTTATTTAGTTATTAGACCCGATTTTCTTTATAAACTGAGTAGATCCTTTTTCTTCTCAATATAATACATGAACTCCTTGTCCTCCTCAAGGTTTACATCAAGAAGTAAATTATTTTTTATTACATAGAAGCTCACACATCGAAGAAAGAGCGCCTGCCCAATACAACGGCGAATGAGATAGATCCGAACGGTAAATAATCCTTGGTATCACTAAATTTCCGAAAGCATTTTCATAGGTATACAATAGGTAGCGTCTAGGCAAAAATTTCAGTCACTTTACTCACAACTTGGATGATAATCCAATTGTTATCATCACTCTCCTCCTAGATACAAATTAAAAATGTCAGTCCCTGTTATTTATTTAAACAAGTCTCTTCTTTCTTAGGTAAAAGTTTAAACAACAATTTTCTAACCTAAACATGCAATTCATTAAAAATAACAAAATTACATGCAAGAATACTCAAACTTGGATAACAACAAAAATGCAGTTTAAATGAATTAAAATTACACATAGCATTGCAATGTGTAATTTTAGGTGAAAATTTTCAGGCATCTGAAATCTAACAAATACTTATTTCTATTTGACTATTTCTCCTTAATTGAATAGGCAGAGCTCTTGCCAAGATTTTTTGGCTTTTTTTGAAAGGGAAAGGTCACTAAATGAATATACATGTGGATATAAAAAGTTAAGTTGTTTGATAGTACGTGGCACAAGGCTGGAAAGTGATGAAGAAGTGAGACTTAAGTTTGAGAAGTTGACCGAGTGGACATGCCATCGTATGTACACACCATGTGGAGCTAGCTTAATGGCCTGGTATGCTTCTTCCCCTAGCTAGGGTCACTCCATGAATATCCAATTCAGAAAGTAAACTATTCTGACCAAATGGACAGCGAGCATATTTCGGCCCCAAGTTTCTTCTGCAGCCGACATGCTTTTATTTTTTTTTCTTCTCGTTATCTCTGTAATGGCAGTTCCAGGACGGTCCGTTGAGTTCTGATTTCTCCTTTTCAGTCATCCCATTGAAATTTCAGAAGTTCTGATTGATTTCGGTGACACGCATAAGCTTACAGTAGCTGAAGAGCGGCACATCATATCAACATGACGCAACGATTTTATTTCTTTGAATTAAGCAAATAGTTTACTTTGATTACATCATAATACAAACGAAGGAAAAACAAGACGTAACACAATAATTCTACATATACCAAGGAACCAAACTGCTAACATTTCAGATAAATGGACTTACATAAATATGCAATCTAATTCACAAAGGCGCAGTGCCTCCTGATCTCCCCCTGCGCGCCGGTGAGCACCTGCATGTTGCCCATCTTCACCATGGACGCCGCGAAATCGGCGAAGAACTCCGCCGGGTAGCCGGCGACGCTGGCCTGGCGCAGGACGTAGTCCCTGGTGAAGGGGTCGAGCATGAGCGTCTCGTCGGAGGTGAAGAGCGCCCTGCCCTTGGCGATGTGCCTGTAGTAGCTGGTGTCGAACGTCCTGAAGCTCCCCGGGTCCATCTCCACCAGCGTCGTCTTGTCGTCGGGCTTGCACTTGTTCTTCAGCCTCGGGACGTAGTACTTGTCCAGCGTCGGGTCAGGCATCATTGTGCCGCTGAAGTTGTAGAGCCGGCTTGAGAAGGATGAACAATGGGAGGTTCCAAGAGTGTGCCCACCTGTTATGCATGAACAATGTTTAGTGTCACTTTTCATTTTACATATGAAGTTTCAAGTTTGTGATGGGTTCATGGTAATGAAGTTTGGGTGGCAATTTTGCAAGTGTACAAATTAGTATAGTGCTGAATAGGAAACAACGTCCTGACTTCTCGAATAAACAAGTGGTCTCTTCCACTGCATTGGTTCTGTACTATGCCATGTGATTAGTACTAAGAACCACATAGTTTTGTATTTCTCATTTCTGTCGACTTGGTATGCGCATATGATACCTTCCTTTATTAACAAGTTGCACAATAGTTAAATAAGTGATCACCTTTATTGGAGAATGCTACTAGGATATATTGGGATCAGCATAGTGTTAAAAAGGAGCACAGGCAACAGAACCAGGAGTTGCAACTTTCAGTAGTATCAATCAGCTAGGGAGCTAGTTTATGAAGATAAAACATTGAAGTTAGTAAATAATAGTATATACCTAGCAGAACCACCTGATCCTTTGCGTCAAGGCCCTTTGGGATGAAGAACTGATACAAGTTCCGAGTGGCATCGAAGAAGGGGGGAGGGAGGTTATTCAGAGCATCATCCTTCGCTGATCTTGTTCCATCCCTCCGCCCAGTCAGAACATCCCAGTGAGGCCCTTTGGTCTGTTGCACAAGGGTAAAAAGGAACTTTTCTCAACTATAGTTCTACATACTGTAATCAGAAAGAAAGCCAATAGCCGCGTAGAATATGATGAAAATCGAAACTGTGGTTTTCCACTATTGACTTAAAACAGCCAATTCTCACCCCTTAGCTAAACTATGCTAACTTTTCTGACTAAAGAATGAACTAAGATTAATGAACATGGAATCTAGTTCTTACCAAGAAGACAACATCTCTGGCTACCAGAGCAAGGATATCAGCACAGGACACAATGCCAGGGCAGGCTTGCTCCAGCTTAGCTTTGACACGGTCTATTGTGCCAAAACCTCGCAGACTGAGGTTTGGTATTGATTCCTTCTCAGATGGTGATCCTGGTGTGCTATTCAGAAGTATAGAGCCATCGCAACCCTGAAAAACGCATAGAGGCACATAGCATAGTAACATAAACTCAATGCAAAATCAAAACAGCTCGGAGCATAGTAAACAGTATGCATACATTCACAAAACAGTCATGGAAATGCATGCGGAGTAGAGGGCCTGCGAGACTTGGAACTCGGGATATGATCTTGGTCATCTCATCACGAACAATGACCTCTGCATTTGGACATGTGTATTGGTAAAAACCAATGTTCAGCCCTGGTGGATTGGATAATACTAAGGAGAACTGTAGGACAAGAGAAAGGACAAATCCAAAGAGGAGTCTGTAAGGCATGTTGTGCATGACTAATATAGAATCACTGCCTATGATGAAAGAGTTGCCTTCTATGATTGTTGAGGCAACTTAGAACTTGAAGCCTGCTTTATAGCTCAGTTGCTTAGGTGGTACTATAGTAAACAAGTGACATAAGCCATTTTGTTCAATCTTAGTTTAGTGGCTATAGTTTTTTTTAATGGAAAATACTACCAGGCCTTGCCTAGTAGTTATATATTAAAAGAAAATATTTACAAACAGAAGTAGTAGTTTGCACAAGTAGTTACAATTGTTGTAACCAATCAGAAACTGCTGAACTAAGAGGCTCATTCATCCTGCACATATGCAAGAGAACTTCATTTTTAAAAGAATGGAATCAACGATCCTCATCCTGAATCAAGTTCTCAAAAATTCTTCCATTTCGCTGAATCAAGTTTAGTGGCTATAGTTAGTCCCACAGCTTCAATTTTTTTCCCTAATGCAAGAAGCAGATGGTCTAAGACTTGGAGATCGATATTTTACAAACCCTATGAGTTGTGTGCATGTACTTCAATTGAAGAATACGTAAGTCTTGGATCAGGCATCTAGAGAGTATCACCTGGTAATATTGCATAATTAGTTGGATGATGGTCATCCTTCGTGGCTTGTGCGCTTGTGTGTAATACAGACTCTTGGATTGATGAATAGATCAAGTCATGTTGCTGAAAGGTGACACATTAAAGACTTGAAGTGTAAGTTGCTAGCTGTTCTAATTTCTTATTTTAAATATTATATAGGGTGAATTCATTCTGGTAAAGAAGTTCAGAAGAATTCAAAGATATGAGATAATATATCAGTTTATCCTTTGTCATTTGTTCAGAAGGAATTTGTGTATGTGCATGCAAGCAGAAAAGAAAGAAAAACAATCCTTTCCTGTTTTATTAGTATTTAAGGGAACCAGGGAATATAATATGGTTGCCTCACTATGACATTATCACTGCTAGTTTCTCTTGGGATTTCATCTGAACACTAAAGGAATTGCCCATAATAATTTCTTAATTGGCACCAGTCAGTTAATGTAAATAATATCGAAGCAACAACCCATTGAATATTTGATGAAATCAATCTTGATGAAATCAGTCTTCTTTCTTCCAAATTAAATTGAGAAAAAAAAGGTTGCATGATTGTTGTGCTCGTGTCAATGAAACAAATCAAGGGAGAAAAGTTAGAAGACAATCAGCATATGATCACTGCTAGCTGATTATTGAATGCCAAGCGGGTGCAGAAGCATATCAGGCAGTGTTCAGCTACTTCATTTTGAAGCAAAATTTAGGTCTGATCAAGCATACAAACACTCTAAGAAAGATGAGAACATTATGTGCAAGTTATGGAAACAGATCCTCTATGTTTGAATAAAAAATGCAAGAGTTTGTGTAAGTAAAACTTCAGTGAATTCCTATCATATTGAAAAAATCGGTCCATTGGTCAAACTATAAAACCACGAAGTGATAACTTCAATAATTTTTGTCACATATTAGTTGCAACCTTTAGTGCCAGCAGATGCATTTAGATCAAAATTAGTGATGTATTGATGTATCAACAGAAAATTGCTCCTGATTCTCCTCTGGCACTGCTTATAGGTTATTTTTTTAAGTTAATATATTCTGCTGGGCTCAAGATAACTTTCAGCTGAGCTCTCCAGAAAAAAAAGGTGAAAACAGGTCAGAGTAGTGGACACCATGGTGCATGGGGTATAGATCCACCCCTAAAACTTTGAAAAAACACCAAATATATAGGAATACAGGTACGTATACAATGTGTGCTCAGATAAGAATCCCTAAGTGTTAAAAATTATGTATGTAATACATGTCAAACTTTGATTTTTCATTTTTTAGATTCCATTGGTCTTTATAGGGCATATTTTAATTTGAAATTTTTTTCAAGGTTTAACATTGATCACTGATTTCTCAGAATTATATTCTTAATAGCTATAATACCAATATTTTATGAACGCACTTTGAAATATGAATCTATTGGCACAATTTTCACACTAAATGTATTGTAATTTGATTAATTGCTGGTCAGAATATACATAATTTGACCTTTTGAAATTAAAAGACACCATATAAAAATCAACGGAGGGGGTATTATTTTTTTCTGTCTGTTGTAATGGAAACATGGAATTTGCTCTATCAATCTTCCATACTATCTACTAGTATGTCATTACATCCTCACACCTATTGTCAAAATCCTGGCTCCACTGGAGATAACAATGATTAGGTGTTCACTAGCACATGGCTTGGGCAATGTATTTAACTATTCTTGGAGTAACTGAAAAGTGACGTTATTTGGTTGTTCAACAATTCAAGTTTAAGACATTCACATCAGATAAGAAAATTTTCAGTTGACCTAGCCCGAAATGTGTGCTTCACTCCACCAACAAAGGAGTGTGGGACAATTTTGACCATGAAGTTGTTCACCAATGGTCGACATTGACAAGTGCAACCCTATCCATAGGGAATTACAGAGTACTCCAATTTTTACTTCATGCCTTGTCCATGCACATAAAAAAATGGCAACAGTCTGGTTAATACTTAATAAATGCTTTCTATGATATTCTTATAGGGCATCAAAGTTGCTTTTAAAAGAGAAAGGTTAATATTCCGTAATTATTCTGCCTAATCAAGGTTATGTGCACTTGCAAAAACACATCTTCCTGAAATAATTATGGGACTAATTAAGATTTAAAGCACAGTAACAACTCAGGAAATTATTCATCAAGGAAAGTAACCCACAGAAGTCAGATGAACAAAAAGACTTACACTGACCGAACATGAGCTGGTGAATTTGTGATAGGTCATGAGCTGCTCACTGTTTAACTGAACAGGCAGAAATTGGTTAAGTCTCTAGTCTGAACTCTGAAGTGTGTTGGGGCTTGTCAAAGTGACCCAGAATTCGAGGTTCATCTGATGTATCTCAGTGGCTAAAAACTGTGATACAAATTTCTTGAAGTGGAAAAGTTTCCGTCATAATTTGTGAATAATCTTCAGATGGCACTGAAACCAACTTCCTTTCCATCTGATGTTTCATCTATTATTTTTCTCGTCCTCTGTGCCTCCTCCCATAGACTACATTCTGCATACATGTTTGCAAGAACATCATAGTTTACAGAACTCCCAGGATCTATACTAAAAAGGTTCTTGGCTGCAGTTTCTCCAAGAAGCATGTTTCCGTGCAATTTACAGGCTCCAAGCATTGCACCCAGCATTGATGAGTTGGGTCTAAAGTTTGTCTTCTGAACAAGCTTCCATGCACCTTCTAACTGGCCTCCACGAGCAAGAAGGTCAATAGCAGAGCTGTAATGCTCAGCTCTTGGATCAATACCATACTTGCTCATCATGGAAGTGAAGTACTCCATCCCTTTGCTTGTCAAACCACAGTGACCACATGCAGATAGAAGAGAAAGGAATGTCACATCATTTGGCCTAACATCATCTTCCACCATCCTTTTAAAAAGAGTTACAACATCTTCTCCAGAACCATTTCCTCCACAGGCGGTAATAGTGACGTCCAAGAAATCACATTCCGATAGGGCATTTCATCAAAAGAACGCTTGGCATCTGAAAATTCTCCTACCTTTGCATACATATCGACCAGAGCATTGTCCAATGCAATATCACCCATAGGCTGCTTCTTGCACATATATGCATGAATTTGTGTCCCAAATCTTGCAGAAGCAACGCTGGCACAAAGGCAAAGCACCGAGCTTAATAAAACACCATCGATCCATAAACTATTCTGATGAATTTTACAGAAGAGTTCCATTGCATCTTCACTGTGGTTTCTATCCATGGTGTACCCACTGATCAATGTGGTTGATGACACTAGATCTGGTTCAGAGATGGAATCATATATCACTCTTGCGCTGCTCATACTCTGACATTTTGCATAAGAGTTGATAAGTGATCCGATGACAACCTTTTCATCCCAGTAACCAAATTTGATGATGCAAGTGTGAATTAGCTCAACATTGACAGGCACACTGACTACTCCACATGCTTTTAGAGCACTTCCAAGCATGTAATGGTCAGGCAGCATCGCTGTCAATTATTTTGATGTAAATAAGAGAAAGCACTTTCAATTCTAGTGCCAATACCAGCAGCAAAAACTACCTTGCAATTTCATATGTTATTTCTTAAATGATGAACTGGGGAATTGGCTAAAGGTTACTGTAGGTTCTTATTGTATACCAACATTTCCATATGCTCCTACCATGATGAGTATTGGTAATACCAGTTTGGCATCATATACTGGTGCTTAATGGCTTATTAACTTCTCTCTTTTTCTCCATACAACAAGATCTACATTGAAGTGTTTATACGTTGCGGGGATTTCATGGCAGTACGTACTAGGTAGCATGATTACAGGAAAAATGCTCAAGATTGTTAAAGATGTCATACCGTCTTTCAGCATTGAAGATAACAATCTAAGCGCATCGCCGTCATGCCCGTGTTCCACAAACCCCCTGATCAGGGTATTCCAGAACACCACATCCTTCTTCCCCGTCTCAGCGAACAGCTGCCGTGCATCCTCCACCGACCCGCACCTTAGGTGCATGTCCATGAGCGCGCTCTGCACGAACATGTCCCCCGCAAACCTCCCCTTGACAGCGCACGCGTGCACCTGCTCCCCGCTCCTGGCGCACCCGGCCCCCGCGCACGCGCTGGCCGCTCTCCCGTACGTGAACTGGTTCAGCCGGGCACCCGTTCTTGGCGTAGCCGGAGACCATGGTCGTCCAGGACACGACGCTCCTGTGCGGCATTCCGTCGAACACCTTGCGGGCGGCGGCGACGTCGCCAAACCGTGCGTAGAAGATGACGAACTTGGTGCTTAGGTGCAGGTAGGGAGGAGAGGAAGCCGCGACGACGATCCTGCCGTGGACGGACTGGCCTTTCCGGAAGGCGCCGGAGCTGATGCAGATCTGCAGCAGAGAAGAGTGGAATGCGCTGGCGGATTTCGCCCCCATTAGGAGCGCCATTTGCGCACGCTTCTCTTTCTCCTCGGAGCAGTTTCAATCTCCCGAGAACCAGCAATTCAACGGGCTACCATTGCGGAGAAGATTTTGGTCAGAGCAAGGGTTGGTGTCACGCCGTCACCAGCCACAGACCCGCAGCGACGGCGTTCAGCCTCAACAGGATGCATTCACTGGGATAGCAGGCAGAAGCTGGACCAAAACAGCAAGATCAAGAACACACACGCTCTAGGGCCATCGGCACCAGGCCGCGGAGACCGGGAGAGCGGGGATCACGGATCAACTGGAACTGGAAGACCTCGAGCTCAACTCCGCAGGTGGAATTCGCCGCCGAACGCCGCCTTCGCAAGGAGCCGCCGGCCGCCGCGAGAACACGAGAAGGCGTCGGCGAGTCGCGTGCGGCGTGGCCCGCGGTTCAGTGGTCACCCGATAATAGAGTTAACGTCAAGGGCATATGCGAAAAATATCCCCCATCTAGTCAGCTCTTGAACTTTGGACCAATCTAGCCCGCTCTATTTGTGATCCTACGGTGGAAATAAGGGGGTCTAACAGATAATCTCACATCATGTAGGGGTTCTTACGAAAAAAGTTCCCCGCCCCTCGGATACGATCAATCTGGACCGGTTGCGTTTGATCGGACGTTTGAAAATCCGACCGCTATCAACCATGGAGCAAACTGGGCCGTGATCAGGACAGACAGCTTGCTGAGGCCCAAAGACGAATGGGCCCATTTAGCGTTGGCACGTCTGTCGGGCATCCTCCTCTGCCCCTGTCGATGTGCAGCGAACGTGAGCGTGCATAAGCTTGCATTTAGGCCAGCGCCGGGGAGCTTTCCGCCGCCGGTGACCGACGGGTGAGTCGGGCCGGGCGGCCATGGCAGCACCCAACGAAACAAAGGATCACAATTGCAGGCTCCGGTAGGGCAGTGCAATAGTGCGAGCACAGAACACACCAGGATAGACCACATCAACCAACACCATCTCAATTCCAAGCTTCAGAAGCCGTGAAAACTGAAACGCTACAGAGAAGATAACATAACACGTACTCTCTCCAGAGAAAAACTTCTGGGGATGAATTTGAACAAGAGCACTTGTCCAGATATCGGCAGAAGTTGGTCCCCAATTCCAATTCCAAGCATCAGAAACCGTCAACCGCAAACATATATCAAGCATGTGCAGCAGTGGGTGGAACCACCATGTGAGCATTGCACAAACATAATCTCATCTCAAATCAAACTTCTCAGAACATTTGCAGAACTAGAAGGATAATAACATCGATTGGTATCGATGCAAAATTAAGCAAGATGCACTAGCAGGGGATAATGTTTGTCCATAATGGCTTCAAACTTCATAGGCCTATGGCCTGGTGCATACCAACAACTTAGGAAAACACATTAACAAGAAAACAACTCAACCATAACACGACGATAGGACAGACGAGGGTCATATAACAGACCAACACTGCATCAGCACAAGCTCACAGACCACCACGGAGGAGCAGGACAAGGTGCAGGATGGACTCCTTCTGGATGTTACAGCTAGCAAGGGTGCGGCCATCCTCAAGTTGCTTGTCGATGAAGATGAGGTGATGCTGGTCTAGGGGGATGCCTTTCTTGTCTTGGATCTTCGCCTTCACATTGTTGATGGTGTCAGATGACTCAACTTCTAGAGTGATGGTCTTGCCAGTGAGGGTATTTACGAAGATCTACATACCTCCACGAAGGTGGAGGACAAGATGCAGGGTGGATTTCTTCTAGATGTTATAATTAGCAAGGGTGTGGCCATCCTCAAGCTGCTTGCCAGTGAAGATGAGGTGCTGCTAGTCTAGGAGGATGCCCTCCTTATCCTGGATCTTGGCCTTCACATTGTTTATTGTGCTAGACAACTTAACCTCCAGGATGATGGTCTTGCCAGTGAGTGTCTTCACAAAGATTTGCATGCCTCCACGAAGACGAAGGACAAGTGGCAGGGTGCACTCTTTCTAGGTGTTATAGTCTGTAAAGGTGCGGCCATCCTCGAGTTGCTTGCCGACAAAGATGAGACACTGCTGATCTGGTGGAATATCGAAACCATCCCATCTAAACTAAGCACAAATAGAAGTAAAACTAAATCTGATCACAAAACTCAACTATGTGACAGAATCAAAACATAACTATGAACTATCCATCTTTAGAGTAATATTGAAACAATCCCATAACTACAAACTATCCATCTTTAGAGTAATATCAAAACAATCCTATCTGTTAGAACAATCTCAAAACCAATCCAGATCGATCTAAATCACACATATCCCTACCTCGATTCGCACGAAACCCTAACTCGATTAAGAGATTAATAGGATTACCCTAAAATCGCATGAAACCCTAATTCAATTAAGACTAAAATTGCACGGGATCTTCATACGTTTTCCACCACGAGCGTAAAATCGCAAGATTAGATGAGCACCACTAGAGATTCGATGATTAGGAGAAACCAAACGGGGATTAGCTACCTCAATGAGGCGATTAGAGAACACAAAGCTTCACTTCCCCTTCGGTCGATGTGATTGCTATGTGATTAACGGAGAGAAAGCCCTCTCTATATATAATAACGTGGGCAAAGCGGTGCTAAACAATATTTGGTGCGATCACCGCCACATGTACAACCCAATGGAAGCACCACACGTGGCCATGTTGTGGTAGCACGCGACGTGTTCGATCTAGGTACGACCACCGAGGCGGTGCTCAGAACGGACTCTGGGTCAGGTCATGCCGCCTCTCTTGACGAAGTCAGCATGCCTGATCTGGACCGTACGTTTCCAATCTAACGTTCAGAAAAACTCATACATGATCTGCTGATCTATTTTGGGCCTAATCCTTGGGGGAAGTTTTTTGAGCTGAAATTAACGGCCCGTTAGGCTGAACCAAACCAGCGCCCATGAAATTGACAGCCCAGCTGATTGATCCCTAATTTGCTAAGCCCAACTCGCGCACTCGACAACCGATCGGAGTCGCGTCCACCGGCTCGGCCGCCCAGCACCGCCGTCTCTCCCTCCCACCCTCCCACATGCAGCCTCACGGGCGAGCCTTCCGCGCATCTCCTTCCTCCGCCGCGCCCGTCTAGCCGGCGCTTCGTCGGCCTCGGCCGCGGGTCGGGGCCGGTGGTGGCTCGACAGATCGCCCCCTTCCTGTCCAGTAAGTATTTCTCACTGATCCAAATAGGGATTCATTGTTCTAATCGATAAAGGCTGTCAGATAAGAGTTTTGCTGCGCGATTACAACTCGTTCTTCACATCCCCTGTGGATATGGCCGGGGTTCGTTTCTTGGCGTTGCTGATGCAAGATGTGAACTTGCAGGCGTGCTTTGTGTGTGTGCTGCAATGGCGTTGATGCGGCGGATAGTCGGGAGCTACATATGCTCGGATCTGTGTGGCTCTGTCATGAATCAGAGGCTGTACTCTTCGAGGGTGGACTGGAAGCAACTGCGGCCTATGATCCTCAAGAGGATAAAGAACCGGGCAAAGGATTATCCAATCAAGCGCATGATTCCAGTAGCAGAGGAGGTAGTCAAGGCTAGAGAGATTGTTACCAAAGGTGTTTCGACTCTGCTCCAAGTTGTTCCTGTACACTCATGCAAGTAAGTGCAAGAAATGTGGAGTTTTCATGTAATTGTCTTAACTCCTGAGGAAGGTATATTGCTAAAAATGTGCTTTATTTGTAGTAGAGCAACTTCGATTTAGGTATGTACTAAAAATGTTCCAGAACCTCCAGAAATGGTGCAACATTACAAGATTACTATTATTCTATAGATTACCATTGTTATTGTGTACCTTGATTGCATAGCCATGACCAAGTTAAGAGCAGTTCTCTCTGATGTGCATGTTTGATTCATTTTCTTGATTACTGTCCTAAATATTTCTGCAATATTATTGAATCTGTCATTCTGTCTAACACCTTGTGTGTCTACTCTTACTGAAGGTTTTGTCCCGAAGTTCATATTGGAGCGGTAGGTCATGAGATGCAATCGTGCCATGGTTTCAAGCGTATGATCAAGAACCAACCACATAAATGGGGCCCAGGGTGCTTGAATGATATTCTTGTCCCTGTCGAATCCTTCTGCCTGGAAAACACGTTCCAGGATGAGATAAAGCATGACCAGAGGTTTGATTTCCCTTGCGTCCCAGCTGTACTTGAGCTCTGCCATCAGGCAGGTGCAGATATACCTGATGACATGTGGCATACGAGTGGCACGCTATCTGCAACAGTAAGAGGAAACGATGAAAAACCTGCTACTTTTTTGCCAGAAGAGCTTAGATTCATAGGTCAGAGAACAATAGAAGCATGGGAAAGGCTTAGATTAGGTGTGACAAAACTCCTTTTGGTCTACCCATCCAAAGTGTGTGAACATTGCTCTGAAGTGCATGTTGGTCTGTCAGGGCACAAGGCCAGGATGTGTGGAGTATTTAAGTTCAAGGGCTGGCGTGGTAAACACAAGTGGAAGAAGGCTGGTGTGGATGACTTAGTTCCTCCAAAGATTGTTTGGCATCAGCGGCCTCATGACCCACTGGTTCTGGTCGACAGTGGGAGAGATTATTATGGCCATTCACCTGCGGTCATTGAGCTCTGTATGCAAGTGGGTGCAAGAGCATCCCCAAAATACCATTGCATGATGAAGGTACAAGGCCTAGCACCGCCAATTAAATGAGGCCAAGGGATCTAAGGAGTTGATTACCTAGTTAGATCAGCACATGGTGTTATACAGAAACTGTATATATCAGACATCAAAACTCTAATGCAGAGAAACTCCAAAGTTACAAATGTTGTGATTTTGCCGAAGGCATTATTTCTTTGAAGACTGTTATCGGAATTCAGGAGGTCAGAACTAATACAATTAGTATTGGTCTGAGTGAGACTCATCAGATAACAAGGGGAAAATGTTTCTGTGGGCAAACTACCTCCATGATAATGTATCTGATCGGGATCTTCATTGTTAAGTATTCAGAGCAATTACTTTCTGGCCTTTCATTTGTTCCACCTCCATTATTTGCCAACAATTTGGTGGAGCCTGCTGTTGAGTCTTCTCCTACTCTGCTTGACTACTGTAACACCATTGGCTTCTGCTATTTTGTGTAAACTTGCTCACATTACCTACACACCTTATAGGCAGTTTTGTTATAAGTTAGCCATGTAGAGACGCCTTGTTGCAAGCTGCAACATATGGTGTGGAACATCACAGAGCAATGTAATATCACTTGCTGTGTACAGATTTTTACTTGGGCTCCTTTTGCTGTGCCAATAATTCCAGCCACATTGTCTGATAGCTGGAGATAAATCAATGGATGATGAAGTTTTTGTGCATTATATTTGAAGTTGAACATTCACTTGAGTACTTGACCCCATGTGGTGAAACATATTTCTGTTCAAGTAATCTTGTCTCTATATGAATGCATTATTCTGGATTGAATGAATACTTGGCAAATCTGGAAAAAGTATTTTTATCCCTTAAGTGGATGTCCACTCATCTCTTGCATGTTATTTAAATAGTTATAAAACTTTTTTATAATATAGATCAATATGTGATATATAAGTTCACAAACATGTAAATTTAATTTTATAAAAAAAATGACTGTGAATAGTATATGTACTTAGTTTAATTTATTATTTTTATTTCTACTTGTTGATTTTTAACTTTATGTTTCTAGAGTGAGATATAATGTATTGATCTATATTGTCAAATGTTATCATAATTTTTCACAATAATTTAGATGACATATAATGGCACGTAAAAAAGAAATTGTAACTATTTGTGATTAAAAATTATTTTAAATAAATTCTAATTTCAAAAACTTGACTCTCACTAAAAATACCTTTAAATTTTTTTACTAAGTATCTTATTTCATCTAACATTTCTGTCCTAGAATCCCCATTAACTTTTTGAGATAGTTGAAATTTGAATTAAAATTATTTTTTTCTTTACCTTATTTCCTTTCAAACAGTTTCAAAAATAGTAAAAAAAAATTCGCTCTAGTTACAATTTTGTTATCTTAAAAAATATTAAAAATTTTCCCCTAATTCACTCCACATCAAATTTTAATTTAAAACTTGTTTAAAACCTAATATTCTCCGATGCTCCGAAACTTACTGACAATATTTTTCGTCCTATCTTTAAAATTCAAAATTTGTTTTCGAATTCAGGTCACGATCATCCTTATCTCTTTGTTATCTTTTCCAATCATGAATTATTTTTTTCTCCACACCAAAGCAGCTAGACAATAAACCATATTTTCTCTTATTTCTTTTCATTTCTCTATTAGTGTTATAGCCTCTCTTTTTTTTTCTATTCTCTAGCTCACTTTGTCTCCTCCCAACATGGTCAATGAAGAATAGTATAGCAACCAGTGTTCTTCAATTTCTTTTCTTTCTCCTACAAGTAAACCAGAGTGAAACGTAGACGCACTTACATGTTTCCTTTTTCCTTACCTTATCTCCCTGAGTCAACTCTCCACCTGAACACTTCTTCCCTTCACTCTAACCCAACCAGCAGGCAGGCAGTAGATGATAGTGAGAGGAGAAAATAAGCTCACAAGCAAGCTCATATATGCACATTCGTCGTTTGTTGTCATAACGTGCTAAAAATTAGCTTTAAACCTTTGAACCTCAACCCGCTCAGCTCTACCCTGCCCTAAACCAAGCTCAAGCTCGAGCAGAGTAGCCACCATTCTGATCGTCGCCACCACCATTGCCCATCCTTTCCCCTGCCATGGCTTGCCTTCACCGCTCTAAGCCCAGAGCCGGATTTTCATCAGGCACTTGGTGTGCACTTCAAGCTCTACGGCTATGTTTTGCTTCCACCACCGCCCCGACCAGCTTCTCCATCATGGGGCAAACCTCCCTCCACCTATGCCATCTTCAGAACACCACCAAGCCACCATTTCCCCTTCCATTTCCTCTCGGTCCAAACCAAGGACCGATGTCACGCCCGGTTGTCCAGACTCTAGGCGCATGCACAGCCACCTCTAGTCTCTGGTAACCTCTACTCGCCTTTCCTCTCTGTTGCCTCCCCCTCTCCACTTCAATTCCTCCATCATGCCACCTTTCCCCTCACTAGAGCCCGCTGCCTCCACCAACCCGAGCAAGGCGACGTAGCACCTAGCCACGCCAGCCCCACACGAGCGTCGTCCCTATGGCCACCTGGGCATCGGTTGAATCCGATTCCGGTGACCTCTTCACCAAGCCCTGCTGCCTGTGCCTCTCCATCGTTCTATCTCTTTCCCTTTCTTAATAAAGAAGAGAAGAAGGGAGAAGGAAGAAGAGAACAAAAGAAGAGAAAGGTGAGAGCTAGTAGGACCCATGTTGACCAATGCTCGTGTACTTGATATAGATGAGCCGGGTTACTGACTAGTGGCCCCACACTTTGACATGTGTTCTAGTGAACTAAGTCAACCAGACCGTCCTTTAGGTTTCTCATCATACTTAGTCTACCGTGGACCGGGACCGTAGGCACGCGGATGTCTGACAGTGAACCCCACGCGTCAGTTCTAGCAAATATGCTTTGTTATATTCTCAGTCGAATATAACAAATTTATTTTTCTAGTTTTAGAAAATAGTTTAAACTTCCAAAATTCTAACATAGCTCCGTTTGATTTTGTTCAACTACCAAACTATTTCTAAAATTGAGATCTATCCAATGGCACTATTAGTGATAATAGCTATTATTTATTAGTTCGTTGATGGAAGTAACTTGGACGTAGAATCTTAAGAGTTTTGTGTTGACCAAAAGCAAGAAAAGCCACTCATTCAATCATATCGATCCCAATTTATAAATTAAATATTTATAAAGTACATAATTAGACATACGTAAAAGCCGCTGATCGCGGTCGATCTGCTTGGCCACCCTATGTTTTGCATTATATCGAATGAGTTATGTTTTATTATCTAAGACTAACATCACTAATATTGAGACCTTCGGTAATTATAGAATATGTTTGTTTGAAATAATATGATGTTTGGTTGCTATAAATTGATCGTGTTAGGAAAATAGGTTATGAATTATTTTGAAAAACCAACATTTTATGTCGATCGTTTGTGAAATAAAATATGGTTATTTTAAATGAAACCATGGTGCGAAGTCTTCACCTATGCGACAAGGCTTTGTATTCATATATAAGTGTCGATTCTTTATGAAACTGCACTGAGTACATTATAGTATGAACATATAAGTGTTATGAGACGCCCATGTCTAAGTAACTAGTGGGTTAGGATCATTTGTTTGACAGAAGTTATGGAATTAATAGAGTAGCCATGACAAGTGACACTCGTGAGATCCTAATTACGACAAATCTGGGACTTGTTGGGACTTGATCTAGGAGTGTAACACTTCGATTTTAGCTTAGCCATTAAAATTCATTTTAATAAAAATCATAGTTTCAAAAACTTTGGTTTTTTGTGTGTATTATGTGCCAAATATCTCTATCCAAAATTTAAATTTTGAGGTTTGACTTTTAAATCAACCTCTTTTTTAAAAATTTCTTCCACTGTCTCTAAGTCCGACCATTGGATTTGCATCTGATTTGGATATCAACTCCACTTTATAATCCTCTCAAATAAATCTCCTTAAATCCCTCCCACAAACTTTTTAAGAAAATCCCGAGTTTAAATTCAAACTCATTTTAATTTTTTCTCTAAAAATTCAATTATAGAAATCTCTTGAAAAAGTAGAAAAATCTCTTATTCATTTGGGCCGCTTTCTTCCCAGCCATTCTCTCTCTCCCTCTCATATGAAAATTCTTTATTCCAAAAGTTGTGCAACACTATGGATGAGGAGATAGGATTGCGAATCTTTAATGCTCGGATGTGTTTTATTCTAACATATTTTAGGCAATCAATTAGGAGTAGAAGATATCTCCAGTATGTCCTGAGTAGATGAAGGCATGAGACTTACCTAATACTCGGTTTAAAAGATTTAACACAACTATGTGACATGAGATATTCATGGATTAGCTTTAGAAAGACCTTGTCACAAACTTTCGATACCAATAGGTATCCGATGTTCGTTTTGTGTAGTGTGGGTAAAACATATAGACTATGCAGAGCTTAAACTATACAGAAAAGGTAGTTTTGTTTGCTAGTATTTTACAGAAAAGGTTTGAGGGAATGAATACTTTGGAATAATTTCCAAAGTATTCAGTCCTAATCGATAATACGTAGCCAATGTCACACAGACAATGCTTCCACATCATCAAGGTTTTCACAAAAAGTTTTTTTGGCAAACTCGCCAACACGTAGCATTGTGTTTCAAATATTTAGCTTGAAAGTCTAGTATTATCACACGGCATGACAAACGTTAACATGGTTAAGCAAAACTATCTCAATAGCTATACCCATAGGATAACGTTATAGGCATTGCATATTTGTAGAGTTATCAAGAATATGGTCATCAACTTCCTATGGAAGGTAAGTGCGACTAGGGTAGTTTCGTTGGTCTCACTCGCAAACCGAGGCCAACATGTATATTAAGTGTAATTAGGTGTGTAACTTTACAAATAAAACATTTAAAAACCCATGGGTTCAGCATGTTCAAAGTAGTGGCTTGCCTTGCTCCTATAATTGTTCTTCTTCCTCGAAGTTTGTAGCTTGATTGTGCTCAATACCAGGTTCTACACATGAAAAGGTATAAATCAATATAAAACCCTTATAAACAAAACATATCTAAGCTAAATAATAGTGAAATTAGATAGATCTTTTTTTTAAAAAAAAAGAGTTGAACGAGGTCAAATAGAGTTACGATTAGAGAGATATAAATTTTTAAAGTTTAAAATAATTTCTAAGTAGAAAAAAAATATTTAAATATAGAAAAAGAATATTTCTAAGGATATTCTTTTCTATCACGGACCGATGGGGCCCACGAGCCTATAGCTCACATGGATTGAGTCTACTAAAGAGGAGAGGGAGAGGACCCATGGACCTCGGCCCAATGGGCTCACATGGACTGAGTCCACTAACATCATACCATAGACTAGTAACAGCAAAGAAAGGGACAAGGCCATCATGGCCCAACGGTTGACTAGGATGATCCACTAGATTGTGGCCCGAGAGGGAAAGAGTTAAAGGCGGTGGTTTCACGTGTGGGTCATAATTTGAATTGAGGATTAATTAGATTTCTTAAAAATGGAGAGCTCACATGTCAGTGACGGAGAGGATTAGAGAGACATTAATATGTACTAATGATGGGCCCACATGTCAACGACTTTCCTTCTTTTCTCCTTCTTCTACCTTCGTCTCTCCACGCACGTATGCGAGGCAGGGAGGCAGTGTGGGGCACTTAGCGTTGGCTTGCCTTGGGAGGCGGTGGCAAGGGGAGGGAGAGTAGGGAATGGTGTGGCAAAGGGCTTTGACGACTGAAGATGGCAATGGCACTCGCCAGATGACAGAATGGCCACACATGGGAACAACCAAGGTTTGAGATAGGCGTGGAGGTAGAGCTTCGGCTATGGAGAGGGTGAAGGGAGCATCGTGAAGCTACGAGGAACCTATTTTTGGGGTTTGCTAGCGATGATGGAGCCCTGGTAGGCTTGGCCATAGGGGCTCGAGAGGATGGAGAAGTGGTGCGACCTCGATCAAGATAGAGAAATTGGTTGCCATTTTAAGGGTTTTGGGACAATAAAGGGGTACAAGGGTTCGGTTTGTGATGTGTGTTTACCTAGGATCGAAGGGGTGGTGGAGGGTGGCCAATCGAGGCAGAGGGGAAGAGGGTAGGGATGTCGAGCTGTAGGATGCCCACAAGTTGTTCAATGGAATGTGTGAGCCTAGATCAGAGATAAGGGTAGGTAGGCTAGAGCAGGGAAAGTAGAGTGCTGGCGACAGCGGCCTTCTTGATGGCAAAATCGTGTGTTGGAAAGCGGAGAAAGTGGTTGATGGTGGCAATCTAGCTATGGCCAGTTCTTGCTTGAGCTCGAGCTAGAATGGGGAAGATCGAGTAAGACGAGTGGCTATTTATAGGCAGAGGGGAAGCTAGGTAGTAGTGCCATTGGCCGAGGCTGTTAGCGATAGCGATCTCGAACTAGCAAACACGGATTGGCTAGGCACCGAAGCTTGGTGCTCGATAGGATCCAACTGCTTGGGCTGTTGCTAGTAGAAGCAGGCAAGTGGCTAAGCTTAGTACGGGGTGTTTTGGTTGGTGATCTCACTGCGGCGATGGTAGAGGAGCGGGGCTAGTTGATGAGATACAACGCTAAGGTAGGGCTCTTTTGTGCGACAGAGGAGGCAAAAACAAGAGGTGGTCACACAGGATTGGTGGCATTCAGTGGTGATTGCTTGGTATGCGATCCTTTGCACATGGTGCATGATTAGGGCGAGGTGGCTCGTGATTGGGCAACGCAGGACGATGGTGCGGCTAGCTTAGGCTTGACACATCGGCCCTGTGGAAGTTGTGTGGTATGAGTGGCTCAGTGCAACATTGTGTCAAGCATTGTGTATGCACTCGCACGGTGTGAGGCAGGCACATGCATGTGTGGTTGCCATTGCTAGGCCACTCAAGAGGGCGAGAGATGCTAGGCTAGCTTGGCTAGGGGAGGAGAAGAAAGGCTTGGCTGGCTTGGCTAAGAAAAAAAAGAGAAATGGGTTGGACCAGTTGGGAGAAATAGAGAAAGAGGAGGTGGGGAGTTAGGCTGGCCTGTTCAGCCTAGAGGGATAGAGAGTGGCTGGAGATGGGTTGAGCCTGCTAGGAGGAAGAGAGAAAGAAGAAGTGGGAAGTTGGGCTATCTATTTGGCCTAGAGGGATAGAGGATAGAGAGGAGTCAGGCTAAAAGGTGAAAAAGGAAGGAGGCGTGAGTGAAATAGTTAACTTTTCTCCTTTCTAGGATTTGGATTTTGAAGAGGGTTTGAAATGAATTTGAATTTAAATTTGAAATATATTGATCTCTAAATTTTGTAGGGGTATTTTGGATGGATAGAAGAATAGAATTTGAGATCATTGATGGCACAAGAAATCAAAAGCCAAAATTTTGAAATTCAAATTTAATTTGAAAAGTTTTTGAAAGGAGGGAAACTCAGGGTACTACATTCTAGCAAGCTTCATATTTATTAATTCTAAATGTTGGAATATTAAATTCTACATACATATATATATATATTAAATTCTACATGTATATATATGTGTGTATGTATGTATTTATAAAAGAAAAGTTTGTTCCCAATGAGATTTTCTGGCAACTATCCATGATGACTGACTTATAGTATATATAAGGACATCCATGGTCACTGCTGCAGTAGTGCAATATATATAGTAACCTTTTACATCTTTATGTGATTCCTGCTGAAATATTTGTTAGTCCTGACAAAATGCAGTCTTCTAAAGAGCCCCAAAGCCAACTTACGAGAGAGGATGTGATGTGCTAGAAACTTTCAATAGAAACAACTAAGGAGGGGCATCAACATCATCAACTACCCTCTAGCTATATCATCCTTATCAGAATGATACATCTTTGTCAGGGATTTTTCATTCTGCACAAAATCACAATATCTGGTTGATACATCTTTGTCAGGGATGAAAAAGCCTTTGAAACTTCTGCATATTGCTTGTCTTTGCTTGTAAGATTTTTTTTTTGTGTTCTTATTGTTCTGAAGAGAGAGTTTGTAAGGAACATCACAACGGCGTACAAGATGAAAGGGATCTTCAAGGGCCTCAAGGTCATCTCTCAGATCTTCGGTAAGTACAATTGTACAATGTTTGGGCTTTTCATGTTCCTCTGCATATAATCTCCTTTCTTGCTTGCTAATATTTCTCATTTTCTACTGATACTTTCTTTCTTGCTTTCTCTCTCTGAATGATTCTTGCAGTAGTGAAGGAGCATGAGATGCAGATTGGTAGTCCAACGGATGTGAAGCATGTTGCACACATCGGTTGGGATGTCCTGACAGGGAATCCTTCTCCAAGCTGGGTAAATATATCTGAATTCAGTGAAATGATGCACTCAACTTCTTGTTTCAACTGTCTAATTTCTCTCATCTCTTCTTAGATGAATGACATCAGGGCATCGTCTGAACTTTTGTCTTTGGGCAACTTTGCACCATCTGCAGGGACCTCTTGGGCTTCTCAAGGTAGAGCAAGAATTCCTTGTTTTCCAGCATAGAAGATTTTCTCTGTTTGGTGTGATTGCTTCATATGATTGTGCCCGCTTTAGGAGTGGCATGTATGGATAAGCATGCAAACTTGGCAAGTTGCTCTAGTTTAATCCTAGAATCATTGGCACGTCTGCATGTTCTTGATCTGGGATCCGGAGTTGCAGGGCACACGCTGATAAAAACAAATCCATACTTCTGATTCCCGTACTACCAGCAGTATCTTTTGCCAGGAATGGATTGTGCATACAGATGATTACTGAACCTTTTGAAAGAAAATTGATGAATAATAAAAAAAACATGTAAGCCTATTGTAATTCTCTTCGATCATTATGTGATTGGTGGTAGAATCATTAGTATCCGAATTTATTAAGAGTTAAGTGCGCGGAAGTTCAGAGAAAACAATGTTTAACAAAGAACAAAACACAGTATCATGCATAGTTTAATACTGCAGAACGGAGTGAGCTCAAGACGTGGTCTAGCTAATAAACTAGCAAAAATGTTCTTGTTAAACTCAGATGGCAGGACAGGATTTGGATTTGATAAGAACATGCTGTCCATTGTTCTTCACTCATGCATAAAAGGATCCCAAGGTACGAACACGAAACTAGATTAGATTCCCATCGTCAGAAACTGCTGTCTAACAGACAACAAACAATGCACTTGACATATTCAGTTAAACGTTCCTACCACAATGCAATTCTCGGAGAGCATCAGCAACCAGCCATGTCGATCCTATGTTTTCTTGGCACTCACAATACTGCTCTCCTTCCACTGTTCGACAGATTTCGACCAGCCTCGAGAGTCACCATCCTTTGCCACGCCGTCAGAGAACACCAGCCTGCAGCAAGACGCGGCACCGCCTCCTGGCATACCACAGCCGCAGGCGGCGAGGAAGACGAGGCGGAAGCGGAGGTCCACGAGCGACTGCCCCGCGCCTTCTTCATCGAGAGCCAGCGTCTCCACCATGGCGCCGGCTTCCGACGATTCTGGCGCCATTCAAGATCCAGCTACTAGTCTACAACATGAAGCGCAGAACTGATTGATCCGGGGTGTGCTACTTGTGCAGGCCGTGTTGTACATGTCCCTGCGAGCAATGTTGTTCAGTGATCTCTGCTTTGCGACAATTGTACATGTAAATGGTTTCGAGTTTGGAGTGCAGATTAATCGACGATCGAACGGAGAAAAATGGAATTTGATCGCCGTTTGTGTGTTTTGGTTGTAACTAACCAGAGAAGTTTAATTTGGTGGTGAAAGATTCGTAGGAATTTCGATGAGAACATAGAACGAAGTAAGCCCGGCCCGGCCCGGCCTGCTTGCCTCTGTACTACTCTGCCCGGCCTGGCCGGACTACTGACCAGTGACCAAATATCTATCTTTTCTAAAAAAAATAGTTTTTCTAGCAAAAAAAAGTTTTCCCACCAATTTTAAGAGACACTGCCAGCCACTACTTGATTTTAATTGTACGATACTGTTAGAATTTTGTTAAAACTATATAAGTAGTAACTTGTTTTTTCATTAAATACATTTAAGGCATTACTTATATTTTTATATATTATAATAAATATTTAAATAAGATAAAAAGTTAAATATTATTTTAAAAAGTTAACAACATTATATATTTAAAAACGGAGGGAGTATCATATTTTCTAGCGTTAATTTGCGTGAAACTAATAAGGATTACTCGTGACGGGACGAGTAACGGAGGGACTAAAAGATTGCTGAAGAACCAAGACACTTGGAAAACCCTGTAAAAAAAATCATGTTGCGTTTTGGATAAACTGACATCAAAATTGCCAGTGTGGCATCTCAGCGCCGGCTCTCCAGCCCCCAGCAATGCGTATTCCCCGACGATAAAGAAAAGGTTGAGCAAGCCAGAGACACTAAGATTCGTTCAAACAATGTAGTATAAGATTCCTACCAATGGTGGACAGTTTTTATACCTGCCCCACCGTTCTAATTTATGCATATGATTAATATGCAATTATGTTCCAAGTTACAACCTAGCTAGAGTAGCTGCTTGTCTCTTCCGGAGCCGATGAACTGATGAACACCTGCCGATGCCGAGATGCTTTGGTTGGATAAGATCCCCGTCGTCACTGAATTCTCTGAATCCGTCCTGCTTCTGGTCTGTTGTCTAGCTGGAACATCATTTCGGTTTGTTGCTGAGTGAACCAAGAACACAAGGATTTTAGGTCCACCCTTCGCTCTGATGATGAATGATGGGTAGGAGATTGACATTGTCGCAGGTCTGCCATTGCTCAAATCAGTGTTAATGCATAGACTTTTTAGAAAATGGATTAAATCAGTGATGGAGTACTAAGTTTGTTGCAGTGATCATTTCAGAAACTGTGTAGTACTGTTCCCTAACCCAGCTAGCCTTGACTGACTGCAAAATATTCTTTGCTAGAGAAGATTCTTGTGCCAGATGATTCCAACTTCGAAATATATCATAAATAGTACAACATTTTGTTCTTCAATATCTCAAAGAGTTATACCTTATTCAGACTGTAGGCACTTTTTACTCCGTTTCTTCGCTAGTCTGTCACAGATGTCTTGAAATGCCACAGTAACCTAAAGAACTTTTTGACAAATTTTTATACTACATGTTACAAATGGCAAGTTGTCACCGAAAAGTTTAGCACATTAAAGTCAGTAGTAAGGAATATGGATAAGAGTCAGACATGTCAAGTGGCATTGTTTAAGAAGCGAGACATATCCATTCTATGAAAAGAGATTTTCCTAGCACAATTAGAGTTGTAGGAGTATCATGGAAAGAAAATAGTTGCAAGTTACTACTAAATGACATAAGTGTGACCTTTTCTAGCCAACTAATCTGATGTATAAAGTATAAACAGATGGAGGCCTATACATATATATCATATGCAGATAGAAAAGCACCATGCTATGCTCCATATTCTATCTTCTAAGTATCTTATTTATTTATTGTTGCTTGAAATATTACCCTACATATGTGAATATTTGTGTATGCGTGACTTTTTTTAAAAAAAAATCTTTGATTCTATTCACAACCTGTTTTTTTGTCCATAAATTGTTTGTGACTATTTTGAATGTTGGTTGTGATTTTCTTCTAATTACCCATGCATCACATAAATTCTAAACTAAAATGACTTAAAACCGTGAAATCTTGAATTATAAGCGCAATAATAGATTCTTATGAAACTATCGTTTGTACTATATGTGTTTCTTTTTAAATATTTAGCAAATCTTCCTTTTGGAGTTCTAACTTTAAATACCATTTTTCTTATATACTATAGATATATTTTATGGATTTTTTATATATTAACTGAATATATTTTCTATAAAACAATCATGGCTAATAGGATTGTTTTATCTAATTAAAGACTAAAATGTGTTTATTTCTAATTATCAAGAGCCCATTTATGGACATATCAGTTTGTTTTGTTTCTACATGTGTAGATATAATTTAGCTTTTCATGTTTGTAAAGTGGTACATGATGCCATTATATATATATATATATATATATTCGACTTTGAATAAATTTTATAATTATATGGATAGCATGTAAACGGTGTGGATAATATTTTGATTTAATTGTAAGGACATAATATTTTGCATGTAAGAACATAGTTAATTTAGATATTTGAACTATTGGTTTACAATTGTAAGGAGTACAACAGTTGAAATGATTTTAAAGGTATGATTTAAAGATCACATATTTAGCAAATATTCTACAACATTCAGTGTGGCCAATGTGTAGATATATTGTGTTAGCTGCGCTTGGAAGTTTGACAAGGAGTATGTCGAAAAGTAGGGTCGATTTCTCTCTGGGTAGATTAGCTGCACTCCCTATCATAACAATATAAAATTTAAGAGTCGGATGTTTTTTTCTTTTTTAAAATTTTTGGGGAGGACGTCGCTACTTATAGCATAAGTTTTTATCCTAAAGCCATTTTTTTCTCCGATTGTATGTTTTCAAATTGTTTACTATAGAATTCATAAAAATATCTTGGAACAACTAAAAATTTTTCATATGGCTTGCTAGTCTAATGTTATCTAGCTTATTTCTATTCAATCGGCTTCTCATCCATAATTTGAGTATGTCTATAATGTTTTACACAACTCAGACAACTGAATTGTATTGCCATAAAATTCCTACTATATGTTTCAAGCAAATCCTTAATATATTTTTTTTGTTGCTAGCATGAAAAGCGAAGGAAAGGCTAGAATATTTTAATGCCAATATGGAAATTTTTGATTAGTTAAGCTCGTGAAGCTATTAGTAGGTGCTAATTTACACTCTACGAGGTCATTAATTAGAATTTAGTTTTATGTTTTTTTTCAAGGTCTTGTATAATACATGCCTTTTGTTTTCTTTTTTTCTTCTCACACCACATGGGCTTATGGTTGCTAGAATAGGTATGTCCAAAAGTTCAATTGGATTGAGCATTGAATGGTTTACATTTTCTTTCCGGTAATTAATCATATTTTTTTCTTAGCACATGTAGATCCCTTCAATGACTTTTAGCGTATAAGAAACAGATTTGTAACCAACTAAATAAATATACATGCATTTTTATGTGAATAATATAGTTAATATAGGTGTTGAAATCTCAGTCTAATTGAAAAAAATACAACATTCTAACGGATCAAAAAAGTTCAATAATCTGCATAAGAGATATTATGGTTTGAATATTAGTTTATTAATCACTAATAAGTCAATACATTTTTCATGAATGCATAAAGTTGTGCACATGATGTTTCTAAATTTTGTTAAGTTAGACAAAAAAATTGCAAATTGAACATTATTTAAACATAAAAAACATGTATTTGCTCTAGGTCACTCCATTTTAGTGGTAATATGCTACACAGAGACCATTATTTTAACACTTTTGGCTCTATCAGAGATAGAATTTTGGAAAGGACACTTTTACCTCGCTTTGTTTCCAGGTGAAATTTACAACATGTTGGGTATTTAGGTTCCCCCATAAGATATATTTCGCCTCAAAAAATTCAAATATTTTATTTAGAAAAAATATTGAAATCCAACAAAAAAGCTTGAATTTTAATTTGTTGTAATATTTTTTTTGAAATTTCACAAATTTGTATTCTATCGGTCCTGCTGAAATGTTTTTTATTTTGACAATTTATATTGAGCTTTGGATTCAACAATTTTTTTTAATTTTCCCAAATTTGTTCAAATTCTAGTTTTCCTTTCCACTTTATTTTTGGAATATTGGAGATTTAGGTTCTATCAATCATCCTTGAAATCCTTTTGATCTCTAAAATTTGGGATGAAAACATAAATGTGTTGAGTGTATAACTCGGCACATGGTAAAGCGTCCTTTCTAAAATCTTCTCCAAAATTGAGCCACCATGTTATAACAATAGAGTTAGTGAGTTTTACTTCCTCCATTTTCTCTTGCTTGTTGTTTTGGACATCAACATAGTCTCCAATATACATGTTCCATCATTAATTTTTTAACTATATATTTCAAAAAAACATTAAAAATTATAACTATATAAAATTATTGTTCATGACAAATATATTAATATCCTTGTTTATATCATCATAATAAATTAATGCATTGAGATTTTGAGGTTTGACTGCATGTTTTCTACAACAACACATATTGGAGAACTAAGGTAGTAACAATATATTAATATCATATTTTTTTCATATCAAACTCTAATACTTTCTATTTATTAATGATTTAATATTATGAGGTTTGATTGCGTGCATTCAAGGATGACATTTGCTTGAGAACTGAGCTAGTAATAAATAACGACCAAACCAGGGTCCCCTATCACAAATTCATATTTCTAAAGTGTCCAATAGTATATACCACAAATTTAAGTGATTGACTTGATATGTTGCTAAAGGCACCAGATAGTTGTTTCCCTGTCATGATTCTTTCTTGCAACCCACTTACTTGCTACGATCCAGCGTGATGTAGAATGTCCATAATATTATTTTCTTTTTTGGCTATGAAAAATAGACACCAAAGTAATAATTTAAAAAATGATGATTTTTCCTCTAATTTATTAGACACTTCGCATATCGTATTAGATGTTATGATCATCTTATGAATGCTTATTTATAAAAGAATGAAGATCAATGCATATATAGGTTATAGTCCCACACACATTTAGAGAAAATAATTAAGTTGGTAAAAACATTAGATGTCTAACAATAACCGTATGTAGTAATGGTTTTACCAATTTAAGTAAAAAAGTAAGGTTGGATATTTTGATTTTTAATGAGAATTTTTAGGATCTACTTTAATTCAATGGAGGCCTCAAGGCGATAGGTGGGTCCAACATGTAATAATTTTTCAGTGTTGAAAATAGTCAATATAAATATTAAATTATTGATTTGATTAAAAAATACAATGTTTCAAACATATCATATATTTAGATATATAATTTACAATCGTTTAAAGATTGCTTATTTATTTATAAGACCCACCAACATCAATACGTATGTGAGACATTTATGTGTGTATAACTGTATGTGCATATCATTGGAGTGCAGTGAACTCATCACATCCCACGCTCAAAGGGAAAAGTTAGAAATTTTGTTACCATAAAAGGGCACTAAATATCTTTTAACTACCGTAGATAAGAAAAAAAGACAGGGGAAAGACCCGCCTGGTGCATGCGTAGGTGCGGGGGAAGGGAGAGGATTTTGGAGTGTTTGTTCTTTTACAGATCTAATGGTATATATCAATCGGTTTATGAAAATTAAGGTAGGATAGTTTTGTCTTCGAATTTTTAGAGTGTTTTAAAGAATGCCACGTGGTAGCTGGAGAGTGTTTTAAAGAATGCCACATGATAGCGTGAGAATATTTTGAGAAAGTTTAATATAATAGGTTTTACAAGAAATTTTCGTAGTAAGTAATCCATTTACAATAGAAATCGGGAAAAAAATCAGCATTCAAAAGAGACCGAAGGGATAATGCTCAATAGTAATGTTTGAAATCTTCAAAACTAACTGAATACAGTACAATTGGAAAAGCTCCTGCAAATTCAAAGTCTCAAGCCAGTTGAATGAGAATCACATGCCCAGGACATCGTTATGTCCTGTAAAATGCTACACTTGGTACTACTTTGGAGGGATCCATGAATGTTCTTAGAATTGTCAAGAATTCAAGATCCACTGGATGCTAGCTGCGTCCTTGTGATGGCACATGGGAATTTTCTTATGTTGTGATGTAACTAATTTGCTACCTGCTACCTCTGCAACATGTATATATTCTAATGAACTGCAATTATTCAAGCAGACAATTGGTACATGCTGTTTAGGTATTTTGGGAAGGTCGGAGATACCCCCTTCTACTTATTCTGACTGATTAAGCAGAGGAAATAGCATTTTCTAGTCCTTAAAAAAAGATTAGCTTCTTGTATCATAATCAATATTACAGCTTGCTTATACCTAGTGAGCGATCACATCACTGACGTTTGCAGAGGTGCAAGGGCAATCATTTAACTACTGATAGAATGTAAACTGACTGAGCTCGTTATCGAAAAAAACTGACTGAACTACCAGCTGTGTGATGTTGATCTCGTTTGCCTCCATGTTTACCATTGACTTCATATCAACATTGTTCGTGTTAGTTACCTGTAAAACAACAGATGGTAGCTAGCTATGTAAGAACACAAGCTATATACTCGTATGTTTTTTTTAAAAAAAACAAGCTATATATGTAATGTTGTTTTAAACAACAGGCAGATGAACAGGCAGTGTCCTGCAAGGAATCATCTTCGCCATCATCATCGCACATCATCTCCGACGTGATGAACGATGCGTCGTCGTCGTCGTGATCATCGTCATAGGAAGCAAACGAAGAAGAGAAACCAGAGGAGAAGCTGCTGCTGCTTCTGCCAGAGATGAGTTCTTGGCTCATCTCCTGATGACTGGCATTGTACGGCGATGCCAGGAAGTTCGCAATGTGCAGCTCCCAGTCGCTCTCTACAGCTGACATGGACGACGTCTCTGCTGGGCTAATGCACGAAGAGTAACGCGATGTAATCTCCATGTGTGATTCTTCTAGCTCGATATGATCGATCTGTCTCTCTCTGATCTGTGTCTAGCAATATGAAGTAGCAGTGTGTAGCTAGAGCTGGATGGTGTGTTTATATATAGCTGCAAGCCTGCAAGAATGCAGAGAGTGGATATGATACATGAGAATGAACTATCTGTCAGAGACTGAGGCCAGCATTGGAAGAAAAAAAACTAATACCTCTATGGGAATCTTCTCGTTGCGTTTGTTTATCTTGCGATGGAAAAATATTCTACAGTAGTATACAAGTATGATTATTATGGTGATGGATTTTATATTGTCTAGGTGATTAGGCCGAGGCGGTTGGGACATACACCATCCAATGATCCCCAGTGAGAGCTTCACTTCACCTACTTCTTGCAGCTTATCTTACCAATTCACTGTCCTGGCCAATTCTAGCCTTAAATCTGAACTGAACTGAACATAATATAACATACAAAAGGTCTAGTTCCTGCCTTTTCTTATGAAAAAAAATCTGAACTGAAAATGCAGTGCTAATAATATATCTCCATTTGTATCAAACTTTTCTACTGATGAACAGTTAGCTATCCCAGTTGAAGACTTGCAGTACTAAGCTTGACAAAGCTCCTGACTTTTCTTATCAAAGAAAATCTGAACTGAAAATGCAGTGCTGATGAATACATCTCCATTTGCATCTAACTTGTCTACTCATGAACAGCTATATATCCCGGTTGCAGACTTGCAGGACTAAGCTTTTCTTGACGAATTCGCGAGCAATAATGGCGAAAAGTTGCATGCAGTACTAGTACTGAAGAGAAGACGAATCAGAATTCAGAAGGGAATTAAGATATGGTGCATTTCGCAAGCTTATCCATTCTGATCGTGCGGGGCGATTGGTCGCCAAAGACCAAATCGGCCGAGGGTCCATTACTCGTCAGGCACATAATCAGAGTCGTCTCTACTTAATCCGATCTTGTGGATTATCACAATTTCACACAAAATGACACGATCTTAAGCAGAGGACCATGCATGCATGTAAGATCAAATCTCGGGCAAACCATAGTTTTAGTTTAATTAGATTTATACCTCGGAAACAACTCAAGCAAGCTTTTAGATTATTAGAATTATATATATATATAATCGATCCCCTTATAAAAGTTAGGGTTTGAATCTCATTTCTATATGGTATCAGAGTTGTTTTATACATCCCGGCGTGCTAGCATTCTCTCGTCGACGAGCCGACGCTTCCTCCTCGTCGCAGACCTTCTCTCCTGATATTCCTCCTCTGTCTTCTCATTTCGACTCTCATCCTCCCTATCTCCTCCGCAGATGATATTCTTCTCCTCCACCGCCTTCTCGCCCCTTTCCACCACATAACAAGAAGACGGTCTCCGTCCGCCTCCTCGTCTCGTTCAGACCCGCTTTAGCTTTTACCTTGCTTCGACGCACCTTCTCCTCTTTCAACGCTGGCGTACCTCTGCGCTCGTCATCTCCATCAGCTGGACCTGTCCGTCCTCTATCGGCGAAAACTCTCTCTCAGTTCCCGCTTTTCCGACACGCTCACCTGCTCTCGAACACGAAACTTCTCCACTCGCGTCCGAGCCACTCCGACGTGTCCACGGACACGAATTTCTGTTTCCTGACACGAACCTCCTTTCTTCGCGTCCGCGACTCTCCAATTTTTCACGTCCGCCCCACTCCGTTGCGTCTACGGGTCCACGGACATGAAACCTCCCTTCACGGACGCGAACTCTCTCACGCCCGTAACCCACCTACTCTCTCTCACTCGTGACCTACCTACTCTGCCACCTACTCCTCACTCAACTACTCCCATCGGCCAACCACTCTCATCGGTCACCTACTCCCATCGGCTACCTACTTTCATCGGACACCCGACTCTCCTCATCGACTTATCATGCCCCGCTACTCTCTCGTCATGACCACCGAATTGGCTCTTAGTTTTGGCACTCTTCCAGTCACCGGATCCCTTTCAGCCATCGGCACTCGTGACCATAACATGGGCACCACTTTGTCGATGTTCTCATCACCTTACGCCGCCGTCAACGTAAAATCTCACATTCCCATCTCCCTTGACCTCAATGCCAACTATTCCAAGTGGGTATTCTTTTTTAAATTCTTATGTGGAAAGTTTGGTCTTCGCTCCCACATCGATGGCTCTACTCCACCTCGACTCGATGATCCTCAGTGGGACATCACCGAGTCTGCGCGAGCAGCTGGCTGCTTGGCTCGGTCGATGACTCCGTCCTTGACCTTGCAATGGACAACACCGACCCCACCGCCCGGGATCTCTGGGTGGCTATCGAGCGGATCTTCCAAGCCAACAAACAGTCACGTGCCATCTTCCTCCTTAATGAATTTCACTACATGGTACAAGAAAACTCATCTGTCTTCTCGTACTGCCAACGCCTAAAGGTCAAGGTCACCGCCCTTTGTGATGTCGATCACCCTATGGACGACTTACAACTCGTCATTGCCCTTCTGCGAGAACTTAACCCCCACTTCTCAAACACCGTCAATGACATCACCAACTCTACACCTCTTCCCACGTTCGCCCGGGCCCACGACATGCTAGTTTTCAAAGAACTTCGCCTGGCCAATGACGAGAAGACTGTGGCCCATACCGCTCTCCTCACCGCAGAAGATCATGGCTGCTCCAATCCCATCAGCTACCGACCACCGTGCGCTGCCACCACCTCTCGTGGCCCTGTTAGCCACGATTTTAGCTATGGCAACAAAGCGCGCGTCGGTGGCAACGGTAAAGGCAAGGGCAAAGGCAAGAGCAAAAGCTAGAGCGGTCCGATGCAACCATGCCCTGCTCCTGTCCCTACCCTGTCTGCCAGTCACATGGGTCCGTGGTTTTGCTACAACCCCTGGGCACCCCAACCTCAGCTACACAGTTCCATCAGATGGCAGCCATGGATCCTCGGCGCCCATCCTCAGGCCTACCTGGCATTGGATCCCATCCAACCACCTCAGCTGATCTTATCGTCACCACTCACCCAGTCGGTTCCCTCGTGAAACCAGGCTGGCCTCGTCGCCGCCCTCAATCAGATGATGCTACAACCCCAGCACCCTTAGGTGCTGGACTCTGGTGCGTCATCCTATATGGTGTCATCAGACGGTATACTACTCTCTAACCATCCCTCCTCCTCTTTCGTCACCATTAGCAATGGACACTCTCTCCCTATCAAATGCCGCGATAACTCCCTCTTGTCTATACCCACAACCAATTTTCCACTTCGCAATGTCCTTATCGTCCACTCCCTCATCCACAACCTACTTTTTGTCCGCCAATTCACCAGAGATAACAATTGCTCAATTGAATTTGACGCTTCTGGTTTCTCTGTGAAGGATATCCCGACCTGGCACGATATGCTTCGATGCAATAGTGGCGGCGACCTCTACACCATCTCCACTGCGTCATCCACTCCCCACACTAGTCTTGCCATCTCCACCAACTTGTGGCATCTTCGCCTTGGTCACCTTAGCCCCGACGCTATCGCCAATCTCCGTCGTAGCGCCTCCATAACATACAACCACAACAGCTCCACTATCTGCTACTCTTGTCAACATGGCAAACACGTGTGGCTGCCTTTCTTCCCCTCTATGTCTTGTACCTCTCGACCCTTTGAATTAATTCACTATGATGTGTGGACTTCTTCAGTTAAAAGTGTTTCTGGTTATCAGTAATATCTTGAAATACTCGATGATTATACACACTATTGCTAGACTTTTCCCCTAACAAGCAGGTCCAAGGTTGCCTCTTACCTCATCAACTTTACCAATTACGTCTCCACCCAATTCAACCTCTCCATTCAAGCCATGTAGGCCGATAACGATACGGAGTTTGTCAACCGTACCATCCAAGATTTTCTCACCTCCCGTGGCACCTATCTCCGCCTCTCCTGTCCCTACACCTCTCCCTAAAACAACAAGGCCGAACACCTTCTTCGAACACTCAACAACATCAGTCGCACTATGCTTCTTTATGCCCATCTACCCGCACCCTACTGGGCTGAAGAACTAACCACCGTGACCTACCTTCTCAATCGACGCCTTTGCTTTTCCGTTTGCCGCAATGTCCCCTACACCCTTTTGTACCACAAGACGCCCGACTACTCTCACCTACGCGTCTTTAGGTGTCTCTGATATCCCAACCTCATTGCCACTGCCCCTCACAAACTTGCACACTGTTCCACCGCCTATATTTTCCTTGGCTATCCCTCATCCCCTCGGGCTTAGTACCAGCTCTTTATTGCCTATCTTCGGTACATCGGCTTTGTGGCCTCCGTCTCCGATACGTCCCTCTTCGTCCTTCTCCTCTACGTCGACGATATTGTTCTTACGGCGTCCTCGACGACCACCCTACAACACATCATGGTCCGACTCCACTCAAAGTTTGCCATGACCGATCTAGGCCCTCTCTATCACTTCATTGGCATCTCTGTCACACGCTCTTCTCACGGATTGTTTCTCTCCCAGCGCCAGTATGCCATCGATCTTCTCCAGCATGTGGGCATGGCTGAATGTCACTCCACCGTCACTCCCGTCGACACTCGCACCAAGCTCTTCGTCACTGATGGCTCTCTCATCGCCGACCCTCCCAGTACCAGAGTCTTGTTGGTGCCCTCTAATAACTCACGCTCACACGGCCCGATCCCACCTATGCCGTCCAGAAAGTGTGTCTCTTTATACATGCTCCACACGAACCTCACCTCGCGCTGCTCAAGCGTATCCTTCGCTACGTAAAGGGCACACTATCCATCGGCCTACATCTCAGCTCCGGTCCCATCGACTCCCTCACCGTGTATTCTGACGCGGATTGGGCGAGTTGCCCCGACTCCCAACGCTCCACCTCCGACTACTACGTCTTTCTCGGTGACACTCTAGTCTCTTGGTTCTCCAAGTGCCAGACTACAGTGTCTTGATCTAGCACCGAAGTCGAGTATCGAGCCGTTGCCCACGTCGTCACCGAGTGTTGCTGGTTTCGCCAACTTCTCCAGGAGCTCCATACACCTATCACCTCTACGACCGTCATTTACTACGACAACATCAGTGCCGTCTACATGATCGTCAACCCGATTCACCATCGACACATAAAGCATATAGAGATTGATATTCACTTCGTATGTAACAAGGTCGTATTAGGACAAGTTCGGATGCTTCATATACCATTGACGCACCAGTTTGTCGATATTATGATCAAAGGCCTACCTGTGTCTTTGTTCACCAGCTTTCGCTCCAACCTCTATGTTCGTTACTCTTTCGCTACGAACACTGAACTTATATATATATATATTGACGTCTTTATATAAAGTAGTCTCAGTATTACTTATATACTACACTTTAAGCAAGCTTTTCTAAGGCAATTTGGCTGGTGGGCGAGATGATGATACGGCGGTGTGATAAACATATACAATTTGCATATGCGTTCATGCTACTGCTTGCTTAACAAAGGATTAATCCATGCAGCTATGCAAACTGTAATAATGCAACCAATAAGCAAGTGGTCAAATCAAAATCGAGCTCAAAATCACATCGACAATTTCTCTGGTCCTGCCACTCTTACAGACAAGTGTACGGTACAGCTCTTCGCGAGGGGATTACACTCTGTTCTGTGTGAAATGCCATGTGGGCGATGAGTCATGCAGGAGGATGGGACCCACACGGCATTCAAGGCAGCGCTACTACGTGACGTCATATCGCGCGTATCTATTGGATCCTGAGTTGGGCGCGTGCGTTCAGACGAGAAAGAGGGAATAAATTCTGTGTATACGTTTTTTTTTCGAATTACTAAATGTTAGATTTTTTAAATAATATATACAAAAATGCTTAAAAATTTATATTAATACATTTTTAAAAAATCATATTAATATATTTTTAAAAAATAAAATAATTAATAGTTAATTAATTATATACTAATAAATGGTCTCGTTTTACATATTTCTCCTCTAAATACATAAACACGTAGTTGATGATTATATTTGTGGCCTAATTAACTCCATCGTCTCAAGTAGTGCTCCTACCTAGCTACCAATTTGACAATCTTGCAGCAGACCCGACTTAACCTCGACCGTTGATTACAAAACTCAGCCGTTTGCTCGTTTTTCTCACAAGCATATATATAGTAAAATGAAAGCGCATATATATACACAACATTTGGTTATATATAGTGCAGCTTGTGGTCTGTAGCCAGGGATCAATACACTCATGTTAATTTTCGTTAAATTTTGATACAACCGATTAGCATCAAGCCATGTGCTGGTCGATGAAGCGCTGGGCCTTTCGATCTTTGTTTTTGTGGACGAATGGAGATACTAGATCTCAGCGACAACGACATAACTTGCTAACGAACACACGATAAAAAGAGGATCATCGTGATACGCGTAGAACATATGTATGGCTCAAACCGCTCAGTAGACAATAGCTAAGGCCCCGTTTGAGAATAAAGATTATTAGTATACATTTTAAGCGATTAAACGGTCCGTTTCATAAAATAATTTAAAATATGAGCTAAATATATTTTTAAAATTTATAATAATTAAAACTCAATTAATTATACGTTAATAGTTTATCTCGTTTTACGTATCAACTTAATCTTTTCTTTTTTCACTGTCTCAAACGGGGTGATTTTAATTTTTATTTATACCCAGCTTAGCTAGTTTTATGGTGATGGGAGTAGCTTGGTCATTCAGTAGTTGAGTCAGCCCAAAAAGTGTAGCATCATCGCCAACTAAAACTCATCAGCTATCACCTTAACGAATGTCAACTTGCACAAAGAAACTCATAAGGAATTTAAAATAAAATTACATTGATGCTATCAGTGAATTCTCAACCCTGTGCTCAACCTACATGCAGCTGGAAATAGATCCTCTGCATTGAAGGTCACATTAAGAACCGATCTCCACCGTCCGATCAGAACACAAGTGTTCACATCAACTGATAGAACGCCACTAATGCAATCTCAATCCACAGTCAAATTTCCCTTGTTTAAAAAAAAAGGAGAAAAAACACGGATTAAAAAAAAGACTGGCACGACGGGCCAGGCCGTGGCCTCAAAATGGAAAGCCCATTCAGATCCCCACGGCCAGCAGAAAGAGCCCACTAAACACTCTCAAAAGAATAAAAAAGGGAGAAAATAAAGGCCCAGTAAATCGCTCGCAACGACACGGCCCAAGCGCCGCCACCTCTCCCCGGTCTCCCCACTTCGTCGTCTCCGCGCGCCGCCGCCGCGCGGCGCACCGCACCAAGCCACCAATCGTCCCGCCCACACCACCACCGAGCCCCGCGCCCGTGGCTGTCTCGAAGCCTCTCCTCGACAGCGGAATGCCTCCGCTGAAGCCCCCGCCACCGCGGCTCCTCCTCAACGGCGTCTCCTGCATGCGGAACGCCCAGACGGTGCTCCGCGACATCAACGTCAGCGTCCACGACGGGACCGCGCTGGTCCTCACCGGCGCCAACGGCTCCGGGAAGAGCACCTTCCTGCGGATGCTCGCCGGCTTCTCGCGCCCCTCGGCCGGGGAGATCCTCTGGAATGGCCACGACGTCACCTCTCCGGGCGTGTTCCAGCAGTACAAGTTGCAGCTCAACTGGATGTCGCTCAAGGACGCCGTGAAGGAGAAGCTCACCGTGCTCGAGAATGTGCAGTGGTTCGAGCTCCTCGAGGGGAAGCGCGGCAAGTCGGCCCCGGCCATCGAGCTCATGGGGCTCGGCAGGCTCATGAACGAGAAGGCGAGGATGCTTTCCATGGGCCAGAGGAAGAGGCTTCAGCTCTCCAGGCTGCTCGCCATCGATCGCCCGATCTGGCTCCTGGATGAGCCATCTGTCGCGTTGGATGCCGAGGGTGTAAAGCTTCTGGAGTACATCATAGCGGAGCACCGCAAGAAGGGTGGGATCGTGTTCGTCGCCACACATTTGCCTATTGAGATTGAGGATGCCATGTTACTCCGGCTTCCGCAAAGGTTCCCTCGGAGGAAAGCATTGGTTGATCTTGTGCGTTGATGTGGGGTCAAGAATTTAGTTGTATGATTCTAATCCATCTCCTTTCATATGAATCCGTTGGAACAACTTGTGATGGCATAGTTTTGTGACACTTTCTTTTGGAAATTAACAGTGCACTCGCCATTTGAATATGTATGCCGGTTCCTTTTTGCGAACATAACATACATGAATTTGATGCATTCACATGTATATGCTGCTTGGTGGTGGCTTATTATGTTACCTAATCAGTTTAGAAATTGTTGAGTAAATAGTCATGAGTTGTGTATTCACTTGAGAAGTTTCAAGTGGGGGAAAATAAAGTGGAGGAAATGCCGACCAATTTTTTTCTGAAGGAAATATTGACTGAATCTGGAGATCTTTTTACAGAATCAGGTAACCTATTGCTGGTTTAGGAGTGATTTCTCTGTACACATTCAAATTGAAACATTCCTGCATTTCATGTATTGACTAAGGTAGATTATGTACAGATAGTTATGTTTATCTAGAATTTGTGTACGATGATACAACTTACATATATTTTTCTTTACAAGCACAATAGATTCAAGCAGCTTGCTGTTAGTTCATTTTTAAGGTGTGCTGGCTAGTGCAATGTACAACTCACAACCATGTCTGATCTACTTTAACTAACTATTCTGCCTGGTATACGTTTGCTGGCTGCTGTTTCTCCTTCCTATTTGAATTTACTTATTTGTCTGTAATTCTCATGAATTTAAGTTAGGATGCACTGATGCACTGCAGAATTGAGCAAGTATGTTGGCTTATCTAGAAATCTGCCATCTAATGGAAGTCTCAAATGTTCGGTATGAAGATGAAAAGATCCTATAGTATGAATTGATACTTTCATCTAAATTTTAGTTATGAAAATCATCCAACAAGTACAATTAAGAATCAAAGCAATGCTAGATGTTCTGAAAATTTCAAGTTCTATACATAAATCTGTGTTTATCTTGCAGATTTTTATTTGGATAATTTATGAGAACAAAAGGGGAACTATCGAAGCAGTTGCATATAGAATGTGTTGCCATTGGGACCAATTAGTAAAGTGCTCATGAGAATGGGATGAAAGTTCATCACTCTAACCAATTAGGATGTAGTATTGTGGTCTTCTGAATATCTGACTTATGACTTGTTATGAATGTGGCATCATATTTTGCATGCATGGGCGTAATGATGTGCAATAGTGTTGTGTTGTTTTATACTCCCATTCACTCATGCCTGCTGTAAAAGATTCTAACATGTTGTGTTCATAAATATAGGCCTCAGATGTTCTTGGGGGAAGTAGCTTGGTTTGTTGATTTTATCAACACTTCTGACCTCTGTATACCAGTCTGAAATTAAATTTTCTGTGCTCTGTACCATTTTAAAGCTATTTCAGGTGTCAATTTTTTGCATTCTGTGTAGCACATTCCATTCTTCTACATTTTTCTGGCAACAGTATCGACATTTTCCTTTTGTCCTTATATAATTCTTTCATTCTATTATGCTTGTATATTTCTAACTTATAAACCTAAACTGATGTTCACACTGATTTCAGACGCAAAGTATGATCGAGCACTAATTTGAACTTGAAGAGTAGACTGTATCTTTCACACTGATTTTCTCTTCTTCGTAATGTGAAGTAGAAGATCATTGCACTAACCAGTGACATTCGTTTTAAGTTGAATATGGAAAGTAATGCACAGTAGCAATCTCATATGTCCATCTACGACTACTTAAATTCTAGTCTCTGCTCTGAACTTTCATGTATTATTATTTACCTGCTAGCTTCAAATTTCTGCAAGCTACTGGCTTTATTATCATCGGTAATCTATCATTCTGGGCAAACCATCATTTTTTTCTCTTAGATGTACAAATAATTGCTGCATTATTTTGTATAGGGAAATATGTATGATCAGTATGACCATTGTGAGTGTTTCCATTCTCCAACCATGGCATTCCCTCTAGACTGTAATAAAAGGTAAACTTTTAAGATATATATATATATATATATATATATATATTGCAATGTTATCTCTTTGTACCGGAAAAAAACATATATTATTTGGCAGCAATAGCTAGAATGAAGTTAAATTTTTATTTCCACCTGATACTCTTTCTTACTTGGCTATTGGTCATGAACAACATCATCTTGCTGACAACAAGTCGAATGATCTGGCATAGTTTACATTCAGTATACTAGGCTGGTCTGTGAGACTGTGGCTCTGTGTTAACTCTGGTACTACACAGGTGCAGGCTGTAACAAGGGAGCACTGAATGCTGCACTAATAAGTCCCCAGGGACCATTGGAGGTGCTATCTGACCCCATGCTGGAAGTAGCTGGCCCACTATTCAAGACAAGGTATAAAGCCACTTCCCAGTCCAGCACCAAGCCACCAATACTACATAAATGCGCACTGTTCTTTTGCTGTATTTTGTTTGGTTGTTACCTTCTCTCCAGGCCCCAATCTAGAGGATGCTAGCGTGAAATATGTGCACAATGGATCAGGGTCGAAAATTATCTTTATATTGCAAACGATAAGGTCTGGCCCAGATCTGAGATAACTTATTGTTTTTTTCTAAATGAAAATTACTGATCCGGGGTGAAATTCAATTAGGATCTGGTCCAATACAGTTGAGTTGAAATGCTCATGTCATCATCTGACATAAGATTGTGGTTCTCCTCTAGTGCTCATAGCTTTTTACTATCGTGTTGGTGAACTTTGTTTTCTGTTCACTTTATGAATCCCATGTTTTTCAATTGCGGAGAGAAGCCTCCAAATTGCATTCTACAAGAATCAAGAAGGGTGGTAACTTGTTGAGGTCAAACAGAGTATTTAGGATGGTTTGACACATTACGTAGCATTAATTATGAACATGCTATTCTATCAACTAAAGGGCCATTGGATGTGGAAAGACTGAGTATAGATAAATTGCCTGAAAAAGGTAGAATAACTTTATGAAAAAAAGTAGTACCATAAAATTGAGGGAGTATTGGATGTGGAGACTTGAGAGACTGATATAAAACAGAGAGATCTTTTTGGCTTATCAGTCCTTATTTTCAAAGATGATCTTTTTGGTTTATCAGTCCTCTTATTTTCAAAGGTAATTCTTTCATTTCTTATATCTTCATATCTTAGGATATATATTTGTTTTGTTCCTACAATTACTACTGTTTTTCAGCACATAAACCTTAGTTATGTTTAAATGTTTGAAAATTGTGATAGAAGGAGAAAGACAACCAATTGCATTGAGAAGGAGGCCTGAAGATCCAAATATAGACATGTTCTAACAGGTTAGCAGCTTACTACTTGTAGCTTCACATGTGTATATAAACTAACTATTTGCATTAAATTGTCATCATGGTAGACTACCACTATTGAACTGGAAAGGTATGATTTGCTATTCAGATAAAGCTCCCAATCAATTGGCAGCTTGGCTCTTTTCTTTTTCAAGAGCTGAAACAATATTTGGAGTTATGGATGGGCTGGTTTTATTAAACACTGGAGTAGAAGGAATATGACAATGATGCCTAGAGTATATTTATGACATTAAAACTAATGTTTGCTAGAATTTAAACATCATGCTGATTTAGCTTTAAAGGATGGCATAAAAGTGGAACTTCTTCTCTATTTGCCTGGTTGTGCTTAAGAGAATATGCATGGGCCCAACCTTTATAAATATTGCCAAGTGAAATTGTTTATCATGCCTGCCTCTTGTTAGGACTCTTTCCTTAAAGACTGTTGTATTTGGCCACATCAAACATTTAATCACAGACTCGAATCCTATACCATTCCTTAAAGGAACAAATAAAATGCACACACACAAGGCCTTATTAATACCCATACTAATGTTAAAAGGTGCAGTGAAGTGCATGATTCCCCCAAAAGTCTAGGACCGAGACATGGGGCATAAGCCATAATGTAGTGCTGCCAATACGTCCTCTCTCTAGGGCATACTATAATAACTGCAAGCATTCAGATGTCAATACCATTCTGCTTTAAGGCTGGATGTTTACATAATTACATCACAAAAATTTGGAATCGGCACTTATACATCAACCAGCACAATAATACAAGGTTGAGTCCCACATGTCAATGTCAATGGGCATTATTAGTATAATTAGTATGACTTGGAAACAGTGCTTGCATTCATTTATCTTCATTATCCATGCTGAGATGAAAACATCAAAAGGTTGCTTAAATGACAAACACTTTTAATCAAAGTTCATTTTACAAACATATGGTGCTAAGGTTACACAATGGTAGTTTTTTGTCCTGTTTCCCATGTTGCTACAATCCTTTTGTGTACATTTTCATTTTGGCACAACACACAAGCAAGCTAGGGAATGCTGTCTATATATATACAAGGTAAGAGAAACTTGTAAGTAAATATTAAGATTAATACCGGTCCTATTTGTGGGGTCCACAATGGCCATGTTAGGCAGGGAAGGTAGCCACATCTGCTGTAGTCCATCATAACGAAAGAAAGATGTGCACCAATGATATAGAGATACTTGTCATGCGCTATATCCACGGATTATCTGATGAAAAGGAAGATGCCATGAAGAAAACAAACGCTAGTTTCACTTTCTCAATTAATAATTGTTCTACATCATAGACTACTTCAATTCTTGAAAGAAAGAAACTTATCCAGTGGAGCAAGTTGGTTGCTCCTGAAGATTGGATATCATCATCATTATGACGTAATTCTGCAGTTGGTTAGAGATTTCTCTTTCTCAAAGATTGTCATGCCTAGCCTATCACGGACTTAAGCAAATACTGATCTGGAAATTTCCCTTGATGCTCGGAAAAATAATGGGACCAACTACTTAAGTTTGCCTGTAATTAAATTTAAAAAATAGATAAAGAAAGTAACATTAGTAAATGCCAGCCAATTTAAGGAGATGAGATTGTTTACATTTAGGTTGTTTAATACTAACATTTGTAAGTTTTAGCCAATTGAAGGAGGCAAGATTGTGTATATAGAGGTTGCTTTATATGGTAGACAGTTCTGGACCCTAGGAGTACAACGATTGTGTTCTTTGGTACTCATAGGTAGTTTTTTTCTTTGTTGCTTGTTGATATACATGTGTGGTTATCAGTGAGTCTCACAGGATATTACTGTACTGTAAGTCCATTCTGACCTATAGTTTTCTTTTTAGTGATAGCATCAATTCAAGCTTGGATCTATCATCATCTGTTTTCTTGCCTGAATTTTAATATTAACTTTTGCGGGTTTTATTTCTAGTCCATAATTTTCTTACAACTAAAAAGCTTAATGATGATAATGAATCTAAGCTTAATGTGCTACGAGCACTTTTTGTGTTCACGAACTGAATTTGTAGTTACACCTGGATGCTGTGACATAGATAAGAGCTATCAAACATACATTTTGAGTGACAAGAATGTATATTTGAGTAGCTGACAAAATTTCGTGTAGTAAATCATAAGTGTAAATGTAAATCATCTCCTGAGTTTGTCATATTGGTTGGACATACAATGGAATTAAGAGGTCTGTAAGGTACTAAACTAGCACAAAGATCAAGCCTATAGAGCAATCAAAGTGAAAAATGGAAGGACCAAATAGGTTTGAGAGAATTGAATTCATAAAACATGTTTTCAGCCCTCACTGTGGATATCCATTGAAACCCTGCAGATTGATCTGTTTAAATTATTGACATCACTTGAAGTACACTACCGCTAATTATTTGCTCTTTTCTCTCTTCGAAAATGTCCTTGCCGATCATATATGTATAACAATAATAATAATAAAACCTTTCAGTCTTAGAGTCAGCTAGAGTTGAAACCTAGAATAAACCTTAAATCATGGTTCGTGCATATAAATAGTTGCTTTACAGATCTTTAGTTATATTCTAATTTTTTAAGTCTCTTTTTATTGCAAAATTTTGGTTTAGGAATAAGAAATTGCTTAACAAAGATAATAATGATAATGAAGTGTGGCTGACAAATGTATGAAAAGTTGAAAATTAGAAATTGCATGCATATAGGTACTTTGACCATTAAAAACTTTATACTCATTTTCTTTATCATAAACATGTGCTTATTTGCCATGCACAGTAGTACCATGTACGTATGAATACGTTCTTTCTCATATGTGTGAGTGACCCTGATTATTCATTTGTTAAAAGAAACACTGCCCCTTTTTTCCCTTTGTGTACCTTTTTTAGATTTTACATGTATGCATGCTGGGTCTTCTGTATGGGCTACAGCTTGGGGCCGGGGTCATGCAAACTATTAGCTGAGTCGATTGTATATCTATCCAATCCTCTAGATTATTACTGAATACTGATTGATGGGTACTGGCATCAATTAGCTAGCAGCTACATTCCTTACTCGGGTGCTTCCAGGCTCCAGCAGCTCGGCCATCAGTTTTCACTTCGATTTTCTCTGCAGAATGCAATTTTCTGATGCAGAGTCAATCATGTTGCTCATGTCCGTTATATTGGCTTGGGTTTTTCGACAGAGGGATGTTGGAAAGAGTTCTGCATATATCGAAGGAAGTGGCCCTTACTGAGCAAGAATAAAGGAAAGGGTAGAGTGAAGAACTTAGAGCAAAACGCCGGCAATAACTTCTCAGCGCATACCTAAACAGTATTGCAAGTCAATTGGTCAGCCTTTTTTAGATGCCTCAGTAATAGTATTTCTTTGCTTACTATATGTTCTTGGATTTCCCCATCAGTTTCTCCTTAAAGTTGCGGTACAGCAGGAGAATTAAGAATAGAAGGTTTCCTGATTCTCGTCTTGTAAGGTTATGGGAGCATTCTGTTCTTGGACAGCTCAGTTGCAACTAACCATATGTGAACCTCCGGCTTTCATATGGCTTGTTGAGACTTTGATCCGAAATCCAAACTGTCCTAGTGCGATCAGATGTTCCTAAGCCCTTATATATATGCTTGAAAAACAACCTCTTCTATTTTTTTTTCTTTTCTCTCAGAAGAAGGGGGAGAGCTCTAGTATTCAAACAAGGAAATATGCCCATGTTAGGACCTGAACCAAAGTTAGGTAGGTAGTGGGTGCAGCCATCGTTTTTACTGTGCCTAACTGACTGTAACATTCACATCCTTTCAGCTGGGTAGTTGGAGTATTCTTAACACCATAAGAATGCCAAGCACCGTTACTACTAGTCTAATATATGGGCATTTATAATGTAATGACTAGATGCTGTTTATAGAATTAAATTAGCTATCACATAAGATAAAATATAATATGATAAATAAGTAAATAAAAAAAATCATATTTTACATAACATATGATTTCTATAATAAGATAATAATGTAAAGAGAACTAAAGTAATATTAAAATTAATATGGAGAGAGAGGTAATAAAAACATAATTGAAATTAGGATATATCTAAAGATTATTTAATAAAAGTAATTGAAAAAGCTGGTTTTAACTTTAACCTAATTTATATACAATATTTAAAATATAATAAGAGATAACATTAAATTTAAATATTACTTAGTAATATTTATATTAAAATAGTAGTAACTCATCTGCCAACCCTTGTAGCTGGGTCGCTAGCAGTTGACTCCTCATAAATGAATCCCTGAAATATGCACATCAAGTCACACTCGACACTAATTTCTTCGTCTTCCCATTTTGTTCTGCAGGGAAGATTAGAAGAAGCATTAAACAAAGACCTACTCCGGCTCGACGGACGTGGCGTAGCTGTACCCGGCCGCGCCAATGTAAATGTGCGCTTGTCTTGTTGTTCAGCTTGGTCAGGAGGGGCTCATGGCCATGGGGGCCATTGCAACACATGCCCCAAGACTGATGCAATATTGTGACAGGGTGTGGCCAAGCGTGTCAGGCAGCTTCCGTCCATGAGATGAGATGATGGGGGAGCGAAGCAGAAGCGGCCCAGCCAACACGCCGAGGAGCAGCATGCAGTTTCCTGGCTGATATTGCAACAAATTAGTAAGCTCTTTCGGCTGGGCTGAGGTTCTAGATGGTGTGTGTACTAGTGTTAGTACTACCACTACCCCTGCTCAACCGCAAAGCTCTTGGATTGCCAACAAAATTTGCCACCCAAAAGCAGCTTTCTGCAGATGGTACCACTGCTTGTGCTGACTCATCATAGGGTGGTGTGCATGCAGGCATGTCGTAGGAAGAAGACGCGTTGGTTCTTGATGCTCGGCAGGCAGCGGCAGAGATTGAGGTGAGGTGACCATATAGACATCGTCGTAGGGGTGAGGCTCCGTACGTAGCAACCTCTTTATTTTTTATTAACACACTTTCTAAATATTTTTTATAATTTTTTTATAAAAATTACTTTAAAAATTAAATAAACCTATTTTTACATTTAAAACTAATTAAATACTTAATTATATGTTAATGATTTATCTTATTTTAGGTGTGTAGCTAGTAGCTTCCCAAGGCTTCTTAAATGCTATCTCTCTAACGTCATCCTTCCTTAACTAAAAGTTGATTTGATACTGTACATCTTCAGTACTCTGTGCTCCACACTGTACATGAATTTGCCTAGGTGTAAATTGTGGATGGGTTATTAACATATTCTTCTTAGGGCTGCCTTTGTTTTCATTGAAACTTTTCTTTTCACGTGATTTTTATTTTAAAAAACAAGAAAATTGTTTTAAGATTATATTAATTTATTTAAAAAATTAACTAATAATTAATTAATTATATACTAATTGGACGCATTTGTGTGCCACGGGGTCAGGCTACTGGCCCAGCCGAACGCAGCCTAAGAGTGTAAACAACAAAATGAAGTGTTCGATCTTGTAATAATACCAGTACTCACTTTCTAGTTTCTACTTCAATTACATGCATTTATGATAGTAGTCCAGGAAGTAAGGCATCATTCAGCCATTGATCGTGCGAGATGGTTTTGACCTCTTCTAACCAGTGCTATTAATGAATTATACGTCTACGCACTGGAAGTCTGCAACTGGTTGTGCTCATTTGTTCAACTTCAACCTCCATTTCAGAAGCGAGTCAATGCCCTATTCTCTAGCTTCTCCTGAATCCTTAACTGCATGCTATTAATACACTTTGAGCGAGTCAGGAGGAGGACGAAACGCTCAACACGGGGAATTACTCCACACCTCGCAATCAGATCATATTCAACAGATGAAATACCGACGAGGAAATTAAATGAGTGAATGGTCAGTGCACTGGCTGCTAGTGAATTGTGATCGATCAATCGATGATTGAGTCATCAGTTCACGCATGCATGCTCCGTGCAGCCGTGCAGCTTGAGCTGCATCTGAGGCAGCGGCAGCGGTAGCAACCAGATATGGATCATAACTTGATCGTGTCGCCCTAGCCAGCTATAGTATAGGAACAGTAAATCTATACATGTAGTTCTACATGATCTTCCTATGTATCGATCCATGCATATGAACCACTGCCAAGCTTGCTGGTGCACGGAAAGAGACAATAATGTTGCCAGCTACGCCGTGGAGCCCGGGTGACGAAGAACATATTTTGTTCCCCTACTAATTTTTTCGTTTATTTTTAGTGATTGACAATGATAATACTGGTGGTGGAGCCTGGGCGCTGTCCGGCCAGCCCTGTAGCTAACTCGCTAACTCCGTCAGTTACTAAGGTGGTTTGTTTGTTTGGATTTGTTTTTTTAAACATTATCATTGATAGCATTAAGATTGTGAGAGAGAGAGTAGGGATGGAGCTAGGCCCTTTTATCAGGGTAAGCCGACGCTGATAAAATTCTATAATTCCTTAACAAAATATTGTTCATGTAAACTTGGCTTCATCATTTAATGGAGTTGACCTAATATCATTTTTGGCTGGCTTCACCCCTGACAAAGAGGAATGGGACGATATAGGATGAGGTGAAACACTTGGTTTTGTTCGGTGATATAAAAGTTCAGACAGCAATAACAACAGTTTTGTTGAGGTTCTAAAATTTTTTTATGATCAATCACGACGGGATGTGATGAAGAAGATGACGATAACAATAATTTTGTTCAGGCTCTAAAACTTTTTATGATCAATCACGATTGGATGTGAAGAAGAAGACGACGACGGATCGATCGGTCAGATCTGGAAGGAAAAACAGTGGCATGAAGGGGTCGATCCATCGATGTACGTAGGACACGGGCACCGGAATCCCGTTGCCAGGTCACCACCCCCGACAGGTGGGCCCCACACGGGCGTGACTCATCGACGGCGCGGGGGTGGGGGTGGCGCCTGCGCGGCGGTGGGTGGCGGCATTGGGCCGGCGATGCGAGGGAGGCATGAACGTAGTAAATGCGGCTAGCTATGCCCAGGCCCCCTACCTCTCTCTCTCTCTCTCTCTTCCCTCTCTGCAGCTAGCTGCTGTACGGGGATGGATGGATGGGTGGATGGGGGTGGTGTCCACCTCACGCGGTGTTGCTCAGAGACCATTCAATGTAGAGGCAGAGGTGGGGAAGAAGGAGAGGACGCCATGGCCATGGAAAGCGCGGCTCCAGCTCATGTCACGCATGGATGGACTCGACGTACGTTACGTACTCCATCTCCAACCATCCATCCGTCCCAACCGTGTCCTCCTCCTCTGCCGTTCCGTCCATACCTGCAGGCAGCGATCGATCGACGATCCGTTCACTGCTGTCTCCTGGAGTTAGCTGGTTCAGAATTCAGAAACAACGTTATTGGTAACGACAAAAAATGGACAGGAAAAACGAAGCGTCTCTCTGCTGCCATGAGTGCTCCACGCTGCTCCAACATTGTGGTAATGCATGCACCATCAGCAAAGGAGAAAATAAAAAAATTATAGAGCCCGAACAAACTTAACTATAAGTTAATATTTGCTAACAAAATCTATTGTATTTTTCAATTACATAGAATTTTAATGGTCATCGGCCAACGAGTCTGGGTGACCTCCTGGGGTCGCTAGGCAGTCTGACATTTTGAAAGATAATTATACTCCTTCTTGTGAAAATTCTATAAAATTCATGTGTTCAAAATAAGCCTTGAAATATTGATCACTTGGATGGCTGTAACAGATGGAAGATCGGAATTATAGTACGTGCACAGGCATGCAGGCCATCACTAACTTATAATTAACTTAAGATAAACTATTGAACTAATAACTGAAGAAGAACTTGAGTGTACACATAACAAAGAGCACGAATAACCTTATGTATATGATGGTCGGACATACTGGTTTGTCAAAGAAACAAGCTGCCGAAGTAAGCATTCATCCATGTCTGTACAAAAAAATGAAGATTTTTTCGCACATGTTTATTTTTTGGTACGTAAGATGGATCGGAAACCGTATGCAAAAGGAGACAAACGAGTCCAGGTTGGCAACACAACTTCTCCTCCTACACATCACTGACGGATTAGCGTATGATTATTTAAATATTAGTTAAAATAATTTAAAATTAAATTAATATGATTTTTACGCAATTTTTCTATAATTTTTTTAAAAAATACATATCGTTTAAATTTAAAAAATGTGTGTATGAAAAAAATGAGGGGTTGAAGTTTCCAACCTCACCCGTCAAACATAACCTAAAGTTCATAAGTGACTACACAAGCTAAAGAGAAAAATTTTAATGGTTTGCTGATCTTGGTAAGTGTATAATGTATGTTTGATCATGCATTATTATTATGGTTTCTGTCATAAATGGTGGCATGTTCGATACTTCGACACTCCAAAGTCTAGGTGAGTTTGAGAGTAAGGTAAACAAGAAGTTGAGAAAATAAACGAGATAAAACGAGATATGTCATTAACATATAATTAATTAAGTATTAATTATTTTAACCTAAAAATTCATTAATATGATTTTAAAGCAACTTTTGTAAAGATTTTTTTAAAAAAACTACTTTAACAGTTTGGGAACGTGTATATGAAAACCAAAAACTTTACCTCTCTTTCTATCAATATTCTCTTTGTATCAATCTTCAACGCACCCTAAATATGTTTTCCGGCCGGGGTACCTGTTGCCTATTTATTTCATTTGGGATTCAGTAATACTGAACCACTGATGATAAGCCAGAGACAGCCAGTGCTAAGCTAGTACAAGAAACGCAACCTTGTTTTTGGGACAGCTAGCGCTGTTGCGTTGCAAATTGGAAAAAAATAAATTGCTTTTGCCATATAATTTACATGTTAAATTAATTTTACACAGTTTGTAATTATTTGTTACGAAACTTTATTTTTAGGAGATTATATAACAGATATAGTTACCACTTTAATTTGGAACCATCTCCCATGTAGTCACGCTATATGCAGGGAACCTTTGATGGTAATTAATTACTCCTATCTTTGTAGAAGTCGTATCTCGTCAACATCAAATAATCCAAAAGGCAGGGACAGACAATTTGGAATCAATGTCCTATACACTATCACGTGTTAACATCTATTTGTGGACTAAATTAATTACATGAAGAAATACTGGGTTCAAAGTTAATTTCTTTTTCTCATAATTAATAAATACGGTCACCCACTGGAATAATGATGTCCCTATTTTGAGTCAGAAAACAAAACCAGCTGTTGACCTAGTTAAATCATATCTATCTTGAATTGAATTATAACCACGCAATGACTAACATACAAGGTTGCTTTACTTTGAGGCAAGAAGAAACGTAAAACGAGATAAACTATTATATGATTAATTATATATTAATTATTTTAAATTTAAAAATATATTAATACGATTTTTTAAACAACTTTATTATAGAAAATTTTTATAAAAAACATAGCAGTTTATGTGAAAAACGAGGGCGTTCTCTCCAGGAACACAAACTAAATAAGCATTTCCAATTGAAATAACATATTTATTCTTTAAGGAAACAAATTTAGGGTATCCAAGCATTAAATACTTTCCTCAATTGGCCATAGAGGCTAATCAATCTAATTAAGCACACTTGTGCTTTTACACTAGGGCATTATGCTTTACCGGTTGGTTTATCAGCTAAATAAAAAATATTTTTTAAATATCTAATTTTAAATTGGTTTTGAGGTTTTTCTTTTAAAACTCTAACAATATAAATATAATTTTTTACTTATAAATTATATTTAGTTGCTTCGTTTATTTTCATATGGTTTATTACTTATTAGCTATAACTTCTTGGTATAACCATGGATTTGCGATTTCGTAAGTGCAATAATTTCCACACCTACCGATAGTTTAAGCATACTCTTTGTTGCTACTATAGGGCTCGGAAGCACTAGGGGATTTTACTGGTTGGTGTGCCTGTGGATTTTTGTTGCTCTCTATGAGGCTTTTGCACTAATAGTTTTCATGTTATGTTAATTTAAACTTTCTCAGTCTATTCAATTCAATTGTGGCCTTATAATGCAATTTGATTCTTTGGCCCAATTGTTGTTTTTTTCCATATTTCTAATTTATCTACTAGGGTAATCCAGTTGGTTCTTTGCGTCAAGTTTTGGACGTTGCATTCATCCTCTTATTTCAAGGATTTCATAATTGGACGTTGCAACAAAGATATTTCAATTCATCTTCTTCTTATTTCAAGGATTTCATTGGAAGATGCATTTATTTCTTATGATGGGAGTTGCAGCTCAATAGATCAGAGTCTAGACCACTAATTAAGATGGACATGACCCCCATTAGTAGTTTCTTTTTTTCCTAATCCGCTATAGCATACCATTATCCATTAATTTCTTTTATCTTTTACAACTTTGATTTTCAGTGGTTATTATACTGTTTTGGAAAATTGATTTTGGTTATTTTTCACTTGATTAGATGTATGCATCTTAAAAATAATTTAATTTCAAGTAGATATAATACTCATGTATAGACAATATTACTCCCTCCATCCACAAATTTAATTATTTATAGAGTTTAAAATTTATTAGCATTTCTGAAATATTATTTTTTTAAATTCATCCAACCACTGTAATTATTCCTCACTTGTAGTTGCATCACTCCGCACGCTATTTCTTATTAAGTAAACTATCAGGGGTGTCGAAGTAATTTCTGCTAAAACTCTTGGATAGTACGTACGCCGGCCACGTTTCTTCTAATAATTTGTCACTTAAAAAATTATTTCTCAGCAAGAGAACAAGGCTGGTTATATAGTGCAGAAAGAGTGAAAGACTCGCAAAAAAAAAGAAAAAAAGAAAAAGAAAGAAAGAGTGAAAGACTACACCACAAACATGATGCGTGTCGAGGCATGAAAACAGTACGTACCAGGGCACAGCAGTGAAAACATCGATCTCTTCACCTGCATGCTGGCTCCTGAAAATCTGATCGACTCCCAAAAAATATAAGTAAAATACTCGGGTCAAAATGCTTCAGTTTGCACGCATAGTAAAACAGCAGCACAAGCTGGTCTTCCACAGGATACTTTTTCACTCAATCCTCCTACATGCATGCAATTAATCACAAAGTTGCAAAAAATACAATATGATTGTGTAGTATATAAAACAAACATAACTAGTAACTGATCAGTATCGAGTCAACAATATATATATATATGGACTACGATGCGCGCGTCTCCCTGTTTTCTTTTGTTCTTATATTTGGGCCGCACTATACGCTGCAACACTACTGAAAAAACTAGCTCTCCATCACTCAATAATTACGCCGGTTTATAATAAATTCGTTGTATAAATTATGGGGCAACAGTGAATTATTCATGTGCTCTTGCTGGTTCGTATAGGATTGCCAAACAATTTCATGGTCAGATAAATGAAGAAACCAATGATAAATTGGTAGCAATAATCTACATATACATGAAAATGTTTTATATATGACATGTATAAAATGTCTTTTAACTTGTTCTGGGCTCGGAGGCTTCCCCATAAATCCAATGTTGTACTTGACATTATGTTAAGTAAAAATAGAACGCTCTAATTTCTCCCTATACCAATCCTCAATAGAGAAAACAAATGAAAGTTGAAAAAAAAAGTCTCTCTCTCCTTCTATCTCTTCCCCTATCGTTTTATCTATGCTTATACTTATAAGCTAAAGTTAATTTTATGATTTATCTTAGTTTATTTTTAAAGATTGCTAAGAACACATATATAAAAGTTTTTAACTATAAATTATTTTTTAATTATTATTAATAAGTCGTTTCCATAAATGCGATCGCGCCCTCTGAACACTCCGCGGCAATAACTCCTTCGCCCCCTCTCCACATTCTCTTCCATATGTGTTCCTCTTTCTTCTCCTCTTCTTCTTCCTCCTCCCCTCCTCCCATGACCGCCTCCTCATCAAGATCTCTCCTTCTCTTGCCGTATATCTCTAGCTCTTGCTAACCCTCTGAACCTTGCAGTTGTGTTGCACCCAGTGAAACACCTTTCTTTGCAGGTAGGAGACAGGCAGAGATAAGAGTTCTATATTTGCGTATAGTTCTTGTCCTGGATCTCACTGGCTGTCTGCCCTGCAGCAAGGTTCGTTGGACTAGCTTGTCCTAGATCTGTTTCTACTTGCGTTGCGTTGCGTTGCTTGGCAAGCAAGATATATATCTATCTCTACATATATAGGCCTGGAAGTTGTGTTCTTTGGGTTTGGGATACACTCATAAGCGTGTTCATGAGTAGAAATGAAAGGAGTGGCGAGGCAAGAATTAGGGTTTGAAAGGGGTATAATGATCCCGGCGAGGCACATACCGTCGATGATCGGCCGGAACAGCCCAGTATTCGGATCCTCATCGGCACTGTCTCTCAGCCAGGTAATTCTTTGCCAGAAATTTTGAGCTCAAAAGAAATTTCAAGGGCTCGCCTGCTTTCTCTTGTTTTTCTTGGAAATCCAGAACTTCTGCACGGTTTTCTGTTCTTGATTTTTGTTTCCTTTTGTGCGTTATTTTTCTTAGAATTTTTCTTGTTTTGATTTGAGGAGTTATTACTTGAGATGAAAAGCTTGAAGGAAGCAATACATTCAGTTCTGATGTTTCTGAAGATAATTAGTCACTCTTTCTTGGAAAATGAGAAGTTTCAGTGTTGTGGAGAGAGAGAAGGGGGCTATATAGAGGGGAGAGAAAGAGGTTATCTCCAGTACTTAGTTGTTGCTGTTCACATACATATATTAGGTCATAAGATTCAGAGTACATGAGCCCCCCTTTCTTTTAAGACTGGCCTACTCCTTTCTACTCCTATATAAGGGGAGCAGATGAACAGGCCAGATGATATATAGATAGGATTATGGAGACGAGGGAGATTTTCGAAGTTGTTGATCTTGCACACATATTGAGAGAAATCTGTAGATCATCATCAACAGGTTTGCTGTTGCTTGCTTCCTTGTTCTTCCAAGCTTTTTGGGTCTTTGCGGCACTCTTGAAGAAGAAAATTAGCTAGCTACCTTTTCTTTCTTATTCCTCTTTGCAAGCTTGCTTTCACATCTTCCGCATATACCAAAGGGAATCAAAAAAAGAAAAATGTTGCTTCACTTGTCTCCTTATCCCTTCCTGATTTGAAGCAATCTTCCATGTTACCCCCAAAATTTTTTTTGTGTTTGTATGAAGTATGAACTATATATGAACAAATCAGATTTTTCCTTGCAGAAATGAGACAAAGTTATAAATATGGTTTGTGCATGTATACAATTTTTTGTTCTATCTTTTCCATAAAACTCTAAACTTATCCCCTTTCTCTAGTATATATTTAATGCATATGTCATGTATGAAACGCACGGAATAAATAGATACTGATGTAAGGGCGTAAACTATGGTACCAAATTGGTAGTTTGCTCTTTATGTAGCACACACTGATCCTTAATTAATTATGCTCCAAAATTTGCAGCCAAACTTGCTGGATAATCATCATTTCCAGCAAGCGTTCCAGCAGCAGCATCTCCTTGACCAGATCCCGGCGACGACGGCGGAGAGCGGTGACAACATGATCCGCAGCCGGGCGTCCGACCCGCTCGGCGACGAGTTCGAGAGCAAGTCCGGCAGCGAGAATGTTGACGGTGTCTCCGTTGACGACCAGGACCCCAACCAGCGGCCGCGCAAGAAGCGCTACCACCGCCACACCCAGCATCAGATCCAGGAGATGGAAGCGTAATACACTTAATACTCTCTTAATTCAGACCATATACTCCTAGCTATATACTTAATTAATTATGTGTTCTTGATTCCATAGTACTTTGCTTGATTGTCCTTGAAATGCCATAAATATGTTTGGTTTCACCTTAATTTTGCCCAGCTTGTTCTTGGAATGTTATTCATGGGTGTCTAATTCAGAAAATTACGCATGAAATGCTGTATTAGTCTACTGAAATTAATGAGGAGATAGTACAAATAGAACAGCTGGTTACTGTCTTTAATTTCTCATGGACTGGTGTAAGCTTGCGTAGAAGTCAAATTTATTTCTTTTGCCCGTCTATTTCACCTGGACGAACGGCATAAAGTTGACTCGTCGATCAAAACCGTTTTTGTTCTTTTGCACTCCCCCAAAACAAAGCGGAAGACGAAGCACTCAAGAACGTAGTACGATTTTTGCGTTCACACATTCAACTGAACTCCAATTTTTCTTTCCCTTTTAATTTATTTTCCTGGATGCATTCGTACGTACTGCAATTAATTGATCGATCACTCACAAAATATCATATTTTCTTGTGGAAATCCCTGTGACTTGATCAGATTCTTCAAGGAATGCCCACACCCAGACGACAAGCAGCGCAAGGAGCTGAGCAGGGAGCTCGGGCTGGAGCCTCTCCAAGTGAAGTTCTGGTTCCAGAACAAGCGCACCCAAATGAAGGTGAAAACCTAATTAATCACCATCTGAAAACCCCAAAAGTTGTTGATTTGTTCATCATTTCATATTCCTTTCGATAACTGTATAGTAGTACAAATTTCTTTGGTAAACACATGTACATGTAATGAAGTAATCAGGGCATGCATGCAAGCGCAAATGCAACGCATTCTGGTTGAGAAAATTTCGGCCGGAAAGAAGGCGAGCTTACTCGAGCTGAGCTAGCGAGCGAGAGAGGACGTCGTCTTCGTCGTCACAACCACTTCATTTAAGCGTCTGACCTAGCTCCTGCAGGACGCATTCATGGCGTATTACTATACCTGGACAAAGCTTGCCACGCACCCCCATGTCCACTACTGCACGCACACTGCCAAATGTGGCAGGCTACGCGCTCGTCCGTCCTCCATAGTCAAACCCCCCTACCTAGTTGACCTAGCTGCATACGTGTATACAGTGTACTGCTCGCAACGCATACGTATGCATGAGCAGTTTGCACGAACGAACACCGTCATGAGATCAATCTGTCGCAACTAATCGTGTGTGCGAATGCGATGATATGAAAAAAGATTGTAAAATTTGTAGCTTGTAATGATGAAGCACATGGTGTGTGATTTGATGTTGGAGTGCAGAACCAGCACGAGAGGCACGAGAACTCGCAGCTGCGGTCGGAGAACGAGAATCTCCGCGCCGAGAACATGCGGTACAAGGAGGCCCTGAGCAGCGCCTCCTGCCCCAACTGCGGCGGCCCCGCCGCCCTCGGCGAGATGTCCTTCGACGAGCACCACCTCCGCATAGAGAACGCCCGCCTCCACGAAGAGGTAACCATCAATCATGGCCGCCGTTGCATCGCATGCTGATCGAATTGGATCTCATAATGTCATGTACTGTGTCCGTCAGATCGACAGGATCTCGGCGATCGCGGCGAAGTACGTGGGCAAGCCGATGGTGCCGTTCCCGGTACTGTCGAACACGATGGCGGCGGCGGCGTCGCGGGCCGCGGCGCCGCTGGACCTCCCGGTGGCGCCGTACGGCGGGGTGGTGCCGCCGGACTTGTTCGGCGGCGGCGCCAGCTCCGGGGAGCTGCTGCGCGGGGTGCAGTCGGAGGTGGACAAGCCGATGATCGTGGAGCTGGCCGTGGCGGCGATGGAGGAGCTGGTCCGCATGGCGCAGCTGGACGAGCCGCTGTGGAACGTCGCGCCGGGGACGGGGATCGACGCGCCGACGGCGATGGAGACGCTCAACGAGGAGGAGTACGCGCGCATGTTCCCCCGGGGGCTCGGGCCCAAGCAGTACGGGCTCCGGTCGGAGGCGTCCCGCGACAGCGCCGTCGTCATCATGACGCACGACAACCTCCTCGATATCCTCATGGACGCGGTAAGCTAATTATTATGCCTGTGTCTGTCAAGTGTCAATGCGACATTCGTGCCTACATTTTCAGGTTTTGTGATATGATCCTGTTTGATTTATGGATCTGAATTATGTTCAAATTTTGAGTGAATTATGCAGAATCAGTATGCGGCAGTGTTCTCGAACATCGTGTCGAGGGCCGTCACGCTGGAGGTGTTGTCCACCGGCGTCACAGGGAACTACAATGGTGCATTGCAAGTGGTATGTCCATGCTTGTCTTAAATTTCGTTTCGGCATATTCATTGCCAAAGACAGAATTTGGTGCGCGCGTACATGTTCGTCACTGAAATGGGACAAATTTGTGTTGGTTTTGGCCTATTTCTGCATGCAGATGTCAGTGGAGTTCCAGGTGCCCTCGCCGCTGGTGCCAACGAGAGAGAACTACTTCGTGAGGTACTGCAAGAAGAATTCCGACGGGACATGGGTCGTCGTCGACGTCTCGCTGGACAGCCTGCGCCCTAGCCCTGTCCTCAAATGTCGCCGCAGGCCATCAGGCTGCCTCATCCAAGAAATGCCCAATGGCTACTCCAAGGTGATCATCAGCTCATCACAAATTTCGCCTTCCCCTCCCGTATCTGAAATTCTGAATCCAGGATTGCGGTTCAGAGATCAGAAATTGTATGAAACTGAGTATGCATGTATCAATTGTATATGTATCAGGTGACGTGGGTGGAGCATGTGGAGGTGGACGACAGGTCGGTGCACAACATCTACAAGCTGCTGGTGAACTCTGGGCTGGCGTTCGGCGCGCGGAGGTGGGTCGGCACGCTGGACCGCCAGTGCGAGCGCCTTGCCAGCGTCATGGCCAACAACATCCCCACCAGCGACGTTGGCGGTAAGCAGCTAATAAGTTCAGTTAGAATGTTTGATCCAAACGAAATTGAGATGTTCGATCACTAGCCGGAGTGTGTCTGTTTGTTAAATTGCAGTGATCACGAGCACGGAGGGGAGGAAGAGCATGCTGAAGCTGGCGGAGAGGATGGTGATGAGCTTCTGCGGCGGCGTGACGGCGTCGGTGGCGCACCAGTGGACGACGCTGTCCGGCAGCGGCGCCGAGGACGTCCGCGTCATGACGAGGAAGAGCGTCGACGACCCCGGGAGGCCCCCCGGCATCGTCCTCAACGCCGCCACCTCCTTCTGGCTCCCCGTCCCTCCCAACCGCGTCTTCGACTTCCTCCGCGACGAGTCCTCTCGCAGCGAGGTAACCTATTACTCATCACGATGAACACTAACGATTTGATTAACTAATTAATAGTTTTTTGTGAAAATTTTTGCAGTGGGACATCCTCTCCAATGGTGGCATCGTTCAAGAAATGGCTCACATCGCCAATGGCCGGGATCAGGGCAACTGCGTCTCGCTTCTCCGTGTCAATGTAAGTAGCAATTGAGAGTTGATCACTTTGTTGCATGCGATAATGCATGACACTGTAATAATTAATACTGTGCTATGCAGAGCTCGAGCTCGAACCAGAGCAACATGCTGATCCTGCAGGAGAGCTGCACCGACGCGTCGGGGTCCTACGTCATCTACGCGCCGGTGGACGTGGTGGCGATGAACGTCGTGCTCAACGGCGGCGACCCGGACTACGTCGCGCTCCTGCCGTCGGGCTTCGCCATCCTGCCCGACGGGCCGGCGCACGATGGCGGCGTCGGCTCGGGCGGGGCGCTCCTGACGGTGGCGTTCCAGATACTGGTCGACTCCGTCCCCACGGCGAAGCTCTCGCTGGGGTCGGTGGCGACGGTGAACAGCCTCATTGCCTGCACGGTGGAGCGCATCAAGGCGGCCGTCTCCGGCGAGAGCAATCCGCAGTAGCTTCCTTGAATCAAACAAGGCTCTTGTGCTTTGAATTTGAGGTACACATGCATCAGCTCACTTCAGAACACTTGCAAGATTGCATCAATTAATGACAGGAATCTGTAAAATTTTCTCTGATGAGTTTGATCATGTTGTGCAGGAGCAGCATAATTTTGGACCTTTTACCAGTGGGAAGTCAAGAACGCACCTCAGACTGTCCTTGCCACGTGGTGCGCCCATATATAGTTTGGATTATTTTTCGCTAGTTTTCCCGCAAATTCGGGAAATTTCAAGAAGTGATATTGTTCTTGCAAAAATGCTGAAAAAATTGTGTCACCACTACGCAAGGGCTGTTGGTTCGGGTATTGACTTCCTCTTCATGTTCGCTTCACGGATGCTGCTACCTATGAATTTAGGGTTCTTCTGGAGTACAAAAAAAACCCCTCAATTTGATCTGTAATTTCTGTTGTTCAGACTTCCCAGTACCTAGCTAGCTAGTAGGAGTGGAGGAATAGAGATCTGTGTCCTGTATTATACTTCTAGTCCTCTTCAGTGTTTGATCAGTGCTGTTTCAATCCAAAATTGTGTGTGATGTGCTTGTTATTAGTTCTTCCTTGCTTGCTTCATTGAAGGCAATGTTAATTTCAGTTTCCATCAGTTGCAAAGTTGTGTAAGATGACTTGCGTTTCATTGCCTTGAACATTATTCTATCAGAACAGTCGCATCCCCCAAAAAACGGCACAATCGATTTACCATTCCTTGTTAAAATTTATGCCACTCAGATGTCTTAATTTACGTCACTGATCACCCTTCAAAAGATGTACATATATACGACAATCATCACATGGACCTACTCCCAGAAACTAAAAGGCCTCATCAAAGCAACTCAGCTAGCCTTTAGACCGAAGAATGAACTGGATAAACTCACAAAAGGCGCCACTTGGATCTTCATAATTCGTGACATTACCACCAAAAACCTCAGTACACATGGTGTCTGCGAGGGAATCATTGCATGAATCCGTTGCACTCATGACAGTATTCTCATTCCGTGGAGAGGAGATCATCAAACGAAAAATCATGGATCGGTTCACCAGCAAAACAAGTTGAGTTATTAACTCACGTGTTCTTTATACATAAGGCTTATTAACGGGATCAATTTTTAATAATTTCTCAGGATGGGATTTTTTAAAACAACTAGATTCTTATAGTATCACTTTCGGAGTTTGTTCCTAGAAAGATGCCGTGAAGTATTCTACCATACATCAAACATGTTTGTGCTGTAAAGAACATGAAAGGATGCTTATTCCACATTTACCAATTTAAGGGCTAAAAGAGTTTTTACCTTTTTGTTCGGCTAAAAGGTAGAACGGAATGTGAGATACCATCTTTGTTCCTCCCTCACTCCAGTTCACAATGCCAGGACCATTTCCTTGTGCGGTGGATGGTCCCAGTACAGATAAACAAATACCCGGTTCATTCAATAGACCTAAATAGTCACAAGCACGTTGCCACACTCCTGTCTGAGGTTCGGGAACAAGCAACCTGTACGAAAGTAAGTTACAAGCTCAAAAGATGAAATGAATGGCGATAGTAATCTTGCGAACCTTAATATTCCTTAAACTGGAAGGATTAAGGCCTACCTTAGCCAATGATACACGTGCTCTTGGAAGTAACTCATTATGGAACGTTGCTAGCTTTGCTATGGCGGTCACCACAAAGCAGAGGAGCCTAGCCTGGGATGACTTTCTAGAAGATGCACCCATAGGATCAAATCCTGTGTCTTGACTTAATCCCAAACGACTTCACAACAAGAGATAAGAGGTCAGTCAAAAGAGATGCCATGCAAGTTTAGAAAAGAAGACTGGTTTAACAGGACCCACCTGGTGGCCAGGTTTTCATATAACAGCAACTCCAAATTTTCAAACAGTTCATGGGCTACATCTTTGCGAGTTTTCCCTCCAGCTCCGTGCTCACCAAGGCCCAACACAAATGCAATGCTAATTCAATCTGTGTAAATCACATTCGATCAGAAAACTCAGTTGAAGTGGAAAAGAGTATTAGTCATTTAAGATAACCAGAACTAGGATAATAGAGCAGGTGAAAATTAGCAGTTCGGTGAATTTATAAAATCAAAATGTTCTTGAAACATATACTTGCCTTTGCAGGATTATCATGAGCCTCCCCAAGTCTGTCTGTAATGGGCTTCTGCAGAATGGTTTGAAATTATAATGCAAAATTTTTAATGGAAACATAAAAAGGAGGTGTTTACTTTGTTGCTTAGATATGCTACAAACATTCACTCTCAGAACAAGAAATGCTACAAACATGGCATATTGGTACAGAGAATTTACATGCATATGTATGTCTTGTTATATCTATACCCAGTACCTTTAGCAGTGCAATTATGTCAGGGGAGCGCTGGAATGCAGCCAATATGAAATTCGAAAGTCTTTTCCTCACCTACAGCAATTTTATAGCAAGGAACTTGTTAAAAGGGTGATATAAAATTGTGGAAATAACTAAACATAAATCCCCATATGAACATATACCATCCTTTTATTCTGGAGGTACATATGATGTGAAGAAAATTTGAAGACATGATTTACTTCTTCCATTTTGTTCATTAGACACTTCCATCATAATGTAGATGACTGAATATATCAGTTTTCTATGCATATTACAGTAGATGTTCCACAAACGTAAATTTTTAGGATAGATAAGCAGTATATCCAAATAGATGGGTGTATCCTCAACTTGTTTCTTGAGGAGTTGATTCTTAATTACTCACTAAAATTTAGTTTCCTATTCAAGTAATCACTTCAGTTTAATTATGAAAACTGGGATAGTAGTTACTACTCTATTAGACACAATGGGAAAAGGAAATAATGCACCCACTTGCCTACCTCGAAAGAGTATACTTTGTCAGGGAACATTGCTGCATATCTTGACATAAGTACAGGAATCAGAGCGCATAGGAGTGCTGAACAGACAAACAGTAGACAGTCAAATCAACAATATGTTGGTCATCAGCATGTATAGCAATTAAACGTCCTGCAATGTTGTTGCAAAATATAATGTAAGAAAACAAGGTGCCATTTTCAGTGACTGTTTTAGTATGTCCGATTGTGGGCTGTTAACTGCTGGCTGTAAGGTTGAAGATATCGTAGGAGATGTCCAATGTTTTGCCTGAGGAAAACATCAGAAAATGATAAGACTAGATCAAGGCATTCAGTGAAGAACAGAGAACATATACTTAAAGAAGGGACTACTTACAGCAATACCATCATTCTCATCTTTTAGAAGATCAAGGAACATCGGATCAGCAAGGTCTAGAGGACCACTATCATCCGAACCTGCATTGCCACTGGCATCTTCTATAGCAGAACCAGTGTATGCTTCATCCTTTAGTGCAAGTAGCATCTGTAGGATAGAAAAAGATTACTGAGCTTATTAGTTTTGAGAAAGGTGACATTTCATTCACAGCTTTTTAGGTCAAATCATTATGAAAATCAACCTCAGGAGCAGCACTCTTCTGTATAGTAGCTATAATACTACCGATGAGAGTTCCAGAACTTCTTTCCACCTTTTCCAATGCTACCACTAACACTGTTTTGTTCCATAAGTAATAGAACAGTTGGAACCAATTAGGAAAAAAAAGCATGATAGTACAGGATAAGCATCCTCAGGAGCAGCATGTTATACACATTACACACATCTCACATGTTGCAAGAGATGTGCCCCAGATGTCAGCAGTCAGCACATGCAACAGTTTAATAACACTATCATAATTTAACTTGGCTAAATCATGAAGTTTACAGCCTTGTACAGTCTAAAGAAGCTAGAGGAAAATTCTGGAAGTCTGGAATCAGCAGGCTTACTTGGAAGATCCATAAGGGACAGGAAGAGAGGAAGAAAGATCCTGCTGACATCAATAACAGAAGCACTTCTGAGAACTTCCTCTCCAATCTAAAACAAAGGAAAACCAAGTAAGATATGTCAACTGGATTGCTGGAAAGAGGTAGAATGGATTTCTTCATATTTACACAGTAAAATATCAGCAAATATGTGAGGAGTTCGTCAGCAATTAAGATGGTATACCTCTCACCATTTGATGCAATTAGCTTCAGCAACAATGGAAAAAACTGCACATAGACAGCATTACACAAGCAAAGTCAAATATTAACATCATTAAATAGTAATTTGGAAAGATAACAAAACAGAAAAGTCAAAAAATAAAGGAGGAAATTGGATTGATATCTTTTTAAGAAATATGCTTGATTCGTCGGTCCTTGCCAGCAGAAGCCTAGAGCTACATTTATGAAAAACAATTCTAACTGACAGTACAAAGAATGGTAGTTGACATAAGATGTATATATTTTGATAATTCTAGTTCTGTATAACATTATATGGTATGGCACCTGTGGAATCAATGTGGGAAAAGAGTTCAGGACCTTTGTCTTGTTCACTATCAGGAATTCAAGTGTGCGTTCTGCGACAATAGGATCTGCCAACTCCCCACCACCAAGAAAGAATAGCCAAGTGATTTTGAGGGTAAGCAGGAAGAAATTGAACAATCGCATACCCAATACATCAAGAAAAATAATACCTACTTAAGCAAGAGCGGAAGAAGGTCTTCAAGCTACCATCAGCATCATGCAGGACTGCCTCCCCAAAGTCCAGGAAGAACTGCAGAATGGTCTGGGTAAGGAACAGTAATACAGTATGGATTATTAGACAGGTTTTTATTCAAATATGATGACTAAAAATGTTTGTACATTACTAATCCAATCTAAATGATTCTATTCACCAACAATTCTCCTGAGAGAATGATTATATGGGGTCAAACTGGGATCATAAGGTTAAACGTTAACACTAGAGCAAGCTCGCCCCTAAAGATACAACATTGCACAAAACTACAAAAGCATTTCAACGATATCGCACTCCATCTAACATGTAAGAACAACATTTGCAGCCAAGATAGGGGGGAAACTTCACATCAGTGAACCGAAGCACAGCTTACGAGTAGCAGAACGCCGCTGGAGGCCACGGATTGCGTCGGTGCGGCGGCGCGGCGCTGCAACAGCTTGCTCATCACCAGGAACGCCCGCGCCACCATCTCGTCGCTGGCTCCCTTGGCCTCCTTGCACATCTGGCACACCCTCCTCACCTTCACGCCACGAAGGTACGCGAGTCAACAAGCCAAACGTGAGCTCCCACCCCTGATTCGAAGACCAAAGGAAAGGGCCGGGGAGAAGAAGGGATTGCAGGGAGATGCGCTTACGGATTCGAGGAGGTTGTGATCGGAGGCATGGTCGGCAGCCTCCGAGGAGTCCCTGGAGGCGGCGGAGAAGGAGCGCAGGTGGAAGTCGTAGTTGCCGTCGCCGGCGGCGAGCTCCGGCGAAGCCATGGCCGTCGCCTCGCGAGTTCGCCTCCGACGATAGAATATGAGGGCCCATTAAACTAACGCTTCTAGGCCCACGTTGCATTCTAGGCCGTTGGATTTAACGTGTATTTAATCCGAGCCATCAAACGACTCGGCCTCCGCCTCACTGCGACTGACAGGTGTCCCCACCATCTTCCCCACTTCCCATCGCCTCGCTCCTATCGCCGCTCGCCGCCGTTCTCCACTTCGGCGGCGCTGGGCCATCGCGGCAATATGGACGGCAAGCGGAAGCGTCCGGGTGGAACCATGGAGACCCATGCCACAAAGTGCAGGACGATACAGCTCCTCCGTGAGCTTCGAATAAGTATGCTTCCCCGCTCTCAGCTTTTAATCTACTTTCTTATACAGAGATCGCCGTTGGATTCTACCACTATCTAGGGTTCACTGGTTGGTTCTTCAGCTAACCTATATAAAGTTTTTTAAGGTGCAATCTAGACAAGGAAATTGTTAACTCCTGTCTGGTCTAGAGCTCAATTCTTGAATTATATTAGCAAATTCAGTCTCTAATATTTAGTTTCTATCTCTCTAGACAAACTGGGCGCATCTGCAAAAATAGTTGAGGCACCGCCGCAACAAGATGATATTTATGCGGGCATAATGTCAGAACAACCTCTCGATAAACTTCCAGAGGAATGGATTGCTAATAATGCCACAGTCTGTTGACTATTATAACTGAAACTGCTAAATTTTGGTGTGCTTGGATTGTAGGAATTTTTTTCCCCTCAAGGGATATATGGTAGGAATTGGTGGGGAACCCAATATTTAAACAACAATGTTTTGGCAAACTGTCTCACTGAGTTTTCAGATTGTTGTGTGTAAACTGAATTCTAATGCATTGTTACTTTTTAATGTTTAGCATCCTCTGCACATTATCTACTACTCCATGCTCAAGAATGATCATTATACTACTAGCAGAACAAATTGCATTTCTTTGTTCCAGACATCCTTTATCTAGTTGATTAAAAGTAATTGTTGTCTTATCTTAGTTGGGTGAAATATTAATGATCTTTCTGTGCAGCCACTTAGTTGGTTCATATTGATTCATTCATACTGAGTTACCGACTAGGATATCATAATGAAAAGGAGAATTTTTTTATGCCACTAATAGTGAATGTCCACTTTTCATATATACCACTAATTTTTGTAACGTCTCACATTTGCCATTACTCTGTTAGTGCACTTCTTTCATATATACCACTAATTTTTGCAACCTCTCACATTTGCCACTACTCTGTTAGTGCACTTCTGACATATGCCATTATGGGGCAAATTCACACATAATGGATGACAGGTCGTAAAATTTTTATGGGTATGTGAGAAGTGAGTCCAAGTTAGTGACATACAAAAAAAGTTTCTGTTTGATTAATACTATTTCATTGTCTCACTTGTTCTTGACACAAATACTTATGGATTTCACTTTTTGACTGTAACAATGCAATTTAAGGAGCACTAGATGCCCACCTAGCTGGTATGGTTAGGTGCAGTGATTCAAAGGGCCTAGTTGTAGCATGCAGAGTAGTGCAAAAAGAACACAACAGTGCCCGATATTGATAGTGGATTCTGGTACTCTTTATATCAATCACCAGATGGCATAATACGATCATTTAGGAGTTGCTTGTGGTAATTAACTATTACTGGGTTACTTCTGTAGCATTAGCTCATTTGTTAACTCCCGATATGAGATTTACCTATCACGAAGATGACCAGTGCATGTGATGCCAACCTTTTTGTGGATTGCTGTCATATGTAAGGACCAAGGAGTACCAGGTGTCATAAATTTTGGTTAAATGTTCCTACGGGCAAAATGTATATTCACTTATAACTTATAGGTGTCTTTTGGTACCTAGCATATAGGCACTTTAAGGAAAAACACTTGGTTCATATTTAGTAGTGGCTACTATCCACTAGTAACAATTTAAGTATATCTACTAAGCAGCTGGTCCTTCTGTTTGTTCCAAGTGAAGTCTGCGTTACTATTACCCTCCAAATTTTGAATTTTTCAAATATGTTTTTCCAGGATATATTGCAACATATATATTCTCTTATACCATTGAAAGATGCCACTCATGCTTTTTGTGTGTCGCATGGATTTCTACACTGCTGGAGACACTATCCAATCCTTATATTTAATAGCATAACACTAGGTTTGATTAAGAGAAAACTCGGTTTGGATGAGGAAGAGGTGCCTTTGTATGAGTCAGCATTTAAATTGAATGACATGGAAAACCATGCTATCAGAAAAATTGACCATATTATTAAAAACCACTCTGGCATTGGGGTGAAAGTGCTTAAACTACGACTCTTCGCCTGTCCAAACATAAGTGCAGCTGTTCTTGACAGATGGCTTGACACTGTTATCAAACCTGGGATCAAAGAACTCTCCTTGGAGATGTCTTCATGCAAAAAAAGGACAGAATACAACTTCCCATGTTCGGTTCTATCCAATAAGGCAGGCGGAGGGACAATTCAGTCATTGTTTCTCTACTCTTGTGCTTTTCATCCTACAGTGACTCTTGGTTGCAACAACTTGACAAGCTTATATTTATATGAAGTCCATATTTGTGGGGAGGAGATAGGGCAGTTCCTTTCCAATTCATTCACTTTGGAGCGATTGGTAATTTCTGATTGCAATGATATAATCCAGCTCAAGGTACCTTGCCTGATGCAGCAGCTCAAGTACCTCGAGGTTACAAAATGTCAAATGATACAGGTGATAGGGATAGATGCTAGATGCTCCCAAACTATCCAGTTTTATCTATGGGGATGTTGGAGTACAAATCTCTCTTGGAGATCCACTGCAGGTCAAAGACGTACGTCTGATGGGTTACAATCAACCCAACACAGCCTGTTACGCTAGTACCGAGCTTCCCTCCATTATGCCAAATGTTGAATCACTTATCGTGTCATCTAATGATAAGGTATGCATTATTGTTTTCTATGTGCTATCCAGTTGCTTTATAACTAGAATTAATTACATCTGGTGATATGCATGTCATACGCACACATGAAGAGACATCTCTTCTTCTTTTCTTTCAGATGACCAGTACACCAATGGTGCCCATCAAGTTCCTCCACCTCAAGTTCTTGGAAGTTTATCTTTCTGAATTGTTGGCCTTACTTCCCAGCTATGATTTCTTTCTTTGGTTTCTTTCTTGGATGCTTCCCCTGCCTTGGAGACTTTCATCTTGCATATATATCACTTTCTCAATGTTGCCTACAGCAAAAGTCAATAAATTTCAGTTTATGCTTGCAGTCTGGGCCTTTGGGGGCCTCCTCTTAGCAAAATTGGCAGGATAAATTGGTTTAGTTGTAGTTATTCTTAGTATAGTTTCTCTCAATAGATTACATATAGTGACTGAATTTTAGTACTTAAATACGCACTAAGGCAACTAAGTAGAAAAAAACATGTGTGGTGCTTCATGGGTACTATTGCACTCACAACCTAACAGCAGCAATTCAGTGTGGGCTTTTCATGATAAAATGTTTTAAGCTTGTAGATTCATTAGTAGTGATTTGCACTTGCTGAGGAGGATATGACCAAAGTTTACTATTAATCCTATGCAGGTAGAGCAGCGATGTGAAAGGCGTGATTCAATTCTTGATGGAGAACTTATGGATTTGAGGCAAACTTTGCACCACGGACATGCCAACCTCCAGAATGTGACGATCACCGGTTTCAATTCTACAAAGAGCATGATTGAGTTAACAACTCACATTCTTGAAAATGAACCATCGCTTAAGTGCATTACGCTGGATACAGCCAACTTCTCTGGTAAGAACCATTTGGCAATGGGCGAATGCCCTCCTATGATGAGAGGAGGAATCTTGGAAGCGCCAGAAGACACATCGTGGGGAAAGTACCCGCGTTTGTTGAGTATAAGTTTCTGGAACCCTGCAGTCATTGTCATATTGGGTACTGACACAATACATCTCCAGAAGTCCAGATGCGTTTCTTCGGATGAGAAATTCAAATGTAGGAATCTCACTGCTTACTGTGAAAACGGTGAGTGTTTTCCCCGATAATAGATAACGCCTGGATTGGTAATTTTAGAATGCACAGCAATACAGCACATAAAACAAGTGTGGTATTTTGGGGGACATTCTTGCATTCACAAGCCAAGAGCAGTATTTTAGTGCCGGAATTTTTTTTAGTTTATTGTCAAAATCAGTTATTTAACTTCATCTGATTTTATAAGTATAACATAACTGAAATTAGTGACCAAAAGTTATACGGAGTATATTACATTCTTCGCGCAATAGGCATGCTGTTAATGCCGTGGTCGTTCGGGGCCATTGTATTAAGGTGTATTTAATCTGAGCCATCGAATGAGTCGTCGGCCCCACTGCAACTGACAGGTGTCCTCACCACCTTCCCCTTCCATCGAACTCACCCCCCGATGTCCTGACCCGACTCCCATCATTCCCCCCATCACCACGCTGCTCGCCGTGCCCGTCGCCTCGCGAGTTGGCCTCTGACGAGTGGGTTACAGATGGGGAAGTATGGGCTGAATAAGAGCCCATTAAAGTAACTGGGCCCACATTTCATTCACATAGCTCTCACTCTTTCTCTCTCCGTAGTCATGAGGTTGCACGTTGCATGTAACATGGAGGCCTAGAGGCCTCTATTAGCAACCTTAAAAACTATTTTTTTTCTTCTAAACTATTTATCCCATACACTATCTAATTATACATACCGTTGTAGTCGTTATAAATAAATATTTATAACAATATCTTATATTGTTATATTATAATGAATCATTCTAACTCTACCACTCATCCGTTCTGGCTTGTCGAATAGTTGCCACTTTCTACATCCTGACTTACCATCATTACTGTCACTGCTGCTAACAAGCAAAATTGCTCTGCACTCACCATTCTGGCTCGCCCTATCCTAAATGGTTGTTACTTGTTATGTCCTGGCTCGACGCCAGTGATAATGCCAAGAACATTGCTCATCATCACCGCCACCATGGTTACTGAGTAAAATTGCTTCATCATAGTTATCTTGTCCCATTCTGGCCTATCCTATTTTGAATCGCTACTGTCTAGCCTACCTATTCTAGCTTTGCTTGCATCATTGTCCTGCCCACAACATGCCTGACAAATCTCCTCCATGGCAAGAGAAGTAGAAGAAACTAAAATACAGGAAAAAGAAAATATTGGTAACCTTTTAAATCAACAGCCTCATATATGCTAAAAATATTTTTGGAGCTACCCTCTAATAATTATTATAGGGTGATCATTATTAATAGTTTCGTTGGAGATGCTTTTTAGGCCTTAGGAGAGAGTGTTTCACCATTTTATCTAGATGGTGAAGGGATGGTTTTTTTACCAATAAAAAAATAATATAGGTACTTGGGTGCTTTTAATAATCTGTTGAAGCATCTAAAACCCTTAAAATGATAGTGATAAATTTTTAATTTTTTTTAAAGTATGAGTAAATCTTATTTTAGACCATGACCAAAGTTTCACAATTGACTATAGTAACACTCAACTTCTCATTTAACACCATCTATAAGTGAACACTTTGGATTGAGGGTTAACGATTTGAGCTGCCACACTGACTAGATACAAAGAAAAGGTGGGGGTGGTGTGTAGAGCCCACTCCTATAGGGTCACGGTGGTAAGGATTCCACCGAAGTATCAATTCCTCTACTTTTGTTCTTATGCACTTGGCGGCGGTGTGGCCCAATGTAGAGGAGTGCATTTGGCTGCTCCGGCCAATAGCTGTTACATGGATAAGATTATTGGTGTCCGGGTTGTCATCATTGAAGTCGAATAAACACCATTCTCGCTAGATCATGCTTGATCTGTCAACTGGTTAGTTGCCAAATCATAACCCCTAATTAGAATTGCAAATGATTGTAAATTTACATGGTGTTAAGTAAAAAGATAGGTATTATATTGATCCATTATAAAGCTATCAACTAAGCGGTTCAACTAAGCGGTAGGATAAGTAGTTTCCTCATTTTCCGTTAATAAGTTTCTCCAACTACTAAACAATACATTTTATACAATAATTTTCTAGATAAAACTTTTTTAAAAAATAAATAACTATTTATTTTTTAAATTTATAATAATTAATACAGATTAATTATATGCTAACGATACTCTATTTTCCGAGCCGCCAACGGCTAAAGCCCAACAGCTTATTAGAACTGGGCTAAAGATGGCCAAAAGTGAAATATTTGGCTTGTTAGCTTATTTGGCCATGGAACGAGTCGGCGTTCACTGCAACTGAGAGGTGTCACGAGTCCCGACCATCTTCCCCTTCCCATCGCCGCCGCTCACCGCCGTTCTCCACTGCGGCTGCGCTGGGACCTGCCGCGACTTAAAACCCTGCGCCGAACTGCGCCACATGTAGCGCCGGGGAGCTCCAGAGTCCAGACCGGGGCGCGCCCTGTCGAGTGTCGACACGAGCTCCGGCGCCAACGGCTTGAGGCAGGCAGCGCCGCCGATCTCGGTTGCTGCCGCGGGGTAAAAGCCGGTGAGATTTTTTGGGGCCATCTCTGCGAGTGCGATTCCCGATTGCTCTGTCTCGGCGCAGGGAGTCCTTCAAATTCTGAACACGCCGCCCCCCCCTCGCCCCCTGGATTTTTATTCTCAGCAATACAAGAGGAAGGATTCACCGCCGTTGAGGTAATCTCGCAAGGCGACGCCGGCGCCGGCCGGATCTCCTTTCCTGGAGTCTGGCTGATCGCCTTCCTTGTGCCATCGCGAACTGTCTGGAGTATATGGATTGCAAGCAGAACTGAAAGCGGCCGGGCGGAACCATGGATACCCGTGCCACCAAGTGCAGGACGATGCAGCTCCTCCGTGAACTTCAAATAAGTATGCTTCCTCGCCCTCAATTTTTTTTATCTACCTTCTTATACAGAGATCATCGTTGGATTCTACTGTTACTTAGGGTTCATTGCATATGTTTTAGAAGAAAAAACTGTTCTAGTCTCCTTTTTAACCTGGCTGGTTCTTCAGCTAGCTTATAAAGTTTTTTAAAGGTGCAATCTAGACAGGGAAATTGTTAACTCTTGTCTGGTATAAGCTCAAATCTTCACCTTATTTTGATTTATGCAAATTAGTAGTTCTTGTCTGTAAGTCTTGAATCACATTAGCAAATTCAGTCTCTAATATTTGGTTTCTATCTCTATCTCTAGACAAATTGGGCACATCTTCGAAAATAATTGATGCTCCGCAGCAGCAAGATGATATTTATGTGGGCATAATGCCAGAACTCTCGCTTGATAAACTTCCAGAGGTATGTATTGCTAATAATGTAATAGTCTGTTGACTACTATTATTGAAACTGCTATGTTTTGGTGTGCTTGGATTGTAGGATTTTTTTTCCTCAAGGGATAGATTGTTGGAATTGGTGTTGAACAACAATGTTTAGCAAACTATCTCACTGAGTTTTCAGAATGTTGTGTGTAAACTGAATTGTAATGCGCTGTTACTTTTTAATGTTTGACTTCCTCTGCACATTATCTACTACTGCATGCTCCAGAATTATCATTGTTGCAATATTTACAAAACTACTAGCAGAACATATTGCATTTCTTTGTTCCACACATCCTTTATCCGGTTGAGTTAAACTAGTAGTAGTTGTCTTATTTTAGTGGAGCGAATTATTAATGATCTTCCTATGCAACCGCTTAGTTTATTCATCTTGATTCATTAATACTGGCTAGGATATCATAATGAAAAGGAGAAAATTGTTTATGCCACTAGTAGTGAATGTCCACTTTTCATATATACCATAGTCACAAAGTTCCTAGGTCGATGGGATCAAGGAACGGAATCGAGAAATGTGGTACGTTACTTGTGAGAGGTTTTTATAGGGTGGGGACGAAAATGTCTCCACATTCCCAGGACGGGGACGACGTTCCTAGATTGAGGAATGTTGCCATCGACCCCGTTTCCTGTGACTATGATATATACCACTAATTTTTGCAACCTATCACATTTGCCTCTACTCTGTTAGTGCACCTTTGACATATGCCATTATGTGGCAAATTCACACGTAATGGATGGGAGGTTGTAAAAGTTAGCTGTGTTTGTGAGAAGTGTGTCCAAGTTAGTGACATACACAACATTTTCCTGTTTGATTAATACTGTTTCATTGTCTCGCTTGTTCTTGACAAAAATACTTATGGATTTCTCCTTTTGACTATTACAATGCATTTTAAGGAGCGCTAGATGTCGACCTAACTGGTATGGTTAGGTGCAGTGATTCAAAGGGCCTCAGTTGTAGCATGCAGAGTAGCGCAAAAGGACCACAATGATGCCTGATATTGATAATGGATTCTGATACTCTTTATATCAATCACCAGATGGCATAATAATATGGTTATTTAGGAGTTGGTTGTGGTTACCAGGTTACTTCTGTAGCATTAACTTATTTGTTAACTCCCGACATGAGCTTTGCCTGTCATGAAGATGACCTGTGATGCTATTTTCTTTTGTGGATTGCTGTTATATGTAAGGACTAAGGAGTAGTGGGTGTTATGAAGTTTGGTTAAATGTCCCAACAAGCAAAACGTATATTCACTTATAACTTATAGGGGTCTTTTGGTACCGCATATCCACTAGTAAAGTTTAAGTATATCTACTAAGCAGCTGGTCCTTCTGTTTGTTCCAAGTGAAGTCTTCATTACTATTACCCTCTGAATGTTGAATTATTCAAACATGTTTTTTCCAGGATATCTTGCATCATATATATTCTCTAATGCCATTGAAAGATGCCGCTTGTGCTGCTTGTGTGTCACGCGGATTTCTACGTTGCTGGAGACACTATCCAGTCCTTATATTAAATAGCAAAACAATAGGTTTGACTAAGAGAAAACTCAGTTTGTATGTGGAAGATGTGCCTTTGTATGAGCCAGGGCTTAAAGCGGATGACATGGAAAGCTATGCTGTCAGTAAAATTGACCATATTATTAAGAACCACTCCGGCATTGGGGTGAGAGTGCTTAAACTTCAACTGTTTACCTGTCCGAACATAAGTTCAGCTGTTCTTGACAAATGGTTTGTAAATGTTATCAAACCTGGGATCGAAGAGCTCTCCTTGGAGATGTCTTTATGCAAAAAAAGGACAGAGTACAACTTCCCATGTTCCGTTCTATCAAATAAGGCAGGTGGAGGGACAATTCAGTCACTTTTCCTCTCCTCTTGTTCTTTTCATCCTACAGTGGCTCTAGGTTGCAACAGAATCTTGACAAGCTTACATTTATATGAAGTCCATATTTTTGGGGAGGAGATAGGGCAGTTCCTTTCTAATTCATTCGCTTTGGAGAGATTGGTTATTTCTGATTGCAATGATATAATCCAGTTTAAGGTATCTTGCCTGATGCAGCAGCTCAAGTACCTCCAGGTGACAAGATGTGAAATGCTAGAGGTGATAGAGATACGTGCTCCCAAACTCTCCTCTTTTATCTATGGGGATGTTGGAATACAGATCTCTCTTGGAGATCCACTTCAGGTCAAAGACATACGTCTGATGGGTTACAATCAACCCAACACAGTCTGTTATGCTCGTACCGAGCTTCCATCCATTATGCCGAATGTTGAATCACTTATCGTGTCATCTACTGATGAGGTATGCATTATTGTTTTGTATGCACTATCCAGTTGCTTTGTACCTACAATTAATTACAGGCTGGTCATATGTATACCATACGTGCATATGAAACATATGATTAATACTAAGGCATCTCTTTCTTCTTTTCTTTCAGATGATCAGTACACCAATGGTGCCCGTCAAGTTCCTTCACCTCAAGTTGTTGGAAATTTATCTTTCTGAATTATTGGCCTTTCCTCCCAACTATGATTTCTTTTCTCTGGTTTCTTTCTTGGATGGTTCCCCTGCCTTGGAGACTTTCATCTTGCATGTATGTCACTTTCTCAATGTTCGTTACAGCAAAATTCATAAAAATTCAGTTGATGCTTGTAGTTTGGGGGCTTCTTCTTAGCAATTGGCAGGATAAATTGGTTTAGTTTGCTAAGTTATTCTTAATATTTCTCTCAATAGATTATAGATAGTGGCTGAATTAGCAGTTTAGCACTTAAATACGCACTAAGGCAACCAAGTAGAAAAACCATGTGGTGCTTTATGGGTGTTGTTGCACTAGAAGCCAACAGCAGCAATTCAGAGTGGACTTTTCATGATAAATTGTTTTAAGCTTCTATATTCATTACTAGTGATTTCACTTGCTGAGGAGGATATGATCAAGGTTTAATGAGTAACTATTATTCTTTGCAGGTACAGCAACGATGTGAAAGACGTGATTCAATTCTTGATGGAGAACATACGGATTTGAGGCAAATTCTGCACCCCGGACATGCCAACATCAAGAATGTGACAATCACCGGCTTCAACTCTGCAAAGAGCATGATTGAGTTAACAAGTCACATTCTTGAGAATGCACCATCGCTTAAGTGCATTACGCTGGATACAGCCAACTTCTATGATAAGAACCTTTTGACGATGGGCCAATGCTTGCCTATGAGGAGCGGAGGAATCTTGGAAGCGCGAAAAGCCTTCGTGGCAGCCAGAAGATACATCGCGGGGAAAATGCCTTCGCGTGTCGAGTATAAGATTCTGGAACCCTGCAGGGAATGTCATATTGGGTATTGAAACAAAACGGTAGATCTCCAGATACCGTCTTTTTGGAGGAGAAATTGTAAGATGAAATTGGTTCTGTGGTAGTATATCGCCGAAAGTGATTTCGCTACTTTCTGTGAAAAGGATGCGTATAGCGCCAAGAGACGTAATTTAACTTGGTTTTGTAATTATAAGTGTATAATATAACAAAATTTAGTGGCCAAAGTTGTACGGAGTATATACATTCTTGGGCCAAGAATCATTGTTCGGTATGGCTAACCCGGGCTTGTTTCCGTTGTTTGGTTCATGTGTAAGCTTACCATGTCATTCTTAAACGCGTCATAACTACGGCTTGCCACAGTTCCTTATCATCGTGTTAGGCGTATCGTAGACTTCACCTAACTTATGCCTCTTGTTTTATTCGCCACATTTTCTGTAACACGCTATACTTCACCAGTTAGACGTGGCAAGATTAGGGATAGGGCTGTTCTAGTTTTATGCCAAAACTTTGCCCTATAAAAAGTGCTGTCATCTTGAATAGTAATTTGGCATCATTTGATTTACTAGCAAAATTTACCTATATCACATAAAAGTTGCCAAAATATTGATAATATCAAAATATACCTATATTTTATATTTTGGTATGTTAGCAAACAAAACAATCCCATAAACCAAATAGGACGTTAGGAAGAATTTTAGACCCTGTTTGATTTAAATTCTAACTAAAAATTATCACTTACTTATAAAACAATACAAAATTAATTTATTTAATTTTGAAAATAAATTTCTACCTAGAAAATTTTTAAATAAAATATACTGTTTAATAATTTAAAAAACGTGCTTAATAAAATACGAGAGAAAATCTTAGCCTAACTTCAAGTTAGTTAGCAGTTAGGCCAAAATTTTTGATGGCATGTAAAATAATATAAGATATTAGTATATGATTAATTGATTAATAATTACTATCAACTTTAAAAATATTTTTTAATTTTTTAAAATATATAAAAATTCAAATCGTGGTAAGAAAAAAGGAGTAGCCAAAACAACTGGCGTATCCCTTAGCCGTCAAACGAGTCCCCGCTCACACACACAGGCCACACAGTTCCCCACCTCCCGAGTCGCACGCGTCGTCACGCTTCCCTCGCCGTCGTTCTCCTCGTCGCAGCGCGGCTTCAGAAACCTGCCGCGCGCGCGCCTTCGCCGCACGATCACCGGAGAGCTCGAGACCCGGGCGCCGCCCCATGTCGACCCGAGCTTCGTCGCCGCCGCGGACTAGAAGCCGGTGAGTTTTTTTTTGAAGTATTTTATTATTTTCGGTTTCGGCCTCTAATTTCAGTCTCGCCGCAGGCGCTCCCAAATCCCAATTGCTCCGTAATCTCTCAAGTTGGTTTCCGATCCAAACGCGGGACGCCTATGATTAACCACTAACTCCTCTATGGCTCTATTAAATTCTGTACCTTGGATGCAGAAGAGCAAACAGCCGCTCCCCTGTATTGTGATTCTCCGCAATGCAGAAGACAAGATCCACCATTTTTTAGGTATTCTGTCACGGAGGCGGCGTCGGCCCCAGCAGGATCTCCTTCCCTCGCCGCAAACTATCTGAAGTGTATGGACTGCAAGCGGAAGCGGCCGGGTGGAACCATGGAAGTCCGTGCCGCCAATTGCAGGACGAAGCAGCTGCGCCGTGAACTTCATAGTTCATATGAGTATGCCCTCCTCCCTTAGTTATTGATTTATCTTCTTATACAAAGATCGCTGTTGGAGGATTATACTGTTATTTAGGGTTTCTTCTTGAATATTCTTTAGGAGAAAATCTGTTCCTTTCTCCTTATTTGAAAAAAAACTCTCTTTTTTTATGGTATCTGGTTGGTTATTCAGCTAACCTATCCTATGAAGATATTCAGGGTGCAACCAGTTTGTCAATGTACTGTATAAGAGGCGATTGCTCCCTCTTATATGGTCTGCTCAAGTCTTCACATTATTGTTTTTGTTTATTAAAATTAGTTCTCTTTTGTAAAGCTTAAATTACACTATAAATGGTCTCTAATATTTGTGTTCTATTCCAGATAATGAATTGACTGCTTCATCAGGAAAAGCAATTGGCACACCTACGCAACAAGCTAATATTTCTATGGATACCCAAGGCGTGATGCCAGAATTACCGTTAGATAAACTCCCAGAGGTATGGATACTAGTAACAGGATAATCTGTTGCCAACCATTATTGAAACTTCTAGCATTTGATGTGCTTGGATATTAGGATTTTCTTTTGAGGGGCAGATTGTGAGAATTTTATAGTGAAACCATTTTTGCATTAGTATTTTGTTGGGTTTCATTTCTAGCCTACCCTAATTTATTTAGAACTGAAAGGCTTTGATGTTGATGTTTAATGTTTTGGCAAACTATATCACTAAGTTTTCTAAGTAATGTGTAAACTGAATTCTAACTTTCTTTTACCTTACGTTTTATTTTGTTTGGCTTACTCTGCACATTGTCTTCTACTTCATGCACCAGAATTGATATTGTCCTTCCACAACCACTAACAGAACAAATTACATCTCCTTGTGCTGCATATCCTTTAACTGGTTCATCTAACTATTCTGTCTTCACCTAGTTGGAAGGCTTATCGCTGATAGGGCTATTTGAGAAAAAAATATTTGATTCATATTTAAAATTGATGGCTACCTGTTAGTAACAGTTTAACAGTAAAACTTGCCAAAAGCCCTGGACAATGTAAATCTACTGATCATGACTATTTAAATCCTATTCATAATCTGATGCACTTTTGTTAACTAAAATTCAGGTGTTGATGCTAAGTATATGCCCTAATAAGCTGATCCTTCTGTTAATTCCAAGTGAAATCAGCATTCTCTGAATATTGATTTTTTGAAACATGTTTTTGCAGGATAGCTTGCCTCATTTATTCTCTTATGCCATGGTTCCCAGCCACATATTGCCATGCCTAAGGTTAGGCTTGCCACAGCTACTTTGGAAGGTGTTTGCTTGACTATTAAAGCTAGGCTCCCCATAGGCCAAAACCCCTCCCACCACAAAATTTTCCAGCAGATGTGTGGCGGGCTTTTTCTCCGCCACACCCGTCCGTGGTGCGCCATACTAGCAAAAAAAATCACCACCTACCGCGATAAGTTGACCCCTCAACCTGTTCACCACCGCAAATCCCATCTCTCTCCACCTCCGCTCCATGGGTGCTCCCATTCCACACCACCGTGCTCATTGAGCTCACCACTACTACCTTCTCCCAAAGGTTGTGACCTTGTGCCTTCCCATCTCCTCTCACCACCAACAGATGGCATCTGTTGATCTCTGGTTTTCATTCGTGTGTGCAGATCTGACCAGTTTCTAGAGCTCTGTAGAAGCAGCGGAGGCAGCGGAAGTGGAAGCAAAGGGACGCCAAGAACCAGCTGCTTGTTTTGGTTGTTCCTGTGCAGCGACCTGTCCGTGCGGCCAGAGAGAAGGTAATTCTTTTTCTTTTTTTTCTTTTTCTCTGCCATTGATCTCTTTTAGGGTGCCCGAGATGCATGTTGCATGATGTTTTCTAAACCTTCTAGCTTGCTGCTCTTTTTCTTTAATATATATGCACATGTGCTTTCTTGTGTAATTGATAATGATTGAATAATCGCGTGGCACTAGAATTTTGATTGAATCTGGACAAGATGAGATGTCAATTTTGTGCATATATATGTGGTACTAGATAGATTTTTTTTCTTGACTAATATATGTTGAGCAGTGAGCTTATGATTTTGCATGTACAAGGGTAGCTAGATATCCATATCTTGTTGTTGCTTTCAAGATATTCAAAGTGTGCTGCCACATTCCTTTTCTTTTACTGATTCCATCTTCTTTCTGAAAATATCTTTTAGATGGGTCAAAGGAAATTGTATTTACAGTATTACTTGGACCGCTGCCATTACATGTGGAGAAGATTAATTGCTGGTATTCTTGTGTGTCTAGCCATGTATTGGTATAGGATTAATTCAAGTAAAAGGAAAAGAGCCATAACATATGCTCCCATGCTTGATAGAGATGTTGAAAGATTGAGGCATCTAGATCGTTTGTATCATAGAACTGAAGCCCATTGCGTAAGTGAGCTGTGTATGCGAAAAGTTGTCTAAGTTATGTGCTGAGCTTAGGTCCCGTGCTCTGCTAGAGGAGACCTTTCATTTCACAATAGAGGAACAAGTCACCATGTTTATTCATGTTGTGGGTCATAATTGGTCAAACAAACCAATTGCATTTGAGTTCATGAGATCAGGTGAGCCTGTTCGTAGGTATTTCAATCTTGTTTTAGATGCCCTTTGTATCCTTGACCATGACCTCATATGCATCAGATCCGTTGACACATCCAAAGATAACAAGTTCCCATGGTAGATTTCACCCTTACTTTCAGGTACATCCAAATTGGTAATCCCTATTTCCAATATACTCTAGGTGTCATGTTCATCTATCTTTTTTTTTTCTAAAAAAATTTGTCTATTTTCGTAGGGATGCATAGGAGCCCTGGATGATACACACATACCAGCGTGTGTACCTATCCATATTTAAGATCGGTTTTGGGGTAGAAAGTCCTTTACCTCCCAAAATGTGCTAGCAGCAGTTGATTTTGACCTAAGGTTCCTATATGCTCTTGCTGGATGGGAGGGCTCTGCCCATGATTCTTATGTGCTTCAAGATGCTCTGTCATGTCCTAATGGCCTTAAAATACCAGAAGGTAGGATTAGCCCCATCACATCCTAATATCTCCAATTCTAAAACTATAATTTTCTTCTTAGCTCATTAATCTACACAACATAATGATGTAGGTAAATTTTTCCTAGCTGATGCTGGATATTCATCAAGACCTGGTGTATTACCCCCATACCAAGGTACACGATATCACCTAAAAGAATGTAAGGGCACTAGAGAACCAGAGAACCCAAAGGAGTTATTCAACCTTCTCCATTCCTCTCTTAGAACAACTATTGAACGAGCATTTGGTGCCTTGAAGAACCGTTTCAGAATATTTAAATGTCAGCCATTTTCCCCTTTGAAAACATAAGTGAAAATTGTGATGGCTTGTTATGCGCTTCATAACTGGTTTATAGATGATGGTCCTGATCAATAAGTATATGACGATGCTTCTTGGTGTGCAGTGCTGCCATGAAGTATAAGAAATCGTAGTGATTTGGTGTGCAGTGCTGCCATGAAGTATAAGAAATCGTAGTGATATGCACCAGGAGAATGTGGCATGGGCAAAAAAAAAAGATGCTATGGCTAAAAAGATGTGGGAAGATAAAGTATAACCAGCTGTAGCTTAGGTTGAAGCTGTTCTCTAAATCATGTAGCCAGTGTGATGTGTGGTGTGCCATTTTTCTATGTATGGAACAAATGAGTGTGATGCTTTAATATATTTCTTTGTACGGAACATATGAGTGTGATGTTTTAACACATTTCTATATATGAAACATATGAGTGTATTGATTTAACACATTTCTATTTATTAACATGTCTTTTACATTGAATTTATAGTTATATAAAAATAGATCGAATCAAAAACGAAGATATACGTGATTGACTAGAGATAGCACCAATTAAAAAAAAGCTTGAGTGTGATGTTTTAACACATTTCTATATATGGAACATATGAGTGTGCTGATTTAACACATTCCTATTTATTAAAATGTCTCTTACACTGTCGAGTCCGAAACGAGAATATATATGATCAGCTAGAAGTAGCATCAATTAAAAAAAAAAACTTATCTAATATCGGTTTAGATTGTTTAGTCATATCTAAAAGTGATCCTTAAAGATACCAATATATTATGGAATTCTAAATTAAGATAATAATATGAGTAGAACTAAAGAAAGACTAAAATTATATGTAATAAAAATAGAATTAAATTATTAAAATATATCTAAAGATCTATACTTAATAGGAGTGTTTGGAAAGTAGCTATTGACATACTTAAATCGTGATTTAGGACTCTTGTTGAGTTTAAACTCTATACTATTTTAACTTATTTGGGACTGAAAGACTTTGTTGTTGTTGTTGTTATTGTCTCTTGTGATTAGAAATAACAATAACCAAGGGAAAATTAAAGGTTGATGCTTTTGCGTCCTCTTGTGAGAGGTCCTTGACCTGGCATGAGGATCAGACCAAATTTATGCTAGGGTGGTACATGGAGTACTTTAAAAAACAACATGCAGAATTTAAGATCAATAAGACTCATCACATGTTGTGTGCTGATGGTTTAAACAAGAAGTTTGCCATGAGTGTGACTACTGATCAAGTGGATTGTCACTATAGGTATCACAAATAAAATTGGAAGTTCATCACAGCAGCATTAAGCAAGAATGGCAATATACATTTGACCATACTAGATGCTTGGTGACTATTTTAGAAGTTGAAAAGGCAATGCTATGTGTAAGTTGTTTGCACTGGATTTGATTGTATGATATATTTCAGATTTTGAACTGCATATAGCAATTTGACTTGTTTGCACTGAATGCAGGACAGGGCAAGATGCCTGCTCTCTAAGCCCATCAAGTTCTTCAATGAAATGCAGGAGCTATTCACAGGATCTAGTGCTGATGGTTCTTTGGCTATGAATCAGAACACATGCATGGATGTTAGTGATGGTTCAAGAGATTTACTTGACCTCAACTGCTACACACAACTTGAAGACCCCATTGGTGAGGATTCTGACACTCTGCCAACTCCAACCACAAATGCAACTCTTGATAACAACTCTTCCAGCACTAGTTGAGCTTGTAAGAAGCGTCCAAGAGGCAGCAAGTCACCAACTAAGAAGCCATTAAAAAACAAGAGCCGTTTTGCAGAGTCCACTAATGAAATCAGTGCTACAATAAAATCACTTCAGGAAACACTTGCTACCATTGCTCCTCCCCAAGCGCCACAGTTTACTGATCCTCATGCAATTTTGTGACAAAAACTAGAGGCGATCCTATTGACTCCTGATCAGAGGGTTTTTGTTGGTGACTATTTGTCTTCTAAGGAGAATAAAGGTGGGCGTGGTTGGTTGTGCAGTGCAAGTGATGATACATTGCATGCTTGGGTGCTCAAGTTCTTTTGCAAGAAATAAGGTATTAACCTGTGAAGTTTAGCTTGTGAACGTGGTAGTTTGATTTTTTGTGATGTGCTTAGAAACTTCTATTTGGCTGTGCACTCGTTTTGGCTATGTGTTCCAATGAATGATGACTAGAACCTATACTAGCTGATGGTTCTCATTGGGCCGTGTGGTCATGAAGAATGGCTAGAACATGTAGTTAGCTAGCTGCTGATTTTGTAAATCAACTAGATGTGTATTACTAAAATGTTACTGTTTCACTGAACTAGTATTTAAGTACTCCTGCACTTTGGTTCCAGCTACTTGTCTCCAACATCCTGTAACGGTATTATTTTGTTGAGCATCAGGCATGTCTTTTGTGCTTGTGCTATTATAAACATATGCTTCCTAGTTGAAATGTGATTTTTTATGAGGTAATCTTACCACTATAGTATTGAGATGTTTTTATCAATGTGTGGCAGGATTCCAAACAGTTACCACAACTTTTTGCTGTGCATTTGTGGCAGCAATCCAAACAGCAGACACATTGATTTTGCCACACTTTATAAACCAAACGGTCTAATTTTGTAATAAACTATGGCTAGTCATAAGTGTAGCTTGTACTTAATCTTAGACGTGGTAATGTGTCCGGGAATCAAACATATCCTAAAAGATGCTGCTCGCGCTGCTTGTGTCTCATGGGTTTCTACGTTTATGGAGACATTACCCAATCCTTGTCTTAAATAACGAAACAATAGGTTTGATTAAGAGAACTCAGTGAGCCAGCGCTTGAAGTGGCTGACATGGAAAGCTATGTTGTCAGCAAAATTGACCATATTATTAAAAATAACTCCGGCATTAGGGTGAAAGTGCTTAAACTTGAACTGTTCGCCTGTCCAAACATAAGTGCAGCTTTTCTTGGCAAATGGTTTGAAAAGGCTATCAAACCTGGGATCGAAGACTCTCCTTGGAGATGTAATCATGCGGATTAAAGACAGTACAACTTTCCATGTTATCTTCTATCCAATAAGTTAGGTGGAGGGACAATCCAATCACTTTGCCTCTCCACTTGCGATTTCCATCCTACATTAACTCTTGGTTGCATCGGAAGCTTGATGAGCTTGCGTCTATGTGAAGTCCAGATTTCTGGGGAAGAGTTAGGGTTGTTCCTTTCCGATTCCTTCACTTTGGAGCGATTGATAATTTCTGGCTGCGATAATATAATTCGCCTCAAGGTACCTTGCCCGATGCAACAGCTCAATTACCTCCCAAGTGACAAGTTGTGAAATGCTAGAGGTGATAGAGATCGATCGTCCAAAACTCGCTACTTTTATCTATGGGGAGTTCCGAGTACGAATCTCTCTAGGAGATACACTTCAACTCAAAACTGTACATATCATGAGTATTGAACCCAATGCGGTCTATTATGCTCTAACTGAACTGTACATCTCCTTTTGAGGTATGTGTTATTATTTTTAAAGTTGTTACAGGCTGAAAATAATCACTGTGGAACATGGTTAATCCCTGAGGCATTTTTATCTTCCTTTCAGAGAACAAGTGCACCAATGGTACCCATCAAGTTCCTGCACCTCAAGTACTTGGAAATTTATCTTTCTGAGTCAATGGCCTCCACCAGCTTTGATTTCTTTTCTCTGGTTTCCTGGATGCATCTCCTGCCTTGGAGACCTTCATATTACACGTACGTCACTCTCTCGGTGTTAATTATGGAGATCAAATGGCTCGTACTAGCGCGGGCTGACTTGGGCACGAGCGTACTGTGTATGTCTATTTGGTAGCGGACCGTGTTTGAGCATGAAGAGCCAGCACGTGGCCCGTAGGCCGACCCAAGCATGAGCATGGCTGTCTAACAACCCATTTTCCTTTTTTTTTATTTTCTCTTATTTATATTTTTATTAATTTTTTTATCACACGAGCAATAGTTGGTCAATGTGCTTCTATCCTACCTGGACCGACTCAACTCGGCATGGTTCGATTCTTCGATGGATCATGTATATCCATCACATCGGTGTGGGCTGGCATGACATAACCCACTAGTCATAAGCCGTGCCTAGCTAAGCTGTGGGACAAACCGACTCGGTCCGTCAATTGACCTCGGAGATTTTTAAGATTTAAGGTTTTGAGAGTGAAAATAAAATTTAATGGTACGAAATTGACCCATTGCATGCCTGCATACCTCATTTATCATTTCAACATACCCACATGAAACCCTTATCCACTATGCATGAGCAAGACAAACATATAGGTAGCACTTACATATATGCATTCATCTGTCCCTTCAACACGCATGTGTAAAGCTCCTCTATCCAAGTTAGTAAGTGATAAGAACACATCGAGCCCATGACAACAATGACATGGTCATCTCCATGTCTCATTATGACAAATGCGGAAGAGCATCGAGTACTTCACACGATTTGTGCCGCCGTGTGGAAGCTCCTCATCGAACTATTCATCACGAAACAATGTTAGGAACTTCAAAATCAAGCATGCTACCATTGATAGTTCTCTTCCTCTAACCCGTGACATTCCTCTAATTCTTCTTCTTCGACCACACTGAGTTTAGTTGTCCATAAAAACCGTCGCTGTCGCTACTATCACTCGCCACGGCTGAAGGTAGTAGCTGCCCTTCCTCTAATTTCCTTCCTTTTCTCATTGCCCTTGCCGGCGACCAAGCGTACTAGTCGCACCACCATCATCACCATCGTTGACCGCTCTCCGAGTGCTCGCCGCCATCTGTTGCCCGCCTAGGCCATGTAGGCGCTGCCGCACAAGCCTCTTGGCCCCATCGTCCTGCCACTGTCGCCCAAGCCTCCTAGTGCCGGTCTCAATTGTCGTGCTTCCTAGCCCTATGATCGTGCCACTACCTACCTCTGCCCCACCGTTGGGTGTTACTTTCCCTATCACTAGCATCGCCGTCATCACCGCCCACCGCTAGGACCTATTGTCGCCACCCCTATGCTAGGTTGCCGCCCTCCTCCTAGCCTCCCTTGCGCAGCAAAGAAAAGAGGAAGTGAGACAGAAAATAGAAGGAAGAAAAAAAGAAAGAAGAAAGAAGAAAAGGAAATATAACCCACGTAGACCCATCCTTTCTAGCTAATCCTATAGACCCGATCTACTGTAGACCATCTTCTTCCTTCCTATCAACGCCAAAATCTAGACGATCCAATGATACTAAAATCGATTGGCTGAGAGGTGTCCGATGACTATAGTGAAGAAGCTGATTGGGTTGTAGCGAAGAAAGACTCGGTTCCAAATTAAAAGACTTCAGATAAAACCGAGTTTGCGGAAGAGCCAGAGACTCCACGACTGGATGTTTTATCTTTGTAAATTATAGTCTTATCTAATTAGGAAGGTTTAGTTAGTTAAGTTAACATCTTTACAGATATTTTTCTTTAATTTTGTTAGAAAATAATGTCCGATGGTTGTAAACGCGTTGGACTTTGTAAACCCAGGGTATAAATATAGACCCCTGGAAACATGTAATCTATCTCTCGATAAATACAATTTCGGCGTATCGCTACCCTAGTTCATCTAGGTATCCACCAGCGGGTTCTGGCTCTCGACGCGGGGCTGCATCGGTTAAGTCCGATCTCGATATGTTCTGCTCTGTCTAAGATTGCATCGGTTAGGTTCGATCTCTTAGGCCGATCAGATGTATTGCATCACATCCGTGCAGGGCCTATCGACCTGTTAAGCTTCCTCTACCGTCGTCAATTTCGTGCTGCATCGGTTAGGTTCGACCTATGGGACTGCCAACGGTAGATTGAGCTTCAGGCTTATAGTTTTTTACACGGCGTCTCATCGGAGTGCTAGCCGATGAATTATCCATGCTTTAAGCTTCACGCCCAGTGCATCAGCCCCTCGGCCGATACGTATCAGCCTTTAGAGGTGTCCCTTGATGCGTAACGCTAAGCGTATCGATCTTCCAGCCGATACACACCCGCTTTCAGAGAGGCGTCCCCTTATCGGCTTAGCTAGCCGATGGGTTCGTTCCTATCTTTGCTTCAGCACAGCTGATCCGACGTCCTCCGTATCATCGCTGTTGGTCTCGGTCTCGTACTATCTCGGTTAGGTCCGATCTTTGAGGTTCGATGTTAACGGTGCTGTCACGGCAAGCGACGGGTCTCGTGCTATCATATCTAGAGCGGCATCGGCTTTACATCCCGTGCCTTTTAATACTATTCCTTGCCAGTCCACATGTGCCTTTATTAGTTTTTTCAGCCGATAAACGACTGTTACGGCTTCCGTCGGCTATCCGGAGGGATCTGTGCATTTTGCTATCCTCTGAGTACACCCCGGTTCCTCCATCGGCTCTGCGGCTGATCCCTTGTCGACACCTGTCCACATCGGCTCCTCAACCGATCTTAGAGCTTCCTGATTCCTATCGGCAAATAGCCGATAGCGAAGGGCCTTCCGGGCGCAGCAGATGGCCATCCCGATCCTATCGGCAGCCGGCTGATAGCGAGCGTCTGTATCGGCCCACCGTCTGACGGACCTGCTCGTCTCATTTCCTTGTCAATTGTAGGGTCAAATTAACTGGCACGCCTACACCCGTACCGACGCGCCGGAGTCGATCGAACCCCACGACCTCTGGCGCGTGTACCTCGAGCCACAGAGAGAAGCTGATCGGCTTGCACTGGAGCTAAGCAGACCTCCCAGGCATCGGCGTGTTCGTGCTAGGACGTGTGAGGGATCTCGGCGCGAACACTTCCACTAATGTCCAAGTCCCATATATTAGTCTATGGAATATTCTTAAGAATATTCTTTTCAAAATTCTTTTTATTTTTTACCAAATCCATTTAAATTTCAAAAATTCTTACTTAACTTCATTTGATGTTATTCCAGTCCTAAATTTTTTTCTAAAATCCTACTCTACTTATGTTACTATTATTTTTTTCTATGTCTTATTCATATGTATTTCTCACATATAGATGTCACGTCTGAATGAGAGTTCACGTCAGATTTTAATACACCAGGAATGACCACTCTTAATCATATATTTAAGTATTACTTGTTATCTTACACTTTAATCATACTTGCACTTAGTTTGCGTAAAAACAACAGAGTCACACTTATATTATGAAAAATATTTGATGACCCATATTTTGTTAACTCCACTAAATATTTGATGGCATCACTATCTTTTAGATGCGATTATCGAGATAGTTGTTTAGCCCGTGTACAATTGTGATGTCATATGGCAACTTGGGATTTCTAAATATTTAATTAAAAATCATGTGATGTTGGATTGCTTACAAAATATTTTATATTAATTAGATGGTGTGAAGTCAATGCCTTCATGGCATGGCTATGTATTAGCATTAAGGACTAATTCCTTTAAAAAAATCATGCAAATATATTACAATATAACCATACGAGTGTTTTGTGATGCTCTGGCTAATTAATTAACTATTACATAAAAATCTTATATATTAATAGTTGTGAAGCACTAGAGATGAAGAGATATGATTGTGGATCATTATTGCCTGAGATATGTGTTATTCTAGTCTATTTTTAGGCGATTGGTTAGGTGTAGAAAATATTTCTATTGTATCTTAAGTAGATGATGACATGTAACTTGTCTAATATTCAGTTTGAGATATTCGACCCAATTATATGATATGTGATATTTATTTGCTAGTTTTAGAAAGGCCTTATAGTGAGCCCTCTTTTATTAACCGTGTTTGATCGGCATATGATGTATAAAGAGAGAAGTTTATGATATGTGGATAAAGCATATAATATATACAAAGATTAGCTAAATTGTTTAAATAACTATACCTGTGATTATAGACGGATGCGATGTATTTCTCATAGCATAGTTTTATTTTTACTAAAGATTTATGATCATAATTATTAAGATGAGAATCATTTCTAGAGTTCGCATACGTGGTAGATAATCGACCTTCATAGGTGAGAATATATATGTGTGACTTAAGGTGTCTTATGGCGCTATAGTGCCATAATGTCAAGAAGTTGAGCGTGTGCTATTGGTGAGCTGTAAAAGTTTGTTAACTATATTTCTTGAGTTATGATATTTAGTTGATTGTTAAGTATAAAAAAGGCGAAAAGAAACTAACAAAGAAAAAAATGAGAAAATATGAAGAATGCTACTATAACATATAATCATCGTGATAAGTTGTTATAAATCAACTTATAAAATAGATCGATGTGAGTCTTTTTCACACAACTAGAATTTTGATTCACTGGTATTTGCAAAAAATATTGATTTCACAAATTAAAACCATAGCATCCCTTCTTAAATCAAATCATATCTCTTTTCTTCTCCCTGGTCTACTAATTACATAACATACTCACCCTTTATATATATACATATATATATAAATTTTAGAGAAGATGACATATACTCATCCACTAAGTAGTTCTTTTAGAAGCATACAAAGTATAAATATTTTTAAGTTTTTAGGTCTAGATACTAAACTATCTTTATGGAATAAATTAGTTATGTACTCAGCCGCTTAAATTATTTTTCGTTATTAGCTTTTATTTGGGCGTTGTTGTTTCTTTTGTTTCTTATATATTTATATTGACGAATTATATAATATAATAAGAGCTGCTTATTTCTGACTTCATTATTATTTTATGTGTATCTAGGTCAAAAATAATTAAGTGACCTATGGCTTAAATTAATAGTAAAATTTGAGCGTCACATAATATTAGCTATAACAACATCATAAAAAGACTACAACATTATAATAATTTCAATCAACATTTACAGTATGGGTGTAATAATTTAGAGAAATTTAGGGAACCAAAAGTTGCTATTGAGTAGACACAAATGGCATATATTGAGTACAATAGAGGCTAGCTCCAACGTGGAGCAGGTAATGATAAAAGCTAACCCCGATGGGAAGTTAGTGATGATGGATAGGATGAAAATGAATAACTCTGACAATAAGCTAGACAAGTTGAAGATGACCAGCTCTGACATAGAGCTGGTGATGACGAAGGCTAACTTCAACGCGAAACTAATTATGATGACGATAGACTGGAAGGACTTTAATGAATTCAAAGGATATACAATAAACTTTGATGAACTTGATGTAGTAAACATAAGGAATTAATTTATAAATGGCACAAGGAACATCCTAGCACACATGTTGATAGCAATAGGAACATCCACGAGAAAGTGCAGTAGTGAGTTGTACTATGATAGATTCGATAAAAATAAAAACCAGTGGAGAAGCTAGGGCCCGGCGACCCTAGGACGGTGCTCGGGCTCCGTGCGACACATGCCGCAGGTTAGTGTCTACTTAACATGCTTAGCTAGTTATTGTCCCAGCCATATGTAGCATAGTGTGTATTACTTAATTAATTATCGTGGTTAACACAATAGTAAAACAAATTAATGTTTGATGATTTTTAAATTTACTTGTTTGCACGGATTTATGTGAACAAATAGTAGAGAAACGATGATCAGGAAAAAAACCTAATTAATTAGGAGGGACCGGCAGCATTTAGCAATGAAAAGTAAGATGATTCTTCGCTGTACTAGTAGTAAGCAGCTAATGACTTGACCAGGGACCACTAAGCCGTGCCTTCAATGCAAAACAGAATCAGAGCAGCAACCTCATGGAGTCCAGCACAACACCACACACAGGAGCCCACGGGTGCTGAACGGGTGAACGCAGAGATGAAACCGCAGGCGACGGAAATGAACTGACGATTGCTGCTGCAATCGCTAGTTTCTTGGAGACGAAAATGAACTGACGATGGTGATGTGGCACTTGCTACTACTCGATGAGGCTGTGGACGGGTTAGATGGGCTCGCCGGTGGGCCGGCGTGGACTCGGATCGACGGCTAGGGTTTGGTCCCTTGCTCTCATTCCATGTCACAATTTGGAAAATTTCGGGGAATCAACCGTTGCAATTGAGTTAGCCCAAAAGGCATATATTGAGTAAAATAAGGATGGAAAATTACTTATATACCTCTAAACACTCGATACCTTTAACATTGGGGTCTCTTATTAGGCCGGTTTAGCATGTTATAGTCATTTCTTAATAATAAAGTGTCTCATAATTGATTTAGATAATGACTGAATTAGTAATTCAGAAAGCAGAGACATCCAAGTAGAAATTAAGTATGGTATTTTGAGGGCATTGTTGCATTCACAGGCCAATAGCGGTAATTTAGTGCCAGTTTTGCATGATAAATTGTTGAGTTTGCAGATTCACCGGTAGTGATTGCACTTGCTGAAGATATGAAGGTTTTATGACCCTACTTATTTAGTACATATTGATCTCATGCAGACACATCAGGAACACATAAGGCGTGATTCAATTCTTGGAGAGTTTGATGGATATCGTCCGCATTTGAGACGTATGCCAGAATTCCGACATAGCAAGCAAGAATGTGACGATAATTGGGTTCAACTCTGCAAGGAGCATGATCGAGCTAACATGCCACATTCTCGAGAATGCACCGCCGCTTGAGTGCACTACGCTGGATACAGCCCAATCTTATGGCGGGTACCTTCTGAAAATTGGCAAAAGTCTGCCTATGAGCAAAGAAGCTCTATTAGAAGATACATTGAGGCAGAGGTCCTTTCATGCGTTAAGTTGAAGGTTCTGGAGCACTGCAGGGAATGTAATTCTTATTACCGACATTTTTTACTGTGTGGAAGCTCCAAGTTGAATCAGTAGTCCTCGTATGATTATAGTCTTGGAGATGCTATCTGTAGATGGAGGTTGGGATCGTGATTATTGTTGACGGTCCGAATTTCTAGAGCCTAAATAATAATACAGTGTAGAAAAATGGTTCTTATGCAAAACTACCTCTAACGATGAGATGAGACTGGTAAGTTATGCTGGTATCAGATCAGATAGCCAGTGAGATTGCAGACAAGGATGATTATTTCGAGGGGTTAGTTAATCAATGTTTGGAACATAAGAAGGAAAAAAAAAAGGCAGTTCTACGCTGTGAACCACAACTGCGATTTTATTAAAATTGGAAGCATAAGCAACTAATAATGATTAGTTACATTCAAGAGCTGAGTTCAGATATTAATTTATTACAGAAAAGAGTACTTAGACCGGCTGACCGGTAACTTTTCCCATTATCGAAATAACATAAAGAATACTTGTGGATATTTCAATGCAATAAAAATAGGTGCTCAACTGCTCATACATATGTTAAGAGAAGTTATTCTACTCTGTTCTACCTTTTGAGAGAAAAATCCTTGGAAAACTATTACAAAAAGAAATGTGAGAAGAAGAAATGGCGAGAAACAAAACAAGAACCGATAGTTCATCGGAGACTGATCACTTCGATGTACAGGAAGCATGCCACGGATTCATAAGGGTAGCTTCAACTTCAGTATGAACTCGACGTGAATCTAACTGGAGTTAAAAACTTTCCATGACTTCAAGCCAGATGAGTAGCACTGCTTTCTATTGATGAAAACTTGAGTGCACTGATCCAATATTATGTCCTCTGCCACAGTGGACAGCAAAAATGTAAGTGCTTCTGACATAATAATGCTTTGCAGTAGCTACCAGAGTTTGAAAGGACTAGAGCAAGCTGTATAGCACTCACCATGTAAAGGGAAGTAGCTGGCCTGTTTGGACGTTCATTGCAACAGTTCCTAGTCATTGACGTTCATTGAACTAAAACAATCTTTTTTATCTGTAGGAGCATTTTGTTCCCTGCACCAAGGGATGAACAAAATGCACAGCAAGTCATTGACGATGCCACAGGGCAAGGGATTTTGGGGCTGCAGAGGTTGCAAACGAGACGTTAAGGTCTTAGGGGACTTACTGCATATTACGCAAAATGTGGTCCAAAAATTACATCTAGCATTGGCACATTAGCGCTTGGAACAGATTAAGTTGCATCCACTGGACAGTACTACTTTTATGTAGCTGTCAGTAGTAGAAGATGTTGCATATAATGGGAGATTATGGGAGCTATACCTTCAAGCATATTACTCGTGCATTGTTGGTTCCAAAAGTTGTGCCACTTCTGTCAAGCAAGCCAACAATCATAGTTATGAATCTGAAAGTTAAGAACCATACATCAGTTCATATTACTACTTTTTCGCGACTAGAACATAAAACAGTTATCAAAGTACCTCTCATAAGAACATGTCGCATATAATATTAGTCTGAGATCTGAAGGGACTCCATGATGCATTAATATGATGTAATGGTTACTCCTGTGAAGGTTCTGTACACCGCTAAATTTCGTTAAGCAGCAATAACTACGAGAATGAAGAATGCTATGACACTTTGTATGGGTAGCAAATATAGAACTGGAGCAAGAAATCTGCCAACCTTAAATTGAAGTAGCAAAACGCTGAACACTCATCGTTTTCCACATTTATTATGCCATGATAATAATGTGTTACCCCTCCAGACTAGCCGAACACTACTAAGCCCTCATGAGTGACAACAAAATAAACAACTGAAGTATCAAGGTTTCTACTAGAACTGTCACAAGAACACCTGCACAACAATCCCCAAAAACAATGGTGAGTAATCTCAATGCAAAGTAACTCTGAAATGACTTCAAACAGTGGATGAAGTTAGTATCTGCAACTTCTGGGGTAAAAAATCTCAAATAATGATTTAGGGCACCTGATTGGATGTTCACTGCAAATTCCTGGCAATTAAGTGCAAACAGTCTAATCTGAAGGCGCATTGGTTCACTGCACAAAGTGATGAACAAAATGAGGAGCAAGTCGTTGAGGATACCACAGGACAAGAGATTGTGCGATTGCAAGGTCAAAAAAAACAGAGATTGTGCGATTGCAGAGGCTTTAACCAAGACATCAAGGTCCTAGGAGATTCGCAAAATTTTGCAACCTGTGGTCCAAAAATACGTCCGGCATTGGCTCATTAGCACTTGGAAGTGGCAGAAGGCTACCTGAATCAATCACACTTTTGCGAGGCCATATAAGGATTCCAAGGAGATGATCGACATAATTTAAGTGTCATTGTAATAAATAATTAATTTGACATTAACTTCCAGCAGTATGTATCTAATTGTATAGGAATAAGATTAATAATAGTCAGGCACTTCCAGAGTTACAGTTCTGTCACTAGGTAGGCGAGATTGCAAGTATGCAGTTGAGCAGCATGTTAAATACTGGGCATCCTGATTTAGTGGACGGAACAAAAATCAAATTACTTTGACATGGAAAGCAATGAGAAGGCCATTAAGTAACCACATAACTCAATATGAAGAAGCTGACAGACCAGAGTTACAGAAGTTCACCTGCGCTTCAAGAGTGCACTAGGTACACCCATTTTTCCTCTCTTCTTTTGACCTTCGTGTCCTTCTCGTCTTTCCGTTGTACAGTTCGTTCCCTGGTTTTTAATATTCATCCAGCGATAAGAAGCTGGAATTTTAAAAAAAGATTAAAAAATATACAATGTTACTTCAAATATTATTACTTTACATGTTTAGAAAATGGAGATGTTCTTAAGTTTTAAGATAAAATAGCTTGGATTGGAGGAGGAAAACATTTTCCAATGGTGTTTACTAGATCGAGCAAAGAAAATAACATACAAGAGGGGTCGGATCTAGATATATACAACCCAGACCAGTGGTTTGTCTAACACCCTCCGCAGTCGCAGCGGGAGGGGAAAGGACGCAGAGACTGGACCGAAAACTGGTGAACAAAGGCGTGGACAGGCCTTTGGTCATTATATTGGCAAACTGATGTGTCGATGATACATGGAGCACCCGAACCTATCCTAATGCGACCTTGTCATGGACAAAATGGATATCGATCTCGATGTGCTTGGTGCGTCGATAATGGATCGGGTTGGCGGTTATGTAGACGGCACTAACATTATCGCAGTAGACGACGGTCGCGGTGGAGAGGGGTGCACGGAGCTCTTGGAGAAGCTGGCGAAGCCAGTAGCACTCGGCGACGGCGTGGGCGACGGCACGGTACTCGGCTTCGGCGCTGGACCGGGACACTGTAGTCTGGCGTTTTGAGGACCAGGATACAAGAGTGTCACTGAGATAAACGCAATAGCCGGATGTAGAGCGTCAAGAGTCGGGGCAGCCTACCCAGTTCGCGTCGGAGTACGCAGTGAGGGAGTCGATGGGGCTGGAGCTGAGATGCAGCCCGCTAGAGAGGGTGCCCTTCACGTAGCGTAGGATTCGCTTGAGCAGCGCGAGGTGAGGTTTGCGCGGAGCGTGCATGAAGAGGCACACTTACTGGACATCGTATGTGAGGTCGGGCCGGATGAGGGTGAGGTATTGGAGAGCCCCAGCAAGACTCCGATAGTGAGAGGGATCGGCAACGAGTACGCCATTGGCAGCGAAGAGTTTGGCTCGAGTGTCGACTGGGATGGCCGTGGGGTGACAATCGGCCATGCCCGCACGCTGGAGGAGGTCGATGGTATACTGGCATTGGGAAAGAAAGAGCCCGTGGGAGGAACGGGTTACGGAGATGCCAAGGAAATGGTGGAGAGGACTAAGATCGGTCATGGTGAACTCAAAGTGGAGTCAAGCCATGATTTGGTCGAGAAGAGATGTCGAAGACGCTATAAGGACAATATCATCGACATATAGAAGTAGATAGACAGTGGCGGATGGGGTGAGGGGAGCCGATGGAAGTGGGGTGTCCGATGGAAAGGGGATGGTATCGGCTGAAGGATAAACGGGATCAAATAGCCAATGGGAGAAAGAAGCCGATGGGAGGGAGAAGCCGATGAGGAGTGGTTGGCCGATGAGGAGTAGGCAGCGGAGTAGGTGAGAAAAAGGTGGTGGCAGAGTGGGTCAGAGAGTAGTTGGGTCACGGACGTGCGAAGATTCACGTCCGTGGACTCGTGGAGGCCAAGGAGTGGGGCGGACGCGAAAAAGGCGGGGAGTGGTTGGACGCGAAGAGAATATGTTCGCGTCCGGGAGTCAGGGACTAGTTTGACTGGCTTGGACGTGAGGGAAGAAAGTTCGCGTCCGAGAGCCGTTGAGCGTGTTGGAAAAGGCGAGAACCGAGGAAGGGTTCTAGCCGATAGAGAGCTGGACAAGTCCAGCCGATAGGAGGGCAGACGAGTTCAGCCGATGGAGACGACGAGCGCGGAGGTGCGCCGGCGTCAGAGAAGGAGAGATGCACGAAGCAAGAAGAGGAACGGAGACGGGTGCGAGGCGAGACGAGGAAGCGGATCGAGACCGTCACCTGGTCGCGCGGAGGTAGGACGGAGAAAAGAGGATGACTGCGGGAGAGATGGGAAGAAGAAGAAACAGGAGTGAGAGAACGAGGAGAGTGCCGGGAGGAGAGTACCGGGAAAAGGGTCGGTGACGGGAAGAAGACGTCGACGACGAGGAGGAAAGGGTCGGCTCGCTAGAGGGAGAAGCTAACACACCGGAAATATCTAGACTCGCTTTGATACCATATAGAAATATGTACAGTGACTAAGACCCCAAGAGTATACAAGAAGAGGTCGGGTCTATATATATACAACTCAGGCCAGTGGTCTATCTAACAATACTTAACAATTCGTCAGGAATGGTATAAAATTAGTGACACAGGAGGATCAAATGGTAGTCTATTTATAGCTCAAACATGAAAAATAAGTACTCCTGTGATCTGTTGTGCTGTGCTCTAGAATTTTCTGGTCAGATTACTATCTAAGCAGTAGCACGGAAGCATTCACATCGTTTGAAATGCAAATGTTCAAGACTGCAAACCATTTGAGAGCACTTTTCAGACTATGGGAGCTATACCTTCAAGCCTATTTACTGCCACATCGTTGGTTTCCAAAACTGTGCCGCTGCTGCATCTGTCAAGCAATCCAATGACCACAGTTCTAAATCTGAAAGGTGGAACCGTACATCAGTTCATATTACTACTTTTTCACAAGTAGAAGATATAAAATTACTTTTCCATAAGAACATGTTGAGAAATGGTAACTAAGAAATTAAATTATGCTAGAGAACCTTTTATAGTACCAAATGTAGGACTGGAACGAAAAAATTGCAAACCTTAATATCAGTTACAAAACGCTGGAACTTATCATTTTCCACAGTTGTTAAGCCATGATGATATTTTGACCCATAATACATGTCACTTCAACTAGCTAAACGCTACTAAGTCTTCAGGAGTGCTGACCAAAATATACAACCGAAGTATTAAGAGGCCTACTGGAACTCACTAAAAACACCTGCACAACAAACACGCCCAAACAACGGTTAGTAATCTGATTGCAACATAACTCTGAGATGGCATTAATTGTGGATTAAATTAGTTTTTGCAACTAATGAAAAAAGGTCTCAAAAATGATTTAACACACATGTTCTCATTACTTCCATTACTAAAGAGGAAAATTTGGAAACTGGTCATCTTAGTGCATCTGTTTAATATAGTAGGACAATAGTATGTTTTTAAATAAGCTCAAATTGCAAACTGATGGGAACCAAAATACTTGGAACATCTCATATGACATCTGTTTCTTCAGTATGGGTTCTAAAAATATTTGCTAGGCACATCTAGGCATTGATATGGTATGCATCAGGACCCAGGAGTCAAAGTTCCATTCTACATTTACTTACATGATTTATGTACACGAAGAGGATACCACAGGAGATCCACATGTTGGGGAACGGTGCATGGATGTCGAGTTCTACAAGGCTACAGGAATGTACAACTTGAAGGCAGCGCCCTGCACAGTAGATTGAAGAAAAGCAAAACATTGCTCAGATTGTGCGGTAAGTACACCAAACCTTCAAAAAAATGACGAGATGGAACTTAGATATGGGGAACAGGGAAGCATTTGTTACCTTTAGTAGTCTAGTTTGATTTCTGGGATGGTTCCTACTAGCTTCCTGCACCGCTGTTTGAGCTCCTCGTTGTCACAGTACCTGACATCTAGTTGTTGAAGTGAACTGGGAAAGCCACTCTTGGGCAGCGACCGGATGGATGGACAGGACGCGATCCCTAATCTCTTGAGGCTGGCAAGTCTATGCAGACCCGCAGGGAGGCACTGCAGCTTGTCGCAGTAGGAAAAATGGAGGTCCTGGAGGGAGGTGAGGAGCTGAAGGGCCTCCTCTTGCTCCTTTGTGAACCGCTCCACCTCGTCGGTCGAGTGCAGGGCTAGCTTGGGGAGGGAGGAAGAGAGGAGCCTGCAGATGGGCCTCACGAGGACACCCGCGAAGTCATCCGTCCGGAGCTGAAGAACCTGCTGCCCACGAGTATGGGATCCAAACCAGCAATACGCTGAGCTTACCCTGGGTAAGGAGAGGCCACAGGCCCTCACTTCTCAAATCCTCCCCACAGTTATCAATGGATAGATAAGTGAGACTGTTGAGGTCTGAGATGAAATCCAGCGTCTTCACGCCCTCTATACGGCCCGAAATAGTGAGTTCTTGCAGGGAGGACGGGAAAGGGCAGCCTGGGGCCTCGTAGGCGGAGAGGAACTTGGGGCAGTGACGGATTCGTAGTGCCTCGAGGGAGCGCAGGGCTTGGAGCCCCCATCCTCCAGTTTCTTCCTCGTGGCTGGTAGGAAGAGGAGGACGAGCAACATCTAGGATCAGCTCCGGGCAATCGACGAGAGACAGTCGCCGTAGAGAGTTGGAGAGGTGGGCTGGGAGGAGCAGCATCCCGTCTTCATCGTCTTGATCCAACGCTAGCTGTGGTACAGCTTCCTCTACCCCCACCAGATCCTCTGCTACTTGCTGCTGCTGCTTAGATTCGCTTCCTTGTGTATCCTCCAGGTCGACAGAAGTTGTTTGTTGCTGTTCTAGAGCTATTCACATCCGTGTAATCTTGTGGCATGATATAAGACACAACCCAGAGAGCTTTGGGAGACGAGAGAGCAACTGTGTCAATGCTTTCCCACCGGCATGACAATCCTCAATTCTTAGGCTCTCGACTGGAAGCCGCCACTCATCATCACTCCTGCTTTCTAACGGATTGAACACAACACTTGAACGATTAAGTTCGAGGTCCTTCAATGAAGTCAACATTTGAAGGTGACTCCCGGCCAAAAGTGGACAACCCTTGATCTCCAACTCTTGTAGTTGGGATAAATTATGCAAAGCCAGAATCTTGTCATCTAAGATATTTAGATCCTTGTTTCCTTCAATTCTCAATGAGGATAGTTCTCTCAAGTAATATAATTCTTGAAAACTTGCTCTGAGTGTAAGGAATAGGAGGCAATGACACCAATTTCGGACAACCCATAATTGTAGCCTCTGTTAGCCTAGGAAACCAAGTTGCTTTCCCATCACCTTCTGATGGCTGCTGAGTATAATATGAAAATGGTAATTCTACTAATTCTTTGCAATCCCTCACAATGAGTTCTTCTATGAATAAGAAGAACATAGGGCAAATTTCTTTTGCTGCCCATTTTCTAAAATTTGGCAATCCAGTAAGCTCTAGTCTTTTTAAGTTCTGAAAGTATTGGCCAGCAATACAACCAAAACACTCCCCACCAGATTCATCGATAAGCCACAACTCTCCTAGAGGCGGAAGCTTCTCCCAAACTACACCATCTAGACAAAGAGTCTCCAAACGTTTTAGTGAGAGACTTTTACCTAGCCATGTTGGGCAAGTTGAGCCTCCACGTTGAATCTGTAGCTCACTAAGATTGCTATGTGGCTGAAGGATCTCAAGTATTTTATTTTCCATGACAGGATTCTTGCTGTTATCCTTCCATTCTAGTGATAATTTCTGTAAGCGCTTTTTGTGTAGTAGCTTTGCTTCACGTGCTTCCTTTACTTGTACGTCCCCAAGACTAGTGATGCTTAGTGATCCTCCGAGCTCCGCCAGTTCCCCCAACTCCCTTAATTTAAAACCATTACTCTGTTTGTTTACTTCAAACTTCAGTAGCTCTTGTAAGCAACGAAGTTTTCCCACTTGATAAATATTGGAGTGGAATTCAGCATTCCAGACAGCGAAATGACGCAACTTTGAAAGATTAGCCATATCCTTAGGTAAACTGCAATCACCCCACCATTCCTGTATGTCCAAGACCCTCAAGTGATAAAATCTTGAGAGGCTTGCCGGTAAATATGATCTAGCTCTAAAATTTGACTGAAGCTTTAAGTAGCGAAGGTGCAGAAGTTTTGAGAAGTTGTGAAGTATAGACTCCACTGGGTGTGTCATTATTGACAAATGAACAAGACGTAGGGATTTTGCATCTTTGAACATGTCACAGAAAGTAACAACAAAGCTTTGATCATATTGTCCAAAGATCATTAAGGTGTGGAGATTTTCAGATTTCAATCTACTCCGTACTCTATCATCCAGTTCTTTCTTGAAACTTCCCTCGATAGCTCCATCCTCACTATTCATAGGGCTTAAGCTAATGGACAAGTGATAGATAGATGGAGGTATTTCAATAGGTGTTGGACTAGAAGAATCTATATGTAGACATTCTTGTGACGAAACCTTTTGTGCTAGATCATGTAGCAGATTGTGCATAGCATAGTATGTTTTCTGCTGCTCATCTATTTCATTTTTGAAAAACCCATAATTGACCAACTGATTCAAGTAGTTGCGTCCTATATCTTCAATTGTTTTGCTTGGGTGATCCGGATGTAGAATGTTTAGTCCTATCCAGAAGCGAACTAGCTCCTCACTTCTAAACTTGTAGTCCTCGGGAAACAAGGCACAATAGGAGAAGCATTGTTGGAGATGAAAAGGAAGGTAGTCATAGCTAAGTTTCAAAGCAGGCATAATATCATCATCACTGGTTTGAAGATCCCATTCTTTACTTTGAAGAACTCTTGACCAATAGTCTGGAGTAGTATTGTTTCTCAATAATCTTCCAACAGTTTTGGCTGCTAGGGGAGAACCTTTTAGCTTTTGCACTATCTGTCTCCCAATGTTATCTAAGTCCTTGTATTCTGGTTTTTGCTTAATTTCGCCATACCCAAAAACGCAAACCATAAAGAACCTCCAATATTCTTCAGGATCCAATCCGTAGAGTTGTGTCACTTTACAATTGACAGTTTTAACCTTTTCTGCCACATCAAAGAATCGGGTTGTGACTAGAATTATGTTCCCATTTACTTGACTTTTTCTAAATGGAACTAGCAGTCTTTCCCACTCTTCTTCACTGCACTTCCATATATCATCCAAAACAACTAAAAACCTTTTTTGTTTTAATCTCTTTACAATCAACTGCTGAAGTTGGTCCAAACTCGGTGGCTGACTACCATTTTCTTCATCTTCAGCTTTAGGGATAGAATTTAAAATCTCTTGTGTCAACTTGGACACGTTGAAGTCAAGCGATACACATGACCAAACTCTAATTTGGAAATGTTCTTGCACTTCTGTAGTATTATATATGTATTGTGTAAGAGTTGTCTTTCCTATGCCCCCGGGACCAACTATAGGAAGAACAGACAGATCTTGATGGCAGTGCACACCCTTGGTAATATTTTCTACAATGGTATTCTTCTCAGGATCCCTCCCATACAATTTAGGCTCTATACTTTCTGAGGTGGTTGTGGGTCTGCTTGTGGTGGTATCACTGCCAATGCCATGCCTGGAGGCAATGAACTCTAACTTGGCAACGGCAGAGCCTAACAGCTCTAGATCAAGAATGGTAGAGACTTTAGCACATATGGGTTGTAGTTGCTCTCCTATGCGACTCATTCTTCTAGAGGCATCCACCCCTATCAAAACCCAGCTTTCGCGTTTTACCATCATCACGTAACGGTAGAAGAGAAGAAAGTCGTTTACCGACAGCACGGACAGTGGTGCGAGCACGGGAGGTGTGCCAGCTTCTTGCGCCACCATGTTCTGGCTCGGAGGAAGCAGAGAAGCAGGAGGCGCAATCAAGCTGCTTTGCAGCAGCCTTGGTCGTGTGGTGTGCGTCGCGGACGAGGTCGGGCAAGCACCCACGGTCGATTGTCTCGAAGGTGCCTTCGAGATCGTCCTGGATGTGGAAGTAGTCCAGCACGTCCTCGGCGTCGTACGCCAGGCCCCGCAGCTTCTGCAGCAGCTCCACCAGAGCATGGCTGCGGATCTCCCTTCCACGGGCATTGTCAAGCATGGCCTGCGCGTAGAGCAGCTCCATCTTGACGGCTTCGATGTTGGGGGCGAGCGCCGAGCTGGCCGCCCACGCCTCCACAAGGCCGTCGGACAGTGGGCTCAGCGCCTTTCTCACCACCCACTGCGCACCATGGATGGCTGCCGACTCCGCCATCCCTGCGTCTGTAGAGACAGCAAATCAATTTAATGTACATAGCCATGCTGCACTAGAACGAGGAGCACAAGAGAAGGATATTGCCATTATTTCACAGCGGGTGCAAGTGCAAACACGTACTCACCAAGGCAACGGCAGGAAGACCCAAAAGACGACCAGTGGCGATGAGGAGCAGACAGCAAGGAGGCAAAGTTGAGTTCACATGGATCAGAAAGATGAGATATAAATAGACATGAGGAAAGGAAAAAAAACAGCAAGGAAAGAATCGGTCAAAAGCAAGCTGATTTGGATGACCAAAGACTCGGATGATTGAAATGGTTCCATCAACCAAATCCGAATGTGTGTCGTGGACTGAAATCACGCATGTTTAGTTCTGATCAACAATTCAGAACGCGGAAAATTAAGAACTAAGAAGTAGAGCAAGAATTTTATGTTGCATCACAGATGTTAATTCATCACATTGGTCCGCCATGTAAAACTGATAAAAGTGTTCTACACAGTTATCCCCTGTTGAGTGTTTATATAGGCCAAGATTATTGTAATCCCTCACCATGTATTATAATCAGGAGATTATTATTCTCAAGAGATTCAATCTTCAAGATAAAGTAGAAAAGAAAACAAAACTAACTATATATAGTACTATATACATTATTATATCTCTTTTCATATCTCTAATACTCCCTTTCAATCATAGCTTATTAAGGTTGAAATTATACCTAAACTACTCTAACTGACAAGCTATGTGAATCTATCGATGACTTGATCACATGTAGGTACAAACTGAATATTCAATTATTTTCTCACTATCCTTTCTCTCATAAAGTGATAATCAATCTCTATATATTTTGTTCTGATATGAAAAACTAGATTAGCTGACAAATATGTAGTACTCAAATTATTATGTCACAATTGAATTGCTTGTGGTGTTTGTATATGAAGTTCTGTTAATAAGGACTGAACCCATATCATCTCAATAGTTACATTGTCTAATACTTTATATTCTAACTTAGTACTAGAGTGTGAAACCGTTGTATATTTTCTCGTACTCCATGATACTAAATTAGATCTCAAGAATACAGCAAATCTATCAATAGACCTCCTATCATCAGGACTCTTTGTCCAATCAACATCAGAAAATACACTAACTCTAGTCAATTAGAATTTAGTTATTCTTAAATCTAAACTAGTTGTTAAACAAATGTATCTTAAAATTCTCTTAACTACAATCTAATGTTTAGTCGTCGTTGGTGAATGTAAAAACCGACATACCTTATTAACACAGAATGAAATATTGGTTCTAGTAAATATAAGATATTGTAAAGCTCTCACTATACGCATATATTATATTGAGTTCTCATGTCTAAATAAACTGTCTTTATAAGCTGACAACTTCTCTGAAGTAGATAATAGAGTGATAACCGGTTTATAATTTATCATTTTAGTTTTCTTGAGTAAATCTGTTGTATATTTTACTTAAATAAGGAGGATGTTATCCTTTAATTTATTTACTTCTATGCCAAGAAAGTAACGTAATTCTCTAAGATTTTTGAGAGCAAACTTTTGATTGAAATCCTTGAGTAGAGTTGAAATAGCCTACTACGCTAAGCTAGCAACAATAATATCATCCAAATAAATAAGAATAAAGATAACAGTGCTACCTTTATTGTAAAAGAATAATAATATATCTGCTTTTAAGACCTTAAAACCAAGATTACACAACTTCGTACTTAAAATGAGAATACCATACTCTTGGTACTTGTTTAAAACTATAGAGTGACTTGTCTAGATTTTAAGGTTCACTAGTAATTGTTAAATGAATCTGCTTATTATACCTTATGGTACCTTCAGTGTACACTTTGTTTGTATGAATTCCACTTTGAAACCGTGTGTGGCCGAGGCAATGTTGCCAATTGCGCAATCGATTGCTCTACCCTAGCTGACGGCACAGTCAATTCAGACGCAGTTAATCTTTGTGGTCGTGTGTGTGGCGCAGCCGATTCAGACACAGTCAATCTCTGTAGCCGCGTGTGTGGTGTAGCCGATGGCACAACCAATTGTTCTGTCATAGATGATGATGCAGTTGATTGTCCAGCCAATAGTTTCACCGTAGCCAATAGCGCAACTGATTGTTCTGTCGTAGATGATGACGTAGCCAATTGTCTAAGTGATAGTTCCACCGTAGTCGATGACGCGGCTGGTTGTTTTGTCATAGCCGATGGTATAGCTGATGACGCTGATTGTTCTATCGTAGCCGATGGTATAACTGATTGTTCGGCTACCTAAATATTTACTATAGGAACCAGTGAATGTCTTGCTAATTGCTCATCAACATCATTAGTTTTATTATGATTAGGAACATTAGCCACTAAAATAAACGACTTTGCACCCCTAGATGCAAATACAATAGAGTCAAAAGGATAGTGCAGTAATAAAATAATCTCCAATCGCAAACGAGCACCGGCATTGGGATGCAATTTAGCAAAACAAAATATTGTTTCATCAAAGACAACATTACAAGATATATAAAATATCAAGACATTTAAAATCTCTATAAATATTACTATAGCCAATAAAAACATATTGATTGGAGCAAAATTGAAGTTTTTTAGTGTTGTGAGGTCTAAGATTATGCCAACAAATATAGGTTTACAAAGAAGTATAGGCTAGTTTTATATGGAACAGGTGTTCTAGGGATGTAGAATACTCAGGGGTGCGGTTGATGAGATAAAAGGCTTGGAAGAATGGGCAAGGAGAGATAGACCCACTTCTACAATGTGTCTGTGTTTTTATTCAACAACACCATTTTGTTGGTGGGCATGGGAACAGAAAACCAGATGAGTGATACCTATTTGTGAAAATAAAGAATATAATTTTTTATATTCACCACCCCATCAGATTCTAAGGCAACAATTTTTCAATTGAATAATCTTTCAACAATATTCTAGAATTCACAAAATATCTAAAACACTTCATATTTAAATTTAAAGAGATAAATCTAGTTAAACTTACTGAAATCATCAATAAATCTGACATGGTATTTTTTCCTAACAAAACCAGGTGTTGAACCCCAAACATTAGAATAAACAAGGAAATTTTCGCACACTAGAAGTTGTAAAATAAGGTAGCTGATGGATCTTCATGACTTGTGGATTCTGCTAAACATGACAATTTATTATAGCAAACAATTTTTTAAACAATAGATAAAGATGGATGGCCTAGCCAACTATGTCATCTTGTAAAAGATGGTCCGATGACTCCAAAGGCTTGTTTTTGTCTAGGTTCCAAAGGATAGAGGTTGTATTGGTACCATCCTCTAAGTAGAGTATTCTTCGTTTGTCGGTCCTTGATAAGAAAAAAATTAGAGTAAACTTTAAGATAGGCATAATTATCATATATGAAATGACGAATAGAAATCAGATTTTTTATAGCCTTGGAAGCATATAAGATGTTGTTTAGATGTAAATCACGACTAGCGATGTGAATAGTATTGTGACCAATATGGCTAATGTTCATACCTAAACCACTGGCTGTCTAGATGTGATATTTTCCAGTATATTTCTCACGGGTGGTCAGCTTATCCAACTCACCCATGTTGTGATCAATTGCTCCTGTGTTTAGATACCAATTTGTGTTAACACCATATGAGTTAGTCGCAACAGTGACAGTCTTTCTGTCAATGCATATAAGTTGGTCGCAGCAACGACACTCTTTTCTATAGTATAGTCTTCATCAAATTTATACCAACAATCAGTAACAACATGTCTGATCTTAACCATAGAGTTGGCATATAGGTTGTTTGCCTTCGTGGTGCCATGACCTACTCTAAAGTTGCTGTAGTTGTTACGACTATGACTACAACCACGATTACGACCTCCTCTGTCGTGGATTGGTGCTCCACGTCCACCATGATGCATCAAGTTGGCTTGATAGCCGGTCTAGCACATATTGTAGTGATTCTTAGAGCCGAGGAGATGCGAATACAACTCTACTACCGTTATCGGCTCAAGCCTGCTAGGTAACAACCGATTCCATCGGCTCATAGCTTTCATCAAGACTAGTGAGGATGTAGTCCACCATGTCTTCATCGTCCATCGACTTCCCTACTGCTCTCCATACTTATGCAACAATGTTCATATTCACCACCTATATGAGTACTTCTTTGGAGATCGTCAACAGTAAGAAGCCGAGAAACTACTGATTGGCGACAACCTATTCGTCATGCGTTGGATTGGATTTTATCATGGTCTTATCTCCATCTTTGACGTCGATCACCACCGCTGGCGCGGCGGTAGTGTCAATGAGATACCCTTCCATACGGGCACCTCGTACAGCTGGAAGGATCTGCACCTTCCACATAAGAAAATTGGTCTTTGTCAACTTCTCGGTGACGCCTTAGCCAAATAACGGATTGGCGATAGCTCCGATGGAGGAACTTGCCATGACTCCACTAGATAGGATCTGGATGTTTATGGAGGAGAGGCTCTGATACTATGTAAAATTGATAAAAGCATTCTACTCCGTTGGGAGCCGTTGTTGCGTGTTTATATAAGTCGAGAAAATCTATTAGCGTGGATTACAATCAGAAGATTACTATTCTCGAGAGATTATAATCTTTAAGATAAGATAGGAGATTACAATCCTAAATATAAGAAAACAAAACTAACTATATTTTCAAATTATATGGTATTATATATATAGTATTATATCTCTTTTAACATGTCAATTCTAGGTAACAAGGATCTCCGCCCACCACGGCATCGTCATGGATCCATGGACTTTTTGGCCTTTTGGGGCTAACCAAAGCCGTGAGGCCAAATCATGGACACATCTACAAACCACCCTAGATGGAGATCTGGTCCCCGGCAAAGCATAGAGCCTCTCCCACCTCTTCGCTTCTCTTTGCGCACCGCCACCAGCCTGGTCGCCTCCACACGTCGTCGACGAAGGGAAGAACCCTCCCTATGACAACAATGCCACGTCGGGCGATGCGGGGTAACTTGGCACGCATGCAAGGCGGACGGCGGAGTGCTGGGGCAGCTTTAGAGTCATGTCACCGGGCTGGCTTGTTGTCAGCGAGGGCGAGTGGGACTTTGGAGGTTGCAATGGGTGGACTTTGCACGTAGGCTTTCTTAAAGACCATACAAAATGTGCCTAATTTAAGAAAGCCCGTTTGCTGCGATCTGCAAGGGCCATTTCCTTCCAAAAGGCAAGCCCATCAATTCTATCACTACCGCACATTCTGACACATTGTTCAGCTCATGTGATTTTTTTAAGTGCCTTTACTGTTTAGTCCTTTTTTTTTTGGCCCTAACACATTTTTCAGTACACTATTGTCCCTTTGCTAAAACTGAACTGCCCTAATTCCTGAAACTGCCATTGTTTGAACTTGCAAATTAAAATCCCATCAATTCTGGTATTGTGCCTCTAAATCAATACTAAAGAAACATCACGGGGCACCAAAGATGATGAGATTCATGTACATACATCCTGATCTGGCTCTCCACTTGTCAACTTGATGAAGAAATAAAGCAACGGCGATCTGGCGAAGTAAACAAACAGCTGCCACCCAATAATGCATGAACTCATCCGGTGGCGCCAAATCAAACCTCGCGTATGTTTGACATTGCTAGCGAACCGATCAGATGAGCTAAAATAATCTCCGTGACATGATCGGATACACCACCCCTAAGATTGTTGAGCTAGCTTAACTAAAAAGATTCGCCCGGAGCAATTCGCAAGGAAGAGAGAGGCGAGTTCACGCAATGCGAACGAACATGGCCAGTCCGCCGCAGCCAAATTCAGCCCGTGGTTGGCGAGAGCAGAAGAGGCAAACACACAGCAGCTGGGTTGGTCTCATGGCTGGGACGCTCGGCCTTCGATCGGCTGGGCTTGAAAATAGGCCGTCCACTAGCCCCTGCTGTGTATCGGCCGAGGCCCAGCAAACGACAGAGCCGATGGTTGGTCAGTGTTACAGGGGGATGGCCCCACGTGGAGGTCTCCCATTGGACGCCACTGGATGCGCTTCCGCTTCCGCCTTCCCCTTCCTCAGAATTATCGGCTTTCGTCAGCTTCCAGCAGCTCAGCTTCTCCCTGTAGAAATGTGTACAGTGAGACTAAAACCGCGAGTATATTTAAGGGGGTCGGATATATATATATATACAGTCTAGTGGTCTAGTGGTCTAATACCTCCCGCAGTCGCAGCGGGAGGAGAACGGACGTAGACTGGACCAAAAACTGGTGAACAAAGGCGTGGGCATGCCTTTGGTCATTATATCGGTGAACTAATACGCCGATGGTACATGGAGCATCCAAACCTGTCCTAATGCAACTTTGTCACGGATAAAATGGATATCGATCTCGATGTGCTTGGTGCGTCGATGATGAACCGGGTTGGCGGTCATGTAGACAGCACTGATATTATCGCAGTAGACGACGGTCGCAGAGGAGAGGGGTGCACAGAGCTCCTGGAGAAGCTGGCGAAGCCAGCAACACTCGGTGACGGTGCGGTACTCGGCTTCGGCGCTAAACCGTGACACTATAGTCTGGCGTTTTGAGGACCAGGAGACTAGAGTGTCACTGAGGCAGACACAGTAGCCGAACGTAGAGCGTCGAGAGTAGGGGCAACCTGCTCAGTTCGCGTCGGAGTACGCGATAAGGGAGTCGATGGGGCTAGAGCTGAGATGCAGCCTGCTGGAGAGCGTGCTTTTCACGTAGCGCAGGATGCGCTTTTAGCAGCACAAGGTGAGGTTTGCGCGGAAAATGCATGAAGAGACACACTTGCTGAACGGCGTACGTGAGGTCAGGCCGTGTGAGGGTGAGGTATTGGAAAGCCCCGACAAGACTCCGATACTGAGAGGGATTGGCAACGAGTGCGCCATCGGCAGCGAAGAGTTTGGCTCAAGTATCGATCGGGGTGGCCGTGGGGTGACAATTGGCCATGCCCGCACGCTAGAGAAGATCGATGGTGTACTGGTGCTGGGAAAGAAAGAGCTTGTGAGAGGAACGAGTGACAGAGATGCTAAGGAAGTAGTGGAGAGGACCAAGATCGGTCATAGCGAACTTGAAGTGGAGTCGGGTCATGATCTGGTCTAGGAGAGATGTCAAAGACGCTGTAAGTACAATGTCGTCGATATATAGAAGGAGATAGACGGTAGCGTTGCCGATATGAAGAGTGAAAAGGGAGCTATCGGACGCAGAGGCCACAAAGCCGATGTGCCAAAGATAGACAGCAAAGCGCTAGTATCAGGCACGAGGGGCTTGTTTGAGGCCGTAGAGAAAACGTTGAGGAAGGCAGATATCGTCGGGACGAGAGGGGTCGACGAAGCCTGGAGGCTGCTGGCAGTAGACCATTTCCGTCAGATGACCGTGAAGAAAGGCGTTCTTCACGTCAAGCTGATGGATCGGCTAGGAGTGCGAGGCAGCCAAAGTGAGGACGACCCGGATGGTGGCGGGTTTGACGACGGGACTGAAAGTCTCGTCGTAATCGACACCAGGGCGTTGGGAGAAACCCTGAACTACCCAGCGTACCTTGTGATAGGTAAGGGAGTCATCGACGTGGAACTTGTGTTTAAAAATCCACTTGCCGGTCACAATGTTGCCGCCAGGAGGACGAGAGACGAGGCGCTAGGTCTCGTTGTCCATGAGGGCCTTGTACTCGTCGGCCATGGCCGCGCGCCACTAAGGATCGGCCAGGGCGGAGCGAGAAGTCGCTGAGATGGGCGAGATAGAGCTGTGGACGGCGGAGAGCCCGTAGCGCTTAGTCGGGCGGAGAGACCCGGTTTGTGAGCGAGTGACCATATGAGGGGTAGAGGGAACGGAAGCCGATGGGAGTGTGGTAGAGGTAGGGAGAACTAGTTAGGTAGGGGCGTTATCGGCTCTAGATCGGCGGCTGTATGTGAAAGGAAAGGGGGGAATTAGATCGGCCTGAGCCGATGGAATCAGATGGGCCGATCGGTCCGGTCGGTCCGATGGAGATGGAGCAGCTGATAGGGAGGGGGGAGCCGATGGCGGCGGATAAACCGATAGAAGTGAAGTGTCCGATGGAAAAGGAACAGGATCGGGCGAAGCCGATGAGAGTGGTGGGGCCGATGGGGGTCCGATGGGAGGGACATCGGACTGAATAGTAGTGGGATAACTGAAAGATAAGTCCTCAGCAGCGGCCAATGGGGAGAATGGTGGAGGAGACCGGGACGGCACGGTGTTGGTGAGGAGGAAGTCGAGATAGTTAGAGAAGGATCTCGGATTAAGCAGACCAAAGGGAAAGCATGTCTCGTCAAAGATGATATGACGAGAGACGATGACCCCTGGTTACCATCCGATGGGGTTGCGTGGCTAAGGCTAGGATGCCCAGGGGTTGTAGCAGAGCCATGGACCCGTGGGACCAGCAGGCTGGGTAGGGACTGAAGCAGATCACGATTGTATCGGACCCTGCCAGTTCTTACCCTTGCCTTTGCCCTTGTCTTTGCCGATACGGGTTGTGTTGCCATGGTTAGAGCCATGGCCGCTAGAGCCGTGGGAGGGAGCGGCAGCGTAGGATGCTCGATAGCCATTATCGGCTGCGGCGAGGAGAGCGGTGTAGTCCACGGTCTTCTCATCGTTGGCCAGACGGAGTTCTTTAAAAACTAACATATCATGGGTCCAAGCAAATGACGAAAGGGGTGTGGCGTTGGCGATGTCGTCGGCGGTATTTGAGAAGTGGGGGTTGAGGCCTCGTAGAAGGGCGAAAACGAGTTGAGAGTCGGCCACAGGGTGGCCGACATCCCGGAGAGCAGCAGCCTGACCTTAAGGCGTTAGCAGTACGTCTCCTTGTACCATGGAATGGAACTCGAGTAGGAAGATGGCGCGGTGCTTCTTGTTTGCGAGGAAGATCCGCTCGATAGCCACCCAGAGATCTCGGGCGGTAGGGTCGGTATCTTCCATAGCGAGGTCAAGGACAGAGTCATCGATCGAGCCAAGCAGCTAGCTGCGCACATAGCACTCGGCGATGTCCCACTAAGGGTCATCGGGGCGAGATGGAGCGGAACCATAAATATGTGACCCTAGGCCAAACTTTCCATAGAGAAATTTGAAGAAGAAAGCCCACTTAGAATAGTTGTCGTTAAGGTTAAGAGAGATAGGAACGTGAGATTTCACGTTCACAGCAGCGTAGGGGTGAGAAGAGCGGCGAGGTGGTGCCTGAGGTGTGGTCTGGGGCACCGAGAGCCGGAGCAGATTCGGCGATTGGGAGAGTGCCAGAGCTGAGGGCGGACTCGGTGGCCATGACGAGAGAAGAATAGAGACAAGTAGCCGATGAGAGGAAGAGGCTGATGGGAGGAAGCCGATGAGAGGAAGAGGCCGATGGGAGGAAGCCGATGAGAGGAAAAAAATCGGCCGATCAGAGAGATGATAAGCCGATAGAGAGTGGGTCGGACAGCCGATGGGGAGTGGTTGACCGATGTAGAGTAGGCAGCGGAGTAGGTGAGAAAAAGGTGGTGGCAGAGTAGGTAGGTCAGAGAGTGGTTAGGTCATGGACGTGCGAGGATTCACGTCCGTGAAGGAAAGATTCACGTCCGTGGACTCGTGGAGGCCAAGGAGTGGAGCGGACGCGAAAAAGGCAGAGAGGGACCGGACACGAAGAGAAGATGTTCGTGTCCGAGAGGCAGGGATTCGTGTCCGTGGACACGTGGACATGTCAGATTGTCTCGGACGTGAGGGAAGAAGGTTCACGTCCGAGAGCCGTTGAGCGTGTCAGAAAAGCGGAAACCGAGAGAGAGGTCCAGCCGATGGAGGGTGGACAAGTCCAGCCAATGGAGGATAGACAAGTCCAGCCGATAAGAGGGCGGACGAGTTCAGCCGATGGAGACGATGAGCATAGAGGTGCGTCAGCGTGAGAGGAGAAAGGATGCACGAAGCAAGAAGAAGGGCGGAGACAGGTGCGAGGCGAGACGAGAAGGCGGATGGAGACTGTCGTCTTATCGCGCGGAGGTAGAACGAAAAAAAGAAAGTGTCTGTGGGGAAGACGAGAAGAAGAAAGGAACGGAGATGAGAAAACGAGGAAAGAGTACCGAGAAGAAGGTCGACGATGGAGAAAAATATCGATGACGAGAAGAAAAAGATCGACTCGTCGGTGGGAGAAAAATAACGCGTCAAAAATATCTAGACTTGCTAGGTTAGTCCCGAGTATATATTACACTCCCGTCGCTCTCCCGCGGCTGCGGCATCATGGTCATGGAAAGCCAAAAACCACTCAAGAATCTGCGACTGCGTAATCTCCACAAAACAGTTTCGTCGGCTTAGGTCGGGAAGCCGCCATGGTTCTCCCGCTGTCGTCGTTGGGTTTCTCCTCTCCTCTTCCAGCGCCACACCCTGACTGCTCTTGCAGGTACGAGTAGTACTAGACTAACAACGCCAGTCAGTGGCAGCAGCATATACGCAGTTGCGTTTTCTTGGGCGAAAGTTGGGCAAGGCTAGATCAGGGGCTGTTGCGTTTACTGTTGGAACCAGGCATGTATAAGTACAACATTCTGAAATTGTCCAGCGAGTAGAGATTCTTGATGTCAAGTCAAATTCCACATTCAGTTACTACGTTACTAACCTGGATGTAATGCTGATGAGAAGCTCATCGAATTTCCTTTGCTGGCTTTCTGCACCAGCTTCCTCTTTGTTAATTTCTTCAGTAATCTTCTTCTTGGTAGGAGAAAATGCAGTCCTGCTGGACGAAATAATTTCAGATGCTCTCTGGATGACTAGGTGCCACTGAACACTCATGGAGTATCCACAAAGTTGCTCTCATGCCTTGCTGCTTCTCTTGTTTTCATTTCTCCACCTTGTCAGGTACCTATATATGTTAATCTCTTGTTAGATGCACATACACTAATTAAATCAGAGAACCTCAGGGATCAAAAAGAAAGATCAATTTTCTTTTAAAAAGTTCTTTTTATTTTGAGGATTGAGAGAGACTAAAACTGCTCGACCGTTGCTGCATTTTTCTATTGGATTTACAAGGCTTGTTATTTTCAATTAACAAAAGGGGGGAAATGAAGTAAGATTATCAGTTCAAACCTGTACCATTGTCATCGATGCACTCATCTTATAGTTGACCAGGCTATCCCTGCAGAGACCTTTGCACAGCCAAACTTATGTGCCAGATTGCAGACATTGCAGCCATCGACAAAGCTGCGGTTCCTTGAAATTCGATACCCCTTCTGATGATGGCGGCACAAGATTGATGATGAGGGGTATGACTGCCAAGAACTTTGATCCAATTGGCTATTCTGGAAGGTGGTTTGAAGTAGCCTCACTGAAACGCGGGTTTGCTGGTCAGGGACAAGAGGACTGTCACTGTACTCAGGTATTGTACTGCCAGAAACCTCACACACAAACAGTAGATTTTAATCTGTACGATGCCCCCGTAATATATACTTCTGAATCCTGATTCCTGACGCACTGATATTTGGCATCTTTGTATCAAACCAATTTGAAATGGGTTATCATATATTCACAGGCATGCTATTTTTGTATGCCATTTTGCACCATGTAATGTGTAAGCAGATTGTTACAGAAATTTGTTGGTACTGCAGGGTGTGTATTCATTTGATGAGAAATCACGCTCAATCCAGGTGGACACATTCTGTGTTCATGGTGGACCTGATGGTTACATCACCGGTATTCGGGGAAGGGTGCAATGCCTGTCTGAAGAGGACATGGCGAATGCTGAGACAGATCTTGAAAGGCAGGAGATGATTCAGGGGAAATGCTTTCTCCGTTTCCCGACACTGCCATTCATACCCAAGGAACCTTATGATGTGTTTGCAACTGATTATGACAATTACGCCATTGTGTCTGGTGCCAAGGACACGAGCTTTATTCAGGTCAGAAACTGATTTCTGAACTGCAAATTAATTAACACTATTTCTTGGGCCTCTTCCCTATGCGTGCTTATTCTGCATATTAATAGAGCATACAGTCTAGTTATGTAACCTGTTCGATGAACCAGGTTTATTATCAAACAGAGATAAGCAAGAACTGAACACCGACAAATCAAGCAACTGTACCTAACCTTCATATGCTTACTGTGATGCATTTTGTAAACTGAAATATCGTAACATTGTCTCATCGGCGAGATGTATCAGATATACTCAAGGACGCCTAACCCTGGACCAGAATTCATCGAGAAGTACAAGTCCTACGCTGCCAACTTCGGTTATGATCCAAGCAAGATCAAGGACACCCCACAGGATTGCGAGGTCATGTCCAAAGATCAGTTTGGTCTGATGATGTCAATGCCTGGCATAACTGAGGCTTTGATGAATCAGTTCCCAGAGCTGAAACTGAATGCACCTGTTGCATTCAACCCATTCACAAGTGTGTTTGACACCCTGAAGAAGCTTGTGGAACTGTACTTCAAGTAAACTCTCACACTGTAAACTTGTCATGTTCAGTGTGCACTCCACATGAAGTTGCAGTTGAATAAAATTCAGTTTGCGGTTTCTTCTCCCTGTGTGGCTCATCAGAGGAACTGTTCACCAAAACCATAAGATAATAATGAACTGTTTAGCATCCAAAGACCTTGCTTTAGGTGTACTAACTAATTAGGAGGTTCGCTTATAAAGAACTTATAAGATTCAATAAGTCTTGCGCAGTGACCAAGAACACTGTGCTGGTATGCACAACACACAATGAGACAGATTCATGATTTTCGGGGGCATGTTGTGCTGTTATTCGACTCCTGTCTCGTGTGCTCAAGCAGAGATACGGAGGTGATGGCAACACATTTCAGTACGAGCCTCGCGGTATCCATGCTTGGAATTGATGTTCCAACCGGACAAAAACATCATACGCAAAGACTCATGAGTTCATCGATGCCTCAATGCCTGCTTCAAATCCCAGCGAGGAGCAGAAGAGAAAACAGAGAAGATAGCTCAAAACAAGGCACGCATCAACGAAAGAACAAGAACAGCAAACGTTCTCCACACAAACCAAGCAACCTCGTCCAGTGTCTGGCCGCGGCGGCGCCGAGTGGGGAACCCTACAAGACGTTGATATAGGAGTTAGCTGGCCAGGCCACATGGTGATGGGCCTTGTGGGCCCATGTAGAGTGATCTGGCCCATCTGTAAATGCCAAGCCGACGCTCGCGTGACGGGAATCTGCAAGATTTTTTAAAAATATTTATAAAAAATATATTTTTGATTTGAAAATTTAATTTATACCCCCTAACCGCCTCTAGGAAGTTTATTAAAAAAACCTCTAAGAACGTGACAAACAGAACAATAGGACTGAAAATTTACTTGCTGCCTCCTCTAAGGTGTTTTTTCTGTGACTAGAGGATGGCTTGTAAAAAGCTGCCTGGTGAAATAACTGGGTCTGAGCCCTCCTACCATCCAGAGAATTCTTTCAGTTTAATCTATGTAAAACTGACTGAAAAATCTATAAAATTTAGTAAAATTATAGAAAAAAAAGAGAAAAAAGAGCAAGGGAGAGAAAAAAGATGGTGAAGATTGACATGGATCAGATACTGGCAGAGAGCACTAAATTTATAGGCCATCCGTTGTCCTATTGTTAGCGGTGGCACTCATATCGTTTTGAACCAGAGGACATTATGTATATATATGTAAATTTTTAAAACTAAAATATATTTTTGTAAATATTTAAAAAAATATAAAAAAATCGGTCTGCAAAGCCGTGAGTTGGTATACGGCCGAGAAATCCTGACCGTCCAAAGGAAAGCAACGGCTGGGATCTGCGGACGTCACCACGGCTGCGTCTTCACAACGCAACGATTTCCATCCACGCCTCGCATCGATCCTCTCGCCGTCGCGCGTTTCCCTCGTGTGTGCAGTCTTCTGCGCTACTCGTCTGCTCCCCATCTCTCTCTACCTCCGTTTCTCCGCCGGTGGCACGGCGAGCCCTTCTCCCCCGCGCCGCCTCGACTCCACGCGCGCCCGCCACCGGCGAACGGTCTCGGAGGCACGGCGCGTATTGCCTCATCACCTACTCGACCCGCCCTGGCCTCTCCCCCTTGGTGCGGCGCACGGACGGCGACCATCTCGGTTCGAATCGGATTTCAGGTATTCATTCTTCTCTCCTATACATCCCTCTCTCATCCTCCGCGTCACTTGATGAGACGGCGTGGATTAGATTGGTGAGCCTGTTCGGGCTTGGATGGATTTATTTGCCTCCGATTAACTCCATACAGTTTTGCCCCGAATTTTGGGTTCAGTGAATCGATGTAGAACCGATGTGATGTACTGATGTGATGTGGTAATCGATGGTACATAAGGGGGGAAATCATTTCATTTGGATATTGCTGCAATTCTTTTTGAGGTGTTAGTGTGGTAGGTTGGGTTTGGAATGGGATAAGATTGCTAGTGGTGATGAACTTCACTTCCAAAAGGCCAAAACACGTTTTTACAGTATTCTTTTGTTACAGTAGCCCCAGGGTTGCAATTTTGGTGCAACATTTAGGGGTTGTAAGTTCCAACCAAGGAGTTTGATTAAACTTTTGGCCCCTCTGGCACCATGAATTCTTTAGTTCATCTGTTCGACACATATTTTACAAAGCATGAGTACTTGTGCTCAGGACATATGTTACAGACCTTCAAGAGCACAACACGCTAATAAGTTGTTTTCTGCATTAGTAATCCAAGAATATAACTCTGTTTAATTTATTACCTGTTGATGCTGGTAACTTTTGCTATAAAACATTTATAGCCAGGAAGGTCTTTATGTTCCTTTTGCCTCATATGCATATGATAAATTTAATTTTCATTGCTTCAAGGATATTTACTGCTATTATATATTAGAGAAACATTAGATATAACTAGGGGTGAAAACAATCGCAGAAATTCCCCGACCAACGCTCGTTTCTGGCAATTACTGTTTCTGATGGATTCAGTATTTCAGTCGCTAGGAATCGGAAATGGTCACTGATGAACGCAGGATTGAAATTTAGGGGTCGCTAGAGAAATAAAAAACACAAGGCTAACGAAGTGAAAGGAATCCATTTTTGGATCCAGATTTATACATGAATTGCATATAAATAGACCAAGTCATGCAAAAGAAAAACTGAAGAAAAGTAATTCAGCAATGGACAGCACGGTCCTACAAACTGATAAATATGCTTAAATATCTATTTGAGTACTTTATCAATATTAATAGCATCAACATCAAAGTCTTTTAGTCTCAAATAAGTTAAAGTGGACTAGAAATAAAACCCAACAGAAGCCACAAATCAAAGTTATTTAAGTATTTCATAATTGTATAAAAATAAATTAGAAAATTGAAGCAATGATAGATGAAGTATTTAAACTAAACACAAGTTGCCTCCATTCCTCACAACCACAGCAGAGTTACTAATGCCTACCCAGCTGAGCTCAACTAAGCGGCATGCACACGCTGCGACTGTGCCACTTACCTGTACAAATGGTAAACCAGTGGGATGGGCCACAGCAGGGGTTGCTCAGGTCACCCTGCTGTGTCTGCCCCTGGAAATGGTAAGAACCATTAAAAAACGGTGGCAGAAATGGTTTTGTTGTTCTACCGACCGTTTTCTCGGTTTACCATATTGTTCCAGAAATTCTTGTTTTGGGGAAATCAGTAATTACTATATACCACACCAACTAGAGGCCCATGATCCACGTCAACCAGGACACGGCCCAGCCATCCAGCCCACTTCTTTCACAAAAATGGGTGCCGGCTGGGGAGATTCAAACAGCCAGCCTGTAGGTTAGAAAGACATGCACCAACCGCCATTCTAGTTTTTTTTCCAAGAAAAGTACGGTTAAGGAAATGGTTGAAACTGTTTTCCAACCGTTTTCACCCCTAGATATGACCCTGTGGGTACTTTATTTACATTATTGATTGCAAACTATGTCATGTTTCTTCTGAAAGTAGTTCCATGGGAGCTTCCTTTTTAATTACATATTTTGTCTACTTGCTCTATCATCTTCTAATCTTCTTGTGATTACTTGCCATCTTTTGTCATCCTTTTAATGTTGAGGTTGCTCATTGCGCTAACTTTGCGTGTTTAGGGGGAGAAAATTCAAGTAACTGAAGGTGGTGAATACACTTTTATGGGGTATTCTCATCGTTCTTAGCTTCAGCTGCAAAAAGTTGAAGCAAAGTACCAAAGATGACATCTGAAGAGAATAAAGCTGTTACACGTAATGAACCACTACCCATGGAGCAGACATTAAGCTCTGGTACTAAGTGTAAGCGTGGTCGTCCACGGAAGTCTGAGTATGGCATGCATGAAAAACCATATAGTGCACAGCCCATGCAGAGCATCCCACCTCTTCACAGCACACAAGATATCTCAAATATCCAACAGGATGGGATACAGATCAACCATACATCAGGTGGTAGTGTTGGCCCTAATATAGGCACAATTCAGGCCTTGCCTACAAAGCAAGGCCCAGCTAATAGATCCAGTGGACCTAGAGATTTTGCCAATCTGATTAAGACTTCTCTCAGCCAAGCTTCCAATCACAGTAGTGCTCCCTTGCAAGGTAATTCAATCAAAGATGATATTGCTGGCAAGTATTTTGTTGGTAAGATGTCCAAGAAATTTCCTGGGTTTTCTCTTATTACGGTGAAAGTGATGGACAATCAGGTCCTCAAAGGTTGGATTCCAGATGAAGGTAACCTCTGCCCAATAACACCAAAGGATGATCTTGCTCCAGATCTCCCTATGCTTCAACCAAGTCAAGTACGAAAGAGGCCATCTACTATTTACAGTCAAGCTGCTCGTCCTATTCCAGTCCCCGTGGAGGATGTTACATTTGCAAAGCCTCTACAGATGAGGAAGCCTGTTGAGAAATCTCTTGCTAAGTGACAGAACCTGAAGTTCTGAAGAAATTCTGAAGTCTGAAGAAGTTCAAAGATGGCAAAGGCTAGTTTAGATTAGTAAGAGAGAACCTGGAGCTGTGATTTCTCTGTACTGCTTCATGTGGCATCGGACGGTTGGAATTGATTGATGTGACACTGTTGCTGTAATCTCATTTCTTAAATACTGTTGTGTCAGCATTCTTGTCTGAGGCTTTGACGAATCGGTTTCCAGTTCTGAAGCTGAATGCACTAGTTGCATTTAACCCATTCACAACTATGTTTGATACCCTGTGGAAGCTTATAGAACTGCACTTCAAGTGAACTCCATATTTTGTGAATTGTGATGTTCAGTGTTCACTCCGCATGATGTTGCAGTTGAAGAAAATTCAGTTTGTAGTTTCTCTAGTGATTTTATCGGTTCCCCTTGAGTGTGTTATCAGAGGAAAGGTTTACCCAAATCATACGATTTAGTACAATGAACCGTTTAGCATCCAGAAACCTTACTTTAGATGTACTAACTACTTAGGAGATTGGCTTATAAAGAATTTGAAAGATTCAAGGACTCTTGCACAATACACAACGTACTATGAGACGGACTAAGGGCAGTTTGAGACACATTGTTATGTTGTTATTCGACCAGTCTCGCGGCATTCATGCACCAAATCATACGCAAAGACTCATGGGTTATCAATGTCTCGATGGCTGCGCCAAATCCCAACAATAAGTCAAAAACAAGAAGAGAAAACTGAGAAGCCAAATCCCAAAAAAAAGTCAAAAACAAGAAGATAAAACTGAGAAGAGAAGTCAAAACTAAGAACACATCAACAAAAAGTGAAAAACATTAAGAGAAAACTGAGGAGAACTCAAAACTAAGAACACATCAACCAGAGAACAAAAGCAACGGCAAACGTTCCAGTGCAGTCTAGCCCACACGATGGGCCCTGTGGGCCCATATAGATTATGGTCCGGCCCATGTGTGAATGCCAACGATGGCCTGATGGCCCCTCTGAGAAGCCTCGAATTGGTAGCCATCCAACAAGACCGAGAACTCTCTCTCTCAAAAAAAAAAGGAAGAACGAGAAATCCTAACCGTCCAAAGTAAATCAACGGTTGAGATCGACGAACGGCTGCGCCTTCACGATCGAAACGGCAACGATTTCCATCCACGCCTCCATCCGTCTCGCGTTTCCCTCCCCATCTCTCCACCTCCCCCGTGTTTCCGCAGGTGGCACGGCGAGCCCTCCTCCCCCGCCGCGCCGCGCTCCTCTCCTCGCGCCGCGGCGCGCGGGGGGCCGAACGGGCTACGGAGACACGGCGCGGATTGCCACATCCCCTACCCGAACCCGACCTGGCCTGGCCTTGTCCCCCTTGCTGCGGCCTCCTCGCGCGCGCAGGAACGGCGATCGTCTCGGGTTCGGATCGGATTGGAGGTATTCATTCTTCTCTCGTTGACATCCCTCTCTCATCCTCCGCGTCACTTGATGAGACGGCGTGGATTGGATTTGTGACCCTTTCGGGCTTGGATGGATTTTTTTTTTGCCTCCGATTAACTAATCCAATTTTTCCCGAATTTAGGAGTTTAATGAATCGATGTGATGTATTGATGTGATATGGTAATCAATGCTATAGAAGGGGGGGAATCATTTTATTTGGATATTGCTTTCAACAAAGCTGGGCCTCGGCCTTTAATTTTAATGAAAAAAATATATTGCTGCAATTTGTTTTTGAGGTGTTAGTTTGGTAGGTTGGGTGGGAATTGGATAAGATTGCTAGTGGTGATGAACTTCACCTCCACATTTTTACACGATTCTTTTTGTTACTGTAGCCCAGGATTGCAATTTTGGTGCAACATTTAGGGATTGTTATAAGTTCCAACCAAGAAGAGTGGCGAAATTATTTGGTCCCTCTAGTGCATCTGTTTGACACATTTTACAAAGCATAAGTACTTGTGCTCAGCACATGTGTTACATATCTACAGGAGCTCACCGCGCTAATAAGTTGTTTTCTGCATTAGTAATCCAAGAATATAGCCCAGTTTAATTTATTACTTGTTGATGCTGGTAATAGTTGCTATAAAACATTTATAGCCAGGAAGGTGTTTATGTTCCTTTTGCCTCGTATGCATATGATAAATTTAATTTTTATTGCTTCAAGGATATTTACTATTATTTATTATTTATTATTTATTAAAGAAACGTTAGATATACGTGATCGACTAGGGATAGCATGAATTAAATAAAATCTTATCTAACATTAGTTAAGATGGTTTGAACATATCCAAAGAAAATTCTCAGAGACAGCAGTACATTGTGAAATCTTAAGTTAAGATAATAATATAAAAAGAGTTAGAGAAATATTAAAATTAACATAGATAGAGACAATAAGAAAAATTTTAAAATGTAGGATATATCTAAAGATCTATACTTGAATAGAAATACTTAAAAAGTAGCTATTGATATGACTGAACCGTGATTTATAAATTCTTATTAGGTTTCAACTCTAGTTTATCTTAACTTGACTGAAATGTTGCCTTAAATTATTGAGTTGAGTAGAAACGTTAGATATGACTAGGGCTTCATGGAAATTCCCCCTCCAATGCTCATTTCTGGCAATTAGTGTTTAGATGGATTCGGTCGCTAGGAATTGGAAACGGTCACTGACACACACAGGATTAAAATGTATGGGCTGCCAATGAAATAAAAAACACAATAGTAATGACTGAAGTGAAAGGAGTCAATTTTTTGGATCCAAATTTATACATGAATTACATATAAACAAACTAATCATGCAAAAGATAATTGAAGAAAGTAATTCGGCAATGCACAGCGCGGTCCTACGAACTGATAAATGTGCTTAAATATATATTTGTCCACTAATATTATCATAATTAGTGATGGATCTAAAATGCTACTTCATAATTGTATAAAAATAAATTTGAAAACTGAACACAAATTGCCTTCATTTATCACAGCCACAGCAGAGGCAGCTGAGCTCAACTAAGTGGCATGCACACCAGAGCCAGCTTGCATACACACGCTGCAACCCTGCCACTTGTACGAATGGAGGAATGGTGAACCAGTGGGTTGGGCCATAGCAGGGGATGCTCGGACCCCCCTGTTGTGTCTGCCCCTTGAAACGGTAATGGAAATGGTAAGAGCCATTCGAAAACAGTGGCAGAAATGGTTTTGTTGTTCTATTGACCATTTTCTTGGTTTATCATATTGTTCCAGAAATTATCGTTTTGGGGAAATCAGTAATTAGCATATACCGCTCCAACTAGAGGCTGACTATAGCAATGCCTAGAGGCCCATGATCCACGCCAAGTAGAGGGCCACCACAGCAATCAGGACATGGCTCAGTGACCAGTCTGATTCCACACCAAGTAGAGAGCCACCATGTTAACCAGGACATGGCCCAGCTACCCAGCCCACATCTTTCATAAAAATGGGTGCCAGCTAGGGGATTCAAGCAGCCACTGTACTAGTTGCTGGTGTTGATGGATGGTATAAGCATATTATATAAATATGTCAACTTCAATATGCACCACGTATACAACTATTTTATTATTCCATAAATATTTTTAGTACAATGGTCAATGGCTACATGTAAACATGCCATCATATTAAATAAACTGAGTTATATTACGTGCATATGTATGTTGATCAAGTGTGCAAAAATATATGGTGTTACAATTTGATGTTTCTGACATGAATTGCCGGTTTCCCTAGCGATACCAGCATGTTTACGCCCGAATTATTCCATTTTCGATTTTTTCAATATTGTTTCCATTTCTGGCTCTACTGTTTTCAATTCTATTTCCGAGAAAAGTACAGTTACAGAAATGGTTGGAGCTGTTTTCCGACCGTTTTCACCCCTAGATATGACCCTGTGGGTACTTTATTTACATTATTGATTGCAAACTGTGCCATGTCTGTTTTGAAAATAATTCCATGAGAGCTTCCTTTTTAATTACGTTCTTAGCAGACTTATTTAATTCCATTCTTAGCAGACATGGAAAGTAGGCTTCTATCTTCCTGATCGTTGACTTGCTCTATTGTCTTCTAATCTTCTTGTGATTACTTGCATATTTCGTCATCCTTTTAATATTGAGGTTGCTCATTGCGCTCACTTTGCATGTTCAGGGGGGGGGGACTCATCAAGTAACTGAAGGTGGTGAATAAACTTTTATGGGGTATTCTCAAGTTGAAGCAAATTGCCAAAGATGACATCTGAAGAGAATAAAGCTGTTACACCTGAACCACTACCCATGGAGCAGACATTAAGCTCTGGTGCTAAGCGTAAGCGTGGTCGTCCACGGAAGTATGAGTACGGCATGCATGAATTACCACATAGTGTGCAGCACATTCAGAGCATCCCACCTCTTCACAGCACACAAGATAGCTCAAATATCCGACAGGACGGGATACAGATCAACCGTACATCTGGTGGTAGTGTTGGCCCTAATATAGGCACAATTCAGGCCTTGCCTACAAAGCAATGCCCAGCTAATAGATCCAGTGGACCTAGAGATTCTGCCAATCTGATTAAGACTTCTCTCAGCCAAGCCTCCACTTATACTAGTGCTCCCTTGCAAGGTAATTCAGTCAAAGATGATATTGTTGGCAAGTATTTTGTTGGTAAGATGTCCAAGAAATTTCCTGGGTTTTCTCTGATCACGGTGAAAGTGAAGGACAATCAGGTTCTCAAAGGTTGGATTCCAGATGAAAATAACCTCCACCCAATAACACCAAAGGATGATCTTGCACCAGATATCCCTATGCTTGCACCAAGTCAAGTTCGAAAGAGGCCATCTACTGTTTACAGGCAAGCTGCTGGTCCTATTCCAGTCCCCTTGGAGGATGTTACATTTGCAAAGCCTCTTCAGATGAGGAGGCCTGTTGAGAAATCTGTCGCTAAGCACACTGTCCCTTCTGCTCCAAGACCTTACATGGGTTCTGGGGTGGTCGCAGCAGTACCTATCTCAGTTTCACCCAGTAATTGTGAATCAAGGATTTTCTCCGAACAGAGTACTGAACTTGTGAATCCACAACCGTTATCTGCTGTGATGCCTATTAAATCAGGTCAACCTGTATTGGCATCATGCAAGCAAGTCGCTGGAGGGAAAACTGTCAATGAGATTCACACTGTCTCTGAATCTTCAAAGCACACTGAAGAGTCATCAGGTATACTCGCTGGAGGAATGCATTTTGATCTAATTTGAATAATATATTACCTCTGGATAGAAATAGAGCTCAAATAATAGAGTGCATTTTTGGTGTTATTATAGGGAAAAGGCATCTGCTTAATGTTCCGGTAGTGGATGCTGTAAAGGAATCTTTGGGTAAGATTTAGATGTTATATGCTCGATTTACGTGTGTCACACACAAGTAGATTCAGTTATTTTATTTTGGGGCAGAACAATTTTAGCACGTTCATTCAACATGGTTGGAATCAAGATAGCATCTGTACAACACAATATATGCTCCTTCTGCCCTCAATTACTTATTTTCTATTGAGAACAATCACTAAATGGATTTGTATCTTTAGGTCTCAAAGTGCAGCCTAATGCTACAAATAGCAAGCAACAAACTTTTATGGAACCACCAGGTAACACATAGTTCCATTATTTGGCATGCTTAATATTAACCCTTAGTTAATGCTGTTGATATGAATATTTAGAAAGCACGAAACAAGCTGAGCAGCTGGACACACAGAGAGGCATTTTCAAAGGAGTTGATGGCTCAAAGTCAGAAACCTCAGGAGGTAAAAATGTGATACCCTCTACTTTTAATGTTTTTATTGGCACCTAGAGTAACGTTAAAAGCTTTGATTCTATGGGCATATGTTCTGAGTGAATATGCTTGTTTATCGGCTCAAGGATAATTCTTTGCCTGCACAAGTTTTTTTTCCTTGTGTGTAACCATTGATTTGTTGTTAGTACTTTGTTGTGTGCCATACATAAGCTAGATTGTGTTGCTAACATAAATCCTTTTCCTCGTGTGTAACCATTGATTTGCTGCTAGTATTTTGTTGCGTGCCCCATACATAAGCTAGATTGTGTTGCTAACATAAACCCTTCTCCTTAGTTGTGTGTAACCATTGATTTTCTGCTAGTACTTTGTTGTGTTCCTTGCATAAGCTAGATTGTGTTGCTAACAATAACCCTTTTCCTTGTGTGTAACCATTGATTTTCTGCTAGTACTTTTTTGTGCGCCATACATAAGCTAGATTGTGTAGCCAACATAAACCCCTCTTATTTCAGGAACTGCACCTCTGGTAGAGGCTTCACCCGCAGCACATAATCCCCACGGTAACCTTCTACACCTCTTGGGAGCATTTTATTATGATCTAATCGTTTACTACAAGAACTAACAAACTGCTGTTACATTGAAAACCAAAATTCCAGATGACATTCATGAAATGAAGGCTGACAGCAATTGAAAGCAGCGGTTGAGAAAGACAACATGATTCCTAATGTCGGTGAAAGCTTGCAATTACCAGAAATGCCTGGATGCTGAAGGCGTAGACTCGTACTCTAGGATATACTTGAGCTGTCTTTCGCTTTTATTTGTCTTCCTTTTAAGGATACTTGAGCTGTCTTTCGTTTTCATTTGTCTTCCTTTTAAGGATACTTGAGCCGTTTAATAATGATGTAAAGCCATAGAAAAAAAAAACGTCATACTTGGAACAAATAGAAATGCGAAAAAAGAGCTTGAAGGACTAGGCTTGATATAGGAAAATGACAGCTGGATCGAAAGCATTTGTACCATGAGCCTTGTGATAATTAAAACTTTCATGGTCACATCACATCAGGCAAGCTTGTTACCGCCAAAATCTATCTTCTCAGAAACCGGAAGATGCATCTTTCGGCTTGCTTTTATTACTAACGTTCATCTCGTATTATGGTCCTTGCGGAATCTGTCAGAAGTTAATATTAAATCAATTGAATTCTAGTTCTAAAAAAAATCAATTGAAGACTTGCCACAGTCCGAGGCTACCTGGATGGTATCCACGCTGTCACAAAATTTTTTGGCAAAATGTGGCATGCCACATGATCTATGACTGTTTTTTTTTAATGACAATATGAGCATCAGAACTAACCACTTCTGACAAGTAAAAAAAAAACAAGCTCCGATGATGAAAAAAAAATGCTACAACTTTTCGTCCATTTGGAGATAGTATACGGTCGGAAGTTAGCAACGACCCTCTTCATGGTAAAAATACGGGATTAACGTGCTTAAAAATAGGTTGTTTTACATTGAAAGACCTTATAAAGAGGAGATAAAGCGGGATGAAGCTAGTAGTTCAAGATCTTAAAGTACTAGTCCTCTCGGTGTGATGCATATTAGCATCTAAATCTAGTGCTAAAGTGCTCAGTGGATATATGTGTTGCCAACCAGGGTTGTTCGTTTTTGTGATTCAAAGTTTGCCCTGGAATTTGGCCTAACCGAGCAATTCGGTGGTAAGCTGATTGTCCGGGAGAAGCTGCCTGGTCAGTGATCATCACTAAGTGCGGCGTAAAAACTTACATGAGTCGGCCGTTCCGTTGTCAAGCAGATTGTCCGGTCAAGTGAAGATCGACAAGGACTAGATAATCTGATGACGATCAGGCAATCAAATGAACACTTAAGCCGCACACAATGTCTAAGTGAAGTTTATATGGAGCAGACAGTCCTATGAAGATCCGACCGTCCACTTCATATAATCATCGCACTTGGCTTGAATGCGAACGTTGCATTGACTGGACTGTATGAGGTTGTGCAGACAATCCGATCAACTAGCGATCGCGTTGAGTCAGGGCTGTCCGGTCACGAACCGAATTGTCCGATCAACACTTTGTCCGGACGATTGACTGTTGCTCGGATTGTCTGGAGCCATCAACGGACAATTGCAATCGGACAATCTAATGCCAATCGGATTGTCCCTACGGCTATAATGTCAGTTACTGTTGTAAAAGAACGGACTGTTCGCAAATGTGAGTGGAATATCCGGTTAAGAGGTTTCACAGGTAACAAACAGTTAGTTGCTTTGATTTGGGCTATAAATAGCCAGTGCCTTCGTTCACATTCCTGTCTTTTGGAACCCTATACAACCTGAGTATACTTAGTGGAGTGTCCTCCAAGAGCTTTTCAATGTGATAGGATTAGCACTAGAGTGCGTCTTAGAGCTAGTTCTTGATCTAGTGTACATCCACCAAAGGGAATTTGTGCTTTGAACTTCAAGTGAAGACTACGTCTTATCACTCTTGGTATCTTATCGTGTCTAGCCAGTGTTGAAGACAAATCTGATGATATCTCAAGAAGTTTGTAGGAAAGCCGATGAGATTATGAAAGTTTTGGGGTTTACCTTCAGAAGCAGAGAAAAACTATCAAGAATAGAACGCCCATGAACTTCGTGATCATGGGAAGAGCTATACTATGAGTGTTCCAATAAAGATTAGTAGAGATTGATAAAAGAATTCTCACCTATCTCTACTTATTTTCATGTATTTCATTCCTAGCTTGAACTAGAATTGTGTAGGATTGGTTATAGGTTATAAATCTTGGTACACACTTTGAAACCTAGACAGTTATGCTAAGTTTTCTTTCAAGTTGTTGATTTTGGCCTAATTGTTATAAAAGTCCTATTCACCTATGGCTGTCAATGAGCCGAGCTCATGCGAGCCTACCTGTCTAGGCTCAAGCTCAAGCTGAGCCTAATCCACAATCCACCTTTGAACTTTCAAACAAGCTCAACTCACAAACTAGATTGATTTTGATGATATTTTTTTTCATTAATAGTATTAAAGAAAAAGATTATGAGAGCTTAATATTAATATATCATACCAACCTATAGTAATTTTTCATATGAATGTATAAATACAGTTAGGGTTGTGAGAAGCTCAAGCTCGGTTTGACAAAGTCATAAGCTTAGGTTTGAGCTTGGGCTTGGCTAGTTAAGAGCTCTAACCAAGCTCGAATTGAGTCTAAGGCGAGCTGAACTTGAGCAGCTGAGCCTTGAGCTTTTTTGACATCCCTATATTCATCCCCCGTTCCTACCACCCACCCCACTTCTAGGATATCTTTGACCTACACCACACATTGTGTAGTGGCCACACTTTTAGTAGATTGTAACAAGAAAATGATGTATAAATAGGTGCTAATAGGATGGGTAAAAATAGATCTAATGGATTGGATTGTTCATTAGATGTGATTTGGTTGGGTGAGAACAGGTTCTAATAGCTATTGGATTAGATCGGGGTATTGAAAAAGCGGGTTGGGTGGGGGGTTGAGAATTGTCAGATTGAGATGGGTTAAATCTATGGTTTGAAGTTAGGGTTCAATCCATGAACTGTGCCAATTCCTCTTTCCCCAATCCCTCAGCAGTGAATCATAAAGGCATGGCTCGGCCACAATAGCCCGTGGCAGATCGTATTCTTCGTGGAGGTCGACGGTTTGGTGTCCATGTTGTCTTTAAGCGTTCTACTTTGCCACTCATCCCTTAATACCCAACCAATATGATACCAAAAAGTAGTTAATTTGATGGATTAATTGGCTCCAAAGGAAGCTGTGGCTAGGGAAGTGCGGCAAGCAGGGTCTATTTGGTTTGTAGCCAAACTTAATCAAGCCAAAATTTTGACAATGCCAAGAAGTTAGTCATATGTTTGGTTTGTAGCCAAAATTTAGCATGCCAAATTATTCAGCTTAGTTAAATGCCAAATGCAACTTTGATAGCAAAGAAAATCAATGCATGGCCAATTTTTACCAAAAATTTTGGCAATGGCCAATTCTTGCCATCCAAAAAATTGACAAGGCTAGAATGGCTATAACCAAACAAGCCCGCAATTGCTGCGGTGGTCAATCGATGAGATCAAAGACGCTGACACCGTCACGCCACAGGAAGGTGGGTCTTTGGCATCATGATCTCGCAGGAGGATAGAGCATCCTGGGCAATAAGTCATGGGCTGCAGCTGCACAGGCAATGTGATAGTTTGTTGCAGGCTTGGAAATGGGTACAAGCCGTGGACTGATAGCGAGTGCTATTGCAAAAGCTAAGTTCAATACAATAAGTAACCATAAATTTAAATTAAATATAACAATACATCAAGTTTCACTTGAAGTTTACATCACATACTTAATTACTCATACAATTTATTGTATAACAATTACAAAATAATATAAATAACCAGTGTTGGGTGCCTTTGATGTCTCAAGTAGGTCCGAAGTCCTAATAAAGGAGGATGGTTGTGTTAAGCTTAACGAGTCAACGTAAAAACTTAGCTATTCTTATGAAGATAAATCTAGAAAAATTTTGTTGGAGCATAACACTTTTAGTGACGCGCTATATCGGAACCCGGGTATCGTGTTAAATGGGCAAGGGCCGAGTCGTCACCCTCATGACGCGGTATGTCGTGATCTAGGTATGGTATCAAGTGAGTAAGGATTGGGTCGTCACATCCTTAGTGGCACACCACATCGACGCCTGGGTGTGGTAAAAAATAAGTAAGCGTTTTTACACCTAACTTGGCATGTGCGAAAGGTAAGAAAGCAAGTCGAGCTGGAATATAGGGTCCCTTACGGGTAAGATAAGAGAGTTGGTCGAGACTACGGTTAGGATACGTGAAAATATCTTATACGTTCAAGAGACTAAATAGAAGGGTCAGAAGGCGAAAAAGGTGAACGTTACCGACTTCATGCTCTAGTACATAGGGACAACTTCAAACAGAAATGAAGTAGAAATTCTGATTAATAAGATCCTCAAGGATGGTGTGGTAGAGATGAGAAGGCAAGGGGATAAAATTATCTTAGTTAAACTTATCATTAGTGATATAGTCTTAAACGTAATTAGTATATATGTTCCTCAAGTAGGCCAGGATGAGAGTGCTAAAAGATATTCCTGGTAAAACTTAGATAACTTGGTTAGAGCTATACCTAGTAGTAAGAAGTTTTTTATAAGAGGATATCTTAATGGTCATATAGGTGCAACAAGTACAGCTTTCGAGACGACACATAAAGGCTTTGAGTATGATGGTAGGAATCAAGATAGAGAGGAAATTTTAGACTTTGCTGTAGTTTTTGATCTAATAATAGCCAACACTTTCTTTAGGAAGAGATAATATCATCTAGTGACTTTTATTAGCGGCTACTACTCTAGCCAGATTAATTGTGTCCTTACGAGAAGAGTGGATAAACGAGCTTATATGGATTGTAAGGTGATAACTAGAGAATGTGTGGTTTCTCAATATAAGTTTGTGGTTACCAACTTTCGCTTTTTAGTGCTTGCTCGTAGAGATAAACAAGTCAAAATTATAAAAAAAACAAGTGGTAAAGTTAGAAGGGGAGACATCAAATGTATTTAAGAAAAGAGTTATCGAAGAGGGCTCTTAGAAAAAAGAAGACAAAGCAAATAACATGTGAGAGAAGATTGCTTCAGAGGTGTTTAGAGTGACCAAAGAGAGTGGATACGAAACTAAAGACTCTTGGTGTTGGAACGATGATGTGCAAAGAGCTATTAAGAAGAAGAAAAAAATATTATAAACACTTATATTATGATAGGAATAAGGATAACAGGGAGAAGTATTAGGTGGAAAAGAAAACCACAAAATGATGTGTGAGTGTGGCAAAGAGGTGAGCTTTCGAGAATATGTACCAACGTCTGAGTACGAAAGAAGGAGAGAATGATATCTATAGAACAGCTAGAACTTATGATAGGAAGACAAGAGACTTCAACCAAATTAAGTGTATTAAGGATGTGAGAGAGCAACTCTTGGTAAAGGATAGATGGTAAGAATATTTTGATAATTTATTCAATGGTGGGAAAGAGAACACCACCGTTCAGTTGGACAACTCTTCGAATGACACTAATAGAAGCTTTGTACAGAGGATCCAAGAATTCGAGATTAGAAAAGCCTTGAAAAGGATGAAAGGGGTAAGGCGATATACCCTGATAGTATTCCATTTAAGGTGTGAAAATATCTCGGAGATATAACTATAGTATGGCTAAGTTATTCAACAATATTTTTCAATCGAACACAATGCCTGAAGAGTAGAGAAGAAGTATATTGGTACCAATCTATAAAAATAAGAGAGATATCCAAAGTTATACTAATTATCGGAGAATTAAGTTGATGAGCTACACTATGAAGCTATGTGAGAGAGTTGTCGAACACCGTTTGAGAAGAATGACATAGATCTCTATGAACCAATATAATTTCATGCCCAAAAGATCAATCATAGAAACAATTTTATTAATAAGATAAGTTATAGAGTAGTTTATATAGCAGAAGAATGACATATATATGGATTTTATTAACTTCAAAAAGTCTTATGACAAGATACCAAGAAATATTATATGGTCGGTTTTGGACAAACATAAAGTCCAACAAAATATGTTTCTCTCATCAAATATATGTACAACAATGCTATAACTAGTATTCGAATAAATAATAATAACACAAGTTACTTTCTAATTAAAATATGACTACATTAAAAATCAATCTTGAACCCTTACTTTTTTGCATTGGTAATGGATGAGGTTACAAAAAATATATAAGGGAATATCTCTTGGTGTATATTCTTTACAGATGATATAGTATTAATTGATAAAAGTTACGCAGAAGTAAATATGAAACTAAAGTTGTGACGGCAGATTCTTGAGTCCAAAGGTTTGAGTACATAGAACTAAGACTGAATACTTAATGTGATACCAAGAAATATTATATGGTCGGTTTTGGACAAACATAAAGTCTAACAAAATATGTTTCTCTTATCAAATATATGTACAATAATGCTATAACTAGTGTTCGAATAAATGATAATAACACAAGTTACTTCCTAATTAAAATATGACTATATTAAAAATCAATCTTGAACCCTTACTTTTTTGTATTGGTAATAGATGAGGTTACAAAAAATATATAAGAGAATATCTCTTGGTATATATTCTTTGCAGATGATATAGTATTAATTGATAAAAGTCACACAGAAGTAAATATGAAACTAAAGTTGTGACGGCAGATTCTTGAGTCTAAAGGTTTGAGTAAGTAGAAATAAGACTGAATACTTAATGTGTGACTTTGATACTATCATATACGAGGAGAGAGATACGAGTTTACGAGGCTAAGTAGTGCCTAAGAAGAACAATTTTCAATATCTGAGATTGATTTTATAAATGGATGTGGATATTAATATGAACGTTAGCCATAGAATTAAAGCGAACTGGGTAAAGTAATATCAAGCATCTGGTATCCTTTATGATAAGAGAGTACCGTGTAAGTTAAAAGATAAGTTTTATAAAATGACGAAAAGACATGCTATGCTATATGGAGCAGAATATTAATATAAAAAAACGTCATATTTAATAGCTAAATATTACAGAAATACGTATACTATGATAATAGAATCCGAAACGAAAATATAAATGATCATCTAGGGGTAGTATTAATTAAAAAAACTTATTAAATAGTTTGTCTATATCTTAAAATAATATAAAAAGAGATCCTTAAACACTCTAAGTAGATTGTGTTGAGTTGTTAAGTAAAAGATATAAAGAAGGCACACGATCCTCTTTATGCACGAACAACATCGTTTAAACGTAATAGCAGGCCAGCAAAGCCAATAATGCATTGCTGCTACAACAGCAGCCGCTAAGCGCAATAGCAACCGCTAAGCTTCAATTAGCTATCTCCAATCCGCTATCTTATAGCAGTAGCGGACAATAGAGGTCTGCTATCCCAGCTGATACAAACGCTATTTAGCGCAAATAGAACACTGGATCAATCGTCAGCACATGCTCCAAAAAATAAAACTAATTCATGGCGGGATGGTCAATCATTATCTGATAACAGTTTACAAGATCAATGTACATAAGAATGTGGAAACAATCAATTTACTATCTAACTCTTTTACAGTATCTCAGTGTACATAATACATGCGACTGTTCAAAAAGGAAAAGGTATTTGACATGACAAAATAATGCTTCAATCTTCTCTATTTCATTTAACTGCTCTCATGGAACCACCCCCGACCCCAACCCAATGAACCAAAAAAAAATCGTGACCATGCCAAAGCATTAAGAATGGAAAAGGTTGCAAGTCCTTCCAACAAAAAGACGGACACAGACCAGCAACTAGCAAGAGAATTAACAGATTAGGCAAAACTGTGAGTCCTCTTAGATGTAAACCCCAACGGCCAAAGGGGTAAAACCAAGATTCTTCCAACAAAAACTGATATCACACTGCTATGACAAGTTTACATGTATTTGCCTGGAACCATGCTACTTGCAGCAGGAACCATGATGGGACGAGCGGCCTGGAATGGCTGCACAAGCGGTGCAGGGCTTGGTACCACCAATGGCAGGTTCCCAGTTGCCATGACAGGTGGGGCTACATATACAGGGGCTGTGCCTGGAGATAAGAGGTTTCCAAGAAACTGTTTTGATCAGTTTGAAGAATAAATAATAAGCATTTCAATACCTCAATTTGCATTTCAATTCTAGTCTATCCTAATTTAGTAATTAGTACTAAAAGTCTTTGATGTTGATGTTTTTGATTTCAATACCTTCCATTAGAATAAAGGAAGCAGTCAACCATGAGTACAATTTGTTACCTTGGAACTTCTGGAGGCTAGCTTGATGTGAGTTCAATGGTGCAGGAAGAGACCATCCTTGAGAAATAACAGGTGCTCCATGCATTACATCCTTCAGCAGAAACCAAAGAGTAGATCAGCTAAAAGCAGTAAGAGCAACTTGTATTTACAGTAAATAGAACTAGGATGAGTTTTTTAGAGTGTGAATAAGGTCAACTTAATAATCATCACTGTTAGAATTGGGATCGATGCTACAGATAGATGAGTATATTGATACGAACGTTAACTATATAATTAAAGCAGGCTATTTAAAATGGTGCCAAACATCTAGCACCCTCTGTAATAATAGAGTTTCATAGAAACTAAAAGACAAGTTTTATAAAAGAGCAATTAAACCCGCTATGCTATATAAAGCAGCCTATAAAAAAATGTTATATTCAACAGCTGAGTATTGTAGAAATACAAGAATGGATCGAGTCTGAAACGAGAATATACGTGATCGACTAGGAGTAGCATCAATTAAAAAAAAGTTTATTCAATATCGATTAAGCTGGTTTAACCACGTTCAAAATAGACTCACAGAGACGTCAGTATATTATAAAATCATATGTTAAAGATAATAATATAAAGAGAGATATAAAAAGAACAAAATTAATATAAAGAGAGACAATAAGAAGCAACTTAAAAAAGTAAAATATAACTAAATATTTATACTTAAATAAAAATGTTTGAAAACAACTATTGACATGCTTAAACCGTGATTTGAAAGCTATTATTAAATTTCAACACTAACCTACCCTAAGTTGTTTAAGATTAAAATACATGTTAAGTATATATGTGTGGGCAGTAGTGTCTTTTCCCATTCGTTGTATACAATATAGTGCCCATTGGGCCAACTTCAATGATAACAGTAAAATCCTCAAATTACTCTCTTCTTCTATACAATTACAGCTAACAGGAGAGCTTCATCTGCCTAAATGACTCTACGCAATGTCAAGGTTGCCAACAAAGATGCATGCCACAACATGAAGCTTTACATTATCTGATGTATGAGAAGAATCTTCAGCCATGTAAGGTCAAATGTATCTGAGTATAGTTTTTATTTCTGAAAACAGACTAATATCCAAAGTTCAATTTGGATCATTGTGTCTCAGTTGCACTTTCTACTGATTAAACGATACAAAAGACAACCATGATATCTCCAATGAATCAGCACTATTTAATCAGTTAAAGAATTACTCCGTACATGTAAAACAACACAATTGTACTTGCATTATTAATTCATCATCTTACTCTCAAAGAGTTCCACCTGAGCTATCAATAGAAATAACACTATTGCATTACTCACCTGAGAAAATGGGCGTACATAAACAACATGATTAAATTTCCCACCAGTAACCTATCATGTCATGACATAAAAATAAATTAGATCAGTAGAGGAACAAATGAATTACTAGTAGAAATGGGTACAAATGAACAGGAATTTGAAATTAATATCAGTAGATTTTTTTTATATACCACTGTTAGGACTTACAGGCTGAGGACTAGGGCTAATGTAAGTGGGTCCCACTTGCATGGGATGATAAGGTGTGCCAATTCTAGCAGGATCTAGCCTGGTCACATTATGCCCCGTGGTCTGTCATGCAAAAAAAAAGGACCATGTATCAGGATTCAGAAGGCAGAATCATATCTGGAGTTATGCATCAAGGAAGATCAAAGTGAAGTAGAACCTGAAAATACTTTGCATAGAATATAACAGAACAATAAACAATAGCTATTAGTTCAGTAGTTGATGTCAAGATAAATGGAAAATTACACCAGAGGAGTAAAGATAGGAGTTAAAATATGCAAAGATAGTAATAGTGGTCACATAGAGCAAATAAATAGCTTGCAGGCATGTCAGTGCTGAATAGGAGTTGGCACCATATTGTAATATTTTCCATATTATCACTTCATGAGAATATGACAGCAATCTGGAGAAAGTGATGAACTATTGAAGCAATGATATTATAAAAGAACAATTAATCAAAGAACTTACTGACTGAATATATTGAGGTGAAATAGCGTAGTTTGCAGCAGCCAGGTTATTATAATGAACAACCTTGCTGGGCAGAGATGAACTGCCTGGCACTGAATTAGTTTCGAAGACAGGTAAAACAGTTGGAACTCCAGCTACAGAGTTTGAGATGTAGATTGGGTTAACCAAGGGTGCAGCTGCAAGTACTGGTCTGGAACTTGCCAAAGAAGGAGAGAAGACCCTAGCACAAGGGTTGAGTTTGGATTCCTGCAATAGTAATGAATGAACTGATGACAATGATGACAGGAAGGTTACAAGGGTAACATCTAGGACAGCAGTAAACATAAAAACGGAATTGGCATGGTTTAATTCCCTTAGGAGGCATAGAAATCCTTGACATACAGGAAGGAAAGAGAACTATGCTTGATAATACAAAATAAGAATGCCTTAGTACATCAGCTAAAGGTAATTCTGGTCCCTTGGCTGACTAAACCTAATTTTATGAGTGGCTATTAAACTATTTCCCTTACACATTCATTATTATTTCCCTTATGTGTTTGTATTCTGCGCATGCAATAATATTCTTTTTTAGCATGAATATTACTCTATTGATACTAAGAAAATAACACACTTACAACATTAATCACATAACTGGCAAGCCTGTACAGATAACACTATGTACGTGGGTGAAATAACAGATAATACTTTCCAAATAATACCGGATTCCTTAAAAGGTAAAAAATATTAGTAAAACATTTTTCTAGATCGGCAAGCACTATGTAAAAGGAAATATTTCTAATTCTCTAGGCACACATCACTATTCTTACATATCGAGGCTCCGAGAGCTCACCTTAGCAATGGTTTTGCACGGCATGGCAGTTTTAGCAGCTGTGGCTGGAGGAAAGATTTTCACATCTGAAGCCATTGTGGGTGTAGTCAAAACTGCACTCGTGGCATTTCCATCTTTTGATCCAACAATAGCAGAACTCCCTATCTCATTACAAGAGAGGAGTGGCCCTACATATCCAGTTGGGGAGACAACTTGTAGCATTACAGTTGGACGTGTTTATACAAGGAAGAAAAGTGGCAAAAGAACTGTCTAAGTAAAAGGGTAAAGAGGTTAGATATAATACCTGGAGTACTTTTCCCAATGGAAATATCACTCTCCTGACCTGGCGTGCAGCACTTCTTAACCTCTCTGTTACAGAAATAGCATGTATTAACCTCAAGAGTGAATAGGCATTGAAAAAAATACACAGTATATAACTAGGCAGAATAGATTGCTTGAAATATACATTATTAATCAGCATCATTCAAGAAACAATTGAAATAATTTTATCCTATTATTGGTGAATCAAGAATATACTTTAGTGGAGACACATTCACATGTGAAGTTTGAGGCTTCACAGATGCACTGGCTGCAACCATTTCACAAACAGTAGTTCGGCGCACATCTTTTGTAAGGAGTGAAAAATCCTGAAAAGTAGAAGCGTACATGATAAGGCAAATTTGTTAGCATGCTTGTTAGCATGCTTAAGCACTTCAAACCTACCTTTGCAATGACTTGAACGAGGTCCTCTGGGAGAACAACAAGAGTAGCTACAAAAGCTCCCAGCGGAACATTGGCATAATCCTTCCCGTTAGCAATCTTTCGTGCTTTCTTTAGCACAACACCTGTTCAACATAAATCCATCAGTGCTATGTTTTCTCCGCACAAAAAAAGAAAACTAAATTTATTGTTGAAACCAGAAAGAACAAACATTATACAAGACTCCAAATTGTATATAGAATTATTAACTCTTGGAAAAATATTAATGTACTACACATGATCTGCCAAGAAGAAAATGTATTTGTAGGATATTACAACAAATCCAAAAGGGGTATGAATTAAACCCAAAAAATGTGATTGCTGCCAGAATGCCAAAAATGAATCATAAATTTCTTCACGGCAAACTGGCATCTCAATTCAAAGAAGAAAAACAATATTTATTTGCAATCAACCAGGCAGTTAGTTTATGGCATAACCATGACATCCGATTACATTATAGAAACCAGGATCATTGCCTATGATCCTGGAACCCAGTAAGAGATCCTCTCTAGACCACAAACCCAGCAACGATTTACGTGACTCTCATCCAAATCCTCACTGCAATCACGACTATCAAAGACCAAACAGCCAAGATCTTAACCTCCAACACAAAAATACATCTACAGCTGCGCCGCAAATGGGTAAACTCATCCGGCGATCTCTAACTAGCAACCCCGAAATCTATCCCACTATCCAAAAGCAAATAACGCGAGCATCCGGCGTCCACCGCCATCCAACCAACAAGTAGATCACGAACCAGTTAACTTCGAAAGGAAAAAAAAAACGGGGCACCAACCCGAGTAAAAATCCTCGCGTCACCCAATACGCGCACACAGCTGGATCATGCTCACAATCACATCCCCGTGATCTCCTAACCCTAAGCACCATAGAACAACGGGCACGACGGACGTTGACGGGAGGAGGAGAGAGAGGGAGGAGCACCCACCGTATCCGCCATCGACGGAGGCGGTGTGGAGGACGCCCGCGTAGGCGGATCCGTCGCGGACCTGCACCTCCACGGGGAGGCCGACCATGCACACCGTCGCGAGCAGCAGCGCCTCGGGGAGGGACGGCGACGGCGCCGGCGGCTGCTTCGTCCCCTTGGGGCGGGCCATGGGAGGAGGGAGGGATGGTGGGACGCGACGAGACGAGACGAGCCGAAAGCGGAAGGGGAAAAGGCCACCGATGCGGCCGTGCAAACGGGGAAGGTTAAGTTCGGAGCTCTCGATTTCAGGGGCGCGGTTTGATCCTGCGCTAATCTTAAAGCACAATGGCTACGCGGCGATAGCCACGTTATAAGCTAACAATACAACTTGATTTACGGGTGCTTTTACGCTGTCAGTGTCAGAATATTTTGATTTATGGGTGCTTTTACGTTGTCAGTGCCAATTTACCATGGCATTTAACAGATCTTTCATAAAGTTTTTCTAGTTCCTTCTTTCGTATCCTAAAATATATATATAAAGAAAGTATTAGTTAAGAAGAGAAAGTAAGTAAAAATAGTTAAGAGAAGGTTATAATTGGTTAAAAAAGAAAATAGATAGATAAATTAAATAAAAAATAATTATGATTAGTTAAGATAGAATAGATGTAGAAATAAAAATAACTTTATTTTGAATAACTCGTAAACAACCTTGTAAAAAACGAATATCATTTCGTTTTTCATAGCACACGATCAGATAGATACCTTCGTGTAGATTTAAGACGGCCGGTATTGTATGGCGATATGCATCCTTCACGATTAAAATAACACGTAGAGAAAGTTTAACAGCCATGTTTACGGTGAAAACAACACGAACAAAGATTTTTAACCGGGGTAAATGTGCTAATCAAAGTACTCCGTATCAAACTAAGTGTCGAATCAAAAGTTGGCGATATTCCACTGTGCACAGCACATACACTGAGGCCCTGACGCAAATGTCTGCCCACGTGGGCAATCAGGCTACCAGAAAACTCCCTTGTCCTTCATGAAAAAGGAGAATCCGACACACACAAAAACCAACGGGAAACAAACGGCACATAGCAATAATAATGATCGATGATGACGGTGAGATGCAAACAAAGGATGTTTTCAAAATACATGACTCAATATAGGAACCACAATATGGCATTCGGTGTTCATAATCATAATACAGTGCATACATTAAACCACAATCGAAATCTGGAGTCTTCAGAAACCGTCTTTCTATTGAGAATAGCAAAAGCATAGCTAAAGCTGTAACTTGAAATAGGTTCTGGTGTGCCTCATAGCACAAAGACGCGGTCGATCAAACAGGGCTCACTGGAAGAAAGAAAAGGTAATACAGGTTTAAATTAATCGCTAGAGTTTACAGCTATGCAAACTCAGATTGACATGACAGAAATCATGACAACTTTCAAGGAGGTATAACATTTGTAAAATGAGAGTAAAACAAATTCCACTGTTAGATCACATTGGAAACAAGTAAGGGGGAGTCTCACCTGCTGCGGCGGCGGCTGCTGTGCTACTTGTTGCTGTTGGTAATTGGGATAACCAGCATAGGCTCCATAACCATACATGTTAGGATCCTGAGGTTGCGCATACCCACCATAAGCCTCATAACCTTGTCCATAGCCACCATAGTAACCACCAGCACCAGCACCCCACTGATTTGAGTCATGCTGGGGCTGAAGTAATTCAAAAACCACAATGTTATCAACTTTAGCTCCATTATACAGCTTAATAGATAAGAAATTTAGTATATTGCATATGATCTGGACCTGTTTGTTTGAAAGGCTTCGACCCCACGAAAGTCTAACATTCTGCCCACCAATCAAGGTCCCTTGCAGCACTGCCAGTGCTTGTTCAGCAGAAGGCCTAAATATGCAGTGACAAGAGTAATTTACAAGGAAGCACCTCGTCAAAAAAAATTACAAGGCAGTAAGACATCTGTTGAAACAGAACAAGCAAACAAAGAGTCTACCTGTTAACATATTGAACAAAGCCACATCTTTTCCCAACAGGAATCTTAACATGGACCACTTCTCCATAAGGAGCAAAAACTTGTTTCAAGACATCTTCAGTGACGTTGGGGTCAAGGCCACCAACGAATATCTGAGCTCAACAACAAACATAAGTCACAAAATGAACTGAAAAGGAATTATTGCTGCACAGAAAAATAGAACTAAGAACGCACGGTGGTATTGTTGGGATCATTCTCAGACTGAGCTCCTTGAGCATTTGGTACTGTAAATGAAAGCAAAAAAGTGAAGAAAATACATTGTAAGATTTGTCAAATACTGGTAAACATGAATGCTTATCATGCAAATCTCTTGTTCACTGAGGTTCTTATAGTAAATAGATTATTATATTAGGCAGTGATATTCATATAGATCCAGCCATGTCAAGTCATATGAATTAAGCAGAAGACTAAGCAACACTAAAGACAATTTAGAATAGAGTAACTAAAACAGCTCAGCAACCAGGAACCAATCAAAACTGTGCTAAGTTTGATAAGATTATGCAGGCGAAACCACCAAGCATTAGTCAAGTACACATGTAAACAAAATTTCACTTAACAGACTTATAATGGAGTTAAGTGGCCAAAAATGCTAATATGACTAGCAAATCAAGGCAAAGGGCCAGCAGAAAACTGTTTTTTAGTATACATAGAACCTTGAACAAGCTGAATTCACAACAGAATACAGAATGAAACAAGCTGTTAAATACAGCCACAACAATCAATTCTATGTCGAGTTAGGGGCAGATAAAATGAGAGACACATTGCAAGCCTATCATAATGTAAGATGAGAAAAGAAGTAGAATGTTCCCCCCAAATGTTTGAAAGAACAAACAAATAGAGTGTTGTCAGTAGAAGCGTAAAATATCACAGAACGAAAACTAAAAGGCATAAAAAAGACAACAATTTATTCCCAGAAGGTATTAACATTTTGTCATACAAAAATCTCTTTTCCAAAAAAAGGGAAATAGAAAATGTTAAAAATGTCAAGCCTTGATACATGAAGCAGGGATATGACCCCTCAATGGTCAAGCCTAGCAAATAAAAGCAAGCTCAAGCCAACATGCTAATTTAACTATGTGCATTCACATCAAGCATGAGTCATAAAACTTTTTAAACAAAGAAAATGTATAGTAGACACATACGTGCACAAATGAAATAGAATCTGAAATAGCAAGAAGAATAAATGACTGAAGTACTCGGAGGGCAGAAATCGAAAGAAAAAGACTTCAAATTTAGAACATAAATGTTTTACACTGACCTAAATGAGGCCATGCATTACACAAGAAATGCATCACAGCTCAAATCAGTTCCAAGGCTCCAACACGGAGAGAGCCTGTTGACCTCCTGCTTCCAGATAACATGAATTTCATGAGTCTACTATTTTTTTAGTTCTAGTGCATGAAACGATCCAAATTCACAGGGAATGTTGTACTAAGGAATAATGACTTCTTGCAGAAACAAAGGGTCACACCAAGCTTCGGTTTATTCCATAAAAGTAAGTAAAACCGGAAAAGATAAAAACGGAACATCAAAAGGACAGGTATCATCAAGCAGAGAGCCAGTCATAGATAGATAGATAGATAGCACATTAATAGCTAATAAGTAAAATCTATCAATGGGAAATATGGTCAACAGCATTTACCTCTCTCCTGAACCCCTGCTGTTTTCTTATTTGCTGCTGGACCAATACGCATCGGTCTGGAAGAACAAAGCATTCCGTTCATTTCAGTCATTGCACGAGCTTGCTCTGTAGGATCACCAAATTTCACAAATCCATAACCCTTTGAACGCATTGTCATTTTGTCAGTTACAACTTTTGCACCCTTAACCGAAGGGTAATGGACCCTGAATGTTTCTTGTAGTAGGTAGTCTGTAACATCTGCAGCCAGATCCCCAACAAAAATGGTGTAGTCAGGGGTATCATCACGCTTCTCGCCAGCACTAGCCCAATTCAACCGGAAGACCATTTCAACATTCGGCATCATCTGTCCATTATAAGTCTGAAGAATTTGATCAGCAGCTGCACGGCTTGTAAACTCAACAAAGCCATAACCCTGAAGTTGTCCACTTTGTTTGTCCCGGATAAGCTTCACAGATTGAACCTGCAAATTAATGTAAAACGTTAGATATTGTAGGTAAACCATGAATGCACAGACACAAGTTGGGTATAGTAGATGTTGCCTTTCATCCATTATCATCTGAGCAATGACATTATGTATATTGAGACCAAAACTGAATCGCATAATTCGCATTTAGCAGGTACGCAAATGTAATATAGTCTGCAAACTTAGCATCCATGTGGAATGTACGTAAAAAAATCAAACAAAACCTTCCGTAATCCATTCACTAAAGAAAGTAGAAAATCAAACAAAACCTTCCGTAATCCATTAACTAAAGAAAGTTGCATGTTCATATTCCACGGGGCATAGCTGTAATTAGACCATCAAAAAATCTCAATAAACCAAAAAATACATTCAACAAACACTGACAAATCAGCCAAAGCTTGAAAAGCCTAGAGCTTTTTAGCAGTTCTAATGTCACAACATACCGCATCAGGACTAAATTAGTCACAATACACCACAGTACAACTCCATCAGCAACAAGCCACATAAACAAAAATCACGGGCAACCAAATCACACAACAGATCGGGACCCATACCTCCCCGGTGGCCGCGAAGCAGTTGTAGATGTAGCTCTCGTCCATCCAGGGCTGCAGGTCGCCGATCCAGAGCGTCTTCCCCTCGTCCGCGGCAGCGGGGGCGGACATCGCCTGCGGCGGAGGCACGGCGTAGTACGGCTGAGGCGGCGGCACCTGCCCGTAGTGCGCCTGCGGCGGGGGCTGTCCCCACATCGCCGGCGGCTGCTGGGGCGGCGGCGCGCCGTACTGGTGCGGCATCGGCGGCGGGATCGCGCCCCACTGCGGCGCCCCCATGCCGGGCTGCTGCGGCGGCGGCGGCGGCCCCATGCCGGGCTGCGGCTGCGACGGCGGCGGCTGCTGCATCATGGCGACGAGATGCCCTAGCCCGCACGAACGGGAGAAAGACTGCGAGAGGGGAGGAGACGGGGTGATCCAGGGTTCAGATGTGCCCGAGGCCGAGAGAGACCACTCCCGTGGGCCGTGGGGAGAGCCCGTGCTTTGCTCACCGCCCAAAAATCCCCCTCTTTTTCAGCTTGGGAAAATTGCTCCTTTCCCTGGTTTTCTCTTTTTTTTCTCATAAGTTTGGGGTAATTGTAAGTTTACCACGTATTTTCTTCGTCTTTAAATATAAATATTTTTATGATTCAAATATGTCTAGATGAAAATAAAAATGTTGAGTATTTGTTCCTGAGGTATCCCTTTGCGATAGTATTCTAGACCGCCGGAGTCCATCCGAACATTAGCTCCATCAAAAGACATTGGCTGACGGCAGTCTCCACCCATTATACCACCTTTGCCTATGGCGTATTTTGGAACCTTAGGCACGATGTGGTCATTAGGAAACTTCAACCCTCGATCCAACGAATCCTCTGGCAATGCGTCGAATATGCCACGCTGTGGGCTGAAAGAATGAATACACAAGAACAATGTGTAGTCTCGTGCTGGAAAGCACGTTTTTCTTCCTTACTAGCAACTATGTAATTTGTAGCATTCATGTGCCCCTCTTTCTTACTGTGCAATGAAAATATTCAGGTGGGGAACCGTCCCGCGGTGACCTTTTAACAAGATTTTGTACGCGGTGTAATTGTTTATACGACATTGACTCCAACACGCGGGTTTAGAAATGAAATATCTAAGCAATTTTTAAAATATAAAAGATTAACCAATAGGTGACTGAAAAGGAACATTTCTCTCTAATCTTAATATTTACTAGATAATTAAAAATGCTTAAATGTAAGAACAGACCGAGCAGTTGAATGGTACTCAATATATTTACCATTTTTCTCACCTCATATTTTTCATTTCTGTTCTCCTCTTTTTAGATTATGTTACCATGACCATGACCGCTCCACAATTCGGACACCTTGTCCAAAACCTCCTTGATCGACGAAGCGCAGCTCGCCATGAGATCCTCGAAGCCGTTCGACGCCAAGACGGGACCCAGCGTGCTCGGAGAGGCTATGAACGCAACGCAAGCGTCTCTAAGCTGAGAGCAATGGTGCCGCTCCGCCAGGTCGAGGATGTCGGCGACGTTGTCCACGTCGATGCTCTCGTGCAGCTTCTCCTCGCACATCAGCCTGAGCCTCTCCAGCCCGTACATGTCCGCCGCGCCGAGCAGGTGCCCCGTCGCCGCGACCCCGCACCATCCTTCGACCTCGGCGCCGACGATCGCCCAGGTGTCCATGCAGATGAAGCGGAGGAGCGCCTCGAAGAAGGCGGCTCTACGCCGTTGATCTCGATGCACGGGGTAGTGTTCTCCATCATCGGTCCCAGGAGCTCCGCGTCGAACACCGGCGACCGCGCGGCGAGAACGCACCGGTGCCCGCGGAACGCCCTGCCGCCCACTCCGAACGCCACGTCCGACCCCATCCCGTCGCGCAACATCCGCGCCAGGTGCTCGTGCAGGCTCGACGGCGGCACCGTGACGCGGGGGCCCTTCTTCTTGGCCGGCGACCCCACGCCGACGTTCTCCACGCGCGGGCCGGTGACTACGGTGGCCACGCACCGTATGGTCAGGGTGTCGCTGTCGAGGCACGACGACGACTGCAGCTTGGATTTCTCGACGAACTTGAGGAGGTCGGCTCGGTGGCTCGACGGCGTGAAGTAGTGCGACCTCAACGCGACGGCGGCGAGCGGCGACACCCTGCCGTTCCTGTCCAGTAAGCTCAGGCTGTACTTGGCTCTCACGCGCCTCTCCTTGACGCAGTAGAAGAGATAGACCGACGCGTAGCCGGCACAGTCCTCGTCGTGCCCGTCGGGATAGAACGCGACCTTCCGGTCATAGCCGCCGACGCTGAAGACGCCGGAGCAGACGAACTTTCCGACGCCAAAGCCGTCGAGCAACGAGTAGCCGACCACCTCGAAGTCTTGCGTCCCGGTGATGCCTTCCCACACGTTCCGTGAGGACGACTTGGATGGGCAACGGGTAGCCGATGAAGTCGGCATGTCTGCCATTGCAAGAGTTGACAAAGAAGATGCAATGGTGTTAATTTGTTTGTCAAATCTAATCCAGCAACAGAGACACTTCTTCTTCTTCTTCTTCTTTTTGGCTGAAACGAGGGCGTGTTCAAATCAAATTGATTCAATTCAGAACAAAGGGAGTTTGAAATACTGCACACCAGATGACGCAGCCGCCGAAGGGAGAGCCTCGTCGATTGGCTGCAAGATGTTCACCCCGCGTTTGCCGTTTAATCTCTCCCGACTAGTTGATCCTAGAAGAGAAAAATTATGGTAATCGATTAGACGTGGAGGACTACTCTGTCTCAACTCTCAAACCGCAACACGGAAGTCAGAAAGTCCTGCTCATGGACGAGACGATGCGTGTGACAGGGTGACAATCTGAGTTTAATCCAACTGATTATGGCACCATTGGTTTGTACGACGGCGACGAGCACCTCCGGCGAGGCCATGAACCCAACGCAGGCTGCCCGGAGACACGAGCAATGGTGGTGCTGCTCGCCAGCGCTATGGTGGTCGCCGCTGTGTCCACGTCGATGCCTTCGTACAGGTACAGCCTCCCCTCACACGTGGGTTCAGCCTGCTCAGTACAAACAGAGGCAGTCTGAAAGTTCAGATAAAATTTGGGGTGAGGTTCAGGTTGCATTATTATCTGAACAGCATGCCATGCTATTCATTTCCATGAGCTGGGAACACCAGTGATTGATCATTAACAAGGATTGCATCATCAAGAAAAGGGGGGAAATAGAAAAGCTGTCGCTCACTAGTAAGATAACATTCAGTAGTAGTACGTACTCTTGTTCGTAAGAAAAAAGAATGAACGTTTACTAGCAGTACTAGTAGTATTACTCCAACTAAACCTGACTGCTCAATTACCACGTTTCTGAAATTTTTTTTTACAATTTACTCCTTTTCTTTTTGAAAAACATATCTCTCCCGTTTCAATACCGAAATGACAGAAGTCGTTTGACAAATTACTCCTAAGCCTGACTGCTCAATTACCACGTTTCTGGAAAAAAAAACTGACAGATATTTGTTCAGTTTTCAGGGCTGAGGCATGGGTTAGACTAAGGAGTGTGGGATATTCAGAGTTCAGCTGTTCATTTATATCACCAAGACACCATTTTTGTTATTTGAACAAATCACCAAGACAGTAATGATTAGTCGGTATATATTTTCACTCAAAAAACTAGTCATTATATATTCAGGAAAGCATGCCCAATATTTCGAAAAGATGAAAAGGAAAGAATATCCAAAACTTACACCATGGTGCTAACGAGTCATCCATATAAATAAGACTTTTACTGCTCATACATGAATACATTAAGCACTGGAACGATCACACAACTTGAAAAGATCAAAGCCACATAGAGAGATGTAGATAACTGAGCATGACTTTCAGAACTATGATGCACTACTACAAAAGCTATAGCTTAATCAACTTCTCAGCAAGACTTGTCGATCCAAATATGTGAAACCTTGCTCAAAATCTCCTTCATGATCAATGGGCAGCTTTCTACGAGATGCTTAAATTCATTGCTTTCTATGACTGGCCCAAGCATGTTTGGAGATGCCACAAACCCTATGCAAGCCTGTCGCAGCTGCAAGCAATGATGTTGTTCTGCTAAAACAAGGGTGGTTGCCACTGTTTCTACATCAATGGTTTCACTGAGCCGCCTCTCACAGATCAGCCTCAGCCTGTCTACTCCGTACCGATCCGCAGCAACTAGCAAGTGCTGCATTGCTGCAGTTTTGCCATCTTTGCAGCTATCTAGCAGCTTATCTGTGTAAATGAAGTGAAGAAGAGCCTCAAAAACCTCAGGCTCCATGTCGTCAATCTTGATACATTGTGTGCCATTTTCCTTCATCTGACCGAAAAGCTCTGCCTTGAACACCGGTGACCGGAAAGCAAGAACACATCTGTGAGCACGGAACAATTGGCCACCCACGGTGAATGTCACATCTGATCCTTCACCATCGTTGAGCATGTTCTCAAAATCGATGTGCAGGTTGGGCGGTGGAACAGCAACAGAATTCACCTCAACATCCTTGGTGTGGGATTCCTTGACGACGGTCAGCAAGCACCTGATAGTCAAGCAGTCATTGTGTAGGAACGGCGAGCTTTGCAGCTTCGATTTCTCGGCGAATTTGATGAATCCCCAATTGTCACTGGCCGGAGAGAAGGTGTGCTTCATGTAGGAATTGGTTACCTGCGATAATTTGCCGTCTTTACCGAGCAGATTCAGGGTGAACCGGGCCCTGACCTCCTTCTCGCGGCCGCAGTAATAGAGGAAAGCTGACGCGTTGCCGAGGCAGGTGGCGGTGGAGCCGTCCGGGTAGAACCTGACGGCCCAGTCAACGCCGCCGACGGTGAAGGTGGAGGAGCTGACGTACCTGCCGATGCCCATCCCCTCGATCAGCGAGAATCCGGTAACCTTGAAATCGTGGACCGCGGTGACGGACTCCGTGAAGCTCACCGACGACGTCTTGGGCAGGCGGCAGCCGCTCACCGGGGGGAAAGTCGGGTCGCGGCGATCAGCCATGGCGAGGTAGAGGGAAGGCGTGATCAGTTGGGTGGTGCTATGTGGCCCGATATCCATGACCTCATGGCACTCCAAGGCCCCAGGAATCTATCCGGACGGGCTCCGCTCGACGGCGGAACCGCAGGATGGCCGCTCGACGCGGCGGCGGCGGATCAGCGAAGCCGGCCGGAATCGGGGGAGATCATCTAGATTCGGGGAGGATCAGAGGGGAGCACGGCTCTGGTAGGGAAGGTATCACCTGAATTCCCCTAGCGAATGGCGGAGGCGGACGCCGACGAGGCTCCCTATGACGGCCGCCGGGGTTGGAAGCGGCGCACGAAACGGAAGACTGAAACGAAACCCTCCCTGAGTTGCTCTCTCCTCGACTCGATTCGATTGACCCAACTGACCTGTACTCCACAGTACGCACGACCGAAACCCCCGCCACGTGGCCTGTGATCCTCGGGTGCGCACGGACGAAGCACCTTCCACGTGGTGCCACGTGGCATGTGATCCTCGGGTGCGCACGGACGAAACACCTGCCACGTAGTGGTTCATGCGTCTGACTAGGCGGTCCATTCGATCAGGACCTGTCCAGCCCGTATCGATCGGCAGCTACCATCAAGTGTTGCATTGCTTAATCTTGATCATCAGGTGTGTCCAGGTTATCTGGGAGAGAATCCGTGTAGATGAAGTGCAAGAACGACGAGGAGATGGAGGGCTCCATGTCTTCGATGACGATGCAGTTCGTGTGCCTCTCCTTCATGTGGGCGGCGACGAAGAGCTCCGCCCTGAACACCGGCGACCGAAAGGCGAGCATGCAGCCGTGAGCGCGGAAGAGCTGGACGCGCACGACGACGACGACGTTCGCGCCGTCGCCGTCCCTCGGCATGTTCGCCAGGAACCAGCCCATGTCCGACGGCGGTCACGTCCCCGGTGTGAGGCTCCCTGATGACGGTCAGGGAGCACCTGAACGTGATGCAGTAATCGTCTCCGCCGCCGCGGCGAAGCAGCCATTGCCGCAGCCTGGACCTCTCCACGAACCTGGGGAATCCCCAGAAGGCACCCACCGTGTCGAAGTGACGCGTCAAGCTCCATTGTACGGACGCGCCGCCGTCGCCGTTCTCCAAAAGGATCAGCGTGTACGTCGCCCTGACACCGGTTGCTCCGCCGCAGAGGCACAAGAAGACCGACACGTAGCCGGCGTTCGTCTCCTGCTTCCACCCGTCAGGGTAGACCTGGATGTTCCAGTCGTGACCGTCGACGGAGAAGGTGCCCGAGGTGACGAACTTGCCGGCGCCCACGCCCATGAGCAGCGAGTACCGTGTCACCTCGAAATTGTGCGCGGCGGAGACTCTCGCCGCCACGCACCACGGCAGTGTTTCCGGCAGCCTTAAAGATCGATCATCTGAAGGAGAAGCGATGCTGCTCGCCATGGAGAACAAGCTGTTACCCATGGCCAAAGATCAAAGGAGAATAAAGAAGCTTTATAGAAATGTATACAGTGAGATATAAGACCTGAGTATATACAAGTAGACCAGGTCTAATACTCCTGCAGTCGCAATAAAAGAGAATGGACACAGAGACTGGACTGAAAACTGGTGAACAAAGGCGTGGACAGGCCTTTCGTCATTATATCGACGAACTGGTGTGCCGATGGTTCATGGAACACCCGAACCTGTCCTAATACGACCTTGTTACGGACAAAATGGATATCGATCTCGATATGTTTGGTGTGTCGATGATAAACCGGGTTGGCGGTCATATAGATAGCACTGACATTGTCGCAGTAGACGACGGTCGCAGAGGAGAGGGGTGCATGGAGCTCTTAGAGAAACTGGCGAAGCCAGCAACACTCAACGACGGCGTGGGCGACGGCGCGGTACTCGGCTTCGGCGCTGGACGGTGACACTGTAGTCTGGCGTTTTGAGGACCAGGAGACTAGAGTGTCGCCGAGGAAGACGCAGTAGCCAGACGTAGAGTGTCGAGAGTCAGGGCAGCCTGCCCAGTCCGTGTCGGAGTCGCGGTGAGGGAGTCGATGAGGCTGGAGCTGAGGTGCAGCCCGCTGGAGAGCGTGCACTTCACGTAGCGCAGGATGCGCTTGAGCAGCGCGAGGTGAGGTTCGCGCAGAGCGTGTATGAAGAGGCACACTTGCTGGACAACGTACGTTAGGTCGGGACGTGTGAGGGTGAGGTATTGGAGAGCCCTGGCAAGACTCCGATACTGAGAGGAATCGGCAACAAGTGTGCTATCGGCAGCGGAGAGTTTGGCTCGAGTGTCGACCGAGGTGACCATGGGGTGACAATCGGCCATGCCCACACGCTGGAGAAGATCGATGGCGTACTGGCGCTGGGAAAGAAAAAGCCCATGAGAGGAACGGGTGACAGAGATGCCAAAGAAGTAGTGGAGAGAACTAAGATCGGTCATGGCGAACTCGGAGTGAAGTCGGATCATGATCTGGTCTAGGAGAGATGTCGAAGACGCTGTAAGTATAATTTCGTCAACATATGGAAGAAGATAGGCGACAGTGTTGCTGATATGAAGAGTGAAAAGGGAGCTATCGGACGCAGAGGCCACGAAGCCGATGTGCCGAAGATAGGCAACAAAGCGCTGATACCAGGTACGAGGGGCTTGTTTGAGGCCGTAGAGAGAACGTTGAAGAAGACAGACATCGTCAGGACTAGAGGGGTCGACGAAGCCTGAAGGTTGCTGGCAGTAGACCGTTTTCGTTAGATGACACTGAAGAAAGACGTTCTTCACGTCAAGCTAATGGATCGGCTAGGAGTGCGAGGCAGCCAAAGTGAAGATGACCCGGATGGTAGCGGGTTTGACGACGGGACTAAAAGTCTCATCGTAATCAACATCAGGGCGTTGGAAGAAACCCTAAACTACCCAGCATGCCTTATGACGGGAATGAGAGCTATCGACGTGGAACTTGTGTTTAAAAATCCACTTGCTGGTCACAATGTTGGCGCCGGGAGGACGGGGGACGAGGCGCCAGGTCTCGTTGTCCATGAGGACCTTATACTCGTCGGCCATGGCCACGCGCCACTAAGGATCGGCCAGGGCGAAGCGAGAAGTCACTGGGATAGGCGAGATAGAGCTGTGGACAACCGAGAGCCCGTAGCGCTTGGTGGGGTGGAGAGACCCGGTCTGTGAATGAGTGACCATATGAGAGGTGGAGAGAACGGGAGCCGATGGTAGTGTGGTAGAGGTGGGGAGAACTGGTTGGGTGGGGGCATCATCGGCTCTAGATTGGTGGGTGTATGTGAGAGGAAAGGAGAGAACTAGATCGGCCTGAGCCGATGAAGTCGGATGGACCGATCGATCTGATCGGTCTGATGGAGATAGAGCAGCCAATAGAGAGAACTAGATTGTGCGATTGCAAGGTCAAAAAAAAAACAGAGATTGTGCGATTGCAGAGGCTTTAACCAAGACATCAAGGTCCTAGAAGATTCGCAAAATTTTGCAACCTGTGGTCCAAAAATACGTCCGGCATTGGCTCATTAGCACTTGGAAGTGGCAGAAGGCTACCTGAACCAATCACACTTTTGCGAGGCCATATAAGGATTCCAAGGAGATGATCTACATAATTTAAGTGTCATTGTAATAAATAATTAATTTGACATTAACTTCCAGCAGTATGTATCTAATTGTATAGGAATAAGATTAATAATAGTCAGGCACTTCCAGAGTTACAGTTCTGTCACCAGGTAGGCGAGATTGCAAGTATGCAGTTGAGCAGCATGTTAAATACTGGGCATCCTGATTTAGTGGACGGAACAAAAATTAAATTACTTTGACATGGAAAGCAATGAGAAGGCCATTAAGTAACCACATAACTCAATATGAAGAAGCTGACAGACCAGAGTTACAGAAGTTCACCTGCGCTTCAAGAGTGCACTAGCTACACCCATTTTTCCTCTCTTCTTTTGACCTTCGTGTCCTTCTCGTCTTTCCGTTGTACAGTTCGTTCCCTTGTTTTTAATATTCATCCAGCGATAAGAAGCTGGAATTTTAAAAAAAGATTAAAAAATATACAATGTTACTTCAAATATTATTACTTTACATGTTTAGAAAATGAAGATGTTCTTAAGTTTTAAGATAAAATAGCTTGGGTTGGAGGAGGAAAACATTTTCCAATGGTGTTTACTAGATCGAGCAAAGAAAATGACATACTTGTAGAAATTTGTAGAAATGTGTACAGTAAGTAAAATACCGAGAGTATACAAGAAGGGTCGGATCTATATATATATATATACAACCCAGGCCAGTGGTTTGTCTAACATTCTTCGCAGTCGCAGCGGGAGGGGAAAGGACGCAGAAACTGGACCGAAAACTGGTGAACAAAGGCGTGGGCAAGCCTTTGGTCATTATATCGGCAAACTGATGTGCCGATGATACATGGAACACCCGAACCTGTCCTAATACGACCTTGTCACGGACAAAATGGATATCGATCTCGATGTGCTTGGTACGTCGATGATGTATCGGGTTGACGGTCATATAGACGGCACTGACATTATCGCAGTAGATGACGGTCGTGGTGAGGAGGGGTGCACGGAGCTCCTGGAGAAGCTGGCGAAACCAGCAGCACTCGGCGACGGCGTGGGCGATGGCACGGTACTCGGCTTCGGCGCTGGAGCGGGACACTGTAGTCTGGTGTTTTGAGGACCAGGATACGAGAGTGTCACCGAGGGAGTCGATGAGACTGGAGCTGAGATGCAGCCCGCTAGAGAGGGTGCCCTTCACGTAGCGTAGGATTCGCTTGAGCAGCGCGAGGTGAGGCTCACACGAAGCGTGCATGAAGAGGCACACTTGCTGGACAGCGTACATGAGGTCGGGCTGGGTGAGGGTGAGGTATTGGAAAGCCCCGGCAAGACTCCGATTATGAGAGGGATCGACAACGAGTGCGCCATCGGCAGCGAAGAGTTTGGCTCAAGTGTCGACCGGGGTGGCCGTGGGTGACAATCGACCATGCCTGCACGCTTGAGGAGGTTGATGGCGTACTGGCGTTGGAAAAGAAAGAGCCCGTGGGGCCGATGGAAAGGGGGTGGTATCGACCGATGGAGGTGGGGCCGATGGGGGTTCGATGGTTGGGACATCGGACCAAATAATGGTGGATATGTGAAGGGTAAGTCCTCAACAGCGACCGATGAGGGGGCCGATGAAGGGGACAGTGGAGGAGACCTGGTCGGCACGGTGTTGGTGAGGAGAAAGTCGAGATCACTAGAGGAGGATCTCGGATGAAGTAAACCGAAGGGAAACCATATTTTGTCAAAAATGACGTGACGAGAAACGATGACCCGTCGGCTGGAAATGTCGAGACATCGGTATCCCTTGTGAAAGGTGGAATAGCCGAGGAGAATACAGGCGGTGGAGCGGGGAGCGAGTTTGTGGGAAGCTATGGCGGTGAGGTTTAGGTAGCAGAGGCACCCGAAAACGCGAAGGTGAAAGTAGTCGGGCGCCGTGCGGTAGAGAAGGGCATAGAGAACGTTGTTTTGAACGGAGGAGCATGGGCGCTGATTGAGAAGATACGTCACAGTAGCCAGAGCTTCTGCCCAATAAGTGGCAGGTAAGTGGGCGTGAAATAGCATGGTGCGACTGATGTTGTTGAGGGTGCGAAGGAGGCGCTCGGCTTTGCCGTTCTGAGGAGAGATGTAGGGGCAGGAGAGCCGGAGATGGATGCCCTGCGAGGTGAGGAAGGTTGTAACGGTACGGTTAACGAATTCCGTACCATTATCGGCTTGTAGAGCCTTGATGGGGAGGTTGAACTGAGTGGACACGTATGTGACGAAATGAGTGAGGTGAGAGGCAACCTCGGATTTATTGATGAGCGGAAATGTCCAGCAATAGTGTGTGTAATCATCAAGTATAGCGAGATTTCACGTTCACAGCAGCGTAAGGAGGGGAGAAGATCGGCGAGGTGGTGCCCAAGATGTGATCTGAGGCACCGATGGCCGGAGCAGACTCGGCGACTGGGAGAGTGCCGGAGCTGAGGGCGGACTCAGTGGCCATGATGGGAGAACGGGGGCAAATAGCCGATGGGAGAAAGAAGCCGATGGGAGAGAGAAGCCGATGAAAGGACGGATCAGCTGATCAAGTATGTGAGAAGCCGATGTGGAGTGGGCAGCGGAGTAGGTGAGGAAAAGGTGGTGACAGAGTGGGTCAGAGAGTAGTTGGGTCACGGACGTGCGAAGATTCACGTACGTGAAGAGAAGATTCACGTCCGTGGACTCGTGGAGGCCAAAGAGTAGGGCGGACGCGAGAAAGGCGGGGAGTGGCCGGACGCGAAGAGAATATGTTCGCGTCCGGGAGGCAGGGATTCGTGTCCGTAGACACGTGGACATGTTTGACTAGCTCGGATGTGAGGGAAGAAAGTTCACGTCCGAGAGCCGTTGAGCGTGTCGGAAAAGGCGAGAACCGAGGGAGGGTTCTAGCTGATGGAGGGCTAGACAAGTCCAGCCGATGGGAAGGCGGACGAGTTCAACCGATGGAGACGACGAGTGCGGAGGTGCGCCGGCGTCAGAGAAGGAGAGATACATGAAGCGAGAAGAGGAACGGAGACGGGTACGAGGTGAGATGAGGAGGTGGATCGAGACCGTGGCCTGGTCGCGCGGAGGTGGGACAGAGAAAAGAGGATGACTGCGGGAGAGACGGGAAGAAGAAGAAACGAGGGCGAGAGAGCGAGGAGAGTGCCAGGAGGAGAGTACCGGGAAGAGGGTTGGCGACGGGAAGAAGATGTCGACGACGAGAAGGAAAGGGACGGCTCGCCGGAGGGAGAAGCTAGCGCGCCGGGGATGTCTAGACTCGCTCTGATACCATGTAGAAATGTGTACAGTGACTAAGACCTCGAGAGTATACAAGAGAGTCGGGTCTATATATATACAACCCAGGCCAGTGGTCTGTCTAACACTCCCCACCTCGTCCGAGGTGGCATCCACATCGGCGCTAGCTCGGTCTGCCCTGGTCCCGCGTGCACTCGGTCATCTCTCACCTATCCTCTGGTGCATGAGCATGGTCCATGTGGACCGTGCCACTGATCTGTGGGCCAAGACCCTTTGGTCCACAACTGGCCTACCTCCATAAGCCAGCCCTCTCCTTCCCTCCTTTGTCACCGTCATAAACACAGTTCACTGTGAACTATTCACTGACCAACAGGCCTCGCGGCTGAGTCCGCTAGCCCCTCTCTCCCTTTAGTTCCATGGGCTTGGCCCATCGTCTGGCTGCCTTTTCTAGGCCTCCCGTGCTCGGTCTATGGGCCGCGTCATCTTGTCAGCTCATGTTGTCCACAACTCTGTCTCACTTACGCACGCCGGCCTTCTAGGTTTTGTGTTGTCTCACGGGCCTCCTCGCTCAGCCTCTCTTTCATGCGTCAGCCTAGTGGGCCATCAAGCCGGGAAGCCAGCGTTGCCCCTCCCTCGACCCACTTGCACACTAGCCAACTAGGTCGCAGCCTCGTCCACTTAGCCCAACCGATTGAAGCTTATCTTTCCTCCCTTCCTACGCAACGAACCGCCAGTCGACTTAGTCCACGATACGCCCAAGACTTACCCTCAATAATGCAGGGACCCGCCTATCGGTGACTATCCAGAATATTCCCAAGAATATTATGTTCTGGAAATTCCATAAATCCCTACTCCCTCATTAAAAAATCAATTAAATTATCAAATTTCAAATATTTAGATCCGTAGTTACTTCGTTCCACTTCTAATAATTCATTAAAATTACGATATATCTAATGTCACTATTAGTAGTCTTAAGTGGAGTATTTTTCTTGGTTTTTTTTATAGTTTTTTATATTGTTTGTGTATAGTTCACATTGTCGGATTTCAGTCGGAAGTGGATTTCTTGAAGATTCATGAAGCTCTTGAGTAAGGCAAGTCAATTTTGAACATATTAAGCCCATATTTCTCGAAGATTCTAGGGAAGTCTTGATGTTGATGGACAAATGGATTCTTTGTGGTGGTGTTGGGGAGGACCCTTGGATTTCATGGTACATAATAGTCTGAAACCTAATCTATTGTTGGTATGTAGAACCCTTTCAGTTAGCATAAAATGATCTTGTGTCAACTTTGAAAATGCCTTATCGCGAAAGCCTCAAAATCACTAGACATGGCTATTCTGCACAGGTTGGGTGACACGCGTTAGTAGTGTCTTGTGGGTAAAGTATATCTCATATGCAAAGGTCAGCTAACTATTCGAATAGTTGTGCTCATGTTCATAGGTGGATGTGAAGTAATTCCTTAGCGTAATTTTGATTTTACCATACTTTGTGAAAAGATGTTGTGGTTTGGAAAAACTGGTGCTTTAGAAAAGTAAGTGGTTGTAAGGAAGACAGCAGGACTCTAGGAGAGTCCGAAAAAATGGTTTGGCTTAGAAAGCCAACTTTAAGTCCAACTTGAGAGTTGTGCAAAATCTTGAAAGTCAATTGATATAACTTGATCACTTCTTACCCTGATGGAGCTAAGACTTTGTCTCGCTTTGGTTATGGAAAGCATACACTTAGGTTGCTCAAAGCCTTAAACCAAAATGGATTGCAAAATAGTTAGCCTCCTCTTGGTTTGCAATAAACATCTAAGTTTCTCTGACTTAGTGAGTAAAGTATTTAACTTGTCTATATATAGTTTCTCTGTTAGGAAGATGAGGTTGAAGTAAAGTAAAGATTATGGTTTTATCCTGTTTCCTATCCGCTACTTGGGATGTTGAGAGTTACTTCGTTGATTCTGCTACTATTGTTGTTGTTGCTTCTGTGTTATCAATTGCATTCTCAGTTCTTCCGAGTAGCAACTTAACTTAACTTAAATATGAACTCTATTTAAATTAAGGATTACAATGATTCATAACTATTGTCGTAGGTATTAGCACTGTGTCATATGACTAGTATCGGTATCACGGTTGCATGGGAAACGTTGTTTTTCTATGACACAACTTTATATAGTGTTGTATGGCGTGCTAGATTGGGGTGTGAAAACTTTCCCATCTTGAGGATGGGTTCAAGATTGTTTCGCAGATTCGGTCCTAGAACAAATATAGTCTCTTATGAGATTCCTTTATGATGGTTAAATCATACTATATCATCAGATAGCTATAGCTGTGGTGTGATGATGATGGTTTCAGGACCGATTTGTTGACCATTGCGTCGAAGCCCTGACCTACAGTACCTTTTGGAGAAAATGTTTTATACACAACATTGTAGCAAATTATATGTAATTCACCCTGTTTTTCGAGCACTTGGAAAACAAACTTGGTCCGCACATCCTCTTGATGGCTTTGGAACTGCAGGGAGATTAACGATCTGTCTGCAAGGTCATGACTCAATCTCACACCATCAGGGTAGATCCTAATATACCAGTCGTTGCCACCCACACTGAAGGTATTGGAGCTTACGTATTTCCCGCACCCCGCACCATCAAGCAGCCAGTAAGCAACCTCGAAATCGTGCGTCACGGTGCTCTCCATTATTCTTTGGAGACGATGGAAAAAGTACATGTGGAGAATACTAATTCTGGCACACATGAATGTCTAATATATACAGAGGAGTTAAACTAATATACTCTTAGATGGAAGGGAAAACATCTCAAAAGAAAAAAACAAATTTAATTGGGAGAGTGTTTGCAGGCCAAAGGACCTATGGGCCACGGGGTACTTAATCTAAACCATTTCGTTAGAGGGCTAAGACTAAGATGGTTATAGTTTGGTATCGGAAGAGCCTTGGATGGCACCCCTGTGCCATTTGACTAGCTAGATAAAGAACTTTTCGTGGCAGCCATGATCGTAACGCTAGGATACTTAAATGAAAAATGCATATAGGCGTAAAGCGGGTTTTAAGTGATAGATGATAAGAAGAAATTAGAGTGCTAATATGTTATGATTTTAAATCTCGTAATAATTCGATTATTTTTATTAAAAGAAGACATCAATGAAAATTAAAAAAGAAGAAATGATTTGTGAAAATGTAATTTATAATTTCTTGAATTGCTAGAATAAGTTGAATTATTAAAAGAGACTTAAGTTTAACCAGTTCAAACCTCAATAAAACTTTTAAGTTTAGATAAGCGAACACTCACACCATATACGTTTTTTTATGTCTATTCTTTGTACAGACTTGTGGACAAATTTCTTTGTAAAACAGATAAATTAGCATGGAGTTTCTAGACTTTTTTGTCGAAGTCTTCGGACTGAGTTCTCTGTCTACCAAAAAGGTATTCCGAAGTCTCTAGAAGTTTAAACCAAATACTCTGAACATCCTCTCTTTTTCTAAACCAAGTACGGTCGAGAGTCTTCAAACATTCTATTAGGATACTCCGTAATTTGAATTCTGTGAGTAATGTCTAGTTTCGAGAGAGATATGTATTTAACCTCACCAACCCCTTTTTAGGAGATGATTGTTTATTCATTTATACACTATTCCTAGGAGCTTTTTAGAAGTTGCACATTCCACTCTCTTGGATGTTAAGCTTAATCCACCTTTTAAGTATGCTTTTTGGTTAATTTGTAGGAGATTGGATCTTAAGATTTGAGTCAGCAATTGTGAATTAACATTGGAAGACTTAAGATAGAGGACCACTTTCTAGACGACTAAGCGTTACTCGTGATGAACGTTTATGAAGGACTTTCTTATCTTAGTAAGGAAATAATTATATTAGTAAATTGTTCAGTTCTTTAGATATTGGTTTAATGGAATAAGCTCTATAGAAAACAGGAATACAGTGTTCTAGTGGAGAACTTGATAGATTTAGACTAAGTGTTACATTTTGATAAGAGCTTATAGACTAAAGTAGTTTGTAGGGTTAAATTTAGTGAGGCAAGGGGTGAAAAGAGATCTGGTTTTTTGACCTTCTCAACGAAGACGTATGATCGGTTGATCTAAATTTTAATGAAAAATTACTTATCTCCTAGTATCACATTACCCATTATATTCTGTATGATTTTATTTTCTTATTTTCTCTCAAACCCTTAGGAGTCTTTTGGATATTTTAAAGAAAGTCTAAAATCTTTAATCTAGTTTTTCTGTTGGATAAAAACACTAGTTTGGATGCTCCGAGGGTTAGGACAAAAATTTGAGAGAAAATTATAATTTCCATTACTTTATTTTAAAATTAAAAGTTTGTATATTCCTTTTAGTGAATACCCGCACTTGCACCGACAATTTTTGCAGCCTCAGGAAAAAAATAGAACCGTACATAAAGCCTTGACTTCTAACACTTGAATTCAGGACATACAACTATTACGACGACAGTAGACCTCTAACAATTTTTCGAGTTGTGGTCCATGATACAACTGGCCGAACCGGTAGACCTTTAGCAGGACACCATCAGTTGAAAACTCACGACGAGTGGAGAATACAAGGCAAAGTTAGCAAACCGCTTGCAGCTCTTGGGGATGGCTCGAACAATTTTCAACTTAGTAAATCTAGAAATGCTATGCACCGTCTAAATGCAATTTCTTCGTATGACTTGTGATATAGAATCGTGTCTAGACGGTAGACAGGCTACGTAATAGAGGGTGACCAAATCAACAAATCTACATGCTCTGTCGCACCATACAAGAAACGACGCTACACCACCTAACCAAGTACAGATTCTCGAGGAGAATTTGGTCAGAGACACAACGCTGACGAGCGTCGACCTATGATTGCAAGAGTGGGACATGTACTCATTGGTTGAGGAATGGTGGCACCATTTGCTCCAAACGGCCACAAACCTGAGGAATCCCCTAAAGTCGTTCATCATCGTCATAGTTTGAGAGTTGTGATGTGGGCGAAACATAAGGACTTTCCGGCACGTAAGGCCCGCACGCATCGATGGAATTGCACGCATGACAGTTTGGCACAACGCCGTAACAGACTTTAGATCAGACGATGACGCCCACAAGCCACGAGGCATATATGTATATACATATATGTATGCACGTGTAGCGGCTTGCTTGTTCGGACCGGTCAGGCTTTCGATTTATTATATGCTTCGAATACTAATATATTACTGTAGTATTCGAAGTATATAATAAATCGAAGGTCTGAAAGTCGCTACGCGTGCACGTAGGAGATTTGGTCGGAGAAAGCTCTCGATCGGACGCGCGATCAAGAAGGAAAAATCGGACGCCACCCTACACCGTTCGTACCGCACTGCTTTCTCTCTCTGATGCATTGCCTTTCTTTCCCTCTGCACGAATAGCACTGGTAAAGGAGCCTGCACGTATGTTCCGTGTAATAAGCATTAACCATCTTTCAAGCAATCTTCGAAACGATGTTTCTTCTAAACTATTTATTCAATCTACAGTCTTATTATATCGTTCTATTAGTTATAATTAAATATTTGAAAAAGGCATGATATAATTATATTTTAATATATAGGTTTCAATTGGCCAAATTCAATATTTCACACGTGGAAAGCTAATGTTTCAACTAAAATTTGATTTTAAGTTTTTATATTGTATTGGATTATTTTTAATGTTTCGCATGGTGTTATGTATATATTTTAATAATTATATTTTACAATGTTTTACTAATTATGTTGTTTGGATGTTTCAAATTTTAATTTTGATATTTTAACCGTGATATAAAAACTGTTTTAATTAAAAATATAATTATAAATATTTTTATTAAAGATATAATTATAAAATATCTTGTTGTAAAGATTTAATTATAAGGATAACCAATACACAGCCTGTGCTGCTCAGAGAGAGCGCGCGCTTGTGAAAGAGTGCTGGCAAGTGTCGCCATACGTGCCCAGAGAGAGAGAGAGGAGTAATATATGCAGTAGTGTATCCGGTGGTAGCTGGATGCAGGGATCGGCCGCCCGATCGTAGTTGCCTCCGAATTGCTCTCGCAGAACAGTTGGGGAACGCGTGAGATGGCGGGGAGCACTGATGGCCATGTTCAGCGACCATATTTGTATTGTTGTTGTATTACCTTCTCTGTAAGACTAACTCCTTCTGTTCTTAAATAAAATTCGTCTGGCAGACGGCTGGCTACCATGGGTTCCCAAACAAGTGAACCAGGGTAACAAACAATGGAGTACAGCAAAAAAATATAGAACCACGTACATCAAAAAGATGAATCACGCTGCTCTTTGTTCTAGACTTTTGGCCTAACAACCGTCAATGAGTCACCCATATAAACTTCAATTTGAGTCCTTAAATGTAAGTCCGATTTGATCAATATCTCTCAAACTTAATGACTCATTTAACTATTTGTAAAATAACTCTCTTAAATATTTTTAAAAGCGGTTTTTATACGCATGATGTTCACATGATATATTGAACGGTCTTCTATGCTTACTGAAATCAATATTTAAAAATTAAAAAAATTAATAAGAACCAAATGTTATTGGCAATTGAAAAAAAAAAGAACATATAAAATCTATCTTCCTTTCTCCCCCTATCACTATCCTCTCTTTTCCCTTCCCCGGTTGGGTGGTGCCACAAGGGCTGCAAGGCTGCGACCACCCTTGCCTCTGCCTCCTAACAGTGATGTTGAAAGAAAGAATAATATGCCAATGAAAGAGAGCAGCAGGGAGGCCAAGATGAGGTGGGGACAGGGCAAGGAGTTAGACAGTGGCGAGAAGTAGCTCATGATGGCATCCTTCTCAGTGCTCTTTGGATTTGATGTCGTGGAGAGAGGAGATTGCCACTACCGTGACGATGGCATGCGTCAAAAAATACATCTGTCTCTGTCTCCCACCCAGAGCACAAGCTACACAAGAGAGGAAGTTCACTAGGTTAGGGATGAGTAGACGAGCGGGTGAACTCGAGCTTGACGAGGCTCGCCAGTTGCCGCCACCACTGTCTTCCTTCCAACACACGAGCGAGGGAGCTACTGAAAGTTGGTGCGCGCATTCTTTTACATTGAGAAGTGCCACTTAGGCTGCTTCTTCGCCAGCGAAGGTGGGCGCCATCCTGGGAAGCCACTCAAGCTTGACGGTGCCCCCGGCAATATCCCATGACAACATGGCCCTCTGCACAACGACTTCACCCCACACAACACCGGTGGCACCTATGCCCGTCCCCATCCTTGACCTAGACTTCACGAACGAATATAACAGCGATAACACAGCCCACACCCTTAATAGGAGGAAGAGGAAAGAGATATGGAAGGGGTGAACTCGGAGAAAGTGGGTCGTATTGTACTTTATGTTTTCTTTACTGACACTTGATCCCACCGATTCTTTTATTTTTTATTGTAAAATTGTTGACGGAATGTGGGTCTCGAGTTGGACTTTTTCCTTCTGCCAATGATTGAGAAAGAACGGTTAAGGCCCATTTTGGCCTACTAGTTTGGACCGCTACCTATGTTATCTAATTAAGCCCATCTAGTTCGGCCTTAAGCGCGAAACCAGAGGCCCACACCGGTACGCCAAGCAGTGAACACTGAACGGCTTCAAAGTTAGTAAGCTAACCTGTGTTCCTGCTTGTTGTCAAAAAAAAACGTGTGTTCCTGCTTTTATGGTTATATTTTTGATGGCTGCATGGTGCTGAGACAAATTCTTAGTTCTACGAGAGAACTAGGAGAACGACGTGAAAAAACAGTAGCAAAGCGTGACCAAGTTAACTAATAATAACTAGTCACCCAATTTACCTTATCAAAGAAGAGCAGTTGAAGCTTTGTTATATGTGATTATATTCTCCAACCTAAACCATGTCCATATGTCATACTACTCTGGTCTGTGTTCTTACAACTCCTTATGAAATGGACTGGACAAATAATGACTACGATTCCCCATTGACTAATTATATTGACATCTCGCCAGTGAATACGAGGCCAGCACGTCTTGAATTCAGCGCTTTCTTTTTGCTGTAGTTTTCTCTTGTTTCACCTTAGTTGTGGCTTTCTTTGCTCTAGTGGAGCCGCTTTTGATTCCAGCTGAACTTTTCTTCTTCGACTGGCGAAATCCCTTGCCACTTTCCTGTTCCGCACAGATTAGTTAAATTAGATGACATGCCACAATGCAATCAAAGTAACAAAATCATGCCAAGTTCAATATAAATTCCAAATTAAATATATCTATGCAGCCCTAGGCATATGTAAACCACTAGATGCTTAAATTGTAAATAAATCAAACTATGCTGATATTATGTATGAAAAGTGTGGTGCAAACAAGGAAAAGGTAATCATGAAGGAATGAGCATATCACCCTTCTGTACTGTCGGTAAGCAACCCTTCCAGTTAACTCCTGGCCATTTTTGGAGACATAGACCTGCAGCCCAAATCCAATGGAGCAAAACGATGAACACATACCCAAAATACAGGGGGAAACAGGTCGGTCTCTAAGATGAAAAACAGTACATATGCAACAACAAGACTTTTTTCTGTCAAGAAATCAACTAGAGTAGTCTTGAAAACAAACATGCAGATTTACCTTCTTTCCATCGTCTCCAGTCAACCAATGGCCAGAGCCAGACATTCCAGCAGGATTTACTCTTCTTCTGCCAACTTGAGTTGCAACAGACATCCTCTTGTTAGGAGTCACCCACCGATCATTAGCAGCAGCACACAGGTCGATCTGACTCCTATAGAAGGATGACGAAACAGAGTAACCAAGATTAGCGAAGACATTACACAGATGACTGCAGGATATGATTGTGAATTTGTGTTGTGTGAACTGCAATTACCTGTACTGGAAATTTTGTGTTCCATCTTGCTCATTTCCTCTGCAGCTCTCTACCCCAACAGGAACAAAATGCTGGAGTCTTTGACGGACCAGGTCACGAACCAATGGGTCATGGTGGAAAAAATAATGCATTGCAGGAGGATGACTATCTGTCTGATTGTCCTCTAGTGCAGCCCCACTTGGAGTGGATTGATGTGGAAAATGTCCTCCAGCTTCGCTAACAGAGTAGTTAGAACGTATAACTTTGGGGCCACAAAAATTGTTGCCTTCTTTCTGCTGAGATGGTCTCAAGTCTTCCACAGATTTGAAATACTCATTGCAGAACTCGTCAAGAGCAGGTGTCCCCCAACTGTCATTCATCTCAGCCTTGCTCTTACGTAGAACAGTGTTCACTTTGGATTTGCAGTTTTGCTGCAAGCCAGGCATTTCCTTGTTATCATCTGAGTCACTGTCTGAATCAAGCAAATGAATTTTCCTCATTGGGCTCAATGCTATCTTAGAGAGCAGTTTCTTGCTGCTGCTTTCTTCCAAAGATTTTGAAGCAGAATAAGTAGGTGTATGTGTAAATTTATTTGCTTTACTTGTTGATTGACTCATCAGGACACCACGGTTCATCAGAGAGAACTTTGAGTTGCTGGCATGAGGGCGCCTTGAGCTGCTAGAAGTGATGCAGCTACCAACAGACGGTGGTATGTCTGCAAGCAGAGAAGTTGTTACATGTTCCACACAAGGAAATGAAGAAAGTTCCGTAAAATATAGAGAATAGCCAACTGCAGACAAATATACCACATACATGATGAATGAATAATTACAAAAGAAATTGTGTGGACAATTGGATACTGCTGACCACATTTTCTTTTTTTTGGTTTCAACGTTCTATGGCAAATTTGCAGTGTTCCTAACTCTATCTCTGATTTTTCCAAAGAACAGATGATACATGGGAAGCTAAAAAGTTACCCAAAAAAAACTATGTTATATGGGCTACTAGGTCTTTGTTGGGCTCTTTGCCTCTTTGGCTGACAACAAACAGGATGGTATTGGAAGGGGCTTAAGTTTCATACAGCAGATGTACACAGCACATGCTGGAATGTATAGTCAAAGGGCGATACCAGAAAAAAAATATTAATACGATTTCAAGCAATCAAGCAACAAATAAGAAAGCATAATTGGTGTGAAATGTCAGCAAGGCTGGTTGAGGATATCCCAGCTAATTTCTTGTCTGAAGTTAGTTCTGAAGCTTGAGGAAGTATTATGGGTTGTTCACTGTAATCTGAACAGTATTTTTTTGGAAATATGATAAATGTGTGGTTTTATGATTGACTACTGGATTACTCTCTCCGTTCCAAAATATAGCAATCTTTCTAATACAAATTTTATCTGCTATATTTTGGAACAGAGGTAATATGTTACATGAACAGGCTGCAACTCCAAATCACTAGAAATCACGCATACGCAAATCACTAGAAATCACTTTCTCTATATTTTTCAGCCTGCAAGTTTTGGTGGCTATCTTGTCTGTGCTATGCTGGTTCCAGACATTTGGCTAACCAAATCAGCTTTTTGAAGAAGCCAAATTACAAATTCGTTGACCAGGAGTGTGTACGTGTATATTACTAGATTCAGAATAAGAAACAGATATACCTAGTAAGTTAAGTAAGCACAAAATTCAACGAAGTAGGGTCAATGTTTCCCTCACCTCGCATGGATCTCTCCTCGTCGGTGAAATCCTCAATCTCATCCTCCAAGCTCCCAGTAGCCCCCAAGGCGGCCTTCGAGCTCACCACCGGAGAAGCTTTCATCGTCACCGGCGCTGGTGTCCTATGAGGAGGTGGTGTTAGCGCTTGAGATGGAGGCGCAGGGCCTCTCCGCAGCCGCTTGAATCGATTCATCTCTGGCGGCGGTCGCACCGGGTTGGGGACAACAGTTTCGTGCCGCCGTTGTTTTTGCTGTTGGCTACCGGCGAGGACGAAATCGTCGTCCACCTCGACAGTTCCGAGCGAGGGGTGGGCACGGGACGCCACGTGGCGACGCGCTTGGTCGTGGCAGCTGCCGCCGATGAGAAAATCGTCTTCGTCGTCGTCGAACCCGAGGGAGAAGGAGGGTGCATCAGGCGCCTCGTAGTGCCGCGCTTGGCGGCTTGTGTTGGGGAGGTGGGGCTCGTCGTCGCCGAAGTTGATGCCGAGGGAGAAAGAGGGTTCATCGGGCGCCTCATAACGCCGCTGCTGTTCCTTCCGGTGGTCTCCGTTGGTGAGGCGGGGCTCGTCGCCGCCGTCGCCGTCAGAGTCAATACCGAGGGAGAAGCAGAGGGCGTCGGGAACCTCATAACTTCGCTGTTGCTCCTCCCAGCGGCCTCCGTTCAGGATATGGCGCTCCTCACTGCCGTCGCAGGCAGAGTCCACACCGAGAGAGAAGGTTGGTCCATCGGGAGCCTCATAACGCCTCTTTTCCTCTTCTCGATTGCCGCCGTCGGTGAGGTGTGACTCGTCGCCGTCGCCCCCGAAATCGATTCCGAGAGAGAAGGACGGGGCATCGGGCGCAGTGTACCCTCCTGCCTCCTCATACCGATCGCTTCTGACAGGGGGAGAGGGCTCCTCGGGCTCGTCGAACTCGGGGCCAAGGGAGAAGGAGGGGGCGGTGAGGTCCATCCGCCGGCGAGGGAGGGATTTGGTGGAAAACTTGGATCCGCGGGGAAATGCGGCGGCGATGAGGCTAGGGTTGCGACATGAGATTTGAGAGATGAGGCAGAAGGGGATCGATATGGGATTGAGCCGCGGCCGCAGGATGAAGATCCGGTGGGAAAAATCGGCCGAAGGCTCCAACCTTTTGGCGGGAGAATTGTTTTTTGGCAAATTTCGTGGAGGGAATAGAACGAATTCGAAGAGTCTCGACCGCTCCTCCCCTTTTTTTTCGCAGTTTTTTTTATCGAATATTCAGTTCGGTTTCCATAAGACCGAAAAACCTCGAAGCCTCATGGGCCACTTAGACTTGTTCGGCCTAAGCTGGGCCAACATTCTCAGCCACGTCATGGCAGGCCGAATTCTATATTTTGAACTCCTTCCAGGAAGTTTCAAGCTTGCTTCACTCATCGAGCTGCTTGCCATCCAGAGCAACAGCAATACATGATAAACATAAATACCAAGGGGAATCCAAAGCCCAAAGAATCCGCAATACATTGATAGGAGAACATAAATAGGGGAATCCGAAGTCCAAACCAATGCGTAGTTGAAAACCCATTTCTGTACCTGCAAGAAAAATCACTCTCCTTTACACATCCTGTAACTGCTTTGTCTCTGCAAGCCCAACCACCATTCCTGAATCATGATCTGACCACCGTACTCCAGATTAACAAAGCATCGCCAACCACCAGCATGTTACTTCCACAGTAGACTATGCGACTATACACGTAGTACGTACGCGTGCACCTTGACCCGATCTGCAGCCATAATTACGGCGCAAAACGCCGCTCCAGCACTAATGATGCGACCTGACCTGAGCGACCTGCGTCTTCGTCGGCGGTCGGCAGTGAGCGCCGAGCCGACCAGTGATGCAGATCGACTCGCCTAGACCCCCGTGGGGCATTCGACTACGCCACATGCATAGGCAGCACGAGCACGACAGAATCCACGGTTAAAAACGCTCATCTTCATGTCTGTCTGTAGGGTCAAGCAGTTGCATGCATACAACATGGTTGCATGCTGCTGCTACATCGTGGTCTTTCCCTTTCCCTTGTTGGGCTAACTACTACAGAAGCAGCATTGCTCGGATGCTGCTACTACTGCATCTGCATAGTATTCTCTGGAGAAAAATTATCACATGCCGATGAATTTTCGTTTAATCTCTTCTCTACCCTTGATTTTCTTATCTGATGTTCTCTATACCCATTCTGACATTGATCATGACTTAACCGTTAACTTTTTATTCAAAATAACTATATTGTTCTCTCTTATAGTTATATGCTAGCTTACTTAAAAATAAACAGTTATCAATATAAAAAATATTTGTAAGAAAAATAAAGGGGATATAGTTATCTGACCACAAATTTGAAAACTAGAATTTAAAATTTTAGCTAATATTTAAATCAAATTGATGGAATCCATACAACATTTTCATCAAATTGCAAACCCAAAAAAATAATTTTGATTTTCATTTTTTTGGTGAAACTCTTGTGTGGATTTAATAAAAAGAATTAAATATGTATGAAATTTAAATTCTGTTTTTTCAAAGTTGCTATCAAATAATTGTGTGCTATGTGGTATTATTATAAATTAAAATATTCTTCACATTGATATTTATGTGTTAAAATAGATAACACATACGCATAAAAATAATAAAGGGGCAGTATGGTTATTTAAGAAAAACCTAACGTTCAACTAATGAATGATTAACTAACGAAAATGGTTATGGAAGGATCAAAATGAAAGTAATATATAGGGGATGGATAAAATTCAGACATATAGATGATTGAATAAAAATTCATGGGTAAATAAGAAAACTACCCTATTCTCTACTGCTTGATCCTTAACACAGACACAGCGTTATTGGTTACGAACGAGCTGTCTCCACGCTTGATGGGTGATGAATTGGATCCACATGAACCAGAAAAAGAACATGAAGAGTGAAGGCCTCCTTCTCCCGAAGAAAGAAAACCAAAGAATTCACATATCACGATGGGGTTTGCCGTTTGCGTTTTTACCTTTTGCGCCAAGGTTTAAATTTTGAAATCACTCAACTGTTACAGGCGCTCGCAGAAGAATCACAGGCGCTGCTGTCAAAAAAAAAAAAAAAAGAGGAAAAGCCACAGCGCTGCGTGCGTCGACAGGGGCGCACGGCCTCGTCGTCGTCTTCCTGCCGGCGGCCCATTTTTTACTGCTCCCGCGGCCGCGATGGAGAGGAGGGGGGGAGAGACGAGGTGCTGACGCAGGCGGCAGGTGGGACCCATCACCGCGTGCACCCACGTCGTCCTATCTGACAGGTGGGCCCCTCCAGTCCGACGTGGCGGGGTCTCCCTCACCCTCGTGCTCCTGACCTCGGATGCCTTTTCCCGCGCGGCGCCCGGGCGGTGCTCGCGTCCGGACACCGGACAGCGCGGCGCGCGAGCGGGGTACCGCCACGTGGAGGTGTCGTGGTGTCGAACGGGGAGGATAGGTCGGCCGTGTGGTGGGTGTTCGGAACTTTTAGATCTGGTCATCTGGAGAAGGGGGCGAAGCAGTTGGATTTGGGATTGAATCATTTGGAGAACGGGACGTGCGGGGTGCGAGGGAGGCTGTTCCGTTGTTGCCCTCCGTTTGCGGCGGTACGTCATGTGCTGTGGTTGCGCTTTCTCGTGACAGGAGGCGTCATCTGAGATTGGACCTTGTCCCCAAGTAATGTAACTTTTTTGTGATTAATTTGCTTTAGTTCTGTTAACTTCGTAATATGTTTTTTTTCTCTCATAAGAAATATTCGAGGACGTAACGTGTTTTTAAGTATATTGTTTTTTCGAGAAAAATGATGCTTTATTGAATATTAATTAGAGTCATTAAATCCTCACGCACTAGACGGGAACATGCTCCCGTCAAACCACACAGTATCTAGTCCTTGTAGCTAATTGCGTCGACTCATGTGATACTTCATTGACATGAGGAAACTTCAGTTGACACCATGTAAGAATTATTTTCGAATTTTGATTATGGAAGACATATATGTGCACACCACACATACGCCGAGAAACATGGATGCCGACGGTAAATGCCTGATTATATTAAAATCCTTTTAAAAGCATATTGAGCGTGTATAATATTTTTTTACTCAATAGTCTGTATAATAATTGTATACAATATGATTTAGGAGTAATATAGCCGTAACTCACTATCACACCGCTAGAAGCTAGCGCTTCCCTGTGTAAAAGTTAATTATTTCACTATATTCAACATTTCTCTCTATATAGTTAGCTAGTAAATGAGGTTCACATGGTGTAGTCCTTTTTTTTAAAAAAAAATGAAAGTGGTATTTTCGTTTTACTGCTAAAAATATAAGGAGTATATAATTGATAAAATCATTTGATCTACAGGATAAAATCTTATGGTGTTCTTAGTTATACGGTTAGATGCTGTTGATATAATTAGCTAGGTACAATAAAAGTTTTCATTATTAAAAAAATGATAAAATTCTATCATGTAAACGTGTCGCGTGAGCTTACTTTCCCTTCACGTTGAAACAACTCTAACGTGATGTCGTGATCACAAAAACTATACATTTTATGAAGGGGAGGTTATTGAGATTGTCTAAACATGTAAAGATTTAAATAAAATGTTAATGTAGAAATACAGATGCGTTTTCGAGTTCATGCTTAATTAAACATTGATCAATTTTGACATGAGATCTACGCAAAGTAAAAAAAAAAAAAACTTCCCGCATGGTAGCCTCTCGGTGAACCGGAGTGGACGCGCACAGATGAGATCAGACGCACAAAAATGGTAGAGACACATCAGCAGAGTTGAAAACCAGCAAAACCAAAGCCGTGCGTGCATCCAAAATCCCCATCCTACCCACGTTCAACCGCGGCCAGGCCCAGATCCGTCCGTCCACTATCCTCCCACACACACAGCGCAAAACGAAACACCACCTCCCCCTCTAGTATACTATTATCCCCGACCCGCTTACCTCCCGTTTCCCAACGCCTCCTCGCTAGCCAAGTAGCCGGCCACCCCCCAACGTCTCTCTCGCCCCTGCTCCCCTCTCTGCTATTCCACTGCGTGCGCGTCCCTATCGCCGTCTGTCTCCTCCGGCCCCGCCGATGCCGCCGGAGCGCGCTGTCCCGAGCCACAGCATCCGTCGCAGATGAGCTCCAAGCACCGCTCCGCCGCCGGCCCTGCGGCCGCGGCGCCGTCTGCTGTCCGGACGCCGCGGCGGCTGCGCAGGCGCCCGCTGAAGACGGCGTCGGGGTCTGGCTCTGGCGGGCAGGGAGGCGGGCGGCGGAGCGGGCCTGCGACGCCGCTGCTCAAGTGGGACGTGGGGAACGGGGCGGAGAAGGGCGGCGGCGGCAAGGCAGGTGGCCCCGCGGAGAAGGCGGCGGCGCGGGACGTGTCGGTGAGGAGGCTCGCGGCTGGAGTGTGGCGGATGCGACCGCCGGAGGCGGTGGCCGGGGGCGCCGCAGGGAGCGGGCAGAGGAGGGTCCGCGTCGGTCTCGAGGTACGTGCACGGCGGCTGAAACCCTTCCCCTTTTTCGTTTTTGATTTGTTTTCCCGACAAATATGTGTTGGTGCGCTCACTAGAAGCTCGCGCTTTGTGTGTATTTTCGTTGAGCTGGTTTGCTTCGTGCCCTTTTGCTGAATGCATTTTTTTGTAACTGAATGCTGTAACGTTCCTGAATCTCCACTGGTCCGTCAAGTCCAGCTAAGAAAGCGCGCATTTTCAATGTTTTTTGATAGATTTATTCCATTCTCATGCTATTTCAGCTTATATCAAGCAAAAAAAAACAAAAAACTTTGGCTAGGGTCATGTTTATTCATTTGTTTTACTAATCCATTACTAACAAAATGGTAAGATTCGAGGTCAAAACGCCCTCATTTGTTGCTGAGATGCACAGATCTCACACAAAACTTTTCCGAGCTCTCCTTCTGGGCAATTTCTTCATTACACAATGTAGAAGTATGTACCATCTGCTTGCTAGCTTTATCTGCTTATTTTTGCCTTAACACGCCTGCCGACTGCCGTAGTCAAATCCATTAATCCATTCTCCTCATTGAAGTGCTTAGCAGTACTAGTGTCAGTCGCTCAGCATCGACGCATTCAGTGGTTGTCCTAACGCAGCATGCGTCGCTCGGAAGCATGGGCATTTATGGAGAGCTGCCGTGCTGAGCCATTGGGTGATGGCCGTGATCGTTGTCACTTAAATTTACTGATCCAAAAAGTGCAGCTGCATTTTCTGCTCCCAGATCCCCTCATGTGAACCTACTCGGGTCCCAGTCATTGGATTCTCCATGCTCGTGCAACTAATAGAAATGAATTGTCCGTATGGTTCAGCCCTTTCGTTGGTGAAAACGGTAGCTTATTTCCGTTTTACAGAACGAATGGTGTATTGGAAGTGCATGATTTGGAATTTGGATCTTGTATAGGCTGATTGGTTTAGAGGGATCCGATGAGCCAAATGATTGAACTCTTATGCCGTGCAGCAACAAACATATGCAAGCTGGGTTCAGCTATGCGGTCCCATGTAAGCCACTAGCTGACCATAGCTGCTTGTCTCATCCAATTGGAGACTATCCTAGCTCCATCAAATGGTTTTTGAACTTTGAACCGTAGGTCTGATGGGGAATCTTAGCCTACAAGTGTGGCCATGTAGGTTGGACTTTAGGTTCAGTGCATGTGTTTCTGTTTTAGAGGGGTCTATCTGTCATGATAGTTTGTGCCCCTTTGGATTCTCTGTGTTTCGGATGACGTCCCTTGACAATTCGCTATTTTGTTATATATGGAATAGCCACAGTGGCAAACAGTAAAATGGATTTATACAGATCTAGGGGGAGGGGGCTACTTTCTGGATGGATTTGATGTACACTCTGGTGACTACATTTTTCTTGTAACTTATTTGTGCATCTGCCTTTGTGACAGCATATCCCAAGACATCTACAGGTCCAGCTTATTAAACAGAATAATTTGGTTCATCACCAGGCCCTTAAGAATGAGATTTCGAGCCCCATTTCTGTTTTGGAACGAAAGAGTGGAGAGCTCCATAAGGTGAGGCTAAAATCTCTGAATACTTTTCCGCTGCACCAGCATGTAAGATCACTGATTAATTTAATTCTGTAGGTACAGCTTCATGCTGCTACAGCTGTGCTACCAGTCACCACTATGGAGAAAGCAACAAAATGGGAGCCAGAGAGCTTAGAAGGAATGGAAGCACATGATGCCTATCTGATAGCTAGCCAACTAAATCTTCTCAATGAGCAGCAAGATGCAGCTTATGTTGCTAACCTCCAGATGAAGCTCCAGCAAGCACGTGATCGGGTAAGTGAGCTGGAAACTGAGCGACGTGCAGCTAAGAAGAAGCTGGACCACTTGTTCAAGAAACTCGCAGAGGAAAAAGCAGCTTGGCGGAGTAGAGAGCATGAGAAAGTGCGCGCAATTCTTGAAGACATGAAGGCAGATCTTGACCATGAGAAGAAAAACAGGAGACGCCTGGAGATGATTAACTTGAAGCTTGTCAATGAGTTGAAGGAGGCCAAGATGTCAGCAAAGCAACTATTGCAAGAATATGATAATGAGAGGAAAGCACGTGAGCTCACTGAGGAGGTGTGCAATGAACTGGCAAGGGAGGTGGAAGAAGACAAAGCTGAGATTGAAGCCTTGAAACATGATTCCCTGAAGCTGCGAGAGGAGGTGGATGAGGAGCGGAAGATGCTACAGATGGCTGAGGTTTGGCGTGAAGAACGGGTGCAGATGAAGCTTGTTGATGCAAAACTCACTCTTGACGCCAAATACACACAACTGAGCAAACTGCAGCAGGATGTTGAGGCTTTTATTGCTGCATGCAGTTGTGCTAGAGGAGACATTATGGTTGTGGAAGAAGCAGAGAACATAATACAGGCAATCAAATCTGTCAGAGCACAAGATATTGAATTCAGATATGAGCCACCACCACAATCAGAAGACACATTTTCCATTTTTGAAGAGCTGCGTCCAAGTGAAGAGCCTGTCATAAAGGAGATTGAACTGTGCTACAAGAACAACTCTGCTATGTGTGAATCAGAAATCCAAGAGGCTAACCCAACGACTGATATATTCCTGGAAAAGCCAACGAAGGGGTACTCAAGTAAAAGCCCTCAGAATGAGAGTGACACTGAAGATGGCAGCAGCTGGGAGACAATTAGCCATGAAGATATGCAGGCTTCAAGTGGTTCGACTGATGTATACCTGACAAACATGAACCAACCCAAGAAGAAAGAATCAGCCTTATCAAAGCTCTGGAAGTCATCTCGCCCAAAGAACAATGACGTCTGCAAGAAGGATGCTGTGGAGACGACCAATGGAAGATCGTCAAATGTTCGGCTATCAGTTGGGACCCATTCTACTATTAACAGTGGCATTCAAGAAATAGGCCTCAGCTCGCCGAGCATAGGGCAATGGAGCTCACCGGATTCAATGAACATGCAATTCAACCGGGGCTTCAAGGGCTGTATGGAGTACCCACGGACATCCCAGAAGCACAGCCTGAAATCCAAGCTCATGGAGGCACGGATGGAGAACCAAAAGGTCCAGCTCCGGCAAGTGCTCAAGCAGAAGATCTAGAGTTGCCACGACCACCGAATAGGATTTAATCGAAGGAATAATCTCAAGGGTATTTCCATGCTTCGTTTCTCCTGTTTTAGGGTAACTTGTAATGTATGCACTACAGTACGGAAAAAAAGATCAGGCTGGCCTTTGTGGGCCTGCTGGAGCCTTGCTGCTTCTGTATCTCACCGTAGTCCTGGGGATGCGATTTCCATTTGATAGGCTACTGACTACTGTAAGATCCATTATGATGTACAATATAGACATAAAGAAGCAGCAGTGTTCAGTCATATTACTGTTTCAGCCTTTCAGTGTCTTCTCCCCATGCTGCATTGCTGCTAGAGTACTCAATGGCCATTATTTGTCTGCATGTTTTTTTTTAGTCAATAGTCTGCATATTTTTGATTGTGTTAAAAGATGTTCCTGCATGTTACTGCAAGGTGGTATAATCAAGAAACGATCTGCAACATATCCTTCGTAAGTCGTTACAGTTAACGATTCATCTCCAGAAAAGAAACCATGTGTAACGGGGAGAAGTAGGGGTGACAGTGGATATGGCAGAAGGAGGAAGAGAGGAACAACTGGATTCTGGATGCGTTGCAATCATCTGCACAAAGATGGACAACTGAATAGCAGAATTTGTGTACAGAACCAAAATTAGCCTGGCATTAGCAAAAGACGGTCCAATTTGAATGTCTCATTAGCAGGATGGTTCTGGACCATGATCAGAAATCTGGCCCAGAAATAAATGGATGATTTTTCTCGTGATCCAACGCTTCCAACGGGCCCGGCCCATCACGCGGCTCGCGCCGTCGGCCGGCCCGTTTCAAAACGTGAGCAACCGCTCCCCCAATTGCACCACCCCCCAAGCAAAAACGCGACATCTGTCCCACCGCCATACGAGACCCACCTACACACGGACCCACGCGTCATAGTGTAAACGCGTCAGCACAGAAGGCGCGACAAGCGTACTCCATTTTGGGCCCAAACCCTTTTCCCTCCTAAGGCTCGCGCGCCCCGCCCAACCCTAACCCCTTCAAATACACTCACCCCGCTCGCTCCGCTACCAACCACACGCGCCTCGCGCATCCGGCTCTCATCGACGCCTCGGGCCCACATGGCAGCCACACGCAGGCCCCGCTCCCTATCGGCCGCCGCCGCGGGCGTCGTCGACCACCATCGCTTCCTACGGCCCGGCGCCCTCGCCCGCCTCCGCGACTCCAGGCTCCGACGCCGGAAGCCCACCACCTCTCGCCTCGCCCCGCCCTCATCGCCTTCCCCGGCACCGTCGTCGTCTCCTCCTCCCCCTCCTTCTCCTGCTGCGGCGAGGGACGGCGAGGGCGGCGCGGTGATGCCGTACTTCGAGTCCGTATCGAGGCTCCTCGCGCCGCGGTGCCCCCAGCGGAAGAAACTCGTGGCGGCGAAGAGGGTGATGCTCTTCGCGCCGCCGCCGACGAGCCCGGACCTTCCCGCCGAGGTGGCCATGGAGTTCCTCAGCTCGCCGGACATGGTGGTCGCCGCTCACTAGAAGGGCGGATCGTGATGTATTTGCTACGTCAGACCTGTAGATTTGGGGATCTAGCTTTCCCTTGTTTCGATAGTTTGGTGGTTTACGATTTTTTTTCCTTGTTTGGTTTGTACTGATCTCCATGTGAAAACAAAGACAAAAAAGAATACTTACGCTTTGATTTGCTAAAAATACGAAAGGGACAGAAAAGAGTTGCAATATGATTGGATGTTCTTACTATGTGAATTGACCTTGGTCATGTTTTTCCTTTTACATTATGTATGCTCTTAATATAAAATATCAGCCCCCATCAGTAGATATGCCGGTTCAACCTCATTGTGTTCAGATTATGAAAATACTTTAGTTATCAGTTCACTTGCAGTCTATGGTGGTTTATGCTAAATTCACATCGAATACATATTCAGGATATTTCTAAATTCTTGCCCGGTTACAACCATATGCCTTTTTTAATCTGTGACTGATGTTTCTAGGCTCATTTGCACAGTGGCTACTAACATATATTACAACTTCAACCATCAGTTTCGTCATCCATAACGATCAACTTGCCATGCTTCCAAGTTCCAACTTCCGATCAATGTGTGAGTTGGTGATGGTATAATGTTTTTGTTACCATGTTTGAATTACGTCATGCATTGCTGTTGTACCATCTATGATTTGTATACATAATGATGTTCCACTGTTGTGTTGGAACATGATTCGTTTTCGGACCAGCCATTTCTACTTTCTTCATTTAGTTTAACCAGTGCGGACTGCTTTATTGTGTATAGAGGGGTGATTCCAGACTTGAAGTTGAAGGGTACTGCTAATAGAAGACAATAAGAGCGGATGGTACATGCTACTTCGCTTCTTAATCACGTTTCCATTTTTTTCATCTTGTTCAGTTTAAAATTGATCGCGGTAGTAAGCAGTGGGGTTTTACATATTATCAACTGATACAATTGATCCATTTATGCCTTGTCTGGTTGACATCGACCTCCATGATGTATTGCTATTGAATCATGTACATCTTGGCATAATTGCTGACGGATCATTTGGATCGAAATAATTTCAAAGAAAATTTGGAGGATATCCTATGAGACCCTTCAGAACAAAGGAATTGAGTTTACAAAATCCCATAGATTAGTGTCCTATGCCCTTATTCCAAAGGAAAATAAACATGAGGTCCTAGCTCATGTTTTCATTTCCTTTGCGAAGTCCAATGCACTTACACTCTTTGTCTCTCTATACTCTCTAATTCCTTCAAAATTCCTGTGTGTTTATTTCCTGTGGATTATTCAAAGGCACCGCTTCTAATATTTCTGTGTTTTAGAATTCTATTGAATTATGTCGTCCATAATATTTGAGCACCACAACGTACTAATGTATTTGTCTTATTACAATGCACGTTATCTACAACATATATTACAAAGATGCAGAACATAAAAGTGGGTTAAGAATATGTATTTTGTCATGCACAAAGTGGGTAAGACTGTAGTTACACTCTTGAGTCGAAAAACTCATAAAATCCAATAGAAAGAATTTATTAATAAAGTACACGTCTAGCTTAGAAAATCTACCTACTACCTCAAGGGAAACAAGGTTCACAAAAAGTATCAGTTCAATCAACAATTACAAATAAAAAGGTGTTTAAGACCACTACAAATGAATCTTGGACTGTAATTGGCACTATGGTGACCAAAGTTTGTAAACATGACAAGGTACTAAAGCAAGATGACGCACGTAGAAAAAAAATCAACTGTTTAACTTTTGGAATATTTGAAAGAAATAAAATATTAGAACTTTTGAAAGTTTACACCATCCAGTATAGCACTTCGTCCAATTTATCAAGGACTACGTGCAGAATCCCGTGATAGATGCAATGAATCTTTTGAGAAGGATTTTGCATTCCAAATGTCCATCATCCTAGCAGCCGGAAGCCCTTACAAGGAACCCCCCCCCCCCCCCCTGAATTTAGGGAGCTGTAGAGTTTCTCAAAAGCCAATAGAGCTTGGCCCATCCCTTCATCTGAAGGGACCCCTTCTAATTGTGATTTTTAGTTGTAAAAAGTAATATACACCATAGATTTTATTTGAGTCAATCACAATACTCCATGGAAACTTTTCTTTGCTGAGAAACCAGTAAGTAAAAATAACATCCTCAAGCATTCATATCTGCTCAGATCCTGGCGCATGATTTTCTAGCAGCGGGACTGCAATAGAAAGCCCAATTTATTCACACACTGCAACTCTTAAAGTACACAACTAAAGAATGCACGGAAAGCACAATATAGTGAGCAGAATTCACATGGTACCGAATAAATTGTTCTCTACCTTAAATTCAAAAAATAGTGAGGAAAAATAGAGTCAAGAGCTGAATCTTTGCTATATTTGCCTATGTAAAAATGTGTACAGTGAAACCCCAAGAGTATACAAAGAGTTCAGGTCTATATATATACAATCCAGACCTGTGGTCTGTCTAACACCCCCATAGTCGTAGCGGGAGGGGAACGGACGTAGAGACTGGACCGAAAACTGGTGAACAAAGGCGTGGGCAGGCGTTTGGTATTATATCGATAAATTGATTTGCCGATGGTACGTGGAGCACCCGAACCCGACCTTGTCACGGATAAAATGGATATCGATCTCGATGTGTTTAGTGCGTCGGTGATAGACCGGGTTGGCGGTTATGTAGACGGCACTGACATTGTCGCAGTAGACGACGGTCGTGGTGGAGAGGGGTGCACGGAGCTCCTAGAGAAACTGGCGAAGCCAGCAGCACTCGGCGACGGCGTGGGCGACGGTGCAGTACTCGGCTTCGGCGCTGGACCGGTACACTGTAGTCTGGCGTTTTGAGGACCACGATATGAGAGTGTCACCGAGGTAAACGCAGTAGCTGGACGTAGAGCGTCGAAAGTCGGGACAGCCTGCCCAGTCCGTGTTGGAGTACGCGGTGAGGGAGTCGATGGGGCTGGAGCTGAGATGCAGTCAGCTGGAGAGGGTGCCCTTCACGTAGCGTAGGATTCGCTTGAGCAGCGCGAGGTGAGGTTTGCGCGGAGCGTGCATGAAGAGCCACACTTGCTGGACAGCATACGTGAGGTCGGGCCGGGTGAGAGTGAGGTATTGTAAAGCCCTGGTAAGACTCCGATAGTGAGAGGAATCGGCAACGAGTGCGTCATTGGCTGCGAAGAGTTTGGCTCGAGTGTCGACTGGGGTGGCCGTGGGGTGACAATCGGCCATGCCCGCACACTGAAGGAGGTCGATGGCGTACTGACGTTGGTAAAGAAAGAGCCCGTGGGAGGAACGGGTTATGAAGATACCAAGAAAATGGTGGAGAGGACCAAGATCGGTCATGGCGAACTTAAAGTGAAGTCGGGCCATGATCTGGTCGAGGAGAGATGTCGAAAACGCTGTAATGACAATGTCATCAACATATAGAAGTAGATAGGCAGTGGCGAAGCCGATATGGAAAGTGAACAGGGAACTATCGGACGCGGATGCCACGAAGCCGATGTGCCGAAGATAGACAGCAAAGCGCTGGTACCAGGCACGAGGGGCTTGTTTGAGGCTGTAGAGAGAGCGTTGAAGGAGATAGACGTTGTCAGGACGAGAAGGGTCGATGAAGCCTGGAGGCTGCTGGCAGTAGACTGTTTCTGTCTGGTGGCTGTGAAGAAAAGCGTTATTCACGTCTAGCTGATGGATCGGCCAGTAGCAAGAGGCAGCCAAGTTGAGGACGACTCGGATGGTGGCGGGTTTGACGACGGGACTGAAGGTCTCGTCGTAGTCGACACCGGGTCATTAGGAGAAACCCCGGACTACCCAACGAGCCTTGTGATGGGCAAGGGAGCCATCGGCGTGGAATTTGTGTTTGAAAATCCACTTACCGGTCACAATATTGGCGCCAGAAGGTCGGGGAACGAGGCGCCAGGTCTCGTTGTCCATTAGGGCCTTGTACTCGTCGGCCATGGCCGTGCGCCACTAAGAGTCGGCTAGGGCTGAGCGAGATGTCGCGGGGATGGGCGAGATAGAGCTGTGGACGACGGAGAGACCGTAGCGCTGAGTGGGGCGGAGAGACCCGGTCTGTGAGCGGGTGACCATGTGAGAGGTGGAGGGAACTGGAGCCGATGGGGGTGCAGGAGTAATGGGAAGAATTGGTCGGGTGGGGGCGTCATCGGCTCCGGGTCAGCGACTGTAGACGAGAGAAAAATGAGGAATTAGATCGGCTTGAGCCGAGGAGGTCAGGTGGGCCGAGTATTCCGATCGGTCCGATAGAGATGGATCAGCCGATAGGGTGGGGGGAGCCGATGGAAGTGGGGTGTCTGATGGAGAGGGGACGGTATCGGCTGAAAGATAAACAGGATCGGTATCGGCCGATGGAGGTAGGGCCAATGGGGGTTCAATGGTTGGGACATCGGACCGAGTAGTGGTGGGATATGTGAAGGGTAAATCCTCAGCAGCGGTCGATGAGGGGGTCGATGGAGAGGACAGTGGAGAAGACTTGGTCGGCACGGTGTTGGTGAGGAGAAAGTCGAGATCACTAGAGTAGGATCTCGGATGAAGTAGACCGAAGGAAAAACATGTCTCGTCAAAAATAACATGACGAGAGACGATGACCCGTCGGCTGGAAAGGTCGAGACATCGGTATCCCTTGTGAGAAGTGGGATAGCCGAGGAGAATACAGGCGGTGGAGCGGGAAGCGAGTTTGTGGGAAGCTGTGGCGGTGAGGTTTGGGTAGCAGAGGCACCCGAAAACGCGAATGTGGGAGTAGTCGGGTGCCGTGCGGTAGAGAAGGGTATAGGGAACGTAGTGTTGAACGGAGGAGCATGGGCGCCGATTGAGAAGATACGTCGCAGTAGTCAAAGTTTCGGCCTAATAAGTGGTAGGTAAGTGGGCGTGAAGTAGCATGGTGCGACTGATGTTGTTGAGGGTGTGAAGGAGGCGTTCGGTTTTGCCGTTATGAGGAGAGGTGTAGGGGCAGGAGAGCCGAAGATAAATGCCCTACGAGGTGAGAAGGTTTTTAACGGTATGACTGCGGGAGAGACGGAAAGAGAAAGAAACAGGGGCAAGAGAGCGAGGAGAGTGCCGAGAAGAGAGTACCGGGAAGAGGGTTGGCGACGGGAAGAAGACGTCGACGAGGAGGAGGAAAGGGTTGGTTCGCTAGAGAGAGAAACTTGCGCGCCGAGGATATATAGACTTGCTCTAATATATATACAGTGAGTAAGACCCCAAAAGTATATAAGGAGATCGGGTCTCTCTATATATAACCCAGACTTGGTGGTCTGTCTAACAGCCTCACTTATTGACAACGACCGAAAGAGCACCCTCTCTGAATTTGTAATGCTGCAATGAAACAGGACAGGCAGTATGTTTTCCTGAATTACGTTTTTTTCTGAATTTGTTATGCACTTAACTAATCTGGTTCTACAGTTAACCTAAGTTTAAGCAATCAGCAATCTATGTTCAATGTCGACGGTTTCTTTGTACAATGATGTTGGAAGGCGATGTATTTGATTCCTGGTTGCTGTTGCTCTTCTGTCTTACTCCCATTTGGACATGCAGGAGATGGACATAACATGAGGACAAGAACAGCTTGTAGCCCTTTGCTGTTATTTTAGGAGAGGATAAGCCAATCAATCAATAAGATCTTTACAAGCAATGATTCAGGCACAACTGCTGGATGCATCATGGACATTAGACGAGTCGAGAACTGACGAGGTGAGAGCTGGGAAGCAACTCAGATACGTTTCTTTCTTCCCTTATCTTTTTTTTTTTTTGCCTTCAAATATAACTTCTAGTGTTAAACATTAAGCATGACGAACTTCCGTATGAACTCTTTTGGCTTTC